>OU892285.1:28938477-29662115 GCA_917834065.1 Ceutorhynchus assimilis
GTATGAGTTCTATATCCCTTTGAGGCAGTAAATAACTATATTTGCATTTTATATTCGAATATTAGGCTTTTATTAAAAATAAACATTTAATATCTCAGCTTAACTTAGAAGCTCGCAAGTTCCACTTATGCGAAATGCCTATTTATTTCCGACCGTTCCGTTTCTATATTTGATCAAATATTGAACGGCTGCTGCAAGATTAAGTTCCGCAATACCAAAATGCAATGATTATACCGAATATTGCACGTACAGCAGCTGGCAGAAATGTTGGATAATGCGTCCTAAATTGTATTGCGATGTCACATTATGTTAATAATATATCGAGCTGAAGCTTAATCGGCGGATTATCAAAATATGCTCTTATTTAGAGAGAATCTCACAAAATTAATTCTATTAGGATTAGCAACTAACTGCCAACCTATTAAATATTTAGCTATAATCAGATTTAGATTAGGAGAGTAAATCTATTTTGCTTGGCTTTACCATGAAAATAGAATCTTTTGAATATGGATTATTTATTATTTGTTATCGACGAAGTCAATTAGTCGTGTTTATAGTAATAGCATAGCACAGCGCTAATGACATCACTTAAATAGGAACATAATGTTCATTTATTGGGAAGTTCATATTATTGGGGCTTAATGGTAATTGCAAGTGTCCCATTAGTGTTGGAAAAATATTAGAACGTTCGTAATTATATTATGGGTGGAAAGATAATATTTATGGAGTGGTTAAATTTATGAAAATTAAGAGCTTTATAAGGTTAGCGATATAATGGATCTTAGGCATGGTTCTGTCTCATACAAATATCGTAAATATAGTGCAGACCTTATATCGCTGGCTTTTAACAACTTTGCAGTATGCGCCTCGACACTAACCTCAAATATATCGAATTGAATATAGAAAACAACTCACATAAACGTCAACCCTTTTCCTGTTCAATAATTTAATACATGAGTCTTCAGGTGAGTTGATGTTCTCATACTTTTTCACCAAAGGGAAACATTCAGGCACTTTCTTTCTAATGAAGAAGTATTCGATAAATATTTTAACGAAAGCAAATTCATAGATAAAACTTGTCCTCCAAAACTAATTTACATTTATTCAAGCAATAACACAAAAATCGCGACGAAACTATCGTTATAATGTCAACTGGTCCATAAATAAAACCACTCTGTATTTCAAAAACCCATTAAAACTAGAACGCGATTTATTGACAATCAGCAGTTTAAGCCGGTCAACGCGTAAACTAATAATCGGTACCCATTTGGGTGCTTCTCTCCTCAGGGTTTCCTTACCAAAAGGAGCAGCAGCTACACTTCTCTTCAGGGTCGCCTTATCCCAGAGAGTCTTGAAGCAATCCTCTTCAGGGTCGCCTTACCCCAGAGAGTCTTGCTCTTCAGGGCATCGCGCCTATACGTGCGGGAACCAGTTGCATCCCCGTACATAGAGCCTCGAACGTGAGAATCATGTAACGCACCACGTAGTGCCCTTTTGGTGATGTACCCACTAGCAGACCATATACGTTAAGCTCCTTTGTGTAGTTGTGTGTTTTCCTGAAGAGCAACCCTCAGGTCCCACCCACATTAGCCGGGAAGCATGTGACATATGGTGAAGGCGCCAGGCGCGAGAGGTACCGGGATCGTTGCCCGGCGCCTCCCCCATATCTCACACGCTTCGCGGCTAATGTGGGTTGGACCTAAGGTTGGGAGTTGCTCTTCAGGAAAACACACAACTTCAAAGGAGCTTAACGCATATTGTCTGCTAGTGGGTACATCACCAAAGGCGTACTACGTAGGTGCGCCACATAATTCCCACGTTCGGGGTTCTACGTATATATATGGGATGCAACTGGTTCCCGCACGTATAGGCGCGATGCCCTGACGGGCAAGACTCTCTGGGGTAAGGCGACCCTGAAGAGAAGAGTAGCTACTGCTCCTTTGAGTAAGGAGACCCTGAGGAGAGAAGGACCCAAATGGATACCGATACCATGGGCCGCATCGGTTTTTATATCAATTTGTTGTAAACAATAGTTTACGCGTTGACCTGCTTAAGGTAGGGTTTGTTAGGACAGTGCGCGACGCATAACTCACATTCTGTCGAACGCCGCACACGTCTGCTAAAATCAACCGAGTGTAAAAAGGCCCCCACAGACTGCGTTTTTGTTTAACGGTTTTGTTCGACCAGCAAATCTGGTCGAGCAAAAACGACGGATCAGAGTTGCACACAGACCTCGGTTTAGTTTGGCGAAGATCAGTCATGTTGATAAGTTTTTATTTTTTGTTTGTTTTTTGTTTCAATAAGTTAATAATATAAAATTCTGTAGCTACGCAACACACACGACACAAAACCGTCGTTTTTGACATTCGTAGCCCATGCAATTCAGATTTGTTGACAAATCGAACATATCCGACGGACAAAATCAGGCAATGCCAGATATTTGCATCGGTTTTGTATGCGAGCAAAAATCACAATTTTTTGCCCACACACTTCGGTTTTGAGACGTTTTTGCTTGACCAGATTTGCTCGTCGAACAAAACCGTCCAACAAAAACGCAGTCTGTGGGGCCCTTAAATCATATAGACCGGTTTGTTAGATCTGCACAGGTGAGCGCGACGTGCAGCGTCCGCAGTGTGTCAACATCATGTTGAACAAATTCTGCTAAAGTTCAACGTTTTGAGTTGTGCGTCGCGCACTGTCCTAACAAACCGTAAGGTACCTTTAGAATGCTGATTATCGATAAATCGAGTTCTAGTTTTAATGAGTTTTTGGAAATACAGAGTGGTTTTATTTATAGAAATTTAATAAATTATTAAATTATTATATAAAAAATTTATTGATGAGTATGAAGGTTTCGGGCATGGAAGGTTTGTGCCTCTTATTTTGTCAAACTGCTCCTCAGAACCTAAGTATTTTTTGCCCCATCATGCAGTTATAAGGGAGGATAGCATCACTACAAAACTGCGTGTAGTATTTGATGCCTCATGTAAAAGCTCTTCAGGATATTCTTCAAATGATGTCACTCTCAGAGGCTAAGGTTCAGTCTGACCTCTATGACATACTTTGTCGTTTTCGCTCTTTCAAATATGTGCTCACTTCTGATATACAAAAAATGTATAGACAAATTCTGATATATCCAGAACAAAGATACCTCTTGAATAATTTATGGAGAAATAGCCCTCAGGAAACTTTGAAATGTTTTGAACTCTCAACTGTCACCTACGGCACTAATTGTGCTCTTTTCCTTGCAACAAGTGTTTTGCATTAAATAGCTCAAAATAATGTCATTGAATATCCTTTAGCTTCTGAAGCTCTCTTGAAAATGACATATTATGTAGATGATTGTCTTGGAGGAGTTGATAATTACTCAGATTTGGAAACTCTATATACTCAACTAAATACTCTCTTAAATACACATGGGTTTCAGTTACACAATTGGTGCTCAAATTCAAACAATTTTTTTAACAAAATTTCCCAAGTGAAAACTCTTGAACGCAATCTTAATTTTGATGATTTTCCAAGTAAAGTTTCAGGATTGAAATGGAAACCTTCGCTGATTTTTTCTGTGTCTCAATCCCTGAAAGTTCCTTCACACTGCTCATTACAAAAACAAAAATATTACCTACTTTGGCTCAGTGTTATGACCCTCTTGGATTTTTATCATTGGTTATTGTTTCTGGGAAATTGATTATTCAAAAACTCTGGATCTTGAAATAAGATTGGGATAGTCCCATTACTGACATGTCAATTGTACAAAATTGGACTCACTAGAATTGCTCCTCTTAAAACTGTCTCTCTTCCACGTTTGGAGTTGAGTGATATGCTGTTGCTCTCCCAATGGGTTAAAAAACTGTTATTCGTTTTTGATGGTCGTTTTAAGATTGATGATTGATCTTCAGTCTGACTCACAAGTAGCCCTGTGCTGGGTGAATTCTCATGCTTCTCGTTGGAATGTGTTTGTTGCTAACCGTGTAACACAAATACAAGATCTCACAGAGGAATGTGTTTGGAGATATGTCAAATCTGCTGACAACCCACCTGATTTGCCCTCTCGTGGTGTCCCAATAAAGGATGTTATCAAGTTAGACCTATGGTGGATAGGCCCCCCTTTCTTGCTTGATATGAAGTTAAGACTCGTAGAGAAATCGTTTGGAAATGTTTCAAAAATCAATGAACTTCCTGAACGAAGGAAGAAACCTACTGTCACCTTGCATGCGTTGTTCCAGAACGATTTCTGGTCAAAATTATTTCTCAAATTTTCACAATTTTCAAAATTACAACGTCGCGTCTCGTTTATGTTAAGATTTGTTCACAACGTCAGAAATGAAGATGGTAAAATTGTTGGTCCTCTTGAAGTCAATGAACTAAGGAAAGCAAAACATTTAATAGTTAAAGTTCTTCAATCGCTCCACTTCTCAAAGGAAATTCAAGACCTCAGTAAAGGTAAAGTTCTCTGCAATAAACAGTCGGCCCAGCTCAAACCCTTTCTTGATATGGACGGTATTGTACGAGTAGGTGGTAGACTTGAGAATGCCAACATATCCTTTGATCAAAAACACCCTATTCTTTTGCCCTCCAGAAATTATATGGTCTCTTTGATGTTAAAACTAGAACACTTATGGTTAGGACATTCAGGAGCTCAAACTGTTTTGTCTAATTTTAAATTGAAGTTTTGGCCTTTAAATGGTTTAAAGGAAACCAAAAGGATTATTAGGAATTGTCATTTTTGTTTTAAGTTCAGAGCTCAACCCACAACTCAGGTAATGGGAGATTTGCCCAAGGAAAGAGTCCAGGAAGCAAGGTGTTTCAATAGGGTTGGTGTAGACTATGGAGGCCCCTTTCTTCTAAAATCTTCGAACTTCCGTAAAGCTCCGATTATCAAAGCATATATAGCAGTCTTTGTGTGCTTGATCACAAAGGCTGTGCATTTAGAGTTGGTAACCAGCTTATCATCGGAAGCCTTTATTATGACCCTCAAAAGATTCATCGCTCGCAGAGGAAATCCTGAATTGATTTTTAGTGACAACGCTACCAATTTTGTTGGTGTAAAAAACCAGCTATGGGAGCTGTATGATTTTTTCAAAACTAAGAATATTTCAGATTCTATTAAAACTTTTTCCGCCCATAATGAGATAAAATTTAAGTTCATTCCACCAAGAAGTCCCCATTGGGGTGGTATTTGGGAGGCTGCTGTGAAAAGCACCAAATGCCATCTTCATCGTTGGGTTGGAGAAACTCGCCTCACCCTTGAGCAATTCTACACCATCTTAGTATCAATCGAAGCCATTTTAAATTCACGGCCCCTCTGCCCTCTCTCTAATGACCCCAATGGTTTCCAGACTCTCACTCCTGATCATTTTTTGATTGGAACAAGTTTGACCGCTCATCCTGAAAGGAATTTAGAAAGCGCTCCTGAAAACAGGCTCTCTTACTGGCATCGGATTTCCCAGATTCGGCAAGTTTTCTGGAAAAGGTGGAAAGCTGGTTATCTAAATCGACTCCAACATCTACCAAAGTGGTTTAAAGAGTCTGAAAATTTGATAGTTCTTCTGAAAGATGATGACACCACTCTTTTAAAATGGCCAGAGTGCTAGAAATTGTCCCTGTCAAGGACAATAAAGTACGAGTTGTAAAACTGAAAACCCAAGATGGGATATATACTCGTAGCATTGCAAAGGTTTGTCCTTTACCCCAAGAGGAACCCCCTGAAATGAAATTTGCATGTGACCCTGTCTAAATATATTTTTTTCTACTACCGTGCGTAAAGTACTCACTTTACGCACTATTTAGAAGACGTAAAATTTCACTTCACGCACTAGTGGGTAAAGTAATTCACTTCACACACTAGTGCGTAAAGTAATGTCAGTGACAGATGTCGACATTGTCAATTTGGCATTTTTCTGGTAAATTACTTCACGCACTAGTGTGTAAAGTGAAAATTTTTCACGCACTAGTGCGTGAAGTATTTGTCTATATTTATTTTTTTACACATATTTGATTCGTAGTAGAAAAATTTTTGTATGCACTACGTGCGTAAAGCACCTTTTTTCACACTTGTTGCATAAATAACTATTTTTTTTTTTTTTTTAATATTTTCGCAGTTTGTAAGGAATTAGTTTTTTTTTTTGACATCATGCTGATATGACTGTCATGTTATTGAATGTTGTTATGTTATTGTTGGTTGTTGCTGGAGTTGGTAACTCCAAAGTGCGAAACACTCCGCAATTATTTTGTTTTATTCAAAGAAAGATTTCATTGCATAATTTTTGTCTTGATACTAGATGGCGTTATCGACCTGATGGAGAATAATACAGTGCAAATGCGAATAGATCAGATGGTATAATAACCCATAAGTTTGAAAAACCATTCACAGTAATATGCGACCCAAGCTCTGGGGCTTAACGCCACAATTATCAGGCAATCCAAGCATGCGCACAGGAGATTATAGGGCTCGGCTAAAACAACCAGCACATAATCATTCTCTCAGACAGCTAGGCTGCTCTAAAAGCTCTGAACTCACTTCGATTTACTTCGAAGCTAACGATAGAATGCTTACACACCTTAGAAGCTCTCTCGTCAAGGAATAACAGGATATTGCTCCTGTGTATTTCTGGGCATTCGAGGATAGAAGGCAACGAAACTAACCAACCAACTATCGACTCTAATTAACATATCGATAATTTATCCCCCTAGGCCTACTCTACGTCGTTGTCTCTAGAATTGTCTAGATGATTCAAATTTACTGCACTAATGCGCGGTAAAACTATATTCGCGGATTTTCTAGGCATCGGGCAGTGTAACAAGATTGTGAACGAATGCGAGATTAACCCAAACTAACTCAACTTGTGGGATCTAAGTTTAGGATAGCACTTTAAAAATGCATGTATAATTTTAAGTGAATGGTTTTGTTGTTTTAACTATAGAGCCTTCTAATTTAAAACTATTTTTAACAAAAAAAAAGCTGTCTAGTTCGAACCCGGGGAACTAATAGCGTCAATCGGATCAGTTCGTTTGCTGTAGAGGAGATACGACCAAATTACACAGTATATCCATTTTAGGATTTAAACGGATTTCCAGGATTAGTTGTTACTGATTAGAGACAATGTTATTTTTAATTTGGTACATAGAAGACTTTACAATGACGGAGGATTCTCTATAAAACCCAGTCTAGCTTAGTGTAAATTTTTCCGACGTCCTCCAAAATTGAAACTGCCATAAAAGCCAAATGAAAAAGAGTAAAAACCACACAGCTTAGCAAGACAAATTAAAACGGCTTTTCCGGGGCAAAATACTTTTCTCTCGGGCGACGGTAAATTATGGGTCCAATCAGGCTACCGTAGCCGTCGTCCGAGAGCGCGAAGCGTCCAAATTACATACGATATCCATTTCGGGATTTGTTACTTTTTTTTCTGGATTACGTCTTCCGTGTATCGGAAAGGTCATTTTTCCTCTCGGGACTTTTGCTCTCTCGATAGTGGACAATTTAACGGCTTTAGGTTTATTGCAGGATATTTTTCGGTTTTGTAATGATTAACATTTTAAACATTCGAACCTACGTTCTATATGTACTTATTTTTGAAATTGTCAAATTGAATTTGTTAGCGGATTGTTTAGTTTAAAGCGTAACTCAAACACTTCATGGACGAATCCCAATATTAATTTTCAGAAATCGTCCCCCCACCTCAAACACTATCCCCAAAATAAATGGATAAAGCCAATGAGCAAACTTGACCCACATCGAGGAAAAACAGAGATAATGGGCTGCGGCGTGCGATAGTGCGGCTCGTGTGTTTCATATAAAAGATAAATACAATGCTTTAGGGATAGGACCTCCGTTCTGGGGGAGGGTATCGGGTATTAGACTGTGCAAACAGCGCTTAGGAGATGGAAGATTGGGCCTAGATTAGGACAAATATTGTGTGACATACAAAGGTCGGAGGGGTTGTTTGGGGACGCCGATCGGGACTATTTCGGAAAGAAAATTAGATTTTTTTGGTGATGTTATTGGTGTAATTCGGGACACGGAGTACGAACGAAATTACTTAAAATGAACTCTCGGTAAATACAATTAGTTGTAGTAATGTGGTTGAGTTGTTGGCAATATGAGGAATATTTTTTTATATTGAATTAAATGAACCTTAATTCAATTCTTACCAAACCAGACAGGTCTAATTATATTATTCTTTGAAGTCCACATCAAAACAAGTCTGGTTTGCCTTATTCTACAACTTACAAGTCTAGATGCGAATTTGGGCTTAATCCCGCTGTAACTAAAGACATTTTTGACATCATTCAATGATTGGGCTTTTTTGTCGCTCCTCCTTATTATAGAGGTAGGCGCTCTGCAAGTTTCCCAAAAACTTCCAAGATTTTTTTTTTTTTTTTGGTAGATGGCAAAAGCATTTAGTGTTGAAATTCTATTAAAAAGCTAGTTGAAATTGTACTCAGTTACGTCCCACAAATCAAGTAATATTTTCAAGAAAATTTGACTTTGAACACATCTGATATACTGTTCACTGACATTTTGTGTCAAATCTGCAGCTCTGTCTTGTTAAATATTTGTAAATCTTATCTATAGGCATTTCAATCTCTTTCCTTGTTTGCCACAGGCGCTGAGTCAGAGCATGGTATTTAAAATAGTGAACATATCTGACAATCCAATTTCCGCTGTTTGGTTGCTTTTATGAAATTTCAGTATCTCTGTCCTAATAGTGTGTTTTGCTAACTTTTTCAGAGAGAGATTCTCACAAGGATGATTCTTTTTCCTTCTCCAACCTTATCACTTTTGTTTTCCCATCTTCAACTCCAGGCTCAGTTCTTCAGTCCCTTGCCAGCTAGTCATTGTCTGTAGCTCTCAGGAACTCTTGAAAATCTGTAAGATGTTGTAGATGATCATTGTTTGCCGCCTATATTTACAAAACCATGTTAAGACCGCTCTAGTTTTTTGAATACATTCTCCAGCGTAAACAGTCTTAGTGACATAACATCTCCCTGACTGCCTACTCTCCTGTTTAGAATGGGATTACAATTTGCGCTGTTTGATCCAGCTCCATAATCTCTCGTAGTTGGACATATTTTTTAATTTGAATTTGAATTTGAAAAGTATCTACCAAATTTAGTTAATTGAATATAATATCAGTAGGTAATGCGATCTATCCACAATGAAATGAGCATAAAAATGCAAATAGGTATCTGTTACTAATAAAAAAAGAAGTACTTTTATAACAATTAAATTTAGTAACAATTAGAATGATTCTAGTATGTTTTTATCTATTTCTTTTCAATCAGCGTGGTGTTTCATTGATGAAGTGAGCACGGTCTTTTGTGTGTGTTGAGTGTTGTCTTCTGATTGGTTCGACAATTACTACGCAGTTAAGTGTAAAAAAAACACGAGACTCGTTTTCTTCAAGGGAAATTGTATCTAAAAAGGTCTCTTCTTTGGCAGACCACTAAATAGGCAAGTCGATTTTCACTTAGTAATTTTTTTCCTTCAGATTTCTAGATTTTCCCTTAATATTCTTCGATTTATTTCACCATCAGTGTCTACTATCACTGTTGGGTTTTTATTACCTGATATCTTTTCTTATCAACCTTTAAAATATAAATATTATGTTTTAATTTTTTATCTATTGTGATGAGGTGCCACGCAAATAAATAGGTACTGCTGCTTTGGTTTTCGGAATCAATAGTTAGTGTGGGATTATTGGACCATTTGCTCTAAATAGAGTTGGTGTAAACCAAATTTGTGTGTCCATCCCTATCAACACTTTGTCGAATCCAGGCAGAGGCCTGAATAGCCATTTATTGTTTGACTCCCTCATTATCTTCTCGAGAAAGAAGAATGCTGAAAAGGTGAAGTTTCAGGAGAGGAATCCGGATAGGTCAGAAGTTCATTTGAAAAATTTTAATTAAAACATCTCAAGAATTTTGACAAATCCTGGATTTAATTTATCTCACCCTCAGCTTTACCTTGTGATACCGATAGTTGGCACCACCATCAATTTATCTATTTGGGGAAAATCTAGAAGTTTATTTAATTTTTTTTTTACGTCTTTTCTCGCAATGAGCTCTCTTCCGACAGAGAGGATGATCTCGAATCACCTGATCACGATGTAATTAGGCTGAAAACATAACCTAACATAAATTGAAATATTCTTTCTTGTAAAAATAAATCAAAAATAGCTACTGACTCATTAACAGTAAATTAAAGCTTATTTGATTTAGAGATCAAACAATGCCGGAAACATTTATTTGCCCCTTCATAGTTATTGAATAGAGCTCATTTAAAATATATAGCAGCGCTCACGAATAATAATTTAGAGGCAAAACGAGCTCTCAAATTACTTTAAAATCGGTGGAAATGAAAAAAAAATAACAATAAATCGATCGGTAATTCCCAGCTTTGACAAGCAAATTGTATACCTTTTTACGAGTTTAAACAAAATACTCGCTGAAATTTATTGAAAACAAAATTTATCTTTTGTAGCTAACAGTAAATTACTAGCCTAATTGACACTTTTGTAAATAAATATTTAACTAAATATATAAATTATTTTTTTATCAAGGCATCTTTCTTTTGATGTACAATATCACGCAAATGCGGGACTTTAATAAAAGATTTTTTTATAACATGTGCATTGTTCATGTATTTAACAAAAGTCGTTTCATGCTGGGAACAACGTAGATTAAAGTAAATTAAAACCTAACAAATTATGTGCTGTCTCTTGTGCTGGGATTTTGATTTTGGTATTCAGAGCGTACATTAGGGCCTTGTTGAATCTACTAACATTTTCCTACCCTGACGAGCGAATATCCTGGCAAACAAATTGAAAAATCAATCTAGAGATCAGTATATCTAGATTGATTGAGCCAATGTGTAACGAAGTTACTAGATTTTTTCCGAAAATGTATGCGCCTCTGAATTCAATTACTTACTTTGATTCAACTATTTGCGCTAGGTAATTTTCGGTCAACCCCGCGGTAGTGCTTTAACTTGATTATCGTATTTACAATTATTTGTGTAACTAAAGCCACACAACTTTTCTTTGATTTTAATTGGAAGCGCGACTTGCTTGAATATCTCCGAATTATTATTCATTTCCAAATATATCAATATTTTCCGCGTGACCTTGCTGCAAGTAGCAGTTTGTATGGTCGCACGCTCGAAGCTTCACCACCGGCTTTGGACCCATAGTAGTCGGAGCGCACACCATGGTATTTTCTCCCACTATGTTGTCCTTCCATTCTCGAGCGTTTTTCTTACAAACGAAGGGGTTAAGTCAGTCTGGCCCGAGTTCACCAACTAACCCGGTGCTGTCCTAGTCCGAGGTCAGCCCAGCACCTTACACGGAAAACCTCGAGTAAACCAGACCCTCCTTAAAATCTACACCTGATTCGTCTGCCAGATTCTAGACCACATGTGTGCGTTTTTATCGAGGAGACCCCGTGCTCGGCCTTAGTCTATACCGGAGCCGCTAACTCATATGTGGGACAACTCGCTGCAAACATATGCCGTCTCAACAACTACCTTAAAGTACAACCCAAGATTAGAAGCGCCAAAGTGGCCCACGGTGGTGTAATCGACATCTCCGAAGCTTACCAGATACTATAAACTACTTTCCAAACTTGTCATCTGATATTATGATGGGGATGGATATCTTAAACCGGCACCAGTTTCATCTGGACCTGGGCAGTGGAAACGTTTATATACAAAACCGTCTTTTACCTTCTCCTAACTTATGTAGTCCTATTGGTCCAAAAGATGGCCCCCCGAGCCTAGAATTGACATCCACTGAGGAGATGCTTTTGCAGAAATTTCTGGACCGAGAGTTGCCGAAGTTCGACTACATTGGAGGCACCACTCTATAGTGGAACACTTTGTACATTTGCTCAATCCGGAGCCGATCAAACAGCGATATCGCCCCCAAAATCCAAGAATGCAGGAAATTGTTAACACCGAAGTTAATAAAATGTTGGGAGACGGAATTATTGAACCATCAAACAGTCCTTGGAGGTCTCCTGTAGTCATCGTGAAAAAGAAGGATGGAAAATACCGTTTTTGCGGAAAGACGCTTATCCGCTTCCTTTTATCAACTCCATCCTGGATAAACTAAGGAGAGTCCGTTAAATTTCCAGCATCGATTTAGAACAAAGCTATTGGCAAATACCGCTATCAGAATAAAGTAAACCGATTACTGCATTTACAGTACCAGGAATGGGCTTGTTCCAATTCCGGGTTATGCCCTTTGGATTACACTCTGCACCGGCATCCTTCCAAAGGCTAATGAACCGTATTATAGGACCGGGACTAGATAACTACTGTTTCGCATATCTGGACGATATAATCATTCTTGGCGAGACTTTCGAAGAACACCTACAAAACTTAGAAGTATTCCGCTGACTAAGAGAGGCTAATTTACAGCTTAACCCCGAAAAATGTGAATTCGGAAAACGATCCCTGCGTTACCTAGGACATCTTGTAATATCAGATGGCATTCGTACCAGATAAAGTGGCGGCAATTCGCGAGCTTCCCGCCCCTAGCAACATCCGGAGCGTGAGTCGTTTTCTGGGAGTAGCATCCTGGTACCGACGATTCGTACAAAACTTCTCACTCCCAACCGACTACTCTAGAAAGGAATTCGCTGGGCTTGGACCGAAGTTGAACAAATGACCTTTGACACCCTTAAGAAAAGTCTCACGGAAGCCCCGATACTGACCTACAATAACTTTAAAATCTGTCTAACCAAAGTTAAACGTTGAAGGTCACTTACTCGAATATATCACAGACGTTGCTTTTTGCTGCTGTCTTTATTGCACGCGCACTGTGTTTATCAAACTAAAATAGGTTCGAACATGTGAATCCTATGGTTACAAGAATGAGTAAGTGACCTTCAACGTTCAAGTTTGGCTAGACAGAGTTTAGCTGAGTAGCCTCCCATACGGGACCTGAGTACCTGCTGGTGGAACTGGCTAACTAACCAAAAACTCTTTAGTACCTATTGAATATAGGTAGTGTTGATTGAATGTGGAGTGTGGAATTAAAATTTTAGCACAAGGACAAAGGACGGTACCTAATTTAAACTTTTATTGACTCACAATTATTAATAAAATGACACAGTATGTTGTGATTTTTGAGGAATGTAGATCGAGGGTTTCTCTGCCGTGCTCTTTCCACTTTGAGTTCAAGGTCAAGAACGGTACGATTTTCTAATATTAAATTAGACGTTTCAAAAAAAATTCGTTTATTTTACATATCACAACTTCCCTTATTTTGCTATTGTCGCATGTCAAGTAAGTAAAATTGAGTGAGTTTCCACAACGTCGATCATTTTTTTTTTTTTTTTCATTTCAATTTTTTAGAAGATTTGATAAAAGAAGAGATAATTAAAATTCACACCGTTCAATCTTGCTGAACGAACCCGAATATGTTATACTACAACCTGAAAGTACTAAGATCCAAAATCTGATTCAAAATTTCAGCGTCCAAATTTCCCTATAAAAAAAATTAATTACTAATTCTAATACTAAAGTTATTCATTACAAATCTAGCGTGAGTTAAATACAGCCCGAATTCCACATTTCTTCAAAGCACACAGCTACAGAAAGGTGCTGGCACGCTATTAATTTCTGGTTCAGCAGCTTTCGTCGCGATACAATACAGTCTGGAAATATCCAGCACTTGAGCTTTAGTAGTCATGGGAAATTGTTTTGGAACAATATGAATTTCGACAATGGAAATTTCATTACGTAAGAAAATACCGGCCCGCCCTTCACTCTTTCGCTGCTGCAAGAACGCATTATTATAAATTGAAAAGAATGGCTTAAGTAATGCACCCGCTTTGCGCTCCGAACGTCGATTTCGATAAAGAAAAATGGCTTTATGTGGCGGCATCTTTTAAAAGATTAGATTCTGTTTTCAGCTAGCTGCCAGAGCTGAGCCAATATCCTGGAGTCGGATTAGATTTTCGAGTGCAAATTTTATATTAGGAAAGCTTCGGCTAACACTTTATTTATTAGGTGGAGGAAATGCAAATCACGGGCATCAAGATTATAATCGAAGGTTGTAAAAAAATGGGGTCCCTACCTCAACCTCGGAGACCGTACAAATAAGGCCAGGAATCGACTTAAGAGCTTATTTAAATATGTACAGCGACCCAGTGGACAATACAGTGGGATTAAAAAACGGGTCAGTGGCGAACGAACTTTTTTGAGGATTATATTTAAACAAATATTCTTGATATAAATGATAAAGATGTTGACTCTCCGAATAAAGATGTCATGTAGCAATATCTCCTTGATTTCAAATTTTTCTCTGAGCTCAAGTGCTGAATTGAGGTCATCTTGATGACAATTCATTTCAAGCATCAATTGGACTGCGGCAAAATCTTTTTCAATGTTGAACTGAAATTCAGAAATATGATTGTCGGTATAATCAATTATCCTGAATAGAACCAATGAACTCAAAAAGGAGCCCATAACCTCAATAGCTGTTAGAGGTATTGTGAATCGAATATAATGAAACATTATTGATGTATTAATAAATCTAACAAATATAGAGCTTGGAGAAAATTTTCCGATACTGGAACAAGCTCCAAGAATACAGAGATAATGTGTTTGTTGAACTTGACAAGTAGAAAATCAAAATCAATAGATACGTATACATAACTTTTTATATCACAATCGAATGGTGAGTATTACATGGGTTTTTAACTTCTTAATACCTACTCAGTAGAAATTATTTTATAATCGAATCTCAAATCCGCTATAATCAACTAGAATATGAAAATTATTCAAGTAGATAGGTACTTATTTCATGCCTCAAAAAATCAGTAATCAATTATATTATCTGTTTGGCAACACATCGGAAAGTAATTCAGATAATTCGAATCTTCATAAATGAAGTAAGATCCAGTCCACTCCAATATGCTTCTCTTCAGATCTTCAGATTCAAGATTCATGATTATTTCATTGACCATGTCGACAGGGTTAAGATTCCTCTCTAAATAGAGTTCTATGTAGAGTTTTTCTACAGTTTGAATTAATAATAGGATGTCTTCTGTCTCCAACTTACTGTAGTTAAAAGAGACTGATATGCTAAAAGCAACGATGATGATGGTCTCTCGGTCGGTCGGTAGTAGAAAACTAATTACCCAATCATTTACTTTTTTTCAAATAGCCAATTAGTTATAATGTAAGCGAAAAAATAATTAGTCCTTCCTGTTAAATTCCAAAGTACAAATTGGCGAAATGTATTCCCAAATTCCGTTTTCTCATCAAACCCGATCATCCTATTGTCATCCGTGCACAATAAAGACCGAAACCAATTTCCAGACGGGACGCTGGCGGAGGCAAACTATTCGCAACTTACAAGAGTCGTTCCGGTGTGACGCCGCGTCGTTCCATATTGGGGATCCCCAATCCAGAATAACATTTTGCCAATTGGGTCGTGAAACTTAATCAGAAAGATTTTATCGGTGCCGGGCGCTTTACCCGACGACCTTCCAGTTTGTACGAACTCTCGGTTAACTGCGAAAATCGAATGGTGGCATATCAGCGGCACACTCAACTTAATCCAGGAGTTCGAGCAATGGTGTGATTAAAGCACAATGGATCAGATAATCAGTTGTGTCATTATGTTTTAACCGGATTCATTGTTGAGGGAAAAGAGGTGGGAAAGAGAGACAATGAGTCGGCAACAAAAGTGGAACTGCATTTGGATTAGCTACCGGTGGTAATTGAAAACTCTTTGTGGCTGGTAACAAACAAACTCCGTCCATTTTAACCGAAATGATATAAAATAGGCATCATATATACGTAAATTATAACCGAAATTTGAATAATTTTTCCTCACCAGTAAATCTCAAGCAGTTATTCCGTATTTACATACTATAGAAAAGTTAAACTGGAACTGCGTCTTGGAGAAATATCATATTCTCTTTGGCAAATTTACTGTGTAGGTTTTGATATTTCAATTCTTGAAGTGAACACACAGTCATTTGGAACCTTCCATTCACCTGATTTACCTTATTTGTTATAGTTTTAAATATAAAAATTTGCCAAGCCTGACGTATAGTTTTCCTTTCTAAAAAGTTTCAGAAAACACCAACAATAAACTTGTTAAATAATCAACACCCTTCATGTGTGAAATATCAACATGTCTCAACTGTCTTACACAAGAAATAGTCCCTATTTTGTGTGTTGCAGTTTCAAGCTGCCCCATATTTATGCGGTACAACATATAGTTGCTCCCTCTTATGTTAGGCCAAAGGTTCGAACAATTTATACAGCCTTCTTTCCTTTCTAATTAGGAGAGAGAGAGATGCAACTCCAATCTAACCGATACACACTAGGACAATGGAAGAGTGATAATGAGCGTGGAGACATTTCGCAACCTGAATCTAATGAGTAATTTGAACTCTAACTGGATGACATTACTGCAATTATTCCAGAAACATCTGTTCGGGTTGGGTTAGGCATAACTATCAATTATTGGAAAATCATCTATCACCTTAGATTCCTGGACAAGACTATTATTTGATCAACATGGTTTATTGCTAAATTGGAATTAAAAATATTCACTATGTGAAAATTCTGGGTTAATTTTCTTCGCTTTTCCATCTACAGACTCGTTTCGATCTATCAGATCTCATCAGTGTGCCTAGGAAAGCAAAGAAACCCAGCCCAAATTTAGTGCCTGCAGGTTGTTAACGATATATTTATCATTTACGTAAAATGTTCCATCTGTTGAAATATGTAATTTTCTCTCACACTAAAATCTTTTCTGACACTAGAGTAAGAATAGAGTAAGAAACCGGAACACGGGCAGTAACGGAACAGAACCAATGTATGTGAGGTTATGATATATACTGTCAATATTTATAAGGGTGTGTCCGATGATTAATTAATAATATAAGTTTTGCCAGTTGTTTTTCTGCCACAAGAATTTTGTATGTTTTTGGTTGATTGAATAAAAAGGCTTTGATGAAATTTGTGTGCTTCATTCTATAAAAACAAGAGGTTATGGGCCCAGAGCGGTGTTGTTAAAAAAAAAAAAAAAAGGAAAAAGTATTCAGTGAAAATCCGAGGTTCTAAAAGTGATTTTGCTGGGGATTAAAATACAACAAAATGGCGGGTGCAGCAGCAGGAAAAGGCTACTCGATTGAGCCATTAAATGGTAAAAATTTCCACAATTGGAAATTCAGAATGGAGCTCATTTTGGCGGAAAATGGTGTGAAGCAACTGACCGAGGCAGAAGTTGATACAACAAAAGAATCCGAAGTTAAAAAGGACAACAAAGCTAAGTGCTTAATTGTACAGTGTGTTGATGACACACAATTGGAGTGCCTGAGGGACTGTGAATCAAGCTTTGAAATGTGGAATGTGCTTGTGGAAAAATACGAACGAAAAGGATTACCAGGTCAGCTGTACCTTAAGAAAAAATTGCTTTCTATGAAACTAAAGGAGAATGATTGCCTTGTTAAACATATTGAAGATTTTGAAAACATTGTCAGACAGTTGAAGGCTGCTAAAGCTGAAATAAAGGATGACGATCTGATATGTAACTTACTATTAAGCCTGCCTAGTTCTTATGAGACGGTTGTCACAGTCATAGAAAATATACCAAATATTTCATACAATGATGTTAAATCAAAGCTTTTGGCTGAAAGTGATAAACGAAATTTGAATACAAGGAACATTACTCCAACAGGCATTTCAAGTACAGTAGCTACTGCCTTTAATACACAGAGGACCTGTTATAAATGTGGACTTGTTGGCCATTTCAAACGTGAGTGTCCTGGAAGAAATCAAGGCAGTGGTCAGGGCCATCAAGATGAAGGTGGTGCTCGAAGTGGTGGTTATGCTAATGGTAATGGAAATAGAGGAGGTTTTCGAGGACGTGGATATCAAGGTACATATCGAGGTGGTAGAGGTGGCTTCGGAGGAAGATTTCAAGGTAGGAATAGGTATAGGAATTTTCGAGGGAATTTTCATAGTTATCATGCAGAAATTAATAATCAAAATATAAATGAAAGTGACAGTCAAGATAATGTAGTTGATGAAAATGATATTTTATTTGATAAAAGTGTGTGTTTCATGGGGGATAGAAATGAAAAAATAACTGAGAACAGAAATATTAATACATTGAATTTTTATGTAGACTCGGGTTGCACCGACCATATGGTTAATAAAGAACATTTTTTCCATAACCTACTTATGCTCAAAGAGCCAATAAAAATTGCAGTTGCAAAGGATACTAGTTATTTTTTGGCCATTGGTATTGGTGACATAGAAGTATATGGTATTGTAAACAAACAAAAGATAAGATGTTGCATCAAAAATGTATTTTTTGTACCTAACTTACGCAGAAATCTTTTATCAGTAAAAAAGCTAGAGATGGTTATATATATCATTTTATTTGATCCAGTCAGAATGCTTAAATATAGAATCTGAGAATGATAGTTTTATGAAGTGGCATAAGCGATATGGTCATATTGGTTTTTCGGGGTTAAAAGAAATTATTAAGTCAGGGATGGTATACGGTATTGAGGAAAATTTAAAAGTACAAAATGTTGAGTTTTGTGAGCCTTGTATTAAAGGAAAGTTATCAAGAATACCATTTGGAACACGTACAAAAAGCAATAGGATTTTAGAAATAGTTCATACGGATCTGTGTGGACCAATTACCCCCACTTCTTTTAACGAAAAGAAATACTTTATGACTTTTATTGACGATTTTTCAAATTTTACAGTTGTGTTCTTATTAGAAAATAAAAGCCAGGCATATGAGAAAATATGTGAATATGTGAACATGGTTGAGTCAAAATTTAATAGTAAAATTTCAAAATTGCGTTGTGATAATGGGGGGGAGTATAAGTCAAAAGAGGTAACAGATTTTTGTAAGGAAAAGGGAATAATTTTGGACTATACTGTGCCATACACACCGCAGCAGAATGGGAAAGCCGAAAGAAAAAACAGAAGCTTAGTGGAAAGAAGTAGGGCTATGTTGGATGATGCAGGTATGCCTAAAGAATTTTGGGGAGAAGCGATCTTAACAGCAAACTATTTGATGAATAGGGGAATAACTGCAAATTTAAGAAATATCACACCAGCTGAGGCATGGTACGGGGTAAAACCAGATATTAAAAACTTTAAAATTTTTGGGTGCATGGCTTATAGTTTAATTCCAAAACAGTTCAGGGCGAAATTTGATTCTAAAACTAAAGATTGTATTATGTTGGGGTACTCACCAACTGGTTATAGGCTATGGGATATTGAAGATAATAAATTGATTTTATCAAGGGATGTAGAGTTCGATGAAGATAAATTTTACTACAAAAATAGGTTAATAGACATAGGTATAGAAAAAGAAAAACAGGAAAACTTGGAAAAAGATGAGAAAGATCAAGATGAGGATCAAATAGAAGAGCAGTATGATTTGGGATGTGAGAATGAGATTTTAGGTAATAATATAAATTCAAATAAGCGACCTATAAAAATGCCATCCAAATATAGGGACTATGAATTATTCATGGCATTTGATGCAGGGATTTTTGTGAATGATGTTCCTAAATGTTTTTCAGAATTAAAGGATAGGGTTGATAAAGATTACTGGTTAGGTGCTGTAAATAGGGAGCTAGATTCAATCATAGAAAACCAGACATGGGAAAAGGTGGATAGGCCTGTAAATGCTAGAATTTTAGATACTAAATGGGTGTTTACATACAAGAATTTGGAGGAGAATTTAGAAGATAGATATAAGGCTAGACTTGTTGTTAGAGGGTTTATGCAAGAAAAACATATAGATTTTGATAATATTTACTCACCTGTAGCCCGAATGTCAACTATCAGATTGTTACTGGTAATAGGTAATCAATATAAACACCACTTTATACAACTTGATGTTAAGACCGCATTTTTAAACGGATCCATTAATGAGGACATTTATATATTTGCACCTAGTGGTATAGAATGTAAAACAGGTGAAGTGCTTAAATTAAAAAAATCTTTGTACGGTTTGAAGCAAAGTAGCAAATGTTGGAATGATAATATTAATAATTTTCTTATAAGTATAGGATTTATGAGATCTGAAAATGATTTTTGCTTATATTACCTGAAATGTGATAATGCTTTGGATGTTGTGTATTTACTTATTTATGTCGATGACATTATTTTGTCAGGTCCTTCGCTAAACAAAATCAAAAATTTCAAAGAAATTTTGATGTCACATTTTAAAATGAAAGATAAAGGTAATTTGAGAAATTTTCTTGGTCTTGAAATATGTTATGATAGGGACAATGGTGTTTTGAAAATTGGTCAAGCAAAATATGTAGAAAATCTACTAAAGAAGTTTAATGTTGAGGACTGTAAGACGTCTCCTATTCCGATCGAGCCAAAACTTAAAGTTGATAAATGTAAAGATGAAAATGAATTAACCAATAAACCCTTTAGGGAATTGATTGGCTGTTTGATGTATTTGATGTTGGGTACTAGACCCGACATATGTTTTGCAATAAATTTCTTTAGTAGATACCAGGACAAGGCCACAGACCAAACTTGGAATTATCTTAAAAGAATATTAAATTATTTGAATGGAACTAGAAGTGTTGGGCTGGAATATAAGAGAGATTTATGCAACAATAGTTTGGTGTGTTATGCTGATGCTGATTGGGGCGGTGACCTCATTGATAGGAAATCTGTTTCTGGTTTTCTGATCAAGCTTTTTGGGAATACAATCGTTTGGGTAACCCGCAAACAAAACTGCATAAGTCTTTCTTCTACCGAAGCGGAATTAGTTGCTCTATGTAGTGCAGTAACAGAAAGTTTATGGGTTCTAAAATTATTAAAGGATTTTTCTTTGAAAATAAATGAAATTATTTTATACGAAGATAATCAGGGCTGTATAGCAATAGCTAATAATCCGGCCAATAATCGCAGGGTGAAACATTTGGAATTGAAATATAATTTCGTATGTGAATACATCAACAATCAAATTTTGAAACTACAATATGTTTCATCTAGCGACCAAGAGGCTGATATTCTAACGAAGGGCTTACCATCTCCCACATTTAAAAATTTTAAAAAATATATAGGTTTGAAAGATTTTAGTGAGGGGGGCTGTTGAAATATGTAATTTTCTCTCACACTAAAATCTTTTCTGACACTAGAGTAAGAATAGAGTAAGAAACCGGAACACGGGCAGTAACGGAACAGAACCAATGTATGTGAGGTTATGATATATACTGTCAATATTTATAAGGGTGTGTCCGATGATTAATTAATAATATAAGTTTTGCCAGTTGTTTTTCTGCCACAAGAATTTTGTATGTTTTTGGTTGATTGAATAAAAAGGCTTTGATGAAATTTGTGTGCTTCATTCTATAAAAACAAGACCATCTCTTCTTATTTTCATTATAAAGTTGTATTTTTGCCATTTCAGAATCAGCAAAATAATAATTCATAATCTAAGTAATCTAAAAATAACCACAAAGTTCGATATAATACCAGTACTATAGTCCAACAAATACCATTTTAAAGTCACGTGATTTTTCTCTATCCTTGTTGAATACATCTCAAACAGCGGTGATAGTAAAATTGACAAAAAAATTGCTGTCTAATTATTCTTCATAATATTCTTACCTGAAATAGAATCCGTCACTGTCATCAATTAGTTTGTCAAATTTATTTTCGAAAATAATACAATGAACAAACACAGCTAATAAATTTGACTATATTAACCTTTTTTCCAACTCGAAAAGAATCAAATAGAAAACGGGTACCCAGTTTAAGTTCAGAATGTATTAAAACAGACAGCAGATACGACAAAAGTGAGTCTCGCAACAATTGCAAGTATTAAAATTGCCCTCTGATTGGTCAATACTACTTCAGAAACGCGTTTGTAAAATGCTAGTGGGGACATATCCTAAAATTCAATAGTAATTAATCACCAGTAGCATTTTGTAGGTGATATGAACGACATAATCATTGGACATACGTTTTTTGGCACCAGTATCACGTGACTTTAAAATGGTATTTGTCGGACTTTACCATCTATCCATCATGTGCATAAAATGCAAATATTTATTATTAAATGAAGGTACTGCCATCTAGTACCTGATGGATTTATTTTTCAAAGTGTGATTTTAATTATTTCGCATTTGACAGTCATTTGTATTTTCATTTAAAGAAATTATATTTATCTAACTTTTAGCAAATGGATATATTTCTGTGTTTCTCTAACTTCTGATTCTGAAATAATCATTTTTTGGCCTAATGACCTAATTAATTAGCAGTTTTTTGTTTTTTACATAACCTTAATTTAAATTATTATAATTTGTAAACAATTGAAAAAATTTTAGTGGATTTTTATCTATTCTCTTTTAGTCCACGTGGTTTGTGAAGTCATTGTAAAGTGAATATGGTCTTTTGGGTGTACTCTTCTGATTGGTTGAACTGGTTAAAACGCAGTTAAGTATAAAAAACACTGGATTGTTTTCCTGTGGGGTTTGGTAAACGTTCTAAAACGTTCTCTTTTCCTGGCAGTGCTGTAGCAGGCGAGTCATTTTTATTTTTATACTTTTACCTTCACATTTCTAGATTCTTCCTTAAAAAAATTTCAATATATTTTGCTATCAGTGCATATTATCATATTGTGTAGCGCTACTTTGGTTTTCCGGTAAGAAAGCGGTCGGTTCGAGGTTTTCGGAAAACTCGGGCGCCACCCTTAGGATTAATGTGGTTAAGGGCCCACGGGCACTAGGTAGCTTTTAAACAGTGGAGACGGAAAAACCAGAGGTCGATGCGCATTTTCCCCAAAATGAAACACATAATATCCAACAATGCACTTTTATTAATGCCCAAATAAATAACAATAGAAAGGAAATGCAAGAAAACCTAATTAAGATGCGGATTTATTGAAATGAAATGCTTAACCCGGAGGGAGAGAGTGTGTGAACGAGTATGAGAGAGAGACGGAGTGATATGCGTGACGGTGCGGACTGGTATAGTGCGGCGGTAAAGATGGCGGTGCGGTAGAAATGACGGAGCGGTAGAAATGACGGTGCGGTAGAAATGACGGTGCGGTAAACAATGACGGTGCGGTGAAACAGGCAAGAAGCTCCGGAATTATGGTTTGTACGGTCCGACTCTTACCGGCGTCAGCAACTCGGATCAGCGCCCTATGGCGCATGCGTGAATTTAACAATAGGCAGAAAGCAGGTCCCCGTGGAATATGAAGTCAGAAGAAGTGTGAGACAAAGAGTGCCACCCTGTACGTGTTCCAGCCCGTGGCCCCCTTTTGTCTTCCCATAGAGGAAACAAAACCACCCAGTACGTGTTCCCACCCGTGGTTTCGTTTCCTCTATCCACCAATCGAGACAGAAGAGTGCTACCCTGTACGTATTCCAGCCCGTAGCCCCCTTAGGTCTTTCACTACAAGAACAGAGCTACCCAGTACGTGTTCCCACCCGTAGTTCCGTTCTTGCAGTGTGAGAGAGAGAGAGAGAGAGAATACCTGCCTTCTTACCCATACCTATTACTTACTGAGCCTTCATCTGGCGTCGCGACGGTGCTGACGTCGGCAAGCGGCGGCGGCGGCGGCGGCGGATAAAACGGACTTACATTGCTTGTAGCTGGCGGCTGGTGCTGGTGGGTAGGTATGGTCGGAATCGGAGCTCGGAGAGAAGTGGCCGACTGCAGTGTGTGCTGCCGTATAAATAATCGGGAGGCGCCGCGTCACGTCGTCGTCAGACGGCAGCGCAGATACCAGCGGTGGGGAATCGAGTTTTTGAAACGCGGCGCGCACGTCGGTTTATACTGGAGAGTGCTTTGCATTCGAGGTCACGCGTCGACACAACATATCGGTACGGAATTAATTTAATTAACGGAAACGCGGATAAAACAATAAAAATTTAGTAACCTACGTTACACACCCTCTCTTCTTCGGAAAAATATTAATACATTAATATTTTATTCCCTGATGTCCCTAAAATTACATACATATATTTCCCTATACGGTTTCCCTAAATCACAATAAAAATTAAAAGTACCACGGAACTAAAAAAAAATTATAATCCTAATTACTAATTACCCAACGTTCTGGCTGGGGAAATGGCCACAGCCCTCTGCGTTGTGGTCTACGTCGGTTGGTAGTTCCTCAGGCGCCCCCTGGCACCTTACCAACGAATCGGAATCGGATGAACCACAACCTGCGGTTTCAGGCGTGGTGACCACCCACAGGGCATCCACACAGCCGACATGGGAGTTTCGGAGACGGAAATTGACGGGACGGTTCCTCATTTCGGCGGTAAAAGCGCCTGGTTTCTGCGCGGTAACGGGTAGTATCGCCACCCGCGGCCAACTCGGTCGGTCGGGAAATTCGGGATTTTACCTCTTTCTCCGGTGGAGTGGGGTTCTTAGAGCGGCACTCCTGCCCATATGGCGAACGAGTCTTCCTGGGCGGAGAACCGGGCATTCTGGTTCGGGAACGGTTAGAGTTATTAGCGGCGGCGGCTGGTTGTGCCGGACTGTGACGATTTTGCGCCGGACCACAAGGACACTCCCTCGACATCCAGCCCACTCGTCCACAGCGGGAGCAAAACACGATGGCCTTGGCGGTACACATTTCCCTCAAGTGCCCCGGATGACCGCACCTCCAACACAAATCTCTGTCGACTGGTAAGTAAATATCGTCGTTGGGTCGACGTGTTGGGGGTGATGGTGAAGGCAGTGAGGTGGCGGCTGCCTTTTTGGTCCGGGTCCCGTCGATTACGTTAGGGGATGGTAAACGGTGGTATACGGATTGCCCAAAAGGGTCGTCATACGGGTTAAACTTGTAATCCTCATAAAACAATTCGGGTAGTCCTAGGGACTCGGTTTCACTTTGTTCGGTGCTAGTAAGGCGCGGAGCGGTAGTGAAATGGACGGTATTCGGCAAGAGTGTCTCTTCCCCAGTGATGGGGGGGTTCCCTTCGACTGTGGATGGGGTGGCGGTAATCAGGGCGGTATTCGGTAACGGGGTTGCCTCCAAAGTGGAGCGGATTTCCTCTCTGAGCCTCGAAGCGGAAGAGGCGGTATCGGTCGGGGGTATTCTCGGTAGTGGTAATCTTGGTAGCGGTAATCTTGGTAGCGGTAATCTTGGTAGCGGTAATCTCGGTAGCGGCAATCTCGGTAGCAGTAATCTCGGTAGCGGTAATCTCGGTAGCGGTAATTTCGGTAGCGGTACCTCTTATAAGGCGGAATCCATGTCCCCTTCGAGGGTGGGGGTAGTTATTTCCAAAACAGGACTTCTTGACATCTAAAACGGAAAATGATCAGAACAACTATCAAAACTCCAATGAGTATTCCTGGAGCTTCATTGCCTTACGCGAAAATGTTACACGTAAGCCGGTTTAAGATCTTTTATGTGAATGCGGCGGAGCTTCTTCCCGGAATCGTCTTTTAGATCATACACAACCGGAGAAATGACCTTAGTTACCGAGTAAGGCCCGGAATATTTCGGTGCCAGCTTGGCAGCAAACCCCTTCACGGCGGAGGAAAGCGGATTTTCCTTCCTCATAACCTTATCTCCCACGTGACAGCGCCAGTCTCGGCGGCGTAGGTTATAGTTATGGCTTTGAGCTGTGAAGGCTCTACCAAGATTGACACAGACGAGTTCAAAAACTTCTTGAAGTTTTTTCAGACGGTCGGAGTGAGCGGTAAGATCAGCAGGTTCGGTATCTTCATGTTGAGCACCTGCCGGTAACGGATCGCGATATAACGCTTTGGGCGGGTCTAGTTCTCGGCCAAAATTCAGGAAAGCTGGCGAGAATCCGGTTGAATCCTGTCGGGAACTATTCAGAGCAAAAACTAGTTCGGACAGGTGAGCGTCCCATTTCCGGTGGTTCTCATCACAAAACTGGGCGATCATCACTTTAATTGTTTTGTTAGTGCGTTCTACAGGATTCGCTTGCGGAGTGTAGACTGGGGTAAGGCGGTGAGCGATACCCATTTCCTGTAGAAGCTCTTTGAACGGTCGGCCGGTATATTGGGTTCCATTATCCGTCAGGACAGTATGTGGACACCCAAATTTAGTTATCACCTGTTCGTAGAGAGCCTGTGTAACTGCTCTGGAGGTTGCTTGTCGGATCGGTCGGCACTCTACCCATTTTGTAAATCGATCCTGGAACATAACTAGAAAGTTATTGCCTTTTGAGGAACGAGGTAAAGGGCCTATCAAATCGGAAGTGACGGTTTCCCACGGTTGTCGGTTTCGGGACGGGTGCATCTTACCGGGAATCTGTTGTTGTGACGGCTTATACCGTTGGCAGGACTGACAGCTTCTAACATAACGTGCTATATCTCTCATCATTCCTGGCCAATAGTATTTACGGCAAATTCTGGATGTGGTTTTGGCAATGCCTCGGTGTCCGGCCATAGGGGAGTCATGATTTTCTTCCAGAATGGCCGGGCGAGCGTCTTTGGGAACGCAAAGTTTCCACGGATCGGATAATTCGGTTTCGGATAAATCGGTTAGGTCCCAGAAATGTCGGTATAGTTGTCCATTTTTAACACAAAAGTCTGGAAAAGCGGCGGGATTGTTTTCTACGGCAGTTTTCTTCGCAGTATACCAAGCACACGGTGCGAAATTTTCCAGACTTAAAATCGGTTCCGGTTCAAGATATTCCTCGCCAGGTGTCGGGTCTCGGGATAGAGCATCAGCAACTTTATTGAGAACTCCTTTGCGGTATTTGATCTCAAAATCAAATTGCTGTAGGTAAATGCTCCAACGAGCTAGCCTTCCGGACGGACTTTTCATCGAATGCAACCATTTCAAGCTTTGATGATCGGTAACGACGGTGAATCGGTAGCCTTCTAGATATGGTCGCATCTTCTCGATTCCCCAAACGATTGCGAGACACTCTTTTTCGGTGACGGAAAACTTTTTCTCAGCTGGACTGAGAGTACGGCTGGCGTAAGCTATGACATGATCGCCATCGGTTCCATGTTGTATTAATGCCGCACCTAACCCATTATCGGATGCATCCGTCTGCAACACGAAAGGCTTCGAAAAATCGGGACAAGCCAATATTGGGGCTTCGGTGAGGCATGTTTTGAGCTTTTCGAAAGCCGCTTGTTCTATCTCGGTCCAAGTCCAACGGACTCCTTTCTTGAGTAATCGGTTTACCGGGCTGGCTACTTGGGAAAAGTTCGGTACAAAACGGCGGTACCAAGAAGCTACGCCTAGAAAGCGTCTCAAGCCTCGTAGGTTGGTGGGAGCGGGAAGTTTACGAATGGCGGCAACTTTGTCCGGATCGGTTCGGATACCTTCGGAAGTCACAAGGTGACCAAGATAACGGAGGGAGCGTTTCCCGAATTCACATTTCTCGGGATTTATTCTCAAATTGGCTTCCCTTAGACGGCGGAACACCTCTCCCAAATTGTTGAGATGTTCCTCAAAAGTTTCGCCGAGAATAATGATATCGTCCAGATATGCAAAACAGAAATGATCTAACTCGGGTCCTATTATTCGGTCCATTAGTCTTTGAAAGGTAGCAGGGGCGGAGTGTAATCCAAACGGCATTACACGGAACTGGTAAAGTCCCATTCCGGGTACGGTAAAAGCGGTTATCGGTTTGCTACTTTCAGCTAGCGGTATTTGCCAATATCCTTGTTTCAAATCAATGCTAGATATGTATCGAGCCCGGCGGAGTTTATCCAGAATGGCATTGATGAATGGCAAGGGGTATGCATCCTTTCTGGAAATGGCATTGACTTTCTGGAAGTCAATACAGAACCGGTACTTGCCATCTTTCTTTCGGACAATTACCACAGGAGAGCTCCATGGACTGGCGGACGGTTCGATGATTCCATCGTCTAGCATTTTTTTAACTTCGGTGTTCACTATTTCTTGCATGCGTGGATTTTGTGGTCGGTAACGCTGCTTTATCGGTTCGGAGTTTAGTAGATGGACATGATGTTCTACTAAAGGAGTCGTGCCTGCAATTTGTTCAAACCTTGGCAATTCTTGATTTAAAAATTCGGTTAACCTTCGCTCTTCGGTTGGTGTTAAAACTAGGCTCGGTTTTGAATCTATGGGTCCGATAGGACTACATAGGGTCGGAAACGGTAAAAGCTGATTGCCTAGGCGTACTTCCCCGGTACCTAGGTCTAGATGGAACTGGTGGCGGTTTAAAATATCCATTCCAAGTACGATTTCGGATGTCAGCTTTGGGAAGTAGCTGAGGGATTCTACCAGGGTGATATCTCGGAATTTTAGCGGTATCTGGTAGGCTTCGGAGATGTCAATTATGCCCCCATTGGCTACTTTAGCACTGCGGACAACCGGTGGTACTCTTGGATAATTGTTCAGTCGGCATATATCGGCAGCGATGTCCCCTATATAAGAATTAGCAGCTCCGGTATCTATCAATGCTAAAAACGGGGCATCATCAATGTAGATGCATACATGGGGTCTAACATCTGGGAGTCGGATCAAGTTCATTTCGTTCGGAACGGTTCGGGAATTATGTGAGGTCTTCTGCTGACGGTGCTGGGCTGACCTCTGACTAGGACAGCACCTCCTTAGTTTCCCGAATGTGAACGGGAATGGTTGCAAGTGCAGTTTCGGGACATTACTCCACTTTTTCCGCAACGGGAGCAGAAGAGCTTTGCAGTGCCTCGACACTCGGTTCTAAAGTGTCCGGTTTCCCCACATCTCCAGCAAAGCTGTCTTGCGTTTCGGTCATCGGCGTTGTCAGACCTACGGTTTCGATTGCCAAATTCCATTCGATTAGGCCTTTCGGTTCGGTCTGGGATACGGGGTTGTGTTACGGAAAGACCAGCTGGTGGTGAATTTGTTCTTCGGGAAGTGAACGGGACGGCCTTTAGCTCGGATAGTAAACTTTCAATTTCCCTTACGGTGCGGGAAAATGAAACCACATCGGTGACGTCACTTTTGCGAATATGCTGTCGGTAGTCGGGTAATATATTCCTGTATAACCACTGAAGTTCTTGTTCCGGAGTTATGCCACCGTGCCTTCTGATTAGCGTCTGTAGGTCGGTTATATAACGGTGCGGCGGTTCATGCGGTTTCTGAAGGCGGCGGCTAATTTCGATTTCTAAATCGGCGGCATAATTAATGGGAAAGTAAAAACTCCGGAAATCCCGTAGGAACTCGTCCCAGGAATTCCAGTGTGCTCGGTTATTTCGGTACCATAGGGATGCATCACCCTGTAAAATTTCGGGCATGTGCGGTAATAACCGGTCAATTGTAATCCCTTGGGAGGCACAAATTTCCTGTAGCCTTTCGATAAAAGTCACCGGATCGGTTCGACCATTGAAATTGACATTCCACTTGTGTACCTTCAGTGGTATTATCGGAGATCCGGATGTGACTGGAGAAGACAGCGGTCGGTGAACGGTAATAGTCGGTATCGGCGGATTAAGTATTTGAGTTGTACCCGGCGTTCCAACATTTGCGGTACTGGTATGAGTCAGGACAGCGGTACTATTTGCCTGCGTCGGATGCATACTGGCATTAGTCGGGAAGGTGAAACCGGTCATAGTAGTCGGTGCTGGTGAAGCCTTTCCCTGACGATAAAACGTCACTAGTCGCTTCTTCAACGTGTCAACGGTACCCGTAGTATCTAGTCCAAACTTATTTAGTTCGGCAGTCAGTTCATCCTTCTTTAGTAGGTAAACAAAACCTACACGGCCATCGTTGGGATCGTACCAGGCGGGGTAAGCGGTTACGGATAGACTAACTGGCGGATTGACCGGACTGGTAGTGATGACAGTAGCGGCGGTAGTACTCGGTGTACTAGTAACGGTTGGGTTGCCATTGTTGCCGGTGCCTCCTGGCATCGTAATTCGGTCGGTTAACGGTAGCGGAATGCGGAGTAAGGGCTCAAATGACAACGGCCTTCAGCGGGTAATTAACAGCAGGTGCGTTAGTAGGCTTACGGTTAAACTCGGCGGTGCGGTGCGGTGCGGTACGGTACGGTACGGTACGGTACGGTACGGTTAAGATTCGGAGTGCTCTGGGCGGCAGTCGGAAACGGTTAATCGTTCGGAACGATCAGGTTGACGGTCGGACGGTAAAGGTACGAAGAGAGCTGGGCGGTGAATGTTTCGGAAATATTCGGCTAGACGGTTAGAGCTAGAGTGCTCAAGTGAACAAGTCGACGGTCAGGCGGTGAGTGTTTTGGAGTATTCAAGTGTTCAGCTTGGCGGTCTGACGGTAAGTGTTTCGGAGTGCTCCAGCTGACGGTCGGGCGGTAAGTGTTTTAAAGTGATCAGCTTGAAGGTCTGACGGTAAGTGTCTTGAAGTGATCAAGCGATCTCCTCGACGGTCGGGCGGTAAGTGTTTTGAAGTGATCAGCTTGAAGGTCTGACGGTAAGTGTCTTGAAGTGATCAAGCGATCTCCTCGACGGTCGGGCGGTAAGTGTTTTGAAGTGATCAGCTTGAAGGTCTGACGGTAAGTGTCTCATCTAGCTCAATCGTCTTGCTATATACTCCCTTGCGGTAGTAGGGAGGCGTTCGGCCACCAAAAGGTTGGTGGGGAGCTTTACGGAAATCCTCGGACTTTTGGTAAATGTGGCAACCTGTGCAACATACACTTATTCCCTCCGAGGATCTAGATTCGGCAACCTCGCATTAGTCGGAAAGGTTGTGTAGCTCGGTTTTTATATTTGCGCATGCGCAAAATGAATCGGGCGGAAAAGCGGTTCGGTATAGGTTGATCGGTGTTCGGACGGCGGGCTTTCGTGAAAAATGGCGGCGAACGGTTGGATTGTGTCTCACTACATTAGGGAGAAAATTTACGGATGGAGAAACTAAAATCAGCGGCCGTGGATTACTGGTAAGGAGGCAGTTGCTCGAATTATGGTCCACGCATGCGTAACAATACTTCCCAAAAACGGAGGCCTCCGGTCCAATGCGGTACGGTGTACAGGAACTCTTTTCCACGGTCGGTCGGACGGCATTGGTTGAGACTCTCAACTCATGGGGCGGATGCGAAGGCACGCGCGGAACGGTCCCAAAAAGAGCGGTGCATTTGCTCTGGCAATATGCGGTCTGGCAATCACCAAAAGAAACGGTACGGTAACGGACAACCAACGGTCATCGCCAAAACAAACGGCCTCTCGGTGTAACGGGACTGCTGGTGACGTAATCACATCGGTCATGTGCTGAAATCATGGACATGCGCAGAACGGTCCCTGCTCGGGCGCCAAATTTGTAGCGCTACTTTGGTTTTCCGGTAAGAAAGCGGTCGGTTCGGGGTTTTCGGAAAACTCGGGCGCCACCCTTAGGATTAATATGGTTAAGGGCCCACGGGCACTAGGTAGCTTTTAAACAGTGGAGACGGAAAAACCAGAGGTCGATGCGCATTTTCCCCAAAATGAAACACATAATATCCAACAATGCACTTTTATTAATGCCCAAATAAATAACAATAGAAAGGAAATGCAAGAAAACCTAATTAAGATGCGGATTTATTGAAATGAAATGCTTAACCCGGAGGGAGAGAGTGTGTGAACGAGTATGAGAGAGAGACGGAGTGATATGCGTGACGGTGCGGACTGGTATAGTGCGGCGGTAAAGATGGCGGTGCGGTAGAAATGACGGAGCGGTAGAAATGACGGTGCGGTAGAAATGACGGTGCGGTAAACAATGACGGTGCGGTGAAACAGGCAAGAAGCTCCGGAATTATGGTTTGTACGGTCCGACTCTTACCGGCGTCAGCAACTCGGATCAGCGCCCTATGGCGCATGCGTGAATTTAACAATAGGCAGAAAGCAGGTCCCCGTGGAATATGAAGTCAGAAGAAGTGTGAGACAAAGAGTGCCACCCTGTACGTGTTCCAGCCCGTGGCCCCCTTTTGTCTTCCCATAGAGGAAACAAAACCACCCAGTACGTGTTCCCACCCGTGGTTTCGTTTCCTCTATCCACCAATCGAGACAGAAGAGTGCTACCCTGTACGTATTCCAGCCCGTAGCCCCCTTAGGTCTTTCACTACAAGAACAGAGCTACCCAGTACGTGTTCCCACCCGTAGTTCCGTTCTTGCAGTGTGAGAGAGAGAGAGAGAGAATACCTGCCTTCTTACCCATACCTATTACTTACTGAGCCTTCATCTGGCGTCGCGACGGTGCTGACGTCGGCAAGCGGCGGCGGCGGCGGCGGATAAAACGGACTTACATTGCTTGTAGCTGGCGGCTGGTGCTGGTCGGTAGGTCTGGTCGGAATCGGAGCTCGGAGAGAAGTGGCCGACTGCAGTGTGTGCTGCCGTATAAATAATCGGGAGGCGCCGCGTCACGTCGTCGTCAGACGGCAGCGCAGATACCAGCGGTGGGGAATCGAGTTTTTGAAACGCGGCGCGCACGTCGGTTTATACTGGAGAGTGCTTTGCATTCGAGGTCACGCGTCGACACAACATATCGGTACGGAATTAATTTAATTAACGGAAACGCGGATAAAACAATAAAAATTTAGTAACCTACGTTACAATTGTTAAGTTTTTTACCTGATAAATCTTATCTTATCTATTCTTGAAATAAAAATATTATATTTTAATTTTTTATCTAACTGTGGCCCTCCATTTTGTGCGATTTCCGGTGGTTCCACGTTTTTCTATTAGACGGTCAGTACAGTTACAGCAAAAGTGTTGTTTAGTGCTAAATCCTGGTCTTAGATGGCGCCACGATCAAAGTTCGCTCTTTGTATCACTTCTACTTTGCCTGCAGGCACTGAACTTGGGTTGGGTTTCTTTGTTTTCCTAGCCATACCTATGTGACCTGATAGATCGAAACGCATCTATGGATGGAAAAGCGAAGAAAATTAACCCAAAATTTTCACATCAATGTATAATAGGAGAAAACTTATTTTCCCTATTTTGGGTTTTCCCAACAAACTGGACTGAACGGTAAGTACTGTCACAGCAAAAGTGTTTCTTAGTGCTGAATCCTAGTCTTAGATGGCGCCACGATCAAAATTTGCTCTTCGTAATATTCACTATGTTAGTTTGAAAAACAAATGGGATACACAGCGCCTCGGAAGAAGAGTCCATATCCACTCTTAACTCCCGTCTTTTCATTGCCGCTGAAGTCAGGATAGTTCAAATTCCCACACAGTACAAAACCAGTGTGATATTTCCAACCTAGGATTAAAAAAATTTAAGAGAAGAGAGTTGATGAAATCAAGATATAAGAGATATCATATTAAATATAACAAAGTGAACAAGGTACTACAAGTATGCTATTCCCTAACCTACTCTAAAATTGCCAGGAGCATTCAAATCTACTCCACTGAGCTTCAGAAACCTGGAGAATTACTCGAAAGCAGCTCGAGAGCACCACAAAAGCCAGTAGAGTACAAATTCACTCCACTTATAGAGCCTTGAAGGCGGAGGGTGAGCAAAACCACTCCACATTGCTACGCAAATCAAAAGAAAAATTTCGAAGAGACTCCACAGCAATCCAGTAGCTTACAAATGCGCTTTACTGCGCTCCGGAAATCAGCAGAACTATTTGAAAGCAACTTCATTATGGCCGCAGAAGCCATAGGAATAAATCCAAGAGAGCCTACCAGAATAGCCCAGCTGATAATGCTCATGAGATGATAAACACGCCATCAGCAGAAACCCGACCGATTGGTAATTTACCAAACTTGTACTAATGGCAAATCTAGGACGCCATCATCACAGCTTTCGAAAAAAAGTTGGGGTGCATAAAAAGCCAACAGGCTGCAGTAAATGGAAGGCCACAGCGCCTTGATCCCCTCCTACAACTAACCAAATCTAGCCATATCAGTGTTGATAACTACACACGTAAGCTCAAGATTCTCATGAGCGAATTTTGAAAAGATGAGTCATAACAGTGTTCTATTCCTGCGTTATCTCCTGTATTCCGTTTATCCTATAGCAGGCTGCTACCCTCACAGTCATCCAAAAAGCTCTGTACCACCGTCCACCAGTAACGCAACCAATCTGTCCACAGTGACAAAAAAAAATCTATCATAATGACATAAAGTTGATATCGAGAGACTCAATTTTCCATTTTCTCCCTAGTTCACCTTTTATTTTCTTCCTAGTTCACTTTATATTTAATTCATTTGTTCATTGTACGAAATTAAATACAATAACATCCAGCTAAGTTAACTATTTTCATGTACCTACAACCAACAAAAAATTGTCTTATAATTGGCGCCCAACTTGTGGCCAAAAAAAATTGTGTGAAAACTGGTGTTGGCGAAAGTTTTGCGTGTGAGACATCGCTGAGAACTATTTGGAACTAACCCAAACTATTAGTTTTCTTTTTATTTTTTCTCCTCTTGCAAACTGGAACTGAAACATTCATACAATCTGAAATCAACGAAAAAGATGGCTTCGGTTGCTTTTGCACGAATATGTTAAGGTTTTTGAGCCAGGTGATGAGCCTACACCTTATGGAGAACATTCTATCGTACTTCTAGATGATTCTCCGATAGCTTCAACACCCTATCGAATGTCAGAGGTCAAGAAAATACAACTTCGAAAAGAATTGGACAAATTATTAGCAAGTGACTATATTGAAGAGTGTGAGTCACCTTACGCTGCTCCAGTTGCTCTTGTCCCCAAAAAAGGTAACAAAGTTCGCCTCACTGTTGACTATAGATCCTTAAATGCAGTCACACGTGCCGACAAATACCCAATCCCAAGAATTGATGACCTTTTACATGCCGTCAAAAAGACCGGTTGCATCACAACCCTTGACCTTCATAGTAGTTATCATATGGTAAGTGTCAAAGTGACTGATAGAGATAAAACCGCTTTTGTGACGCCTTTTGGTACATTTAGGTATATGCGTATGCCTTTTGGTCTTAGGAATGTGCCATCTACTTTTCAGCGTTTGATCGACCGCTTCAGATGCAGGCCTTCATTTTAGCCCACCTTGACGATTTAATTGTCATTTTTTCTAGTTTTGAAGAATATACTGAAGACCTTCGCAGAGTGTTCGAACGACCGATCTTATACAAACTCACGTTGAATCGAGATAAGTGCTCATTTCTCAGTTTCCTGCAAACTTGTTCATGGTACAGACGTTTCATAGAAAACTTTGCTCATATTTCCAAGCCCTTGAAAAATCTGACGAAAAAAAAGCCAATTGGACATGGGGCCACGGGGAAAAAGATGCTTTCGATACACTTGAAACCCTTTAGTGCTCACCTCTAATTTTAAGACAAGCCGAGAGCCGACTATCCTATATATAACACACAGATGCGAGCGGTTATGCGATCGGTGCATGTTTACTCCAGGGGGAGGGTGAACATGAAATACCAGTGGAATACGCATCTAGACTCTTGACCTCCGCAGAGCAAAATTACAGTACAGCAGAACGTGAAGCTCTTGCTGTTGTGTTGGCTGTGAAGAAGTTTCGAGGCTACCTAGAAGACGCTGTAACCACTATTGTCCAAAGCGACCATCAGCCGCTCAAATGGTTGATGTCACTTAAGTCGCCAACTGGTGGGCTCTGGATTAATGCCTTATTAACTAAGCATAGAATATATTGTCGGCAAAACAAAATTTAGTTGCCGATACACTTTCGCGGCCACCACGTAAAGAAACTGAGGAATCAGAATAAATAAACTATGTTGTAGCCGATTTTCTCACTCTTAGCGTTGCTGACACTAGGATGTCTGACCCTGATGTGGAGAAAATTATAAAATATCTCGAAGACTCTAAGGAATCTTCTCTGGACTTCAACAAGTGGGTTGAAAGAGGGTACGTCTCGTCAAATGGAATTTGATAGAAGAGCCACAACTCGTAGCTGCTAGTGCTCGTATACCACATACCATGACGCTGAGGCAGCTGAACATTATGGTATCGAACGAACATATCAGCACAGCTCAAAAAGATATTTCTGGCCCGGTATGCAGAAGATGATAACTGACTACTTACAGAAATGTATAGAATGTCAAAAGTTTAAGGCAACAAACCTAAAACCTTCTGGACTACTTCAGACACCTGTGCAATCTCAATATTTTGAACAACTCAGCATAGATTTGTTTGGACGTTTACCAGAGACCGCAGACGGTTACTGCTGGGTATTTATAGTAGAAGATGGCGCCAGTCGATGACTAGAACTTTTTCCATTAAAGACAGCAACCGCTACCGCTTTGGTTTCTAAAACGTTCTCTTTCCTCGAGAAAAGTCTGGCAAGCAATCCTTTTTATTTTTAGTAATTTTTGCTCTTAATTTTTGGATTCTCCCTTATAGATTTTTCAATGTATTTTGCTATCAATTCATATTATCATATCATTGTTAACTTTTTACCTGATAAATCTTATCTTATCTTAGTCTTGAAATATAAATATTATATTTTATTTTTTTTATCTAATTGTTGGCTTCCATTTTGTGTGAGTGCTGATTGGTATTGCCACATTCATCTGAGGTAAGTCAATTCAGATTTTTGGACTTTAAATAGGTACTGTGCTCTAGTTTTCAGAATCAATTGTTAGTATGGGGATATTGGACCATTTGCTCTAAATAGAGTCGGTGAAAACCAAATTTTTGTGTCCATCCCTATCAACTCTTTATTGAATCCAGGCAGAGGCCTGAATAGCCATTTTCTGTTTGACTCCGTCAATTATTATTTCGACTAAAGGGTGTACTTTTTTAATAGAAATCCAGACAGGTCAAAACATCAGAAAAAAGTTTTAATTAGAACATCTCAAGAATTTTGACATATTCTGGATTTGATTGATTTCACCGTCAGATTTATCTTGTAGTATCTATTATGGCTACCTTAATTTAGAAGGGAAATTTTGTCTATTTGGGAGAGAATCCAAAGATTTAATTTCTTGTTATTTCACCTTATTTTGTTCATATTTTTGCCTGCCAGAGCTACTGTCAGGAAAGCAGCATTTTGATCAATCATAACAAGCATTTTAATTTAATCTTGTTATTATTTCAATTTTATTATTATCTCACTATTATTCTTAATTATTTATTTGTATTTTTTTTATATTTAAATATTATTATTATTATTTTTTTCAACTTGCAATAGCTGTTCATACCTGATTCTGTTGGAAGGAAGTGTCTGTACAACAATCGTTTTATATTAAATTTCAGTTTCAATTTCCTTTGCAAGACACTCATGTTTTTGACAGAATTCAGGGTTTTAATATTCCAAATATTGGTGAACCTTTTACTGCCTTATTTTTTTCTGGGTACCTACTCCACATAAAGATCACTGTTTGTAGTCTGGACCAGCTGGAGTGATGTCACCCCAGCATTCTATCCCCTTCCTGGATATAGGAAACAACACGAAGAGCTCCAGTTCACGGAAGTGAAATCCCAACGCCCATTGAAGAGCTTCGGACTCCGAATTGGAGAGGTGTATGGTATCAGATTCACCGGAAAATCCAAGCTGTCAACACTAAAATTTTACAGAAAGTTAAATATCAAATAAAATTATTGTTTGTTGGATTTTGAGTGGTTTCATTTGCACATAAAGGGACTACACGTTATCTTAATTTTTTGAAGTCCACGACCCTAGGTTATCAGACTGTAATAGCAAGGTGGATGCGAAATAATACTAACATTGACTAATTTAACACCAACAAAATCAGAGCAACCCAGAAAGACACAGTGAGTGATATATCACTAAGAGGTACCATAAGAAACAGTGCAGTAATCAGAATGCTCCTACAAAAAAGGAGTTGGGCAGGAGACGTCGTGATGAGGTAAATGAATAAAGTGCTTGAATAAAGACCCTATCAAGAAGTTTATACAGAAATAAAGGCAGACCCCTTATGGGATGGTCGAATAATTTGGAACGCGTAATCGAAAATTGGTGTAACAAAAGAGATATGAATGGAAGAGGTCTACGTTTAGCAGTGATGCTAATGATGATGAGTGAAAAATAAAAATAAGATTAATATTCTTTTAGAATTAGTGCCTTTACCATACTGTTCCACTCTTTGACGCGCACCTATAAAAAAATAGCCACTTGAATTTGAACCCATATTAACCACGTTACATAAATTGCCTGAAAATTGGAACAAAACTGGAGTAAAATGTTTAGAAAGTAGAGGCTCTTTAAAGGTATGTCTGCTGCATTAATTCTTCACGATTAGAGCCTAGTGTGAATATGAAATTATTCTTGCCCCAACAAGAGAATAAAACTATTCGAATTTTGAAATAAAACTCCTCTTGAAAAATTATCTCAAATGATAAGAGCTAAATTAATTCCCACACCGAATTCTCGGTCATAAAGCAGTCGCCTGCAACGTGCAGTCAACTCGAGGAAAATATCATTAAAAAAAAAAGAATTAACAAATTCCAACCGTCCCATAAATTTGCCTCGAAATGAAAACTTATGAGCTCGTATCGCTAATTTAAAAAATGCGTTCGTCCTTCACCAACAGCCGCCCTTGCGATACCATGCATTTCATTTTTTTCATTCCACCTATTTAATTTCGCCGTCCGGCCGAGGTAACTGTCAACTTGCAGGGTCATTTTTCACGGTGTCTCCGTCCCCGCTTGGCAATATTGTCGGTCCGGGACAAAAATAAAAAGTGCATAATAAAGTCTATGTGGGACTTGCACTTAGCACGTGAACCGTCAGCGGGTCATTTCTGAGTTCAAGCTAAAGTCTCTGGAGGGATAGTATTTTATGTTTTGGTCGTATTATAAGTTTTTTTATACATTTTTGATTAAATTCTAATAAAAGCACTAAGCTCTTTACTCCACAGTAGAATAGGATATGGTACACCAACATTTAAAAATGCGATTAGCTTTCCTAAAAGGACTTTTAAAAAAAAAATGTATCCTCTTTCTTGTCCATATTATCTCCTGCGTCTAGCATTCGATGTGAGCCCCACGTTGGGCGCCATATCATCAGATAAAGGGAGGTATCTGAAGTTGGGGCTCGGTTTGGTTGGACAGGAGGCTTTGATTTTTTAGGTTATGTGGGCTTTCGGATACAATGCAGAACTTCCGATTGTTCATATACTTCGAGCTCTTTTCCAGAATTCAATGGACTCAGGTTCTCGTTATGAAAACAGACAGTTTAATTAAACAAAAGTTTAATTTCAGATAACTGCTGAAAGTTGATTCTCAATCAAGGTGATGTAGGAAATTGCGACATCTTCAGTAAAACAAATAATCATGTTTCATAGAAATAATAGTGGGAGAGATATTTACGTCAACGTATCGAAATCACGCGGATTCATGGTCAGTAGACAGTACACAGATGAATTTTTGCCTCCGGAACTAATATTACAAAAACTTAAATAGGTATTCATTTTCACGTATAAAGACTACAATATGTAAAACGAGTAAATAAGCCGATTTTCGATAAAAGTACCGTGACCAGCTGGTTATTAACTATTCACCTTCCACTCTCCCGAAAGAAAAATTAATGGAAAATATTTTAAAATGCAGAATTGATGTTCGGCTATGCATATAAAACAATCAACGTCTAAAAACGATTCTATCTATTTTGCAGAATGTTCATTATGAAATTAGTTTTGTGTTTTTCAAATTCAGCAGAGCACAAAATAGTAATTATGATGTCGATATTTATATTTGCGAATTTAAATATAATTACTTTGTGGGTAAACATAAACGCGGTTACGGAAATTAAAGCTTCGAGGCACTGAAAGGACAAATAACAATCGGAACATTTACTACCTTATTATAAAACCTCAAACGAAATTAATACAAATATATAGGGACAAAATACTGAAGATCGTGCAATATGATTCAATTTTCAGTTAGTAGACGTTAAATATCCTCAACATGTATTGGTATCTGGTACTACCGTATACTTTGTTGTAACGAAGTTACTAAATTTTTACCGTGATTCCATATTCGGCAGGCCACAAACTCCATTCTTTCTGTAAGACTAGATAATAAAATACCGCGCAGGTATCTATCCCAAAATGCGTCATCCTCAGGGAAGCTCTAGACATGGTCTGCCACTTGAGCTCTGAGCTATAGAAAAACGTTGAACAAAATACGAAGCAAGCAATAGACGACATAGCCACTAAACTGAGGCGGTAAGTAACGGTATTGGAAGGAACACATATAAACGAAATAACTCAAACGGCAGAGGTATGAGCAGGTACAAAAAATGACGCTGGACGTTGATAGTCAAACAATTCGGGCGAAAGGGACATATGACGCTGATACCCAAGCTACTGTCCAAACAATGAAACAGGCTACACATGTTAGGGGTATAAGCAAAACACATGTCCAAGGAATCCAAACGGAAGAAAAAATGAACCAAGAACAAGCAACTACTAAGCCAAGACCTCTAGCAGAAGAAGTATCTACACTAGAAGAGAAACTGTGCTCAAAATGCAAGACTAAACGGTTTTCGCAGTTCCACAGGATGGTATAGATCCAGCGGTAGTCTTCAACAAGCTTGACCTTCTTAAACGAAGAACCAGCAGTCTTGGGCGGAGGAAACTTGCATTTGTCGCCGCGGATGATACGAGTGTTCAGTACGTCAGAAAAATGCTTGAACTCCTACTTAGATACGAGAACACAGACCTGAGGATACTTGTTCCAAAGGCCCCTCGACACGAGAGAAACGAAAATCCGAGCAGACCGAGGAAGCAGTTTGAAACGGTCATTGTGAAAACGGAGGGGGAAAGCTATTGTGACATCCTAAGGAACGTAACAAAAACTCGGTGGACATAGGCAAGCTAGGCATCAAGATATCCTCCCTAAGAAAGGCCGGGGACGACCCCCTATGTCTTAAATTAGACGGGAGTAAACAGGACCCAAACTCACTGAAAACGAGATCCAGAAAAATATGACTTCAATCAAGTTAAGGTCAAAGCTAGAGAACAAATTTTCTTTATACTATAAATAGACGGAGATACTACCAGCGAGGAAGTAGTAGAGACTAATGCTAGGGTAACCGGCATTGATCGAAAAAATCTGGAGGTTAGAGCGATGAACACCAGCAAAAGCGGAAATCAATCCGCCACGGTCGCCGTGTAACAAGGCCTCGGCGGTAAACTCCTAGAGCTTAACAAGATTAAAATAGGATGGTCCACCTGTAGAGTAAAGCGCAAGGTCCAACTGACATGCTGCTATAAATGCCTAGGCTTTGGATTGGATCGTAGACTGCTCAGATAGATCCAAGAACTACATGAACTGCGGCAGCACAGGACACCAGGATAAGCTATGCTCCAAGGAACCACAATGCCTCAGCTGTAATGAAAAAGGGCACAGAATGGACAACGCAGGGTGTCCCAAGTTCCGAGAACTAATCGAACAACAAAAGAGAAAGCTGGTGGAGACCTACAAGCTAAATGGACATTAGTGTTTACATTCCCAGAAACCACAGGACCTCCAAAGAAGATCAATACAGGCCTAATACCCCATGCTCCTTCATTAAAATAATGCAGGTAAATCTCAATCACTGCCACGCAGCACACAATCTAGCAGAAGCAACCGCAAGGGAAAGGAACGTCGACATTCTATCCATCTCGGAAGCAAATCATGAAGAAATTACAAAGGGAGGATGGCGTACTGACTTAAGAGTGGACGCTACCCTCAGAGTTACTAATCGAGACTTACCCTTCAACAGCTCGGGATCAAAAAATGGTTTTGTATATATTGAATTCAAAGATTTCACTTTGCACAGCTGCTACTTTTCGCCAAATGCAAGCACACACGAGTTTAAAATAGCCCTGGATGCCTTGGGAAGCTCCATAGACCTACTGAAGTCCAAGAGTGCAATCATCACGGGTGACTTGAAATCCAGCTCTCTGGCCTGGGACATGCCCTTCAGAAACGGTAGAGGTAATATACTCACCGACTATATGGCCTCTAAAGACCTAGTCCTCCAGAATACGAGACAGGAACCAACCTTTCAAAGAGGGCAGTCTTCCTCAATAGTGGACCTTACTCTGACCAAAGGCCAGATCGATTCCAGAATCGTAAACTGGCGAATTCTCAACCAGGAGACTATGAGTGACCATAACTACATCTACTTTGAGGTCCAAATCGGTCCTCAGCACAAGACTCCGCGAAGGACACTTCCTGGAACCAAAAGAAGTTAAATCTGGAAAGAGTGGAGGAATTCATGAATGGGGTAACAATCACAGATCTGCCCGGCACCCTCGAACAACTAGTCCAACTCCGCACTCCTGAAAATCGAGCAATACCAACATAAGACCTGTCTACTGGTGATCGCAGGACATCGCAAAATTAAGGGCTACTTGCCTAAAAGCCAAAGGGGAATTGACCCGGAAAAACCGCCAACAACGAGAGAGAAATGAGGAGTACAGAACCAAATACTCAAAACACAAAAAAGAACTGAAACTGGCCATCATGGAAGCCAAGAGATACTGCTGGGGAAAGCTGTGCGAGGAGATCAATGAGAACTGCTGGGGAGATGGGTATAAGATCGCCATGAAAAGACTCAAAATAAACACCACAAACAGTGCTTTATCCATGAAAAGAGCCAAGGAAGCCGCAAAGGAGCTCTTCCCAGCTAGACCAAAGATTGCATGGATTGACCCCCGAGACGGAGACCAGGAAATTCTGGAAGTCACAAACAAAGAGGTCACTGAGGCTAGTCTCAGGCTAAACTCGTTTCTGTCGACGTCATTGAAGCGGCGGCCACGAGCCACCCAGGAATATTCCGTTACACCTTCAACAACCTGATCAAGAAAGGAGAATACCCAGAAATCTGGAAAAGGGCCAAATTAGTCCTCATTGAAAAACCAACGAAAGAGAACCAGGTGACACCAAAGAACAGGTCCCTGTGTCTTCTAGATAATGTAAGCAAGCTCTTGGCGCAAATTACCCTTGCAAGGCTTTCCAAGGACTTAAATCTCAGCAAGACTCTCTCAGCCAGACAGTTTTGTTTCAGAAAGGGCAAATCATCCATAATGGCCGTTCAAAGTGTGCTGGAATTTCTAAGGGAACGTATATACAAACGATGCCATAGACACAGGAAGGTAGGGATCATTGTTACACTTGATATCAGGAACGCTTTCAACTCGGCCCCATGGAAAGTAATTGTGGATAAAATCGGAAGGAGAGGTGCAGCCCCATACTTGACTAAAATTATCCAGAGTTATCTGACATCCAGAGAAATCATTATAGAGGCAGAGGGGAGAGAACTTTCAGATGACGTGTGGGGTTCCACAGGGCTCTATTCTTGGCTCCACTTTCTGGAACATCTTTTATGATGGTCTTCTGGACATCAACCTTCCTGCAGGGGTCAAGCTAACGGGGTACGCTGACGAAGTCGCTGTTACCGCTCTCGGCAAAAACCTGGAGGAGATTGGAACTAAAATCACAGTGGCCATCACGCGGAAATGGATGGCCAGCAAAAAGCTGATTCTAGCGGAAGAGAAAACGGAGGCTGTCATTGTTTCCTCACAGCGCCAGGTACCTTATACCACCTTTCAAATCCTGGACATGGAGATTGTCCGCAGATCAGAGATAAAATATCTAGGGGTATGGATGGACTCCAAACTGAAGTTCCGGGCTCATCTACAGAAAACCACAACACGAACCAGCAGCGCGATGATGGCCCTAGGAAGGCTGATGCCCAACATTGGTGGCCCAAGGGCAAGCAAGAGAAGATTGCTGTGCTCAGTAATCTATCCTGCTATACGCTGCTCCAGTATGGGAATCCGGAATGTCGACGGATATTTATCGGGCCATCTATGAGAGGGTAAAGAGACAGGCCGCAATCCGAATCACCAGCAGCTTTCGTACTGTTTCAACAGACGCTTTGCTGGTGATCGCGAGATAGCCTCCTATAGACCTCCTGGTGGAGAAGGCGGTACAGGCCTCAAAAGCGAACCCGCAGGATTTAACAAACGCTCGCAAAGTAGCACGAGACATCACTAGAACTAAATGGCAAGATAGGGGGAAGCTAGCAAAAAGAGCAGGTAGACAGACAGGTTGATCCCGGATATAGGGACATGGATTGACAGGGAGCACGGTGAAACAAACTACTATGTGACCGACCCAGTTTCTGTCTGGTCATGGGTACTATAGAGATAGGTAAAACACCCGACAATAAGTGCTCTTACTATAGAGAGGGTGATACCGCGGAGCATATCTTCTTTTCATACAGGCGGTGAATGGAGTAAAGGGAAAAATGTTTCAACTCCATCGGAATAATTCTCACTCCAGCAGAGAACACCATAGGAGAAATGCTAAAGAGCCAAGCGAATTGGGAGCAAGTCCGAATCATGGTAAAATCCATTCTCTATGGGAAGGGTTTTAGTAGGTGCGAGTCCCACACTACCCAGGGCGCCCGAACACCAATGTCCTGGGTGTGCATAACGCATTTCCAATCCCTACTATAAAAAAAACTTAATGGTTAAAGTGGAAAGGGCTTCTCCAAAGGTGTTTGTTTTTCGCGATCAGCTGTTCTCACCCCAGTCGCCAGGTCTCGGTACAATTTTGCCGCGCTACTAGCGTTTTCCAGTATTGAGGCGGCGAGCATTATACAATTAGCTCGCTAGTTCTCGTTCACGCACTCTCTCTTACTCGCTCTATATTTAATTTAGTCAATTCATTATTTACATTCATCTTTACTTTCCATTGTTATTTATTTGGGCATTAATAAAAAGTACATTGTTGGATATTGTGTGTTTCATTTTGGGGAAAATGCGCATTGACCTCTGGTGTTTCCTTCTCCATTGTTTAAAAGCTACCCAGAGCACCTGGGCCCTCAACCACTATAATCCTAAGGGTGGCGCCCGAGTTTCCCGAAAATTCCGAAATCAACCGCTTTCTTACCAGAAAACCAAAGTAACGCTACAAATTTGGCGCCCGAGCAGGGATCGTTTTGCGCATAACGTGAGCATGTGTCCAAGGATTTTACGCCATCATTAGTCCTTCGTTTTTTTTTTTTTTTTGTAAAAAAGTATACAGATAGTGTTAGAATGACTAAAAGAATAATTTAAATATGTTTTTGAAAAACATGAAAGTGGCCCATTATATTTGGGATCGTGTCGGCAAATAATAAAATCCCTATCGAAACGATCCCTCAATTTCCATCTTTTTTTAATCAAGCTAAAAACAGACAAGTTTAATTGCAAGAGGCTGACACCAAAACCGGATGCTGACTATAAAAGATTTTTTTTAATTATTAATTCGACTAGGGACCATTTTAATGAACGGGCCCAGTTACCCCGAAAAAGGGCTTAATTGGATTTAATTATTATTTTTCTGCGGTAAGCGGCGAAACTTGAGACTTATTAAATCCGAATAAAAAAAATTGTCCCTTGGTAATTTCAATAGAATACTTCAAAACGATCTGCTTTATTAAAAAGCTACTTAGAAACAAGTGACGCTCTAAAATTAAATAGTGGCATTGACCTCCAAATAATAAAATCCTTTATTTGTTCTGGGGTTATTGAAGGAAGCTAGGAAAACCAACGAAGAACAATACCACCACTCACTGTTTTGCATATAAATTGCATATTATGCCTTTACTTTTGGCGAGGAATCCTTCAACCCAATTTAGAAAACCCGCCCGGGCTCGGATTGCGAAGCAATCGTAGTTTTCCTTTCAATTTCCTAGGATTTTTGTTATAATTTAATCTAAATCTTTGATAATAGAGCCAAATAATAAACCTAATTTAATGCTGCTCCAAGTTAGTTGGAGTCTCAACTTCCATACATAAAGCACAACTTCGAGTAGTAACTATATACACTTTATGGTGCTATCAAATAAATTATAAATGTATGCTAATAGCTTTAACTTGTATTTGCTGCAAAGTTTGTTTTAGGAACCGGTGAAAATTTCATGAACAAGCTTTGCTGATAGAATATATTTTATGCAGTATCATTTTAATGTTGTATATCGAGAAACAATATTACGTCTAATTAAAACGAAATAAAAGAAAAGGCGAAAAATAGAAAACACACTCTCAAACAAAACTTTTTGTTTCCCGTGCGAAGTGGTGCAGAAGTTAACAGGCCTCTCCAAAAGTGCTTAGGGACGTTAAGTGTGTTGCAAGTCGGCAAAGGGTCAAATTAAGTCCCTAACTTGGGACCGACACAAAGAAGTGGATTTCGGATGTTAAGGTTCGAGCAGTTACGTGACTTATTCAAATCTTTAGGCCATTTAGCATCTTTTGTGCTCAGAGCAACTAGATTAATAGAGAAATCATAGTAAACTCTATTAATATAAGTTTGGAACTGTTTAGTTTCTATGGTGGTCAATCTCAATGAATATATCAATACTTGGTGTTTAATAGCAAATTTCAAAGGATTATTTTTTGAATGACAGGAATTCACAGCAACCTTGTTTAAAGTGGATAATTATTAATCACTTATTACAGAGTTCAAATATTGAAGTTGATTCAGGTGATTGTGTGTGGAAAACGATGCTGGAAACGACGTTTTAGGGCACTTATGGCCCTTATAAATTGAAAATATCGAAAAATTTGCTTCCTGTTAAATTTTTATTTTTTTTTCTAAAGATTTTTGATAGACTACCACATTCATCTTTTGACAGGTGATTGATACTTTCTGTATCAACATTGTGTCTATTTTCTCTCAAAATCGGTACGGTTTTAGGGCACATACATCTTGGACACATCCTTTCTCAGTTAATTTATCTCTCTAAGGTTAGACAGGACATTAGCAACAATCTTAGAGTTATCCCAGGAATGAAGTTCTCGTTATTAACGATAGCTCAGAGATCACGTTCGACATCATGCGGGGTTCCTAGTTCACGGGCAAAACATAAATAGGCAGGGCTGTAACCAGTAGATAGGTTGTTGGCAGAGTTCATTGCAAATCTCACAAAAGACAAGACTTCTTTCCATTTCGTGTAATCGCCTTCCACAAGTATTGCTAACTGGGTCTGTAGATCTCTATTTCTTCTCTCTTCAGGATTGGAAGCTGGGTGATACAACGGTATAAGATTTTGGATAAAACCGAGGCAGTGAGCATGACACCTGTGACATACTGCGTGCCTTTGTCACTGATGACCTTTCTGGGTGCTCCATATCTGAGAGAAATTTCATCGATAAGGCTTTTCGCACAAGCTTCAGCATTTTCCAGTGCAAATAATTCTATCCATTAGGTGGCAGTATCTTCTATAGCGAAAACCTACCTTTCACCTGTTTCTGATTCAGGCAGTGGTCCAAATAAATCCATAGCTAAATCTTCTAAAACTTATCAAAGAAGGAAGTGTTTTTCATTTCAATGACGCCCAACGTGGGGCGATTTTGGTTTTGTTATTATCTTATCTTTAATTTGTCTTATCTTATCTCTTAATTAATCTTCTGTTATCTTGAAAATTTGGAGATTTTCAATATTTGGGTACTTGCAATTTTATAAACAAGGTTAACATATTTGGAGGCAATTGGGTGAACTTGAGAAATACCTTAGGTAACTTTTGTAAATATATATTTGATTCTGATTTATCTTGAATTTTTTTACTAAAACTTTGTATCTCACTAGGTTGAGATGAATCCTATCTACCTATATAAAGATGAAATTGACTGGTGACTGGGAGCTCACCATAAGGGAAATCTACACTAAGAATATCTCTAATCGGGAAACCAAGATTTCCATTCTACGAGGTCATTTTCACTTGTGAAAAGGAGAAGCCTGCTTCCTATCCAGAAGTTCAAATGAATTTTGAAGATGAAGTGGAGATATGTAAGAGCAAAATTGCATTACTGTCAACTTTTAAATCATTTTGCTCAGATAAATTACATCCAAACTATAAACGCTATAAATCCAGACTTTTACATTTGTCAGCTAGAATAAATTATTTAAAGCCGAATACTTCTCAAAGGGCAGACATTAGAGCTCAACTTATTTCTCAATGTATGATAATAGTAGATTTACTTGAGGAAAGAACAAAATTAACATAGGTATCCGGTAGAAGATGCTATCGATCTAATCGATATTAATGATGATTCCTCGGATGATTCAATAAGTCGGGCACAAAGTATTGCTGAAGATCATGTTTCTGAGTGTTCAAATCAAATGTTTTCTAAAATCAATCAGAAACGTGTTAATGTAATTTCAGATGTTTTAATAAGATTTTGGTGGATGGAATCCACCCTTGCCAGCTGCAAAACGCGTCGGATATCATCACTGTCCACCTGGTAAAGATCTTCAGATCTTGCCTCGCTCATGGATACATCCCAGAGCAGTGGAGAGAGGTGAAGGTCATCTTCATTCCGAAAACCGGACGGAGTGGCTACTCCGACCCAAAATCGTATCGATCCATTAGCCTCACTAGTTTCCTTCTCAAGACTCTGGAGAGGCTACTGGACCGGTGTGTGAAGGAAGGCATACTGGTTTCCAGACCTTTACACACTCAGCAATACGCCTACCAGACTGGTAAATCCACAGAACTGGCCTTGCACCACCTGGTCAGGAAGGTGGAAGGAAATCTGGTGAGTGGAAAGGTCAGTCTGGCGGCATTCCTTGACATTGAAGGGGCATTTGATAATACCCCTTTCAACATCATCTGCGGAGCGCTCGTAGGGCGTGGCTTAGAGCCCTGTCTGGTGAGATGGATAGAGGCCATGCTCTCGCAACGCCAGAGCTTAACAACGCGGTGATTAGAGCGGTGGCTGCCAGAGGCTGTCCGCAGGGTGGAGTTCTATCCCCGACTCTGTGGTGCCTGGTGGTTGACGACCTGATTACTAGCTTAAACAGGGCAGGCTTGTATACTCAGGCCTACGCCGACGACCTGGTTATCCTTTGTCCGGGTAAGGACGCCGTCTCACTGCAGGGCCCTATGGCAAGGGCTCTGCGCATAGTGGACCAGTGGTGCCTTGCGGAAGGACTCAGGATAAACCCTAATAAGCTACTCTTTTCCAGGAGACGCAACTTCAGCACACCGCCCAACATTTCTCTGGGAGGTGTGACTCCTAAATACTCCAGGGTGGTTAAGTGTCTAGGCGTGATGCTGGATTCTAAACTGTCCTGGTATGAACACGCAGAGAACAGGATGAAAAAGGCTACCTGTGCCCTTTGGGCATGCTGACGTGACTTTGGTTGCACCTGGGGTCTCTCACCGAAGATCCTTTACTGGATTCATAACTCTATAGTTAAACCTTTTCTCACGTACGGGGCTATCGTTTAGTGGCCTTGCACGGAGAAAGCCAAAATACGGGCGCAACTGGACAGAGTCCAGCGCCTTTCCTGCCTCAGCATAACGGGGTCCATACGTACGGCCCCAACAAGGGCCCTGGAGACCCTCCTAGGTCTCCCGCCTCTGGACCTCGTGATTTAGTTCGAGGCCATGACGACAGCCTATAGACTGCACGTCCTTGACGAAATGCGCACCGGCGAAACCGGACACGCGAGAATTTGGTCTCAGGCCGCAGAGAGCCTTTGGCAACACGTGGGGCCTGGAACCCAAAATCCTGCATTGGATATACACGGGAATCATACGACCCATTATCACTTACGGTGCCATTATCTGGTGGCCCGGCACAAAGACGGCTAAGGCCAGGGCTCTGCTAGACACTGTCCAGAGACTTGCTTGCATTGGGATAACTGGTGCTATGAGGACGGCCCCAACCAAAGCTATTGAAAGGCTGGTCGGGCTACCACCTCTCCACCTATTTCTGGAAAACGAAGCCTTGAGGTCGGAATACAGGCTGCAGGGACTTGGACACCTGAGGGACAATAAATGTATCCGGGGACATATAAGCATCTGGCGAGAGGCAACGCAAAGCTGCCCAGCCCTGCTGATGAAACGGGATAAGACTCTACCTACCAAACAGCCATGTGGACCCCCCAAATTCTCCTATCCCAGTAGGGATGAGTGGAGGGAACATAGCAGACACACTGAGCGTCCACCAACCAAGTAGTCTGGTTCACAGAAGGGTCAAAGATGGGCAGCGGCGCAGGGGCAGGCGTCTACGGGGAAACCACGGGCGCTAGGTTATCCTACGCCCTTGGCTCGTACGCATCCGTCTTTCAGGCAGAGATCTATGCCATCCTAAAATGTGGTCACGAAAACCTCCAACATGCCTTTACAAATAAGGATATTTATGTCTACTCGGACAGCAGAGCGGAACTGCAGGCACTGTCATCCAAAAGAGTGGACTCAGCGATAGTGGCAGAGTGTAAAACTATGCTGTGCACTATAGCCAGACACAACAGGGTCAACCTCGTATGGGTACCGGGACATTCCAATGTCCGTGGCAACGAAGAGGCTGACCTTCTGGCGAGGAAAGGCTCGGCAGACTCAGTAATGGGTCCTGAACCAGTAATAGGCCTGCCATACTCGACAGCAGTGGCACTTCTAAAGGAGGCAATGCTTCGCAAATCCGAGGAGCTCTGGAGGAGCTGCAGCGGAAAGAGGCAGGCCAAACTGCTAATGGGAACCAGGAAGCCAAGCGAGAGCAAGGTTATCCTGGAGCTTGGGAGGAAGGACATCAAATTGCTGACAGGACTCCTCACCGGACACTGTCAGCTCAACAGACATCTGCACGTGATGGGGATCGTAGATGACCCTGAGTGCAGATTCTGTCTGGAGGATGAAGAAACCTCCATCCATGTCCTCACCGAATGTCTAGCTATTGCCAGGATCAGAATGGTGGACTTCGGCAGACACGTTATTGACCCCGAAGACCTAAGAAAGATTAAGCCCCGGAAGCTCTGTGCATTTGCCAGAGCCGCGGGGCTAGATTAAATAAAAGTGGGCGCACAACGGGCCCGGACAGGCGGCTTACGTGCAATGAATGAATGTACATTCGCCCATGGAAAGGAAGAAGGTCAATATTCTGAAAATAATTAAAGTTTTATTCCTCAAAATTTCACTCAGAATGGTCAATATTCTGGAAATCCATATTTTTTAAATTTCAATTTACATCCACATAATCAACAGTCGAATTTTCACTATTCCGATAATCAAAGAATACCTCATTTCAATAAAATCAATTTGAAATATAACGGTAAAGGACAGAGCTTACATAGTTTCTTGGAAAAGGTTAAAGAGTTCAGTTTGTCACATAGATTTCCAAATTGAATTTTGCTCATGAATTTTTTGAAGGAGATACTCTGACTTGGTACCGCTCTGTACGTAATAGTATATTCTCTTGGAGTGATCTTATTTATAGATTGAGATTGGACTTTTTGTCTATTGATTTTGAGGTTGCTTTATGGGACGAAGTACGTGCTCGTACTCAAGGCAGTAATGAAAGACCTTTAATTTATATTGCTGTTATGGAAAATTTATTTGGAAGATTTATAACTCGTGTTGATGAGAATACTCAACTTAGGCTCATAATGAGAAACCTCTTGTCATACTATCAACAACAGTTGGTTTTGCGCCAACCAGTTTCGATCTCAGAGTTGAAGAATCTTTGTCGTATTTTAGAGGATACAAAAATCCGTACTGAATTATTTCAGGGCCCACCACCGTGCACTTCATCCACTCTGGAACCTGAACTGGCCTATAAAAAGGAATTTTTCAATAAGAACAACACAAGATGTCAACATTCAAATAAGGTCCATAATACCAACGAAGTCAGTCTGTCTCAATCTCAATCTCAATTTCAGTCAGAATTATCGCACAAAAACCAGAGGTTTCTGCCCTAAATTTAGCTTCCACTAAATGTCGGAACTGTGATCAGCTTGGTCATGTTTTTCTAGATTGTAAATTGAAACGAAATTATTTCTGTTTTGGATGTGGCAAGAAAAACGTAATTAAATCCTAATGTTTCAATTGTAAATCAAAAAACGTCGAGCGGGCAAATCCATGGTCGGTAGATTTTGCCAAGGAAAAAAATTGAAATCCGATTCCTATTTTTCTAAAGAAGATTGGTGTTCATGGCTGGATTACGTCGGAAACTTTCATATGTCCAATGAAATTTTTTCATTGTTCCTTAAAAAACTGAATTTTGAAGATGAAGTGGAGATATGTAAGACCAAAATTCAAAATAATATTGTCAGCAGCTATAGGGTAACCAAAGAATGAAAATCTTCTGAAACTTATCAAAGGAGGAAGTATTTTTCATTTCAACTGGTAAACCTTCTATGTATCCGCGTAACTTGTGCAAGGGCTTCTCGATCAGTACAGCTATAGTTCTTCTCGGCCGAAGTAAGTAAACGACTGGCGTACTCTACCGGTCTTTCGTCTGGTCCCCTTCCCCTGGAGCGAACATACACTAATAGCAAAACCCCAGGCCCCAGGTTGGGCGCCAAATATGTAGGGGGTATCGAAGGAAAATCCAACACTATGCACTACACATTGTTTTTTTTATTCAATTTTCAGAAATCGTATCAATGGTAAAGCCAAGGCAACAAACATACACCACGATACTTCTTTCGAACCTATCAGTATTTGAATTCTACGACACAGTGTAAAAATCTGGCCCCTCATTATCAATTGACATAGAGAGTGGACTGGAAGTGAAAGTGACTGAAATGGAGATTACGCATTACCTCATCTAGAAATGTTTTTTCTGCAGCTATTGCCAACTATGGCATCACAATTATTGAACTCAAATAGTTCAGAGACACTATAAACCTCAATGATAATAACAACAATTAATCGCTCGATTGACAAAGTGAGGAGTGAGGTTAAGAATCTTCACTCACTATAAAGTAGGCAACACTGTCGAGAAATAGATATAGTGTAGGAAATTGTACAAAGTTAAATTCGCTTAAGAATATCAACGTTCAAGGAATTACGTGACTCTTAACACCATTTTTCACTTGCTTAACTATATTCACAGCTAAAAGGTAATGATTTATCCATATGGTTGAATATTATCTCTTTCCATGAATGTATATCCAAATTACCATAATATTTTATTCTTGAGCCGAAAGCATAACCGAGAAACATTCATTAATTAACATTTCCTGCCTCAGCGACGACTATAAGGTAGCAAGGAAGCCAAGGTTTTTGCCCTAATATCTCCTAAATGTTAATTCGCTTCTTTCTCAAATAAACCTCGCTCCGCTTATTATTCAGTGTCTCTAATTTAATATTAATTTAGTCTCTATCTTCCTCCTCCTCTGCCACGATGGCTCGAATTATCATCCGCCAAATTATAGTTTGGCAATGGAGAGACTTTGACGGAAGACAGACGCCTCGTGCATAACTAAGCTTGTCGGTTAATTATTTCACTGATTAATTTAGCTGGAAGGCTTTATTACATATTGTCTTCTGTAGTTACTGTTAATTAAACTCAATCAAAAAATGCACAACATTAAACTACCTATAAATTCCTTCCTCAAGACTCAAGGTAATTTCATGAAACCGTCCCGAGCCGTAATAGATCATCCGGAGAAGTTAACAGAAATGCTGGATTTGTATTCCCTTTTCACTCTTTATTTCGTGCTATAATTCTTCTGCAAGCCTAATATATTTCAATGTCAAGCTCAAGAGTAAGCAAAAGGAGTTATGATTAATTGAATTCCCTTTCATTGACAGAAAATTATGACTCGAATTTTATTTGTCATGGAAATTTTAAATATTATCACAGTCGTTAAATTTCAAAGTGCATTCATTCAGTCAGAACACATTACCCAAACTGATTGCAGCTGCAAACCGGCTGCGAAAATTGAAAGAAATAAAGTTGCAAACTGAAGAGAAAACGCTTTTCTATATTTGTCAATTGAGCTGCGCTATTGCCACTCTTTTGTAAGTTGAATTTGAACCATAAAAGTTATAAGTGCGCGCCTTTTAGGAGTTTGAACGGATCTGTAGTAAAACCTAATGGCCTAGTTGGATTTGCTTGTAGGAAAATTTTAATAGACGCTGACTTTTGTTACAATGAAGTAATATTATATTTAAATATTTTCATTTCTTGTAATAAACGTAGCCTTGTGAAGGGATAATCTGGGTACCCTGTACGCTAGCAGATAAACCAAATGAAAATTAAATTAGAATTACTGAAGTCCCGAGGGTTAATTAGGGAAAGAAGCGAATTAACATTAAAAGGATATACCGACGTCGTCTAGCACCGCTAGAGCGCCTTTCCGCCCAAGAGCAGGAAACGCTGATTAGGTGGGATTATCATTATCGTATCCTGTCCTGATTGTTGCAGTGTACGAACTGGGTGAAGGGTTTGACACTATGGCAGTGGATTTATTGAAAATTTTCTAATTGGTCGTTAAAAAAAAAATACTGAAAATAAGTTCAGATTATTATAGTTTATTACAAATAAATTCAGTAATTTAGAGCGGTCGTGGAATTAAAAAAAAAAAGAAAACAATAAATGGCTAGATGGATTTCTGCCTGGATTCAGTTACGTGTTGATAGGGATGGACACACAAATTTGATTTACACTTACTCCATCTAGATATAATGACCCAAAAAATCAACACGAACAATTAAATCCAAATAACATAGCAGCTATACCTATTTATCAGCCAAAACTTTGAATTGACTCTTCTCAGAAAAATGTGGTTCCACACAAAATGGAGGTTCACAATAGATAAAAAATTAAAATATTATATTTATATTTTCAAGGTAGATAAGATATCAGGTATAAAAACCAAACAGTGGTAGTAGACACTGCTAGTGAAATAAATTGGAAAATATTAAGGGAAAATCTGGAAATCTGAAGGAAAAAAAAATGACAAATACAATGTGAAAATCGACTGCCTGTTCAGCTGTCTGCCAAAGAAGAGACCTTTTCAGAACCCAATCCTTTTGAAAAAAATTAGTCTTGTTTTTTGTACTTTACTGCTTAGTGACCATTGAACCAATCAGAAGACATCACTCAAATACACACAAAAGATACCGTGTTCACTTTATTAATGAAACACCACGCTGATTATATGGGAATAGATAAAAACAGTTAAGAAAACCTACCATAATTTTTAAATAAATTTATTAGGTTCTAGATGCCGCTACGTTAGTACTTCTATTAGTAACAGATATTTGTATTTATTACACTCATTTTATTATGGACAGATGGCAATACTGATATTATATTGAATTAATTGAAAGTAGATACTTTTTAAATCACTTGAGTTATGAATTATTATTTTGCTGATTCTGAAATGGCGAAAATACAAATTTATAATGAAGAAATGGAACATGTTACGAAAATGATAAATTTATCGTAACAAGTCACGCTATCAATAGTATATCTGCTTTCCGGGCTTTATTTAGAATGCACGTGACGATTTTTTTATTTTGTATCTAAAAATAAAAATATACACGTGTTATATACCGTATATGTTCGGAGCGTCAGGCGAATTATATTCTTACTGAAACAAATTATGAGTTAGAGATAGCATTAAGTAACTATACAATTTAATATTTTACCCCAGATTTCCGAGAACCTGTTTCAAACAAATTTATGATGAGGGGTGTAAGTATTATGTTGCTTTTTGCTTCATAATTTCTATACCTTGTGGAATATAATCTTCTCAAGAGACTACTTCAGGAGTTAGTATAGTATGGAGCTAGCTTATAACAATATTAAATACCTAATCATAGACATGAATTTCATTACTAAGTTTAGTGCTCCCAAACTGCTTCTGACAGCGCATTCTGTGCTAGCAACTTCTTCCATCTCTGATTCTGATCATGCCGGGAATCCAACGAGTTTGGGGTCTTTCGTCATTTCTGAATTGATCTGATGTTCCACTCAAAATGGCTTCTACAGCATTTGGGATTTCTGTATTTCATTTTCTTTCGGATTCCGGAGAAATACAAGATTTTGTTTCCAGTTCGAGACTTCACTTTAGAGGCTGTAGCGGAGTTACTTTTTTTTCCGCTACCCGCCACTGACATTCCGCTTCTGAATCGATTTTCGGATACTATTAGAGATACTATCGCCGCTACTGAATAACCACCCTGCTCTTACGCTACCCGACGTCGTTCCGTGACGACTCCGCCAAAGTGGGGAGGAGTACTCATAGAAAAGAAGAGGAAAAATTGGTGGTACTAGATCGCCGATCTCCGAAACAGCCGGAAGAATCCGCGCCGTCTGTGAAAACTCATAAGTGATTTTTTTCCCCCTTATATGTACCGTTTAATTTAATTTAATTCCACCTGTTTCATTTTTTTCACTTATCCGTCATCCCTTTCAGTAGACGATTCAATTCTATTAAAAAAAATTCTTCAAGCCAGTAGGCCTTAAAAATTTGGCGCCCGAGCAGGGACCGTTTAAATTTGAAGTAGGGAGTTCTCTAACCTTATCCCCGACCTTCACTGTTTTTTTTTCTTCTGTTTTCATTGTGGTTTTCATTTTTTAAAAAATTAATTTCCCGTTGCTGTTTACCGACCTTCCAAGAAGAGCGATAGCGAAGCTGCGACGATCACGACTACGACCGTAACCACCACCACCGCCCCAGTACTGAACCCCTTAATAAATGCCCCAACCGACCCCAACGACTCTCGTGTAGGGTGGATCTACAATCCCCGCAGACCTGAAGTTGTCGCGGAGTTACAGAAGTTCGCATTGAACACTACTGGCACTCAGACGAACTTCGAAGATGCCTGATTACATTCATCAGGGATGGAAACCACACCCCATCCGAAGTAGCACCCTCTATTACGGTTCCTTCATTCATTACCTCCCTGCCGTCCCCGTCAATCCAATCCCCGACCGGTCACCTGTCAATCAAGCGGCCCTTAGCTGGTGTAAAGATCGTGTGATACCGACCGCTAATTTTTTACCGAAACCAGGCACTGGAATATCCAGTTTTCTGGGCGAGGAAACCCCCCTACTTTTCTGGAACGGATGAAAGAAATCAGTGTTCCACAGTAAGTAAGCCCCAACAGTTTGCTACAGGTTCTCATTGAATTACTCCAGGGGGAAGCTGCTCTGTGGTTCAGAAATTACCGACATGGTTGGCATAGCTGGGATGAGCTCATTCCAGCATCCCGCACTTGTTATTTTCCGGTGAACTATGAGGTGGACTTGAAAGCGAAAATTAGCCGTCGACCTCAGGGTCCTGGGGAGTCTGCGATAGCTTACGTTACCGACATGCAAAAGCGGCAAATAGCGCCGGGAGCAGGATAGTGTAGTGCAGTAGCTGTCAGTGACATACCAGTACGGGGACGGCGAATAACGTGAACACCGTTTTGCTCAAGGATTGGCTGTAGAGCAACTCGTGTGCCGCATCCGCGACTGAGCAGCCCTATTTAGGATCCGCTCTGCTCACCCTGGAAGGGGCTATGTGGAAGGTGCCCTAAACATAGCCAGCCAAAACTGCCCGCCTGGATAACCGCATCCAGAGAGTGCACCCATGCGAAACAAAACAAATAAAAATAAACCCAATCTTGTCAAGTGTACACTAATGAAAACCAGCACAAGCGAAGAACGGAAATGGTGGTATGAGAATTAAAGAGAATTAACATCGATATTGAAGCTCTAAGCGAACCCAGGAGAGCAGGTGAAGGTCGGATTGAGGAGCACAGAGGAGGTTATACATTTTTCTGGAAATGATGTATGCATTACGACAGCTCTAAAAAATGCTGGCCTAGCCATCTCCTGACACAGGCCAGTTTAAACAACCATGAATCAAGGTAGATAGATGCTACAAGTTCACAGTCTTCGTCAAATGTTGAGGGACAGGTATCGACAGGTGAGGGAGTTGATTCCACTAGGAAATCACTCCAAAAGATCTATACCCAAGCTCTAGTTGAACGATCTGCCCTGCCTCGAAAAATGGGGCTCCATTTAAATGGGGTTTCGTTGGAAGTGGGGGATCGTTGGAAATGGAAGCTCTTTGAAAATAGGGCTCCTCGAAAGACCCTAAGTAATAGAAGTACTCTCATGAACAACCACTACATTTAAAAAGATCTTACCACGAGGGGGTTCAAAATTCAAACTCAAATTCAAACTCGAATACAACGGTAGCCACGAGACTTTCGATAATACATTTTTGGTAATTAACGGAGCATTGCCTAACGCAACTTTATTTCGTCAAACTAGTGCCTGATGGCCGATAAGGTACGTTTTCCACGAGAACGGTAAACGATTTTGGACTTGGGAAGATGGCGGTCCCCAGGCCAAGATCAACCTTTCGGGTAGAACGGCAAAATATGAAAAGGACGGAGAATAGGACAAACTGAACAAGCAGAGCTTCCTTTCAAAAAAAAAAACCAACGGAAATTGTTGGTACTAGACTGGTACTTCAAATTGAAAAAAAAAAAAAAACAACTTGGCCTCTATATTTCCATAAAATATCTGGAAACTCTACGTTCACCAGACTGTCAGCATTCAGGGCAACAATTTAATTTATAATAATATGGAAGAAAAAGGAACATTAGCATTTAGCATACTGCACGATTTGCACCTATCAAAACGCTTTGACTGGTTTGTGATTCCTGTGAGAACAGACCTATTGACGCCCAATCTATCACTGACCTTCCTCGGCGGCTCACTCCGTATTATAGCGCGTCGTTGCCTCTAGAATTGTCCAGAGAATTTGCCTTTTTCCGTTCCTCTGTCCACCCCGAACAGTTTCTTCTGTTCGGATCCAAGCTGGTGTATTCTCGTCTCGTTAACGATTCTCTTTGTATCACAACAAATTTAAAAAGAACTTTCCAATACTCACTATTATTCCCTACAAGGCGATAACAGTTCTATCACTAAACCGGAAGTGTTGCATTACTGCAAAACAATTAATTCATCAAATTCAAGATTACGGCAAACCGCAACCGAAATTCTGTGTGAAATTTCCGACTCTATATTGTAGTCTCCCTTAGGCCTAATATATCGAACCCCAAACCATTCCATTCGGTGTATGATTTGTCGTTGACCTATAAAGTAACTTTGGCAATGGTCAAATAAAAGCACATCAGTTCTATGGTATACAAAAAAAAACCAATTACCAAGGGAAATCTAACCGAAGAAAAAAACAATGCAACTAAAAGTTCCGATATTACCTTAAAGATACCCCAGATAACCCTTTGTTTTGTTAAATAATCTCCGGAGTGGTTTAAATTCGGTTTAATCCGGCCGCAGCGCGACGGGTCCCGGGCGTCGACATTTTATGGCCGAAAGCCACACGGTAATGATTCAAATTAATTAGATACAGAGCAAAATGGCTGCTCGAAAACTTTAAACTTTCCTCTTTCCATATCATCGTCACCGCTGTTAAGCCGACAAACTTTCCGGAAGCGCTAAGAGCACTTATGTGTTTTGCTGCAAATTAAATTTGAATTGTCGTGCCCGGTCGTATTTTAGATGGGGTGAACGAATTCTCATGTATCGCTTAATTAGTGCCGTTTTCTAGACTAAATAAAAGTTGCTCGCGGCTCTAGGCAATGCAATGCATTACAAATTATTTCAGAAATGTTTGCTCTGAGGCAAAAAAAAAAAAAATCTTACATTACTTCCACTATATTATTGGCACTTGAGACGAGTCTGCCAAACAAAAATCTTACGGTCGCATAGGTAACGTCATTAATTACAGAGGTATTTTGCTTTATAATTAATTTTACTAATGGCTGCCTTTCCGGTGCCCAATTATTCTAATTTCATTACCTTTTTGCTTTTCATTGGGATCTCTTCTGGATCCTAAATAATTAATCCAAAGTCAGCGTTCGATGCCTTCGTAATTAATTATTCCCCATCTTCTTTTTTTTTTCTAGTGCCCCAACGGAAGGAAAATTAATGGAAAAATTCATTAAATATTTTGTAATTTTTCTGGCAGTCAAGTGTAGTGAAAAAGTAATTAAGGGAAAAACCGAACGGGATTTAATTTTACGAAAATATTTAAAAACGAGTTTTTGAAGAAGGGCCCAACAATAACTCTCAAGCAATTTATTTTAGGGATCATTATTACCACCAAACCAGCTGACAGCAGGCTGCATATTTTATACTCTAGGTAACCATAATAACTTCCACCGAACACAAGAAATCTGCTTCAATAATTTACCCAAAAAGTTTAGTCAATTCGAAAGGAAGGAATAACTTTAAGCAGTCGGCAAACAAAACGAGTTAACAAATCCTCGTTGTTTATTGGGGTTCCTGCTGAAAATTAAGCGTAGCTAGCTAAAATATTTCCCACTTGGTTTTAATTAAAACAAAACTAAAGCAGTAAATTTTTATTAGCCGATGCTGGGGAGGCGCCACGAGTTTCAAAACTTTCGTCCAACAACTTTTCATAATTGAGAAATTATCATGAAAAATCAATGCAGCTGCTCTTGAAATAAAAAGAACAGTTCAGTCCTCGTTGGACCAACCGCTATGCACAAAAATCCAATGGAATAATAAGTTTTGCAAAATGGTTTCATTAATAAGTATGTGTCAATCCTACCAGTGAGAAGCTTCACTCTAGGCTTCCAGAGTCCCAAATATGGTCAAGTGTGATGGAAAATTGTTCTCCGCCTTAGCAGTAGCGGTGGTTTTAGGGTAACAGAGGTTTTCCAGGGAAAACCTACCAATGAGGTCGTAGGAAATCGTCTGAATGCCGAGGGGTAGGACCCAGTTACAGAGTTTGATCGATAAGGCAGGGCTTGGTCGGCTTGATCAGGGGTATAGGAGACCTTGAAATGGACCCTAAGGAGAACCTTACAAAATTTATGCGATATCACAACTGAAAGTGACAAATTCCGCTTTTTTGAAAGGCGGAATGAATGTAGGAAATTAATGTATTTAATTAGTTACCTCTTGGATGTTCTTTGCGGGTTAAATCCTTAAATGTTGCCAAGTTTTGGTGGGCGACGGGCAGCGTGCAAATGGCGGCAAATAAATCATCATAGGGAGAGTTTCGTCTAGAGTACCAGCAAATCCAAAATCTCTCATTCCAATCCAAATCATAACCAAGAACGCTATTTACAATTCTCTGCCAGGTGACTTAGTCAGGAGCGTTATTCAATCCAAAAGGCATACGAGTGAATTGGTATAATGGGCATCCTGGAACCGTAATGGCTGTGTTCCCTTTCGATTTTTGAGTTAAACGCACGTACCTGCCAAAAGCCTGACTTTATATCCACAGAAATGATGTAACGATCATTACTTAGGCGGTCCAGGATTGACGAAATGTATAGCAAACATCGTCTTCTTTTGTTACGGCATTTAGCTTTCTAAAATCTATGCAAAAGCGATAGGAGCCATCTTTTCTAGTAGCCAAGCAAACAGGGCTAGACCAAGGGCTTTTGGATGATTCAATCACTCCTAAACGCACCATTTCTTGTAGTTCGTCATCCATCGGGGATACTAGGTAGTACCTCTACTTGATAGGTTTGGTACTAGGCAACAGCTCTATCACGTGTTCCGTGTTCCGCAACGTTGCAAAAACCAAGTATTTCAGGCATCTCAGAAAATGTTTGCTCGACCAAGCTATCCAACGCTAGTCGCTGCTCTGGTGTCAGAGTGGTTTCATCTTGCACGCTACAGACCTGTGCATCAATCTCGTCGGAAAAATGCCATATATCTTGTTTAAGGTCCGGAACCAACTCCATGGAATTCCAAAAATCTATTCCGAGAATAAGGCGATGGGAGAGTTCAGGTAGGACCAAGATGTCAATAATTTTGGTTCTATGGATCAGGGTGACGGGAACTTGAAAATAGCCAGTACTGGTGCAACTTTGTTCATTTGCAAGAGTACAATTCATATTATATTTTAACATTTGACGGCCTAAGCTTTTTAAAACCTCAAAGCCTGGCAACTTGACAATTGTGCGCGAAGCACCGGAATCAAGCAAGCCTCGCATTTTGTATCCCAAGATGGAAATTTCCAAATATGGTTTTTGATCACCGTGGGCTTGACCAATGATATAATCTAAAATTTTCTTTCGGGGAAAATCTGCAGATACGACCGATAAATCAAAAACCGAAGAGATCTCATGGTCTATTGACACTTCCTTGAGTCGTTTCCCGAACATTTTGGGCACGACCTAATCGTGACATTAGGAGCTCCACATCTGTTTCTCGGTTCATAGTTCCGGTCTTCTGGCAATTCCAGCAGGTTGCCGTTGAGACGCGACCAGATGGCGGGAATGTTGAGAATTAATAACGTCAATATCGGCAGACGTTTCCACCTCACTATCAGCTGCGAAAGAGGTTGATACAAAGGCGAAATCCGGTTCCACAAATGTGTTTTTCTTCCTTGACGGCGGCAAATATTGATCGGTTCTATATTTTTTCATTTCCAGTTTTAAACACTTGTCCTCCAATTCTCAGGAAGCTGAGTTCCATGAAATGGAGCCAAATTCCTTATAACGATATCCAGCTGTACGTCGAGCGAAATACCTTCATATCTTTTAAAAAGTCCACTCATATTAGACAATTAACTAACTATAGATTCTGAGAAATCTTGGATAAGATCCATTATTTTTTTTAAATAGTCCGGTTCCTCGAAATGTTTCCTCAACAAATCACACAGCTCACTCCATGTTCCGAATCTATGACAGTTGGATCTGTACCATTCTTTGCCTTTAGAGTCAAACAAATCTATTGCTGATTCAAAAAGTTGCTTCTCCGAGACATTCCTTGCTCTTCCAAGCTCGTTAATTCGTTCTAGAAAACTGTGTGCGGACATTACTTCTGTGTTTCCCGTGAATTTGATTCCCCAATTATCTACCTGTTGAGGTTAAGCGCATGTCGGTGCCTGTGTATTTGTGATAAATGTCGACTCTATGGCGGAAGAAGCATTAGAATTATTAGGCGATGAACTATTTGCGGTGGTTGCGTGTCCACCCGGTCGAGATACAACAGAAACATTGTCATCAGACGATTCACACAACTACACTCCTCTGATGTATCTAAGGCATTTAGGATTTCCATAAGCAGAATTGCTTTTATTTCAACTTGTTCGTTGGTCAGTTGATCGTTAGGCAGAAGATCCAATCTACAAAGAAAATGTTCCAATCTTGATTGTAAATATCCAAATTTTATTTTGGCCTTGATACCAGTGAAAGAATTCATAAGGATTATAATCTCTGTTACACAATCTTGTATATACCTAATTTCGTCGTCGAAAACGAAAGCATAATCTGGGTAACTCAATGATTGGTTCCTTCTCTGAAATCTTAAGGCCTTAATAGATTAGAGGCATGAGGAAGACGAATTGCCAAATATGGTGAAGAAGGCTGTGAGGTCAGTTAACTTACAATTTGGCTAATCAGCACTCAAACATCAGAAACCAATTATTTGCGAGGTTGCCACGCGGTGAAAAAAAAAATAACAAAAGTGCAGAAAATCACAAGGTCAAAACAGAGCTTAGAACATATAAGGTGAGATGTACTTATTGCATATGGAGACAATAGTGAACAAAATAATTAGGACTCACAATAGGGTATCAGAAGTTAATGGAATCAGAAACAGTTAAGAAGGCAAGTTATACCTAAATGGATACCTTCAGCGCAATCTGACAACGTCGAACCAACCGAATCCTGCTGCGCGGATTTGTTTATTCAAATAATACAAGAGAAATTATCAATAGGTATTTCTCCAAAACTAGCCGACATCGATAGGTAGACAAAGAAAACAATTTATAAAAATAATTTTTTTATCGGATTTCGGAACCTAAGCTGGGAACAAAAGTGACGAAACACCTAGTTAAACCAAATGATCAGAACGGAAAAGAAAAAGGTAAGTTATTCAATTATATTCCTATATATCAATCAACTGAAATCAAGCTAGGAAATTTAATCATAGTTTCAAGCAATGCAATAATAATATGGCCCCACGTTGGGCGCCAAATTGCCACTCACAAAAATTTAACGTAATAAGTGATATTTTTTTAGTCAAATGAGGAGTAAGAATAGAAAAATTAAACGTGGTAGAAGTTGCTAAGCGTATGTACTCGGTATTCAGAGTTAGAAAGCGTGGGGGGTAAATTCTTAAAGAATACAAGGTACTGACTCAACATTATTGTTATGTTATAAGCGCCAGGAAGTAGCGAACCTTCTCCAATTCTTCGATTATCTGAAAAACTCACGAGTACTTTTTGCTTGTCAATGCAACCGGTCACAAAAGAAGCCAAAAATTCAAGAACCCTCCATCTTTACTTCCGGAATTGATCTCCTCCAGAGTAAAAATGTCAGAAAGAATTACTCCCATTATTTGGAAGAAAGTAAAGTACCAACAATGCCTATCTTTATTCAACACATCAACCAGCAAGTCCATGGCTCCTTTTTGATTCACTATTTGGGTAGGGCTAATCGAAAAATGACTTACCATGGTATTCTGCCATTTTAGACAGAGGGGGATAGATTAAAGGCATGAGGAAGACGTACTTGCAAATATGGTGAAGAAAGCTTTGACGTCAGGTAGCTTATCGGGAAAAACCCACACACCTGCAAATGGTAACTTTAGGGAATCCCAATTTCAATTTAGCTAATCCACATTCAAAAATCAAAAACCAATTGTTTGCGAGGTTGCCACGCGGTAAAAAGTGCAGAAAACCATAAGGTCGAAACACAACTTAGTAACAAATAAGCCCACAAGGTGAGATGCACTTATAACATATGGAGACAATAGTGAATAAAACAATTAGGACATACAATAGGGTATCAGAAGTTAATGGAAGAACAGTTAGGAAGGCAATGTATACCTAAATGGATACCTTCAGCGCAATCTGACAACGTCGAACCAACCGAATCCTGCTGCGCGGATTTGTTTATTCAAGTAATACAAAGGAAATTATCAATAGGTATTTCTACAATACTGGCCGACATCGATAGGTAGACGAAGAAAACAATTTATAAATATAAAATGTTTATCGGAATTCGGAACCTAAGCTGGGAACAAAAGTGACGAAACACCTAGTTAGACCAAATGATCAGAACGGAAAAGAAGAAGGTAAGTTATATTGGTAAGTAAAGTACCAACTATGCCTATCTTTATTCAACACATCAATCAGCAAGTCCATGGCCCCTTTTTGATTCACTATTTGGGTAATGCTAATCGAAAAATGAATTCCCATGGTATTCTGCCATTTTAGACAGAGGGGGATAGATTAAAGGCATGAGGAAGACGTACTTGCAAATATGGCGAAGAAAGCTTTTACGTCAGGTAGCTTATGGGGAAAAACCCACACACCTGCAAATGGTAACTTTGGGGAATCCTAATTTCAATTTAGATAATCAGCATTCAAATATCAAAAACCAATTGTTTGCGAGGTTGCCACGCGGTAAAAAGTGCAGAAAACCATAAGGTCGAAACATAACTTAGTAACAAATGAGCCCACAAGGTGAGATGCACTTATAGCATATGGAGACGATAGTGAACAAAATAATTAGGACTCACAATAGGGTATCAGCAGTTAATGGAATCAGAAACAGTTAAGAAGGCAAGTTATACCTAAATGGATACCTTCAGCGCAATCTGACAACGTCGAACCAACCGAATCCTGCTGCGCGGATTTGTTTATTCAAATAATACAAGAGAAATTATCAATAGGTATTTCTCCAAAACTAGCCGACATCGATAGATAGACAAAGAAAACAATTTATAAAAATAAATTTTTTATCGGATTTCGGAACCTAAGCTGGGAACAAAAGTGACGAAACCAAATGATCAGAACGGAAAAGAAAAAGGTAAGTTATTCAATTATATTCCTATATATCAATCAATTAAAATCAAGCTAGGAAATTTAATCATAGTTTCAAGCAATGCAATAATAATATGGCCCCACGTTGGGCGCCAAATTACCACCCACAAAAATTTAACGTAATGGGTGATATTCCTTAAGTCAAATGAGGAGTAAGAATAGAAAAATTAAACTCGGTTAGGTAGAAATTGCTAAGCGTAGCTTTGCTAGTATGTGCCCGGTGTCCAGAGTTAGAGAGTGTGGGGGGGGGGGGGGTAAATTCTTAAAGAATACAAGCTACTGTTGACTGAACGCAAGAGGTCAATAATATTTAAAGAACAACTTTACCAAAAAAGAACAAAAATAATAATGCGAATGAAACTCAATTATCTAAATCAATTCTCAAGTAAACAGTTGAAAGTAAAAAATGTATGTTCAATTTGTACGTTCCTGCTTCATTTGTGCATTCTGTGGAACTTCTGGATTCACAGTTATATTTTCCTATTCGAATCATCAATTGCCTTGAACAAATAATGTGAGTTTAATTAGGAATATAAATTAGCGTTAACTTTGAAACTGCTACTTTGATAGCATATTTTCCTAAAATGAACCTTGGTTTCTAAACTCGCACGTCTTCTGACTTCATTTTCCCAAGTCAGCCACAGCAGCTGCAAACCAGCAACTCCCTTTACTGCTACTACCGTCTGGCCGGAAAGTCTAAAATTTCGCAATGCGATTACACCGACGCTAGACAAAGTAAACACCCAGAAAATGTAGAAATCCGCAAGTTTATTATAAAGACAAAAGAGCAAGCCGAGTGAGTTTTGGCAACATTTGAATAATGACTCCCCTGGTGGAACAAAGTTGCTGGAAGTTTGCGGAAAAACCGAGCTCTTGCACCAGGCTTTACACCACCGGAGATATCCTAATTTTATGGCTTCAATGAGAGCGAGCCTTAGAACTAAACTTACCTACCGTGTAATATGACTTTGGATTTCTCTTTTATCTACTTTAAACTGGCTGCTGCATTTTAAAGAAATATGTATTTGCATTTAGATATATACGGTACTAGAGTTCACCAGATTTCATTTTGTTTGGAAGAAGCTCAAAACCGCTAGATATATGCTAAAAATTGTAACCCATTATTCAAATATTTTTGCCCTTATGTCGTTTTTTATTGAATTGAATGAATGCAGAATTTCCTATTTAATTTACCTAGTTTCAGTCAACAGTCGGAGCAAAACTTCGGCATGACTAATTCCAAACCATGTATGGCTTTTTAAATTTATTGCGTTCGTACGAGCGTACGTGCACACAGGCCGGAATATACAAGTTAAATATATCAGACTAAACAAGGAGTTTTGAATAATTTTTCCTATTTGTTTTTCGAGCCAGTAGGAAAATGCAGTTTATGATTATTTCATTTTGTATCTGTACAGAGGGAACCATATTTTAATGTAAGGAATACATGATTCTTCCATTGAGAGAATTAAACAAACAATATTTGTAAGTGAATATATTTGGAATAATTTCATTATATGAGTGGTTATGACACTCTATGGATAGTTTGTCGACACTGGCACCTCGCGATTTTATGCCATTCACGTTTTGAATGACGCAAACTATTATGTGTGGAAAATGAGCCAAATAGCCCTAACTATGCCTAGTCAGCATCATTTCAGAGGCGTCAATTAGTCCTTGTGCATAGCTTTATCGGGGGCCACTAAGTTGGAAGATACTCGGCTTGAACGCTGAAAAGTTTATATTCCTTGAGTAAGGCCAGACAAAACGAACTTTGGATGTTATACATTTTGATGAAAATATCCAAAGTTAGCGACGGCAGAATTGCAAACGACCAGTGGAAGATAAAGCAAGTTTCATGTAAATTTGAGAAAACACCAACAAAATTGTAGTAACAATTGTAGAACTAACTGTAGGTTGATCACTAGGCGCTTGTTGGTTGTATCAAGATGTCATACTCAAGAATTTTCTGCTGTTCCCTGATCAATGCTTGGATGGTACTGTATTAGTATTGCATGCTAATAAATCTAAGCTGATGAACCTTATGGAAGATCCAGTTACTGCTATTGGTGAAGTAGAGGAAGACATATGTAACTGACACATCGAAACAACTAGCTGTCACTTCCAGTTTTTATTCAGTAATAGATATATTTGATCTGTTAAGTAAGTTAATATAGAATGTTAGTTTAATGACTACCATACCATATATCTATCATGTTAAAGTTTTATATCAATCAGGTTCGTAGAAAAGTGTCTGTTCTCTGGCTGTATGAATTGTAATATTGATTGGTTCCTTTTCTGCAATTTTATCAAAGGCTTTAACGCTGCTTCCATTTTTTCCAACGTCGAAGTATCACCTACGGGAATGCCCCTTAGCTTCAATTCCCATAGCAATTCAGGGTTTCTCAAATTATCGGCTCAAAGACAAAAGATATTTAATGAAAATCAAGCTAGGAACTTTGATAATAGTTTGAAGCAATGCACTAATAATATGGCCCAACGTTGGGCTCCAAATTGCCATGCACAAAAATTCAACGTAATGGGTAATATTCATTTTAAGGGGGGGGGGGGGGGGTAAATTCTTAAGTTCGTAGAAAAGTTTCTGTTCTCTGGGCCAACTGTAATATTAAATATTTCACGATTTATTGTCCTTTATTACCCATATCAAACTACTACATAACTACTACCAAAGGAAAATAAGCTTGAATCAAAGGCCGAAAAAGCTTTGATGGTGGGATATAGTGGAGGTGTTTATAGACTCTGGATACCTACAGAAGATAAAGTAATAAAGTCCAGGGACGTACGTTTTGATGAAAGTATTTTAGCACATAAACAAAATCGAGGGAACACAAATAAAAAATTGAATCAGAAATTCAACCACATCAAGCAAAAAAAAAAGAAACACATGAAGAGGAATTTCACGATGCAGAAGACCCAAGAGAAGAATGGAGAAAGGAAATTTATCAAGAAAGTGAAGAAAACATTGAAAATGACAATGAAAAGGAAATAGAAAATCAAGCTCAAACTAGAAGTGGAAGAAGAATTAAAAGACCAAAACATCTCAACAGAAAACTCACGGTAGTATCTTAATGGCATTGCAGAAATACTATCCATGAAAAAAACACCTATTGTCAAAATACCTGTAGGATTTTCCAAGGGCATAGGGAAAACTGAAATATGCAAGTTCACGCTTTATGTGTAGATACTAATGGTAGACTAAGCAACGTCGGATCAATGCAAAAATATAATCAAAAACTGAAACGAGGAAGAAGGACTTTCCATAAATCCCAACAAAATAACCTTAGTTCCATTTACGAAAAAAAGTAAGCTGGATTTGCGAGCCCTCACTCTATACGGCACTCAATTATCTTTCTCGGATGGAGTTAGGTACTTTGCCACGCTTTTTCGGTGATGAAAATTTAAACAAAAAAAAAATAGTGAAGATTCTTGAGATTCCAGGACCGGAAGTCAAAGTGCATTGCAAATTAAGCCCCAACTCAAGATTAAACAATTCGGAAAGTAGGGGTGGCTTTATTTTTGGGCGCCACCGACTCAGGAGAGATGAGCCAGACTCATTAACGTAACGCAACGTAAGGCAACTCAATGTTCCATAACTTCAATTAGTGACAAAATTAGGTCCAAAATCTCCTTGGGGCGAAGACAAAAATTAAATTCTTCGAGAGGGACCCTTTTCTCGGAACAACCAAATCGTAAAAGGAAAGGTTCACCACAAGGAAGTAATTAGCTGTCCTAGATTTGAAAAATAGAGATGAGGCAAAGTAACGACAAATGTCAAAAATAAATCGGGTGAAATTTCAAGTACCAAAAATTGCACACAACAATATAATGAGAGAAACATTACAACAGCTGACGACTAATAATAACAATAACAAGTAATTAACCACTAGAACAATTATAATTTGAAGAATACGGCAATGAATAAACAATGCGTGTTGCAAAACGTAAACGCTTACAAAAGAATTGATGATTCCAAAACCATTACTAATTGAAAGGTCAACTGACAAAATAAACGGCACTTCCGCAGTCAGCTGGCACACAAATTATGAGTGACATGACATAAGTGTCACTATAGTTCAATCCGGTGGTTGATGGAACTGAATACGGAACGGGCTATAGGAAACCCTTCCAAGAAACTAACAACCGACATGCAACGACTTACCCGCACACAGATGGGACAAGTGATAGGGCTATTGAGAGGACACTGTCACTTGAGAAAGCATCAGCATCTGATGGAGATATTCAATGGACCAACTAAATGCAGACTATGTGGAGAGGAAGACGCAACAGCTTCCCACATCATATATGACTGTGTGGCCCTATCACGCAAAATATACAGACTTTCCGGAGCAATACAGACCAGGGATAGAATACTGCCTGAAAATCTTGTCCGTGGGCTATTAGGCCTGATACAGGGAACAGGACTCTTGTAGGGCAAGAAGGACATTGGGGTGCACAATAAAACAACCAAGCAACCAGATCATGCGAACAAGCAACAGAAACTACAGAACATTTAATCTGTGTATGGCCTGCTTACTTCTGCAAAGGCTGAAATACCTTGAAGGAGTAGGGTTAACACCCCACCCTACCACTTTACCACCGAAGATTTGTAGGCTTCTCCCAAAAGAGGCTAGCCTTTGGAAGAAGCCTACTAATCTTCGAGAGCAACTAGGAGCAGAGTCATACACAAAATATCTGGAAAGGTAGCAGTGCTTGAGCGGCTGACACAAGCTGTAACGATTTCAAATGCAATCTACAAGAGAAGAACTAACAAGATCAGTGACACAAAGCACATAGAAAGCACTTGAATGAAGTTATTGTTCATCTCATACCCAAGACTAAAGATGAGTTGACAGCCATCTACGAAAGCATGTATCTTGAAGGATTTAGTCAAACAAAGAAAGTAACACAAATATTATTTTGCCATAAATATAAATAAAAAACCACTAAAAACATCTGCCAAGCCTCTTTCACTCCATATCTTGTGAAATATAGTCTCCTCAAAAACAACAACCCACCACAATCGAAATGACACAATAAAAAAGCTCTCCCCATAAAAACACACAAAAAAAATTTAACAATACATAAAATATCTGGCTATTTTCTAAATTGAAAAATAAAACGAAGCGACCATCAGGGCGCCTCTAGAACGAAATTTGTCGTCTCACTTTAGACTCAAAGAGAAAGAGTTATAGGCATTGAATAGAATGAAAAAGGAAAATATAAATAAAAACCCCTCTCTCTGTGAAGTTTGCCGGGGATGATCTATTGCGGATCGTGACAGGCTCATGAAAGTACAAGATGCAAAATTGCTGAAAGTTTCAAGAGATTCAAAAGTGAATTTGCGGTTCGCGTTTCCTCAAGTTTTAAATATTTCATACTTCATTACCTGCGCTCGCAAATATGTGTGGGCCAGGGGTTTATGAAATAAAACTCACATTTTTTTCTTGGCAAGTATTCTAATTATGCATTTATGAAGGTAGTTTTTTTGTTAATTAAGCTAAGGTTATAATTGCATGTAGCTGCACGAGCATGAAAGGTAATTGAAATTTTAATTTTAAAATAGTTGCTTTGTATATATGGCTACTTTTTTCATTTATTAAAGTGAAATTAATCTCGTTAATAACTCAATTTCGTCAAGCGATTATCCTTAAATCGGAAAAATAATTGAGTTGAAAAAACAAGAAAAAAATACGGAATCGTAATGCTCGGACTTTTGCGACGAAACTTCATTTAGTGGCACATTTATTTCATAAAACTGGGCGATAAATTCTTTAATAAATTACGAAAGTTTTTATCGCGCATCTTCAAATGCGGCATCTTTTGGACTTTATGTGGCGTGCTGAATTATTTTGGGGGATGATTCTTTGTAATCTTGTTTTAATTGGTTTTATCTTTATCTAATTATCGTAGACATATTTTAATTTATTTGGACACTTGATTATGACACGGATTATCTACAAGTCTGACAGTTTGTTGGATCTTTAAGATTTGAAGATAATAAAAAACAATGCAATCATTTACGGCACAAAAACATTTTTTGTCAGCTAATCAGCTAAAGGGAACTAGCTCGCTTTGCATAGTTTGTACCTTCTCAAAAACTTTCTAACATCAACAAGGGAAAAAAATTCTTGGAAGAAAATCCGGGTCTCTACCTAACATTTCGTGCAGATTCCTGCGTAGACGTTTTCCGAATTCTCATCACATGATTCAATTTATTGCAGCTTAAGTCTCAAATTATTCTTACATGTACTTACAATTTTTTCTTAATTACCTACACCAAACTATTCCAATAACATATATCTTTTAATTACTTAGAGCTCGCACATAATGTAGAACGAATTAAATACTTACCGTCATTACTTTGCTGAAAATTTAAATGAGTTGGGTTGTTTTAAAGGTTGTGAAATGTCAATAAACTTGTTAGACAGTAAACTGGTAACTTATCGTCTTTGCGTGGTATTGTCCAAGAACTTTTAAACAACGACATCATTCAGGAATCAAATTCGCCATATGCGAGCGCTATTTTATTGGTCAAAAAGAAAACAGGTGAGATGCGTATGTGCGTGGACTACCGAGCGTTGAATGCAAAAACGGCTAAGAACGTATTTTCGTATAGATGATCATCTTAAAAGTTTACGAGGAAGCAAGCACTTTACGTCAGTTGATATGGCATCAGGCTACCACCAAATACCAATGGCTGCAGAGTCTAGAGCAAAAACAGCATTCATTATGCCGGATGGGCATTATGAGTATACACGAATGCCATTCGGATTAGCAAATGGTCCAGCTATATTTCAGCGAAGTATTAACCTGGCTCTTGGATCATTAAGATTTGATACAGCACTGGCCTACATGAATGATATCTTGATTCCGGCAGTTGACTTTGACGATGGATACAAAGCCTTTTTCAGAAATCTTGAAAGTATTTAGTAACGCTGGACTTACACTGCGCATGACTAAATGTTATTTTTCTCGACAAACCATTGATTATTTGGGACATGAAATATCGGCAGAGGAATTAAGACCAGAAAAATCGAAAATAACTGCAATAGAGAAGTTTCCAGTTTCTAAAAATATCCATGAGGTTAGGACATGCCAGTTATTTTCGGTTTCGCTCATATCGCAAGACCATTAGCCACGCTTACTAGAAAGACTGAAACATTTTGTTGGAATAAAGATCAAAAAGATTCTTTGCGACAGCTCAAACAGATACTTTATACTCGACCAATTTTAGTTATCTATGATCCTAATTTAAAGACTGAGTTACACACAGATGCCTCGAAATGGGGACTAGGAGTGATAGTGGGTGTGTTGAAATAAGTAACTCAAAAACTTATTCAGAGCGTTGCATTAGCACCTATGATGATATATAAGATACCTTGCTGGTATTTTCATATGTGTCATGAGTGTCAATTATCAGTCAGTAAGTTCCAGTTTCAATTGACTTTTGAATAAAGAAATTCAAGCTTCCTGCACGCATTTTCTTAGCTTCTTAATAGTTAAGATAAATGTAAGGGACATACTTTGGCAAATATATGTCTATCTATATATGAGTTCCTCTCCATCAACCCCCAAAGCGCCAACCCCCATGTCACCCCTGTAATTATTTTAAATCTATTGCCACTAAATCAAAACTTCTCTTTAAATTTTGATGATTCAATTCAAAATTACCAGTTATTATTTGAGAACTGTGACTAACATCTGACGTCTGTTTGTCTGATTATCTACTAAACCTTGGAAAGTTTCAGGAGCATTATGAAGTCCAAATGGCATCCTGAAGAACTGAAAAAGACCTCTGGACGGCATAGTGAAGACTGTATATTGGCGAAAAAAAGTTTCAAGTTCAATCTGCCAATAAGCACTTTGAAATATTGTTATTCAGATAAACAAAAACCCCACAATTCACACGTTACTAAAGCTATGACATTGTATTAACCATTCAACCTCGCAAACAAAAAACCCATCATCTCGTCGATTTAAAATATTCTGATGCTTTCTATGGCGACCACTCGAAAAAGTTTTCAATCCGGCTTAACGCAAGTAATCACTCACAACGGAGTGTTGAGAGGGTTTGAAGAATAATGTTGTCTGAACAACGGAGGCATTTACATATTCATTTCGGGGATAGCGCATAAAACAGGAAGTGAAAAAAGGGTGAAAACTCATCCCCGGCACAAGTCAGGTCGCGCCCCGTCCGCTCCTGGTTGCTCATTTCCCTTATTTATCAAAGCGAACGCCCCAAATTTCCGGTTTGACCTGTTGGCCGATAATGGCCCGATGGGGAGAAATGGGCACAGTTTGCAAATCTATTTCTTTTAAGGAATCGTTTAATCAAATGTCGAATAACATAATTCACCATCAGACGCATTAGAATATATGTGTTATCGGCCCCATGTTCTTCGAACATATAAACGTAAATTCTCTCCAATAATCGTTTGCAGCTTAATCGACTGAGGCGCAGGTTTGTGTCTGATGCGAACCCCATAAATGTTAATGGGCTTCTTTCCTTAATTAACCAGGTTTCGCTCTGGTGTTCGCCGGGTTTAATTTAATTTGGCTCCAGTTTATCTCCCCATTACAATGTTAAAATTATTTGTTGGCTAAATTTTATAAAGAGCGACAGGTTTCTTTTATTCAAGTATTCACATCATAACGAAACAGGTTTTTCTCCCTCAAAAAATAAAGGCAAAGTGCTCCTTCTTGACACCTTTCCCTCTTGTATTGAGCACGAAAAAATAAGGGTAGTTGAAGAGCACTCTTCAAGGAGTTTCGAGGGTATGTGTTGGTTGTAAAGGACCAAATTAAAAGATAACAAAAAATTGACATGAAATAAAAAAACTTTTATCGTTATGAAAAATATAATAAAATATAATTTTTTTTGGTAAGTTTCCTTCTCTTAGCCTCATGAATAATTATTTATGAGTAGCGTGTCCTATGTAACCCAAATCTATCAAAGTTTTAACACATTAGCACCACCCTGTGGGTAAAATGTCTCACCTTACTGCCAAAACTCATAGTTGAAAGTGTCGGACCGATCAGTGTATAATCTAAAACCACTTTAGGTTAGGTCTTGGGTCGATAAACTGAACTTTGTCAAATTATAATTAGCTAAATGGCTAAAAATTTATATAACATAAATTCACCACAGCTGATGATAGCATCATCTAAAAGTGCATTATTCTTTACGATGCGCCTTCTTTTGACAGCATCACTTACATAATGGCTCAAAAAAGAGGGCTTTACAGTTGGCCGGATTATTCTAATCACTTAGACATCGTCTATAAACCAAAAGAAAGCGCGGCGCGGTTGCCAAACTATCTCGAGGATAAAAATGCATCCAGGTTTTTTAATCTTGAGAGATGTTTCCTAAGGGAATTCTAACGAGGCCGACTGGAAATCAAGATATTGTTTGCAAATAATATCACAAGGAGCTACATCTAGTTAGTTTCCAATTTTGAAAGCCCACATGGTCTATCGACATACCGACCGATACTATCTGAACTATGCGGAATAAGCAATTTCAATTACTAACTCTCGGACTTGGACAAAGCGTTCCCGACAGACTTAAACGCCAAACCGTAATCCATGCTGTGTCCTCACCACTTACAGTAGCAAAACCGCACACTAAATCTACTCGCTGAGACAATTGCATTGGCTACCGATCACTTAACTATTTGTCCCTCTCGTCCCAGAGAGTTTAATACTTTGAAATTGTACAGATGCTTAATTTAAATTATTTAACAGTAATTTTTGTTATTTGTCAGGAGCGAAATTGTTACTGAAATAGTTTTCTGGCAACCGCCTGCTCAAAATTTAATTGATTTATTTAAGGAAATGAGTGAGCTTTGAAGAAAACTGAGGATTTGTTTCACGTTTTTGGGTGTGGCAAGATAGGTGATAGCGACAACCTTTTCAGGATCGGCTTTGATACCATCTCGTCCAATAAGATGACTAACATATTCAACTTCTGAAGTACAGAAAGTGCATTTCCTCTTGTTCACCTTCAACTTGTAAATGCGTAGACGGTTGAAAACATTAGTCAAGTCTTTGATGTGTTGTTCAAAAGTCGTGGATAAAATTATTAAGTCATCAAGGTATCCTAACATCTGGATATGCGGCAAACCTGAACAAAAACGGTTATTAGCTTTTGAAACGTTGCTGGGGCAGTGGATAGACCAAAAGGCAACGTCATATATTGATAAAATCCAAAGGCGTGACAAATGCGGTATAATATGAGCTTCTTCTCTGACAGGTACTCGATGATAACCACTCTTCAGGTCTAAGGTTGGTATGTAGTTAGCTTTTCCAGTTGAATGGATAAGGTTGTCTATACGAAGCAACGGGTAACGAACATTCTCGGTGACAGCATTCAGTCGGCATCAACACAAAGACGTGCAGTTGGGTCTTTTTTCGGTACAAGGACGACTGAAAATGCGTACGGCTATTTGCTCTCTCTTTAATGATATCGCTGGCAAGAAGTTTGTCAAGCTCCTGACGCAAAACTTCTTTCTTGGCAAGAGATAAGTGGTGCAGCTATGGGAATATCATCAGTGAGGATGATGGTATGCACAGCATATGGGGTAAATTTCGCCGTACTAAAGCAAAGCTCAAGATAGAAACTCGAAAACACGAAATTTCAACCCGGCAAAAAATCGTAAAAATAACGAAAGGGGACAGGGAGAATGATTCATGAGACAGATTGAGAACTCAGGCTAGAGACAAATGACGATGAGTGGATCGTCATGCACCACATTGAGAGGTGCAGCAACGAAAAGCTGAGAAAAATAGTGGAGTCCATATTCCACGGCGGGAAAACACATGTGACTATCTTCACCAACAGAAAGCAGCCCAGAAATACACAGAGGACCCGCCAAAGCCCCCCGACGCTAATAATTCGCCAGGAGCGTAAGAGTTACGAGGAAATAGTTAGAACGATGGAAAAAAACCTCAAAGGCAACGCAGCTACTCGCACCATCAGATCAATCAGGATGACTAGAAATAAAGACGTTCTCATAACTACGGACAAAGACCCCTCGGCCGTACACGCACTAAAAAAGGCAATTGAGAATACATCAGACGACACAAAGGTCCGCACAAATAATAGGAACCTAGAGACTATACACATAAGAGGCCTAGACTTCACTGCCACTAAGGAAGTGGTAAGAGAGCACATCCAAGAGCTCCTGGGTAAGCTCAACGAGCACGAACTCCAAATGAGCAATTTGAGACCGAACGCCAGAAACACACAGGCTATAACAGTAACCTTAGACGTACAAAAAGCGGAAGAATTGCTCAAACACAAGTATATTCGTGTGGGGCTAACTAGAGGAAGAATGGAAAGGAGAATCACCGTCCCTCGGTGCGAGGCATATGATCACACCACAAGGAAATGCAACGGCCCAGATAGAAAGAACAAGTGTTTCAGGTGCGGTAAAGAAAGCCACATGGCCAAGCTGAGTAAAGAAACCGAGATAGCATGCCTTGTCTGCCAGGTAGCTGGGCACAAAACTGGATCTGCAGGATGCCCTGCATTCCGACGCGCCCTATCCGTGGCAAGAAAAGAACCTTGTTACGACCAAGTAAAAGTATCGGAGGTAGAGAGGCACGTCAACGCAGAATCCCAGTAGTCTATACAATGCCAACTACCCAGCCAGTCAGAACTACCAAGGTCATCCAAATCAACCTTAATCGCTGCCATGCTGCCCACGACCTTCTGGACGCAACTGCAATGCAACTAGACATAGATATCCTGGCTATCGCTGAACCCAACCGCAGTAAAGCGGCAAACAACGAATGGCACACCAACTCAGCAGCAGATGCAGCCCTTAAGGTTACTGGGCGTGATATACCCTACCTCAACAGGGGTGCAGGCGAAGGCTTTACTTACATCAAGCTAAAAGACTACACTATATACAGTTGTTACTTTTCCCCAAATGCGAGCACGGAGGACTACAGTACCGCCCTAGAAACTCTGGGAGAGGCAATCCGAAGCGACACATCGGACGCTATTATCATGGGCGACTTCAACTGCAGCGCAACAGAATGGGGACAAATTACAGAGGCTTGCTACTACTGGAATGGATGGCCGCTTCGGACCTGGTCCTGCAAAACAGGGGTGAGAGGGCCACTTTCGAGAGCGGTAAAGCCAGCTTCGTGGTCGACCTCACAATCACTAGGGGACGAATAGGTTCTAAAATTAAAAAATGGGGAGTTCTCAGCCACGAGACCCTAAGCGACCATAAATACATCTATTTTGAAATTCAAAACTCCGGAAACAATCCGCCCAGCACCAGAATAAACCCCTGGACCTGGAACACGAAGAAACTCGACCAGGAGAAACTGGATGCGGCCATCGAGGCTGCGAGTATCCCACCCCCAGTGGACACAAATCAATTAAACCAGCTCCTCCACGTCTTCTGTGACGCGTCAATGCCCCGCCGCTCCAATAACAAAATCAGACGCCCTGCCTACTGGTGGTCACAAGAAATCGGGGAACTAAGAAGGTCATGCCTAGAAGCAAGAAGAAGGTCATGCCTAGAAGCAAGAAGAAGGATGACAAGAAGCCGCAGAAGGAGTAACAGCGACCTATACGAGGCTGATAGGCGAATATATTCCAAGCAAAAAAAAGAGTTGAGCTCGCCCATTAACAGCGCGAAGAGAAACTGCTGGAACGCGCTATACGAAGAGCTAAATGAGAACTGCTGGGGCGACAGCTACAAGATCTCTACCAGAAGGCTCAAGATGAGGCCCGCAATTCGCTGTTAACCATCGAGAATGCTAAGCAAACAGCAATAGAATTGTTTCCGGCGCGCCCGGAGACAAACACATCGTGCAACACGACATCTCCGACCCGGCGGCAGCAGAAGTCGCCAATGCAAGTCAAAGACTAAAACCCCGCAAAGCTCCTGGATTGGACGGCGTGCTGGCCGAAATCATTAAAGCGAGCGCACCCAAGTGCCTGGAGCTATTTCGCGTTACAATGGACAGTGTGTTGAAGAGCGGAGATATCCCCGCATCATGGAAGAAAGCCAAGCTAGTGCTCATTCCAAAGCCTAAGAAGGACGAAATTGAAACACAGAAATATAGACCCCTGTGCCTACTGGACTCCGCTGGCAAACTCCTAGAACCATTATCCTCTCTGGGCTTACGGGAACCCTGAACTTGACAGAGAACCACTCGGACAGATAATTTGGCCTCAGGCCCGGCAGGTCGACCACAACTGCCGTACAAAAACTCCTGGATATAGTCAAAAATGGTATTTACAAGAGATCTCATAGGCATAGAAGAATAGACGTCGTCATAACCCTAGATATTAAGAACGCTTCCAACTCGGCCCCCTGGCCCGAGATCATCAGTGAAATCACTAAGAGAGACGCCCCCCACACTTTGTAACTCTTATACAGAACTATCTAACTAATAGGAGAAAAGTTATAGAAGCTGACGGCAAAAAAGGCGAACTAAGGATGACCTGCGGCGTGCCACAGGGATCAATCATGGGTCCCACCCTGTGGAACCTCTTATACGACTCAACATAGCACAACCGGAAGAGGTAACCCTCATAGGTGATGCAGATGACATCGCCCTTGTAGCACTGGCAAAAGACACAGAGAAGATACAACCAAAGGTGGAAACCGCAATGACAAGAATAGAAGCATGGCTATGAACTATGAAAAACTAACAGACAGGCTGCTATTCGTATTACCAGCGCCTATCGAACCACATCCACGGGGCCACATCCTTGTGATAGCCCAACTGCCACCTATCGACCTGCTGGTTGAGGGGTCTATGGCCCTATCGCAGGTTGGCGCCCACGAGAAAAACGCAACACGTAGAGCACTTAGAGAAACCCTAGTCAGGAAATGGCAGGAAAGATGGCGACATAGTACCAAAGGAAGATGGACAGCGAGACTAATACCAGAGATAACAACATGGCTGGAAAGGGAACATGGCGAAACGGACTTCTACTTGACGCAACTGTTGACGGGACATGGATGCTACAGGGACAACACAATTATGTTGAGGAAGTTTTTCCCTGATTCTATGGTGAAGGAGTCCATAAATCATTTCTAGCTTGTGTCCCTCTGTCAAGGGCGTGATTGTTGTCAACTTTGGGAGCACTGCAGGGGCTTGATTTTCAATCCTCAGAACAACAAGGTTACCCATTTTGTCTTGATTTATCTGGGAGAATCGAAGACTATAAGGCATCAACAGGAAAATCCAGCTTGGAGTAAGCTAAGTGACGGAAACGTAAAGTTGAGATACAGCAAACTCTCCGAACAAACTAGGACGGACACACAGGAAACTGTAATGTGGGTACAAAATGGAGGACAAACTTGGACACACAGGAAACTGTAATGTCGGTTCAAAACTGGAGGACAAACTTGGACACAGGAAAATTTGATGAAGAGTGCGGAATTAGGGTGTGGTTTTTGACGTTTGTGTGGAATATTCCAGAAATTGTGGAAACAATATCTGAATGTGGCAAAACTTATATAATTCAGTCAATAAATGCACAATGCCTCGTATTCTATAGTTCATTGATCCACAGTCACAAAATTAGTCCAGAAAGTCATTGGGGTGGTGGTTCACTACAAAACCCTAGGCCCCACGTTGGGCGCCAAACATGTAACGCGTATCGAAGGGAACTCCAACACTACACATTATTTTTCAATATTTTTATTTAACAATTTAACTGGAAATAAAATATATAAAGTCGGCAAAATAATAGCAAAATTACTGATAATGAACTTGATCGGATCGGGGAAACTGATTGACTGATAACACTTGTCAGACATAGTAGTGGCTATGGCTACGCTAGTGTAGACGTTACAAAACTATTTAATTAATCTGAAACCCCTCCTAATTTATGATTTCAATCATCATGTGACAGTATTGGAGTTAAGCGTAGCTTTTCATATAAGATGTGTATTTATACTTTTATGTATGTATATGTTTTCAAATTTTTACTTGCTACTTATTACTTACTACTATTATTTAAATTATTCTGGGTGGTGAACCAAAGTAAATACAACATAAATTCCAATCTTGAGTTGGAAAACTATATTCAAGAAAACGTGGAAAGAAACTATCACCTGAAAACGTTCAAGAATCCGAACTTGTAAAATGTTCCTCGGTTAATTTGTCATTTCCCTTGGAAGAAAACGTAGAGATTCGACGTTTTGTTTAAAATTGGTGTCGTTAAATGTTTTGCTGCACCGAAAGTATCGGTCGTTTGTCTCTTATTGAAAAACATTTCTGAAAAGTTTCAGAAAATCGTTAGGGAAAAGTGGCAGAGGGAAATGTGAAACATTAGGTGCGGAGACTGGCAAAAGTGATTTTTAAAATTGAATAAATTGCTTACAATGATTTTCAGGCGTTTTATACCTAAAATTAATCAATCCTGGGCCAATATCAGGTTGAACATTCCAAACCAGTGGTCCGTTATATCTGACAGTTTGCTGAATAACCATTCTCATTAGTATCCAATTCCAATTAATAGTTTTCATTTCACATGAAGGTGTGGTCAGAGCTCAATAATTCAAACTAGAGTGCAGTCCAAAATGAAATTATTGACTATAATATGATTGCATCTCAAACCTGTCATGATAATATAACTGTAAATCGAATAGCTATTCCTGCACATGGGGGTATTGACCTAATTATGGCACGAAATTGAATTCTGCAAATCCCATTATATCGATACATTAATCAAACCATATGCTATTCTCAATTAATTGGTCGACTTAGCTTTGTAATTGACAGTACAGACTTAATTAACATATTTTCAGATAATGCAATTTACTATGTACTGTACATACATATAAATATCTCACGAATTGTAATTCGCTGTAAAACGTTCGGAATTCCAAAATTTATTTGATCCTTGAGCCGTCCAGGAAGCCAAATACGTAAGTTGATCGATGCCGATTGCAAATTGTCTCAAATAGGATTTAGTGTGCACCGTTTGAGCGTGGTTATTAGAATTCCAGCCAGAGAGGAGCTTAATTTACCTCAACGAACATGCTTTATCTATTACCTGCCGTTACATAAATCCATGCTTAACTTCTTATCATAATATTTATAAACCGCTAGATTATAGCATGAGGTTCGCTTGAAGTTAGTTTACTTAGCGCTTAGCGAAACTCTACACACATACCCTTGTGTTGTATTGTAGAATGTTTACCCATACTACATAGTTTATAGGAAATCAATCCGAACTGGGTCAAATAAGAAATTTCAATTACGAAACTTTGAACTTGAACAAAGCGCGCGGCTTGACAATCTATACTGTATCTGGAACACTTTAAGCCGAAACCACTGCCGCAACTCCACTTTAAAGTGATTGTAATGGCTAGTGTGTATACAAAGTTCTCATAGTTGTTTGATTGATTTTGACGAAATTGAATTATACAAGTTTGAGCTTAAACAAAACTTACCTAATACGAGCATTCCTTTTGTTTTCATATCTTCACTTTCCATGGTCGATACGGAACAAGTGTAGTTTCCAGATAAGTCGGGTCCGGTTTTTATAATGTGCAGCGCCCTGTGGATGCTGTTTGCATCGACACTGGCTTGGTATTCCAGATTTACACGATCTTTTAGTACTCCTAAGCTCTGGGGACGCTTTTTTGTACCTGGAAATAAGTGGTATGTTTAATAGTTCTGGGGTAATGTAAGACTGGAGCAGCGTGACTGAGTCGAGTCGGCTGTTAATGCTGTTCGACAGGACTCTTCGGTTAGTTTCAAGGAGAGCTCAAGTGTTACTCCAGAGCACTATGATAACATACTCTAAATTGAACTCGCATTTACGTAATGTTTTTTCTTTCAATAGCTGAGTTTGGTAGAGAAAGAAATGAACCTGCAATTACAGAGGAGTGGACAGTTACTCGACCACTTTTGGAGTACGGAACCTCCTCTTCGAAGTAATTCGATTAACTGTTGCTGAAATTGAAGGGAGACTCATAACTGGATGTTCCGGTCACGATGTCATCGACTACGCTAACGTGTAGGAGTCACCTTCTTCTTCAGCCAATTGAAGTAATGTTCGAATGGCCAAATATGGAGAACATGTTAAACCATACACTACATACACTTTGACCGCTTCTGAAGTGGAAACTCTACATAGAATCCTTTGATAAACTTGATGGTCAGAATGGACAAGTTGTCGAAACGGTTAAAACAAAGTAATGAAGTCGAAAATTGAGAAGCATACTAACTATATTATTTTGAAGTTTAAGCAACACGGAGTTTGGTGGTTAAGCTATCAGGACGCATAACACAATGATGTGGCGGATAAAATGAGTTGGGTACAAAATCGAAGACAGGCTCCGTGATTTCTGTTCCAAATATTCTTGAATAAAGTCGCTGTATTGATCATAGGTTTATACCTAGATAGTGATCTAAATAGTAAGAAGGTACCTACCTTATGATTTAAATTTTTGGAAAATTTTGAAAGGTCATAATTTTTTTTCTATTATAGATAGAAAGCTGAAACTTTCACTGAATTTTATTCCTTTCAAAGGACTACAAACCCTAAAAATTTCACCTCATTTGCACTTATAGTTCCTGAGATAAAATCGTGTTAAGCAATTTGGGGTGATTTATCAATTTTTCTGATTGCCTTTTTTCATAGATTTCGGCTTCAAATCTGAGAATAATTTAGTGTATGGAGTTTAGGGTATGTTGATCGACCATTAAGATACAAAATCTCGACAGAAAAAAAATTTGAAATTTCATCGTTTTAGAAAGAAGTTACCTACCTTATGATTTAGATTTTGGAAAACTTTGAAAGGTCATAACTTTTTTTCTATTATTGATAGAAAGCTGAAACTTCCACTGAATTTTATCCTTTTCAAAGGACTACAATCCCTGAAAACTTCACCTCATTTGCACTTATAGTTCCTGAGATAAAATCGTGTTAAGCAATTTGGGGTGATTTATCAATTTTTCAATTTTTCTGAGTGCCTTTTTTCATAGATTTCGGCTTCAAATCTGAGAATAGTTTAGTGTATAGAGTTTGGGTTATGTTGATTGACCATTAAGATACAAAATCTCGACAAAAAAAAAATTGAAATTTCATCGTTTTAGTAAGAAGGTGACCTTATGATTTAGATTTTGGAAAATTTTGAAAGGTCATAACTTTTTTTATATTATAGATAGAAAGCTGAAACTTTCACTGAATTTTATCCCTTTCAAAGTATTACAAACCCTGAAAATTTCAGCTCATTTGCACTTATAGTTCCTGAGATAAAATCGTGTTAAGCAATTTGGGGTGATTTATCAATTGTTCTATTTTTCTGAGTGCCTTTTTTCATAGATTTCGGCTTCAAATCTGAGAATAATTTAGTGCATGGAGTTTGGGATATGTTGATTGACCATGAGGATACAAAATATCGACAAAAAAAAAAATTGAAATTTCATCGTTTCAGTAAGAAGGAACCTTATGATTTAAATTTTTGGAAAATTTTGAAAGGTCATAACTTTTTTTCTATTATAGATAGAAAGCTGAAACTTTCACTGAATTTTATCCCTTTCGAAAGACTTTAATCTCTGAAAATTTCAGCTCATTTGCATTTATAAACTGCTCGTCAAAAAAAACGTTTGCGTGGTGCCTGATTTCGTTGTTAGTCAAGTGGTTTCCATCGCATAAGTAATTACAGGTAGAAGGCATATGGTAGGTTCATTGGAATCTTCAGATCAGTTCAGTTGTTAGCCTTTTAATTGTTACTCACGTCAAGTTGGATCCTTCTACTGGATTTATGTTTGGTTTAATTTGCCAATCTTGATGTTATGATAAATAAAATTCAATATCTATAAGAATTTTGAATGGAAAAATGAAAATAAGTGTGAAATAGTTGAAGGCAATTTTGGCACGTTACAGCCCCCCCTCTCCTACGATAGGAGGGAAAGTTAGAAAGAAATTTTTCCGACGATAATCTAAGCAAACTCGAGAATGGATGGTTGAAAACTCCGAAATTATCGGTAAAATTATGGTAGGTACTTTACGAAAACGTAACGCAACGTAAGGCAACTCAATGTACCATTAATTCAATAATTGAGAATATTAATTAATTTCCACAAAGGCGAAGACAAAATTTAACTTCTTCGTAAGGACTTTTTTCTCGAAACCACCAAACGGGAAAGAAAGAAGCACCACAGGAAATTGATTAGCTGTCCTAGAGGTAAGGAGTAGAGATCAGGCAAGGTAACGACAAATGTCAAAAATAAATCGGTGAAATTTTTACGCACCAAAAATGGTACACAACAATATAATCAAAGAAAAATTTCAACAGTTGACGACTAATGATAACAACAACAGGTAATTAACTACTAGAATTATCATAATTTGAAGAATACGACATTGAATAAGTAGTTCGTGTTGAAAAACGAACGACACTTCACCAGTCAGCTGGCACATAAATCATGAGTGACATAACTGCCGAAGTGCCTAGAGAGCAAAGAGAACAATCCGGTGGTTTATGGAACCAGTGATGGAACCGGATGCAGAACTAAATCTGGTACTGAGTTCAGCAACCAAACAGAGTACGAGCAGCGTACACACTACAATCCAAGAAATAATTGATTGGTTTACAATTAAAATTTAATTAAAAAATGGAAATGAAATATTGATTAAAAGCGAGGAAAATCATTGAGAACTAGTCACAAGTGAAAATAAAAATTGAATATTAAAGATTAATAAATTTTCAGGATCTGCAACTACTGGAATTATTGTTGAATTTTATGAAGGAAGAATGTGAACAAAACCTGATATAATCGGGGGAAAATTAAATATTTATAGGAATTTTGACTGGAAAACTGAAAATAAGTGTGAAATAGTTAAAGGCAATTTTGGCACGTTACAACCCCCCCTCTCCTACGATAGAAGGGAAAGTTAGAAAGAAACTTTTCCGACGATAATCTAAGCAAACTCGAGAACTAAGATAATATACAGAATATCAAATATATCCTGTTCACAATCCGATGTCCACAGGTGCAGGTAAATTTATCACCTTTCCCTATCAAGTAGCATTGAAAGGTGATAAATTTTACCTGTACCTGTGGATATCGGATTGTGAACGGATAATATATGTATTTATAATTTAAACCTAAATGGAATCAAAATGACTGTCAAGGTACAACAGTTAAAAGGTAGATATTAATCAAGGTAGTTTTATGTTTCCCCAGAACGGGTATCTGCTTACTTTGCCGTGAAAAACATAAAGGTAGGATAATCAAAGTCAATGAAACTAGAGGTAGTCCAAATCCTGAGAACTTTAGGTGTTGTTAGAAAGAAAATCAAATTTCTATGTAGGTATTATATCATACGATTGAAGTAACCTCTGTATAGGTAGTGACCATACAATTGGATGGAAAGTTCTCGGTTAACCACCCTATCTATAATGTAGAACTACTTTCAAATCAGATTACTAAAATATTAAATATCCATAGGAATTTCGAATGGAAAACTGGAAATAAGTGTCAAATAGTTAAAGGCAATTTTGGTCTGTTACAACCCCCCCCCCTCTCCTACGATAGGAGGAAAAGTTAGAAATAAACTTTTCCGACAATAATCTAAGCAAACTCGAGAACTAAAATAATATAAAGAATATATGTATTTATAATTTAAACCCTAATGAAATCAAAATGACTATCAAGGTACAACAGTTAAAAGGTAGATATTGATCAAGGTAGTTATGTGTCTTCCCAAAACGGGTATTTGCTTACTTTGCCTTGAAAAACATAAAGGCAATGAAGCTTAAGGTAGTTCAAATCCTGAGAACTTTAGGTGTTGTTAGAAAGAAAGTCAAATTCCCATGTAGGTATTATATCATACGATTAAAGAAACCTCTGTATAGGTAATGATCATTTACCTGGATGGAAAGTTCTCGGTTGACCACCATATCGATAATGTAGAACTACTCTCAAATCAGATTAATAAAATATTAAATATCTATAAAAACTTTTCTACGGCTCCTGAAGGTCATTTTAATTTTTGCTCCAAGTAAATCAGTTTTTAAGCAGTTTTAAAGTGAAATCAAAAAGTAAATTTGGAATAAAAGTTTAGTTTAAGTGATGAAGAATCCAGATTATGAAAAGGTAGGAGGTTTTTGTACTGAACTATAGAATAATAGACGAAACAGATGACTAACCTACAAATGTCTTGGGACAAGTGACAATAACATAGATACCATTTTTGTGTATCGAGGCGGTACTGAAATTCCACTCTTGAACCAATAGTACTTAATCGCGTCGTAGTACGCTAGTACCAACGAAGTCGAGTTCTGATAAGCAAACCGAATGGTGGTCATTTCAGTCGCTTCACACCTGCAACAGTACCTGTACCTGACTGTGCACCGAAATAACGAAAAAGATCGCAATTATGGAAAACGAGCCAAAAACCTTTGCCGAAATGTACAAAATGCTTGTTGAGCAAAATAAAAATCAGACAATCACTCTATGTGCTCAAATCCAAAGCAGCGAGCAAAAGGCTACAGCTCAAATAAAAGTTGCCAATAGGAAAATTAAAAATTTGGAGTCGAATTCTCGCCTTATAGAAAGGAAATTAAGAAGAAACAACGTACTGTTATTTGGATTTAAAATGCAAAATAGAGCAGAGTTGCTTGTAAAAACTCAAGAAAAATTAAACGAGCTTTTTTCGCTTTCACTCACCGTACGTGATATAAATAATATATACTTTATAGGAAAGGAAGAAGGCTCACCTATATTAATAGAGTTCTTGACATACCTGAAAAAAGCTGAAATTTTTCAAGATTTTGACAAATTGAAAGCTCTGAAGGGCACAGGAATTTCAGTCTCTCACGATTACTGCAAAGAAGACCGAGAAGAGTTAAAGATACTAAGGAAGCACATGAAAAAAGCTCGTGAAGAAAATAAGGAAGCAAAAATAAAAGGCTTTAAGTTAGAAATTGACGGTCAGCAATACTCTGCAAATGAATTAGAGGACATAAACAGCGTTACCGGAAGTTCGAGCAACGAGTCTGGATCTGAGGACTTTATTCCAGAAGAAGCAGTGGAAGTCTTAGATAGACAAAAAGCAAAAAAACGAAAACCGAAGCACACTCCAACTCGAGGAAGCGGAATCGGGTTGAGATCCAAAAAAACTAAGAACAGAAATAATAATTGAATTGATATTTCTTTAAATATTGGTTGTTCTTTCATTATAGATTAGGTTAATTTATTTATAAGTTAAATAATTGAATTTATTAGAGTGGTTTTGGGTTAGTTAATTAATATTTAGTAAGTAGTTTTGGGCTAGCTATCTTGAAATAAAATGGATCAATTCCTCAGAGATTTGAACGAAAATATTGTAGTTCCACAGTTGATAAAAAATTTACAATATTTTAATCAACAAATTATTGCAGGTACACATTTCAAAATAATTCATTTGAATATATGTGGTATCAAGACAAATTACACGGAATTTTTGTGTTTTTTAGAACAATTTAAACAAAAATTTGAAATAATCGTTTTAACAGAAACACATAATAAGCGACTTACAAATCTATAACCTACCTGGATATTCTTGTATATATAGTGAAGGAACATTAAATAGGTGTGATGGAATTGTAGTTTTTGTCAAGGAATCAATTAAAATAGAGTCTACCTTCAAATTTATTGGTGACGTAAAATGCATTGAACTTCAAATTGGTGAAAATCAACATAAATTTCTCTTGACATGCATATACAGATCACCATCAGTCAATGAAAACGTCTTTGTAGAAGATTTCTCTGATTACCTCGATTTGAGCAAAAATAGAAAAAAACACATTATAATCGGAGATATCAATATAAATTTATTAAAAGAAAACAAAAATCCTACAGAAAACTACAAAAGTGTCTTAGCAGCTTACGGCTACACCTCATATATTAATAAATACTACACAAGACCCTTGACGAAAACTTGTCTTGATCACATATATGTTAAGGGCGAAAATGAAAATTGTTTCAAGAACTCTAATTCATATATTATAGATTATAAAATCACGGACCACCATCCAATAGCATTCACATTTGAAACGTCAATTAGGAATACACAGAAAATAAACGAACGAACAAAATCATACACAGACTATAAAAAACTAAGAAGGGCTTTGCGAAACGAGGGGTGGGAAACGGTTTTTAATGCTCAGGATTTAAATCTTGCAGTCTCGAACTTTTTACATATACTTCAAAATAAAATCTCAGAAAACACAAAAACTATTAAACAAACAAACACAAAAAATGGTAAAAATAAGTGGATAACAAAAGCTCTATTAAACAAGATAAAAGAAAAACATTTACTGTATAACAAAATTCTGAAGGAACCTCAAAATGCTTATCTTAAAGATCGTTATAGAATTTACAAAAATCAACTTACAAAAGCAATAAAAAAATGTAAGACACAAACTGCTCAGGACCAAATCAATAAAAATAGAAATAAATCTGATGCTCTATGGAAGTGTGTCAACCAAATATGCAACAAATCATGTCAAAAAACACAAATTGAAAACATTAAGACGTCAGGATCACATATTATTACAAATAAAACTGAGATTGCAAACCAATTTAATAATTTTTTTTGTGAAGTGGGAGAGAATTTAGCTAAAAATATCAGCCCTTGTCAAAATTACAGAGAACAAATGAGTTGGTCCAATAAAAGTTTATATTTCTTAAAAGAAACATCGGATCGAGAAATTATGACGATTATCAAGCAATTGAAACTTAAAAAAGCTCCAGGTCCAGATGGAATACGCTCCGAGACTCTTAAAGAAATTTCAAATGAAATATCGCCAATTTTATCGTTTTTAATTAATCTTGGTTTTCGTATCGGTAACTTTCCTGATGTTTTGAAAATTGGGGAAATTAAGCCCTTGTTTAAAAGTGGATCAAAAACTGAGCTGGGCAATTATAGACCAATATCACTTATTTCTAATATCTCAAAAATTTTTGAAAAGGCAATAAAACAAAGAGTAAATTTATTTTTAGAAAAACAAAAGTTAATATCACCAAAACAATTTGGTTTCAGATCGGGAAAGTCCACCGAAGATGCAATAGCTAGTCTTACAAATGAAATAAATGAGGCACTGGACCAACGAAAGCCATCTCTTTGTGTATTTATAGATCTTAGCAAGGCTTTTGACACAGTCTGTCACGAAAAACTTATTCAAAAACTTTATCAGATTGGCATTAGAGGCAGCGTAATAAATCTTCTCCAAAGCTATTTAACCGGAAGAACCCAGTATGTCAACATTGATGGTTTTAAGAGTGGACGTAGAGCTGTGACTTGTGGTGTTCCTCAGGGGACAGTTCTGGGTCCGCTTTTATTCACCCTTTATATAAATAACCTTTTAAGGACAGACTGGAAAGGTCATCTGGTAAGTTTTGCTGATGACACTGCTATTTTTTACAAAGGAAACTCGTGGCAGGATCTTAAATCTAAAGCAGAATCGGATTTGAATGATATTTTTAAGTGGTTTCAGAACAACAAACTCACTCTTAATCAGGTTAAAACCAATTTTATTCCATTTTCCTCGTATAGCTCTAACTTACCCGATTATTATTTTTTAAATGTGGGCCAAAATATTTGCATATCAAGAGTGGACAATATCAAATACCTTGGAATAATAATAGATCAACATCTACGGTGGGACAAACAAGTAAATAATATCCTTTCTAAAACGAGATATCTGATTGCACGGTTCTACCATCTAAAAGAGTATCTTGAAGTAGAGCAAATGAAAACCATTTATTTTGCACTGGTTCAGTCGCAATTAAGTTATGGAATCGTGGGTTGGGGAAGTGTTGATGAGTGTCACTTAAAGAAATTAAACGTTATTCAAAAATGGATATTAAAAATAATGTTTAGTAAAAACAGACACTTTCCTAGTGAACAACTGTTCCGGGAGACAAAAATATTCGACATACGACAACTCTATTTCTTAAATCTGTTAATGTTTATAAATAAACAAAAAATTACTCTTCAATCTGCAAGCCACGAAAAAAATACCAGATTTCAGAAAAATTGCGTGGTGGTCCCAAAGAGTCGTAAACAAATAGGTCATAAGTCTATAAATTTTTTAGCTCCGAAATTCTATAATGTATTGCCTAAAGAACTGAAAGACATCATATATGAGAAAAAATTTAGAAATAAAACTAAGCAATGGATGTTACAGAATAATAGAATCATAATACATAAATTGTTTGAATAAGAAATAATATAAATTTTTATAAGTTAAGTAGGATTATATTTAAAAATAAAGTATAAGTAAACCATAAGGAACCCCAGATTGTGAGAAATTCAAGAAATGTGACAATATACCTGAAAGTGACTAAAAAACCCAAAAAGTGACTGAAAACCCCAAAAAGTGACAATTACCAGGATGTGACAAAATAACAGCGCTAACAAGCAACAGAAATGAAGCTTCTGCGCTTAATGTTTATTTCAGCAAATGTAACTATTGAAAATTGTATTTATATTGTATTTATTTGAAATAAACCAATTTATTATTATTATTATTATTATAGGAACTTTGAATGGAAAACTGGAAATAAGTGTGAAATAGTTAAAGGCAATTTTGGCACGTTACAACCCCCCCTCTCCTGCGATAGGAGGGAAAGTTACAAAGAAACTATTCCGACGATAATCTAAACAAACTCGAGAACTAAGATAATATAAAAAATATCAAATATATGTATTTATAATTTAAACCTAAATGAAATCAAAATGACTATCAAGGTACAACAGTTAAAAGGTTAATATTAATCACGGTAGTTATGTGTATTCCCAGAACGAGTATCTGCTTACTTTGCCTTGAAAAACATAAAGGTAGGATAATCAAAGTCAATGAAGCTAAAGGTAGTCCAAATCCTGAGAACTATAGGTGTCGTTAAAAATGAAATCAAATTCCCATGTAGGTATTGGGTGGTATGAATAAAAACGAAGTATTTGCTACTACTTCAAGTATTAGTAGATTCTCCGTAGTATTTACTTTAAAACGAAGTAGATACTACATTTTGAAACCAGCGGAAATTAGAGAATGCTTCTTTTTGAAGTAAATACTGCGTAGAATATACTATTACTTGTAGTAGTAGCAAGTACTTCGTTTTTATCCATACCACCCATTATATAATACGATTGAAGTAACCTCTGGTTAGGTAATGATCAAACACCTGAATGGAAAGTTCTCGATTGACCACCCTAACTACTCTCAAATCAGATTATCCAAATCCATAAAACGCCAGTCCTACAAATGTAAAAGCTTCTCTCAAAATGAGAAACCTTTTCACCCCGTCTTGAATAGAATTCGGAATTTTTATTACAACCCCAATAATTTTATTCGGAGGTCTTTATGAAAGTCATAAATTGGACATTTGTTGCATTAGCGCTTGGATAAAGGCCAGAGAGCCATTTTGCGGACTTTTTCAGATTCTCACTGCAATGCTAATTTTCCAGATGTCTTGGCTTAGCATTAGAAAGGAGATATGATCCTTTTAGGAATTCATAGTATTGGCGTAAAAATTTTTAAAATACTTACTCGGAATCCATTGATAGACTAGGGATTTGTTGAAATACCATTTGACTACCAGTTCACTTTCACTATTGTCCATAGTAAAATCACAATCCAAGATAGCCTGATTACCGTATTTTATTAGTTCCGGCACTCGAAGTCTGTTAATTTTCACTGCTTCCGGCAAGTTTATTACGGCTGTAAAGAAAATAAAAGGGTATTAGAAAAATGTTTAAAGTGGTATACAAAAAAAAAAGATATAATGCATTGTCCACTATACGTTTCAATCTCCAAGTGATAAATCACCGACGGAAAGCCAAAACAAAACTTTGCCACTCTATCCATTAGGGGAGGCCCGGTTGTAAATCTACTCAAAATGAAAAGTGAGTTATAATATGAGTCAACATATTTACGGCGCCATATTTCAAACGCTCTTATGAGAATAAACGACAATCAATATAGATGGTCTTTTGGGTAAAATCTGGTATCCGGTTTTGACAAATAACGCAACAACGCACTGAGGGGGTAACTTTATTGGATACTGGGATAGATTTTGAAATTTAAACGTTCATGCCTAGAGCTGAATGACGCATATTTCAAGCACCCTGAATAGTGTGATGTGAGCATACACAAGCAACTTTCATATTTCTGAATTTATATGAATTTTGCTCTCTTAAAAATTGCAACACTCATCCAGGCAGACAAAATTTCTATTGGAAATATATCACCAAGAGTTATATTCGTGAGCCATTTATTTTGAAAATATACTTGAACCTACACATACCCAAAGGGGATACGCTCTATATGAAGAACAACTATGAATGAAATGAAATGTTGTTTCCGAAATCGGAAAACAAGCCCAATAAGTAGTAGAGAGATATTTGATTCTCATGATTATGACTGGGAGGCCAAACACAAGTATGTCATTTTCATTTGAGAATAACCTTGTAAGCTGAAGGTAATTTTGTAAGCTTGACGTGATCACGTAGCAAGGTTTATAATGCGAAGTCAAGTACATAAATATCTAATTTAACTCAAAAATGGCATGTTTGCGTTTGTCTTAAATAATTCGGTAAAACTGAATATTATCCTTTAACAACATAGCACTCCAAGTACAGTCGAGTAAGCACGCAAAACAGCTACTCTAAGCAACATTTAAAAGGCCAAATAACAGTATAAATTGCAATAAACTCTCAACGTAAATACGAGTGCCGTTAAGAAACCTCCCCCCTTTGTTTCGCAAAACCGGAACTCACAAGACAACGACAAACAAAATTCGAAATACCATTTTCCCTAACGTCGTAAGGATTTGCATAGCGCGCACACATATTTCCCGTTCTAAACCACGGTCATATCTTCTGCCTCCGCGAAAACCGAAATCCGTGGAAAATATACCGCAAACGTCGTCTGCATAAACAGCAACTCGGGATATTTACTGCAGATTAAAATGCTCGAAACCAAAAAGGGAATAAACCACGTAAGATAAAAGGTACTAGGTTAGTGTTTATACAATCCCAGAAACAAGGGGATGATATGAAGAATTAACTTAAATGCTCCCTGGCGGACCATTTGGGCAGGCCTGCGGGGGTGGCAGAAAAAAACCCTCCGAGTCCTATCTTTCGTTGCCTTTGGAAACAGGAGTGTTGTGTGCGGCAAAACGTATTTAACCTGTCTAAAGTAAGGATTACGGTTATTTAGTTAATGCGCTTTTTGGTAGGGATTTAAAAGTGAGATACTGTGCGGTCGGTTCGTATTGTTCTTTGGATAAATTGTGGTGTAGTAATGGCTCTCGGAGGGTTTCTTTGTTAATGCAGCTGGTCAGTTAGACACTGAATCAGTTCATTGTTTCTGTTGAGGATTTATATTTTAGATTTTCATTGAATAATTTTCGGTAAGGATTTCATTAACCAAAGAACTGATTCAAACTCTAGCACCATATCTATCTATAGTAAGTAATTGTTATAGGTGCACCATGCCTTGCAACTCGAATAGAATAGTGCATTGTGTATTAACGGCGGAAAGGAGAGGGTTCCGACGAGTGTGGAAATGTTCTTGCTTGCCCTGCTATGAAATTCGCATGCGCGACAGTCAGCGGGCTACAATTGTCAACGTTCTGCCCGCTTCACATGCTTCAAAAGGTGGCGTTATTGAGCAGGTTGCGCAAAAAAGAATATAACAAAATGTCAAATAAAATCGGTCAGACGTGTTCCAGTGTTGCTTATGTCGAACAATTCAGAGAGGAAAGCAGCTATAAAAAACCAACTTGATGTCATTTTGAATTTTATATCAATTTTTAGACAGACCATAGCTTAGATGATCGCCTGGTATGAAATTATCAATCCGGGGATATTTCAGAGAATAATCAGTATCTATAGGATGCAGAAGACGTGTTCAAATATCAATCCTTAAGTGGATTTAGAAATATTTTTGTACAATAAGTGAGGTTACCCCTGGGCGTTTCAGCGTTTGGAACATTCATGCACTTACTTGAGACTTTCGTTCACTTTCAATTATGGCATCCCTTTTGGATAGTTGTTATTGAATATGTTTCACAATACCTGTAATATTCTCAACCTGAAAAACAATTAGATTGCAATAATTATATCACTTATAACGTTAGTTAAAACGCTTTTTGTATGGAGTAAGCTTTTTCAGTACGTACTTCCGAAGAGGTCAGAATTACTATGTAATAATGAGTGGATACGGAGTTGATGAAAGGCAGCCTGTACGCTGCAGTAAACTCTCGTTCTCTGTATGGTATTTTCTGCTTGATCTTGATGGTTTAGGATAGAAAAGAAGAAGGGCATTAGTACCAGACAGGACCCTAAGTCACGGGTCACGGCACTAGGGCGTGAGACAAGTAGCTTACAATCAGACTAAAGCACCTGTAAGTTGGAGAGAAGACCTCAGCCAGACAAAGCACTCTCTATATAAGGGTTAAGTTAAAAACCTGTCACGCACCTGGTACAGCATTAAGGAAAAGCCGAATGTAACCAGATAGTGCACCTGCTACAATAAGGCTGAAGCAGAAGTAATTGTTAGAGCGCAGTCCCATGACTCTACTAGCATTACTGGCCAATGGTGACTTGGGAACAATTTAAGTAAGAGAAACAACAATAAGTTTTAATCTGATTTTATTGATGAAATTGATCGCCTTTTATGTACAATAAATGCTGATGCGTCGCATCCCACTAGGAGTGGCATATTTTTTTCCCTATAGTGATGCGCTAGCTCCTGCAGTTAATGTACGTGGTCCAGCCCCAGCGGAATATGCGGCTGCTATCACAATGTTCCATTATCTGCCCAAGTGGTGGAAATTCAACATGATTGGTACTAGGTTCCTTCTCATATAATCTGAAGCACAAGTATAATCAATATGTCTCTCAATTACTATGCAGGCTCTGGGCGTTACATACCTATCGTGTAACATGCTAAAAGTTACTGTTTTTTCTTTTCGCATATATTATTTTATAAATTAAATTATTTAATACTTGATTTTTAACCTTACGTGAAAATACATACTATTTTGATTTGATAATTACTAATAAAACACTCGTTTTATGGGTTTTACCTATGTCAAGATTTGGTTGAGTTATTTGCCTTATTTTTTTTCTTTTCAGAATTATCAATTACCGTTTGCTAATTATTTTTTTTTTAGGTGTGATTCTAAATTTTCATACTCCAATATTTTATATAATTTAATTATTTATTTTATTTTTCAAATTCAGTGGCGTCCTTGCCATTCTGTACTTATTAAGCTATTGACCCACCCCAAATAGTTATTCGCTGAGCAAACTGAGCATATTATGGGCCTCCTGTTAATTTTTTGATAAAAGGGGTTACAATCGACCCATATTACGTTCGAGTTTTAGGTGGTCTTTTACCTGCTCCCTGTATACCAATCCAAAAGCCCTTGCCCAATCAACCTCGCAATCACAGCAATTTTGCCGAATCTAAGAATCCTAATGACAATAATTCAAAAACGAAGAGAAATTGCAGGCTGTCACTGATGAACAAATTCTCTTTTTCTTTTCATGGGCACATATTTAAAAAGATGTTTTAGTATATCAAATTGAAGCGACACAAAAATAAAATAAATATTTCCAAATTTCCCACAAACAGCGAGAGCTTTTATTTCCCTTGTCAAATTCAGCACTAATCCACTCACACAATAATCCCCACAATCCATTTGCCCAACTCGATATCACGCTTTACACGGCCGTATATCTCCGTACTGCTAAAAGACGAAAAAAAAAAAAAAAAATTGCGACTCACATGGGAATAACCGAAAAGCCAGCTGCACCATGGAAAATAGAAAAAGACCGTAATGCGCCCACTAAATAACTTAAAATAAGACATTTGAAATGCCGCTTGTCTGGATGCGGAAGAAAACACGAGCCAATATATCACGATGCAGTGTTGCCGCGCCTCCGCTCTGCATATTTTAGTTTCGAGTATAGGAGCAGATCTATCGTCCCGAGGGCGGACTCTCTCTGATCGGAAATGCCGCGACTGCTGTCCAGACGATGATGAAATTGGGAGTGTAGGAATTATGTAAAAATAAGACAATTTTATTAAAGCATAAATTCTATAGTATAGATATGCTAAATGTTATACAATGCGACACATATTTTTGTTTTTTGACAATTAAATATGGAGACAGCTTCCGGAATCGGAATCTTCCAGCTGTGAGCTCATTATAATCAATATCACATTGTTTCGTTTACCAATTATATCCTTGTGAGATCAAAATTATGTAAATGTGAGCTCTTCATGAACTGGAGACAGTCTATCTTGACTATCTAGTCGTGAGCTGATTAATTATTATTAGAAATCACGTTATTTGAAAACTTCTATTCCTAATCAATCTGTAAAATTTTCTAGAGTACTCTTTCATGTTATTTAATTAAAATACTCATGCTTTTGTAGAGTTTTTTATTAAAATTTCGTAGTTCGCAGGTAGTAGAAAAGCCAAATAAAATTTTAAACAAGCCGACACAGGACTGTTGCAAAAAAATATATTGGAATAATTAATCAAAAAAACGTTTGATACTCTGTTTTTGTTTGCTTAATTTTTGTCCGTTTTTAATTTGATTATTATTTTGAAATATTTTCAAATATGTGCATTTTAGAACAATACTTTTTTATTTTACTTGTTTCGAGCCTAGAGACCGACACTCTCGAAAATAGAAAATGATTATTTCAATCCCCTAGTTTATTTGTGAAGTGTTGTGTTACTTGTTTAGAGCGAACAAAACTACTAATATGAATTTTCTGGAGCAAAAAATAGCATACACATTTCAAAAAAGAGGATGGAATATATTTCAAATTCCTGTTAAACTAGATACTACATGTATTAAAATTGAAGATGGATTATGAAAAATCCTGATAAGTGAGGAATAAGAAAAATAGAATTTGAATTGCAAAGAAGGACTCTGTTGCTCGTTCCTATTTTATCTGTCACATAAAGCCAATGTTTATACTGTAGATAGATACATTAATAGGTTGTTTCGAAGTAATTAAGTTCTAGTATATATTGTATAACTGAGAATTGCATCTTTATACGTGAAACCTCCGGCAGCAGCTCTGCGGAACGAAGTATTGATATACATATTTCATGTTGAAGATTGTAACCATTTGCTAATCATACTGTGATTGTTGCCTATATCAGTAGGGAAAAATGTGGATGGTAGTAAAAATTTAAGTAACTCAAGAGGGTTGGTGTATAACTACTGATAAAGTATGGAGCTGATTTCTTTTGAGAGCCAGTGCCTCTCTGCAATAAAATTCCTGCAACAAGGGCTAAGCTTTTTTAAAAAACATCAAGTTGTTTCTGAAGCAGAATCCTTTTCAATCTATCTATGAATACAACAACTTCCGGTGTTTATCAAAAAAACCTCAAAAGAAAAAAAAATTGTTTCTTATGTATATATTGTATATATTTTATGCTTTTCACAAAAAAAATATTGATGGATTGTTCACAAACCGTGACATTGCATCGAAGCAAAAAATCCTCTAGTGAATAGATTCCTTTCTGTACTGCATTATCTATAGCCTACATGCAGGCTTGTCACATCAACGAAATCCTGAAAAAGGGTCGGCTGTATAGCATTAAATAATGTCCATCAATTCACTTAAAAATCCAGCAGATGATAAATGTAAGCCCTCTGAAATTCGCCACGTAAAGGCGACGTACCCTTCACCGCATCCAGTGGACAAATAATTTCATATTTTTCTTTTGAACCGTGGATGATAAACGAGCGGTTTTACTGCGAAGGTCCCTTTATCTCAAAAATTCATTTGATCGGCTGTAAATTTTGCTCTCGATTTATGTGGCGAAACTGGAAAAGTGGTTCGTGACCAGTAGAGGTCAGTTGCAATACTTTCCTCATGCCATATTTATTTTCAATGTCCAGTCATGAAATTCATACTAGAAATACCAAACTGATTCAAACCCTTGTTGAACAAATTTTATATTCAAATTTCTCTATAAATTTGCTGCCATCCACATTAATCTGTTCCCACATACAATACTCATATATTCTGTTCGGTGATTTAACTCTAAGATTAAATGGCTCGAAACTATATTTAAAATTGCTTGTGTCGGATGAGTTAATTTGTTTAAGTAGAACTGAACCGAATAGCCAGTTAATTTATATTGTTTTCCTTAGAATGACAAACAATTTCAATACGATTGTTAACTTTGAATAAGACTTCTAAGAATGCCGATGTAAAGAAGCTTCTTTTGGCAGGCAACCAAATTATTTGAGTTTTTGTATACATTCATGAATTTTTCCCAGCTCGCGTGAGACAAACTTTTTGAATGTCAAGGATGTGAAAAGAGCAAAGTGTACATGAAGAGATTATATCAAAAATTACAGAGTAGTATGAACTTCCAAAACCTTGAAATTCATCACCACCATATCAAAGACAGTATTCACAGTGCAGCATTTGAAGCTCTAGGCAAATACGAAAAAAATGGAAGAGGGCCTTCACCTTATTGGTGGGATCAAGAAATAGAGGAAGATATAGCAGAAACTGAACACCATTGTCACAAATACCGTGGTATTCTGAATACCATGAAAACACTCCCCTTGCTCTTCGCAATGGGAAAGACAAACTAAATTTGCTAAAATTATCGGTCACAACCAACATATATTAGTTTCCATGTGATGACTTAGGAAGAGGTCCACAAAGATCCGTACTAATCACTTGCCAACATTTAAGTCGTCCCATTAATCCAGCTTGTCGTTTCTGCTTCGGTTTAGTACACAAGCAAGTTTCACATCTTCGAAAATACTTTGAAATATCACTTTTCATACCAGGCCAATAGAAAAGACGAGCGACCCTGTGAAACGTTTTCCAAGTGACCGGCTCTTTGATCATCATGGAATCTAGCGATAGTTTCCTCACTAGTTTCTTTTGGAACCAACAATTTCCAATAATCCGAACCATCTCTTAACTCTGGAAAATCCGGTTCAACATATTTATAAATTTTCCCATCTTCCAATCGCCATCTAGGATACTTAAGAGGAGATCTATTTATGCAGATACCACGAATCTTTGATGTTCTCAACCTGAATGTAATTAGGTTCCACCGGTTCTGCGTCGACATTTAAAGATAACGCATCTGGAACAATATTATCCTTGCTTCGTCTATGAATAACCTCATAATCGAACTGCTGTAACCTAATTGCCCAACGACCAAGCCTACCTTGCGGATCTTTTAAATTTTCCAAGCAAATCAAGGAATGATAGTCGGTAATGACATAAAACTGACAATTCCAAGTAACATCGTAGTTTTTCAACAGCCCAAAGCACTCCAAGACACTCGCGCTCTGTGGTAGAGTAGTTGCGTTCTGCACGATTAAGAGTGCGGGATAAGTAACAAATAACATATTCTCGATAATCACATTTCTGTGTTAATACAGCAGCTAAGCCATAAGCTGACGCATCAGTCTGAACGTAAAATGGGTAGTTGAAATTTGGACAGGCCAAAACAGGCGCCGATATAAGTAAATCCTTAATCTTCCTAAACGAACTCTCACAAGACTCATCCCAGTCGAACCTTTCACCCTTTCGCAAAAGACCGGTAAGTGGAGCAATGACACCCGAGAAACAATCGACAAAGCGTCTATACCACGTGATCACACCGATGACTCTTCACACCTCTTTCACCGTCTTGGGCTGAGGCAAATTTATTATAGCCTCGACCTTTACTGGGTCAACAGCAATACCTGATCGGTTGACAACAAAACCCAATAATTTTAATTCCGGACGACAGAAATAACATTTATCCCTATTCAAAGTTAAGTTGGCAGCTTTGAGACGATCAAGCACCAGCTTTAAAACCTCAAAATTTTGCTCCAATGTAGGAGTGGCAATTATAATGTCATCGAGATTTTTCAATATAAACGGTTCTAATTCTGGACCGAACAAATTATCTACCAACCGTTGGAAAGTGGCTGGCGCATTATGCAAACCGAAAGGCATGCATCTAAACTGGAATAAACCTCGCGAGGGCACAAAAAACGCAGTATATTGACGAGAGTCGGCGTCTAACTACACCTGCCAATGTGCACTTTGAATGTCTAATGAGCTTGAGTATTTCGCAACACCAAGTTTTCGAAGAATATCATATATATAAGGTAATGGCCAAGCATCACGAAGAATGTGACGATTTAATTCACGGAAATCAACACAGAATCTCCAAGAATTGTCTGGTTTTGGAACTAATAATACAGGCGACGAGCAACCACTACTCGACTTTTCAACCATACCCAATTCCAACATCTTGTCTAACTCAGGGTTGATAATATCTTGGTAGGTTCAGTCGTTGTAACAACCTAACTCAGTGTTGTCAATGCTAGAAAAGTATCCATTTATGATTTGATTTAGTTTGTCCAAGTCATCTGGTGAGGGATTCTCATCTTCTAGTCGCAACCTATCGTCCCGACTATCCCATTGTCTTTCTACGAGTGAGTCGGGACGATAGGTTGCGACTAGAGGATGAGAATCCCCCACCTGATTCCAAATCGGTTTCAGCTTGTATTGAGTTCAATACTGGTTCATTTAATTCGACAGCAGAAAAATAACATTCCCCTTTGCGCATGTTCGGAAGAATTCCCATACGAATCCAAAAATCAATTCCCAGTACCAGTTTATGTCTCAATTTAGGAAAAATATACACATAAATGATTTTTACTAACGCTGATCATTGCGGCCATTGTCTTTAGGTCTGTAACCTTGCGGACTACAGTGAGGACAAGTGGTCTTCGTGAAGCCCTCTTTACCACTGGGACGACGTGATGTACCTGCATATGCCAAATCAGGCTCAAGTGACAAACTGGAAACATTTGGCGGCTTAAACTTATTGACTGATTCTCGAATTCCCTCATTTCTACGACACAATTCAATCAAATCAAACACAGTCTTAACCTCTGTTAAAGAAAGACGTTCCTGGAAGAAAGGTAAAATATTTTCACGCAGAACTCTCAATCTTAACGAATCTGCCACTGGAGTAGGCATCCTGTCAAACAAACTAGTCATTACTGCGACATACAACCCTATAGATTCAGTAGCTCCCTGATTACGTACAAGGATTTGTTGCCATAATTTATCTGCCAAAGGTACATATTCCTCCTTCATTAACCGAACCAACCCGTCCTAATCAGATACATGGCGCCTAAGGCAGTTATACATTCGCAAAGCATCACCCGTAAAAAGATCTCGAGCTGATGCAAACAGTTGTACTTTATCGACATTTCGGCTATGACAATGCTCCTCCACTTCTTCAAGAAAAGCGTTGAATGACTCTGTTGACGACCCTCAAAAACTTCACCTGCCATTTGTACACAGGTACACTCTTGTAGTTTACTTTACTAGAATTATGACAAGGAAACGCATTTGGACGCTCCTCAGAGGCGGAAGTATGCAGTATGTTGGAAAGGGACCGCGGTGATGAAGTTCCCAAGGGTTGTAAAGACTGACCACCCTCGGCAACTGGGCTTTCATGAAAGCGCAGATCAGTAGGCTCACCGGTATTATGATTGACCAATTCCAGAAATTGGACTTTGGATTTATAGTTGGCCGTCATTCGCAATAATTGTTTTAAACATAAAGTTTCTCTATCAGAGACTGTTCATCAGAACTAAGCCACTACAATATACTATAGACATGGCAAATCTTTGTCTCAATCTTCCTCTTCTGATTAACTGAACCCGAGAAAGTTTTAACTAGCGATTTTATCTGAGCAAGCTTAGCCTCTCATATCTCGAACTTCTCAGTGGCTACACCATCGAAACTACAACTCTGTACAAAAGAAGCATCCTTTTCAAACTTAAAGCGCTACGAAGAGTTTTCCTTAAAGCATCAATAGTTTCCGATTTGTCAATCCCCACACCACGAACAGTCAACGCTCGCATATAAGCCCTTGGAACCAACTCTCTATAAGCATCGAGATAATGATATGGTAATGTGCAACCAAGAACCATGTGTTTATTGGGCTGCAAAAGTAAGATAACTTACCAGTCACGTGGTCAAAATCCCTTACAAAAAGGTTTGTGGAAATCCAGAACTACACGTGCTACTAGCGGAACTTCACGGTTTATCTAGTAAACCAACGAACCAGACTTTACGTGGAAACTGCCGCCAAATTCCCTTACAAAGGCGAATCCCTTGGACTCAGGAAGGCTTAACAGCTTAAGACGACCATTCAGGCTGAAAGTTGGGACCGAAAAGACCGAGGGAAGAACGTGAAAGGTTCAATTTCCCCCCGAATGACAAACTGTAATGTCATGCCAAGAAGCAGAGATGACTCGTCTCTCTGGGTCGGTTGCCAAATTTCACAATAATTTCTAGATAAAATCTTTAAGTCCAAAAACCCAATATGAATCTTTAAAGTCTCAAATATTTGTTAACTTCCTCAGACATATTATAATTAACACCGTAAATTTCGATTCTTGCACAAAAACGAAGGAAAGTTTAGTGTTGCTATAGACGGATAGCAACAATCTTCTTGTGAACTACGCTAATGACTCTAATTAATTGGTGAATGCGATGAACCCTTAGAGCAGGTAAAGCGCCGTCCTACGGACATAAGGAGTAGGAATGCGCCATTCTGCTTAAAGAATGAACTAAAGTGAAGCCAAGTTTTTGGTAAGGCATTGAATTGAAATTGGAAAAAAACGGCTTCATTTTCCAACTCCATGTTACCACTCCTCTTTACCTTTATCTGCTCTAAGGATGAACCCTTTACTCCAAGCACCTGCGCGACATCCCAAGACCGCTAAATAAATGAAAACCGAAGTGTTCGGAGCGCAGAGCTGTTCAAGTGTCGAAAAATAATAAATCATAACCCACCAATTTATGGAAAGTAAACAGAGCACTGGGTCCCAATTTTTGATAAAGGTAAGTATTGAATATGGACCACGTTTCAAGAACAGCGACGCACACACGAGAGCAACAGAGCTCGGTTACTTTCACGACCAATACCTCCTGAAAGTTGACAAAGCTCTCAATCATATTTGATCCATCTTCATCTAGGTCTAGAGCCATCCTGTAACCTAAGAGATCAGCAATAAGAACTTGAATTATTTTCAATAAATTTATATTTCACGTCTATTTTGGTCTCTCAACTTTCAAATTAAACGAATAGGTAAATACCTACATTACACATTATTAAATGATTTACAGTCCATTTTATTTGATGCATCATCAGATAGTCAGAACAAACAACTGTATAATTTAGCAATTAAACAGCACATTGAGCGCCAACCTTTTGCTGTATAAATATTTAATATTTACCAACTGTTCCTTTATTGGTGGTTTAATATTTTGTTTAATACATAATATGAAAAACTATAAAGTTTTTTTATATACTAATTCAGGCTGAGAGTTTTCAAACATACCCTTAAACTAATTATTTCGTAAAAATATAATTTTTTTTTGTAAGCTTTCTCGTCTCTCTCAAAATAATTCTGCCGAGAAATTTAAGACTTTTATTAGCTTCATAATTTTAACTTCATTTTAAGATCCACTTTTTGTGCCATTTCGCGGACGTAATAATTCGATTACCATAATTTTGGAACAAATTGGCGAAAAATTCAGGCCGAGCCGTAGGATGAATATTTAATTATTGTTTTGCTGCTGAGTTCTTTTCTCTGGTTTAAAAATATCCAAAACCCCGATCATTCCACTCGACAAATAAATACGCCAGTTCGGAATCTCTACGCATATCGATTGGTAGTTGCAAAAGTTCGTAAAAGTAACCATTATTTTTTTAAGCTCCGATTTATTCAGAGGGGAAAGCAAGCAAAATATAAAACGATTGAAACAGGGAAAATGCCAAGAAGAAATCCGGTAGAAATCTGATTTCGGTTTGTTTACTCAAAGCTAATAAATAAGGGTTACGAGCTCGGTATTTTTATAATATTTTATATTCTCTCGTGTTGGGTGAGTTGTCGACGGGGATCGAGCTCGTTTAAATATCCCCGGAAGCAGATTCGAGTCTGGATAATGATGTTTTCTTTTGTTTAAAATGTACGGTTGTAAGGGAAACGTTTGTATTGTACCTTTGCCAAAGAAATATAATGAGTCACTTATACATATAACCTTACTTCAATGACCTATTAACAAAGATGGAGTCATTATGTTATTTATTAAATCTACTTTGTTGCGTTAACAGATTATTTTTTACTTCCGCCGGCTTGAGATATAAAAAAGTCAGTTTCGTTTAGTATTTCAAGACACCTCTCGGTATTCTTGCACCCTGGTGTAGCAATACCAGAACCAGTTATGAGGTTATTATTATATTCGAATTATTCTTAGAGCAGGGAAAGCGCTGTTCTACGGACATAAGGAGTAGGAACGCGCCATTCTGCTTAATAAACTAGTGAAGCCAAGTTTATGGCAGGTGTTTGGCACCAAAATACAGGTAAAGCATTAAATTGCCTATAACGCCATTTTTTTAGTTTACTTTACCTGCTCTAAGGAATTATTGAGTATGGTGGCGTGTACCTGTTTGAAACTCACCGTGATTGATTTACAGGTTAATATGACATTGATTTTCATCATCCACCTTCTCATCACCTTACCCACCTTCAGACAATGTCAACGAAATGACACCCGCCACGAAAAACTTTCAAAAATATCAGCGAAATGTCCAAGATTAGTGCGGCCACAGCTGCACTAGAACTCACCAAAATGGTGTTGATAATAGCAGCGAATACAACTTGCCGAATGGTGAGCGTCGGTAAATCTGAAATCGTGAAGCAGTACCAGGAATACCAACACCGTGGAACCCCTCAGCAACAAGAAGCCATAAAACTCTTCAGGGAAATGACCCTAAAGGGTATCGCAATGGCGAAACCTGGTCTAAAATCTGCCGTTGGAAAAATTGGAGAAGCCAAACAAAAAGTCGAACAAAAAGCTGCAGAAAAATCACCGTCTGACAAACCCAAGAAGTAAATTTTTGTATATTTTTTCATTGGTATGTTCTTTACACGAAAATATACCCTTTTTTTGATTTGAAAATTCAAATATTTTGTGTCTATGTATGTACAACTCGATTTAAATTCTCATGTCGATGCGCCCCGTAAAATTTTCCACGCGAATGAAACTTTCATACCGAATTCCAACAACTTGAATGGTCGGCGGCAATCCTACTGAACAATGCACGATATTGCTGCCCTTCTTCGCCCTCGGAGCCCCCGCGTTAGAAACGAAACCTCACAATGGAACTTTCGGTCTGGTCCGTGATAGAATTTCAATATGATGACCTTTCTGTCTGTTTACAGGACTTTGGCCGTGTATGGGTAATAGGTAATGGGACATCGGGATGGATTTGAAGTTGGTCTAATGAATGATGCACCTACTATTTAGCAATTTGCGGGTAGTGTATTGTCATTATTCTCTCAGTTGTTGAATAATTTATTACATTTGAGGTTTATCTATCCAGAATTTAATAAATTGAGGGAAGCATTACTATGAATGTACAATCCGAAATTTGGAGAACAATGCAGAGATATATGGATATCAGAAAAACAATTCTGATTTTATAGGCTAGTAGTTCTAGGAAAGGAAAATTGTATTTGCAATGACAATTCAAATTGGGTAAGCTTTAGATTCTCGGACCATAGATAGATAGATAGATAGATAGATAGGTACATCGCCGATTATATGAATTTTAAGTGCAAGCGGAGTATTTTCAGGTAGAAATGAAATTGTTGAAGCATTTTACTTTGAAATAATGAAGAGAATAAACCGCTCGTAAAAATACAGAAATATAAGTTTTGAAAGGGTAGATAGCTCTCAAGAAGATAATAATTTAACTTTTGTTTATAATTATGTTTCATTTCTAAGAATTTACATGCTATTTATTCAGTTGAATCAAGGACCTGATTCTCTTCTATTCACAAACCCTATAATTTATGAGACTTTAGTAACATTTATTTCGTTTTGTGGTGATCTTGTGTGGACGATGATGTTTTCTAACCTACAGTCTTGAATCTGAGGATATGTTAATAATATCCACAATATTCACATCTCTTTGGTATCTTTTCTCTGAATTGGTGTTGGTTGCATTGAGATGCTTTCGAATATTCTTCGGTCCGTTTTTTTCGTTAAACCAGGTTCGTACACATCAACAGCAATGACGTAACCCACTTAATTTTTTCGAAAGAAATGTCAAAGTTTGAATATTGTCTTCTGGACAGCCCCCATTCCGGTTTCTTGGAAAATTGACTTTGCTTTTGGCTTTGGACTGGGTAGCGACTTATCCCTTTCCATAACTAAATAACTTTAGAGAGGTTTTTTGAGTTTTTGCCGTGGAATTCATCTTCAGAATTTACTTGATTGTGGTCACTAGTCGATATCGTGGACGGTAAGTCTTGGCAATCTGCTTCGCTATTATGTGGAGGGAATGGTGTGAGGTCTAGGATGGCTTCCAGTGCCGCGGTTGGGCATGATCCCATTGCTCGTTTTATACAGAGACACGCGAGTTTTTCCACTTTGTTACGATTAACTTATCATTTTCGTAACATGTTCCATTTCTTCTAATTTTCATTATAAAGTTGTATTTTTGCCATTTCAGAATCAGCCAAATAATCATATATTATATCACAAGACCTTTAAATTTAATCGATTAAACTATCCAACATATTTTGAGCATGATTTTGCTTGGAAAATAGTTGAATGCACAATAACTTAATAAAAGCCCGAGACCGCGAAGCGGTCGAGGGCTTTTATTTAAAAGTTATTGTGCATGAAACTATTTGCCAAAAAGGAAAATTATGCAAAAAATATTTGGATAGTTTAATCCATTTAAATTTATAGGTCGAGTGGTATACGGCTAGATTATTTCCTGAATAATTAGGACTTAATTATTGGCGTCAATCCTATCCAAAGAGTTCTATTTATTATAAAATGTCAGAATATTTCTATCAAAATTCTGTCAAAAAAGGTAAACAAAAATTTAATCGCTGATAAACAAGGTCTTGTGAAATAATCACTTATTTAAACAAAATTCATTCAAAAAATGACGTTGTCTGATAGGTCTATTTTATAATGAATGAAATAATCATTCATAACTAAAATAATTTATAAGTATCTACAAAATTTAATTAATTCAATTGTGTGTCCCTTTTGATCAGCGTGGTAATTCATTGATGAAGTGAAAACTGTCTTTAGTATGTGTAGTGTGCTGTCTTCTGATTGATTGGATGTGGTTACTACGCAGTTAAGTATAAAAAATACGAAACTCGTTTTCCTGCAGGGTTCTTGTTCTAAAACAGTCTCTTTCCTAGCAGAACCACTAAACGGGCAAGTTGATTTTAACTTTATAAGTTTTTTTTTTCAGATTTCTAGATTTTCCCTTAATATTTTTCAATTTATTTTACCATCAGTGTCATCATATCACTGTTGAGTTTTTACCTGATAAATCTTATCTTATCTAACTTTAGAATATAAATATTATCTTTTATTTTTTATCTAATTGTGTGCTTCCATTTTGTGTTTGGTGGTCCCACGTTTTTCTGAAGTGAGTCAATTCAGAGTTTTGGCTAATAAATAAGTACTGCTGCTCTGGTTTTCGGAATCACTTGTTAGTGTGGGATTATTGGACCATTTGCTCTAAAGAGTCGATGCAAACCAAACTTGTGCGTCCATCCCTATCAACTCAGTTAGAGCCCTGTATAGCGGTTTTCTGTTTGACTCCTTCAATTATCTTCTCGACCAAGAAGAAGGTTGAAATTTTAAAATAAAAATCCCGATAGGTCAAAAATTCATTTAAAAACGTTTTTAATTAATGTTGGTCCACTCATTATCAACAAAACATTACACACTCTCAACCAAATGATGCAAGAGAACTACTCAACGACCCTGTCTCTCACTCTTCATTGGCTATAGGTAATGAAATTCTTCTAGCCACTGCCTTAGTTACAGTTTACTCCAAGAATAATGTTCCTATGCTCGTGCTTTGATTGACAATGGAAGTCAAATATCTTCCATTACTCAAGAACTCGTTGTTAAACTGGGATATGTACATTTTGAAATTTTGGAAGAAGGAATAATAAGATTTGGAAAAGGATTCCCTGTGCTGCAAAATACCCAGCTGGGCTATATTATTTCTGGTCGCGTACCTTCAAACTTTGTCTCTCCTCTGGAATGTTATCAGGTGAGTGTTTCTACTCATAACGCCAACCAAGCCCCAGAGTTTCATTGTACACTCAATTAATAACAGTTAATGAGTCATCTCTCGACAATATGTTACAGAAGTTTTGGCAGTTGGGAAGAACTGCCAGAAAATGATACAGTGAGTTTGTGCGATGCCCAAGCTGGAGCGATTTTCAAGAGAACTACTAAAAGTCTTCCAGATGGCAGACTTCAAGTCAACTTAACTTTAGTATCCCCTGACGCGCATTTAAAGCTAGGTAATTCTTCTCAACTAGCAAAAAGGAGGTTTCTGAGCCTGAAAAAAAGACTCAAGCAGTGTTGCCAACTGATGGAATGTGAAAATACCTAGATTTGAAAAAAAAATATCCCTAGAACTCCCCAGATTTTTTTTTTCAAATTCATTTAAGAATTATTATAACAGCCTAATAATAATTGTAATATGTGATGTATACTTGCAATTTACAAGAAAAAAAAATCATATTTTCAAAACTAATCGCAATAAGCCCAGTACTAACAGCGAAATTCCATTTTTTTGACATTGCTTTGACAATTTGACGTTTTATGCGTGTATCAAACGTCAAATTGTCGAAGCAATGTTAAAAAAAAGAATTTCGCAGTTATGAGTACTAGGCTATAATCCTCAAGTTTTTAAAAAACAACATAGAATTTCCAAAAGCAATAAAACATCGTTATGACATCACTAGTGGGGTGGCGACAGTAGCTTTGTTTTGGGTCAAAATTTGGAACGGTCCTGGGATTGCGCAGAACTGCTTGCGCACAAAAAATAATTGAGGACTGTTCTAATACGCGTTTTATAATATGCGCATGTTGCAGAATGATGCCGAACTAGTTCTGAGTGAAACCAAAACAAAGCTAGTGACGACAGACTTAACAACTGTCTTCTGATTCGATGCGATTATTGCGGGAATCCCCACAATAATCACGTTACAGTGTTACACGAAAGACAAAGAGCACTTCACAACATACAAAAATGATACTGTTGTATGTTGTATGTAATAAGTCACTCTCAGACGAACCAATAATAAGGTCACTTTCCATTTTTTTAAAAATATATAATATTATATATTATACATATATTCATTTTTATAGAATTTATTAAATTGTATAAGAAAAATTAAAAATATCAGAAAACCCCCTAGAATTTCCCTATATCCCTAGACAATTTTTTTTTGCATATTTATCCCTAGAACTAGGCACAAATCCCTAGAGTTGGCATCACTAGACTCAAGTCTCAGGAAGATTTATATGCCCAGTACAGAGATTTTATAAACGAATATGTCTCATTAAATGATGCGAGATATATACCCTTTTCACTATACAATGATTTTTCTGAAAATCGGTACTGTCTGCTCCATCACTGTGTCCTGCGAGAGCAAAGTTGAGAGTCGTCTTTGACGCCTCAATGAAAACGTCCTCCGGGTTGTCGCTTAATGATGTTCTCCTAAAGGGTTATACTACTCAACTGGATCTTTTCGACATACTTATTCATTTTAGACTGTTTCGATACGCATTTACCTCAGATATGCAAAAGATGTTCAGACAAATTCGTATTAACCCTGAGCAAACCTTCTTGTTGAACATTCTATGGATTAATAGCCCAGAGTAAGACTTAAAAATTATCGAGTTACAAACCGTAACCTACGGAACTAATTGTGCCCCATTTCTAAGCACAAGATGTCTATTGGAACTTGCATTATCTCATAAAGATTCGAATCCTCTTGCAAATGATGCCATTCTCAATAATTTTTGCTACGTAGATGACTCAACTTGTTACGATAAATTTATCATTTACGTAACACGTTCCATCTCTTCCTATTTTCATTATAAAGTCGTATTTTGTCCATTTCAGAATCAGCAAAATAATCTAAAATATCCACAAAGTTCAAAATAGTACGAGTGCTGCCATCTATCCATCATCTGCGTAAAATGCAAATATCTTTTATTCATTTACCAGTACTGCCATCTGGTGCCTGATAGATTTATTTTTCAAAGTATGATTTTAATTATTTCGCATTTGACAGTCATTTGTATTTTCATTCAAAGAAATTATATTTGTCTCACTTTTAGCAAATGGATATATTTCTGTCTTTCTCTAACCTCTGATTCTGAAATAATAATTTGATTAATGACCTAATTAATTAACAGTTTTTTATTTTTGACATAATCTTAATTTGAATTGTTGTAATTTGTAGACAATTAAAATAATTCTAGTGGATTTTTATCTATTCTCTTTTATTCCACGTGGGTTTTCATTGTGAAGTGAATATGATCTTTTGGGTGTACTCGTCTGATTGGTTGAACTGGTTACAATGCAGTAAAGTATAAAAATAACACAAGATCGTTTTCCTGTGGACTTTGGTTTCTAAAACGATCTCTTTCCTAAACAGAAGTCTGGCAGGCAAGTCCTCTTTATTTCGAATAATTTTTGCTTTGTATTTTTGGATTCTCCCTTATAGATTTTTCAATATATTTTGCTATCAATGCATATTATCATATCATTATTAAGTTTTTACCTGATAAATCTTATCTTATTTGTTCTTGAAATATAAATATTATATTTTATTTTTTTAATCTAATTGTTGGCTTCCATTTTTGTGTGAGTGTCGATTGGTAGTGCCCCGTTTATCTGAGGTAAGTCAATTCAGATTTTTGGATTTTAAAAAGGTACTGCTGCTCTGGTTTTCAGAATCAATTGTTAGTGTGGGATTATTGGACCATTTCCTCTAAATAGAGTCGGTGAAAACCAAATTTTTGTGTCCATCCCTATCAACTCTTTATTGAATCCAGGCAGAGGCCTAAATAGCCATTTTCTGTTTGACACCCTCAATTATTATCTTGACTAAAGGGTGTAATTTTTTAATAGAAGTCCAGTCAGGTCAAGGGTTCAGAGAAAAGTTTTGATAAGAACATCTCAAGAATTTTGACATATTCTGGATTTGATCAATTTCAACCCCAGGTTTATCTTGTAATATCTATAGTAGCTACCTGCTTGATTTGAATGGAAAACTTTGTCTATTTAGGAGATAATCCAAAGATTTAATTTCTTATTGTTTTACCTTATTTTTGTTCATATTTTTTCCTGCCAGAGCTACTGTCAGGAAAGCAGCATTTTGCTCAATCCTAACCAGCATTTTAATTTATTCTTGTTGTTATTATTTTAATTTTATTATTATCTTTCCATTATTCTAAATTATTTTATTATATTTTTTTTTTATATTAAAATATATATATTTTTTTTCAACTTGCAATAGCTGTTCATACCTGATTCTGTTGGAAGGGAGTGTCTGTACAACAATCGTTTTATATTAAATTTCAATTTCAATTTCCTTTGCAAGACACTCACCTGTTGACGGAATTCAGGTATTTAATATTCCAAATATTGGTGAACCTGATACTGCCTTATTCTTTTCTGGATACCAACCTACTTGACATAAAGATCACTGTTTGGATGGATCAGCTAGAGTAACGTCACCCTAGCAAACCCCAACACCCATTGAAGAGCTTCGGATTGGAAACGTATATTGTATCAGATTCACCGGAAAAACAAAGCTGTCAATGTCATGTTTTAAAAAAGTGGCATTGTCACTATATTATTAAACACAACTTGTTAAATATCAAATAAAATTATTGGTTGTTGGATTTTGAGTGTTTTCATTTGTACATAAAAAGACTAAGTACACGTTATCTTAATTTTTTTTGAATTCAACGACCCTAGGTTATCTTTCCTCAAAGTCTTAAAGTAACAAATGTCAATTGATTTGCAACAACCTTACTGAACTTCTCAGTAAAGCTGGAATAGCTTTGCATAAGTGGTGCTCAAACTCGACAGAATTCACCAATAGCATTTCGAACGTAGCGCAAAATCCCAATTACGTTATAACACAACAAGAATGTTCTAATAAAGTGCTCGGTTTATGCTGGGACTCCATTATGGACAGTTTTTTTATATCTACCCCAGAAATCTTTCAGAAATCTGCTTATACTAAAGGCGAAGTTCTTTCCCTAATAACCCAAATTTATGACCCAAATGGAATTATAAATCCAGTGACAGTTAAAACTAAAATCATTTGGCAAAAGATATGGCTCTCCAAGATCGGTTTGAACGATAATCTTATCTTAGACATTTTAAATGAATGGCATTAATTCGTATAGTCCAGGAGGCAGTGAAATTTTTCAGCACTTATTTTCCCAGTTGGTGTCTATTAAATAGTTTGTTCTCCTGGTGATACAAAGCAAGAATTTTTGAGTCTGGCTAAAATTTTCGGATGGGTTCACAAGATCGATGAAAAATACAAGTAGGCTTATTTTCCGAGATATAAATATTTCACATTTACTACAATAGAACATAAAGTACATGAAAATAGCAATTTGGCTTATCTCAGATAGTGAATGTGAAATTTTTAGGATCTTCAATTTTTCACTTGCCAGACATATTATCCATACTCACAGATTAGCCGGACTATTTTTTTAAGTAACGTCAGTATACTTCTCATTAGTAGACCTATTTTTATCACTGAGAAAAAAAAGAACCGTGTATTGGTAAGCTTTAACGCATTTTGCGCCTCAACCCATCGGAAAACCCCCCCTAAAAATATATGTATTTTGCTTAGAATTACTAACCCTACAATTCTATCCATCTTTTCTGACTGGGAAAATAAGTACCGAAAATCGTCACTGCCTCCTAGACTAGTAGATGATATTCCTGTGCTTGAAACTCTAAAGGTTCCCAGACCTTTTTTGTGAGTTTTGAAGTAATGAAAATAGAAATTCATTCATTCTGAGACTCGAGTCTCAAGGCGTACGGCGCTTGCGTGTACGTACGAGTAGTTAAAAACTAAACAGTGGGTTGCTCCTTAATATCCTTTAAAAGTAGAGTTGCCTTACAGAAAAAAGAAATTTCTATACCCAGACTGGAGCTCATGGGCTCAATGCCAAACTTACCCAAAGAATAGTAGCGATTTCCCAAAATAGGATACCAATAAATTCAATTAACGCTTGGATAGCTTCCGAAATAGTTCTTGCCTGGCTTAGCTCTCACTCTTCTCGTTGGAATACATTTGTTAAACACAGAGTCTCTCAAATTCAAGAAATATCCTGTAACTATAATTTCAAATACATAAATTCCAAAGATAACCCCGCTGATATACTAAGTAGGGGGTGTTAACCGTCGAATTAACTCCAGTGTCAACTTTGGTGGCACGATCCACACTTTCTCAGTGACACTAATTTTGATCAACACAAGTTTAACTTAAAGATAATTTTAAAAAATTATCCCGAAGAAAAAAAAGTTGTACATCTTGCCCAACCTGACCATCATTCTTTGAAGAACTTTTTCAAAAATTTTCTTCATTTTGTAAGCTTCACCGTGTGATGGATTTGTAGATTTGTCAACAATGTGAAGTCATATCGTGTTAATGGAAGCCCTGATTGTAGAATGCTTTCTGGTCCTTTGAGTGTAGATGAGTTTGGTAATGCTGAACTTAAAATTGAAAAATTTCTACAACAAGACTCCTTTCGCCAAGAAATTCCTAATCTTAAGGAAAATAGATCATTGTTTATTACTCAATGATCTATTAGAGCGAATGTTTCTCAGGTTTGGGAGTTTCGTTCTTTTTATAAATCTTACCAGTGTGGTTTTCGCTGAGTTTTGATTCAGCCCCACTGTCTGATACCATTCCTTCGTGGTTCGAATTGCTTTCCCTATAAGGTCGCAGAGTATTTCTTCGTATTTTCCTCTGGCCATGATGACAATATTATAGACGTATCCAAAGCAGGTTGAGCCCTGATCGGTCAGTGTATTTAGGATATCATCAACCACTAGATTCCACATCAAAGGTGAGAGTACCCATCCTTATGGACAGAATCTAATTGTGGTAACTTGAATGGTTTGTTCACCCACGTCAGTTTCTGCAGTTTTGGTGGCCATCGTTTTGCACATCCAGGTGGATGTGGTTTTGTCCACTCGTTTTTTGACGACCGCATTCTTTATTATGACTCATGGATGAGAGGTGTTATCAAATGCCGTCTCTATGTCTAGAAGGCGCAGATGCTACTGCAACTTCTTAATTCTGCAATGTGTTTTGGACGCTGTCAGTGAGTTCAAATAGAGCTGTTTGTGTTGATCTGCCTGGTTTGTAAGGATGTTGCCCAGGATGCAGTGGCGTCTTTTGTAGAACACTTGTTCTGATTTAGTTATTTACAACTTTCTCAGCTGTGTCAGTAAGGACTACCTGAGACATATAGGTCTCAACGACTGAGGAAGAGTGGCGTCCCATTTCCCTGCTTTTGGGATAAAAGTTACTCTAGTTCTTCTCCATTAACGGGGTTTCTATCCGTTCGCTAAGCTATATCTGATGAGTTTGATCCGATATGGCATGATTTCATTTTGCCCTTTATGCAGCAGGGCTGGAAAAATGCCGTCAACTCCAGATGACTTGAACGATTAAAACAAGTCAATCGCCCCAGTAAGCCGTTGAGGAGTGCAAAGGTTGTTGATAATCTCCCAGTTTTCTTGCCTGGTTTTCCTTGGCCGTCCTTTAATTTCTTCAGTATCATTGGGTATACGTCCTGAACAGTGAGTTTCCAGTAGTAGAACAGCTTGCTGCTCTTCATTTTCTGTGTAACTGCCTGAGTCATGATACTTTGGCAAGTCCTTCGTTAAAGGGAAAGAAGCAAGACCTATACAAAGCAACGGAAAACTTCACAGTCCGCAGTGTCTTTTACTAAAAACCCAACGACCCGATACGCTAATAATAAAATTGATCCTTCACTAAACATTTTATCCTACAAATCCATTAGCATGACCATGCTGAACTTTTGCGCATTATTTATTCTCGAAAAAGCTTTCCGGACCCCGCGCTGACGTGACAGCCGGCGCTTCGACGACATGGGGGACTCCGGCAAACAAAAATTCCTGCAGCTACTAAAAGTGAACCGAATCCATTATGTTCGTTTGCCACGCTGTGGAAGTAGATTAAAGTTCAGTGATATTTTGACGCGCTGGCTTGTTATTATTAAAGGAAATGCCCTCCGGTTAATGTTTGGATTATCCGACAGGCAAAAAAAGAAAACGTAATAGGTGGAGACGATGACTTTCAAAAGAATCCGAGATAACGCTTTAAAAGCTTTTTTGTTTGAGGGCATTTAACATCATACACAATAATATAAACGAAACTATTGGGCAAATTTAATTATTACCAACATCCATTTTTAGTAAGCTCTACATTATAAGTCACCATTTAAAATGACTAATTATTGCATAATTTATCTGATGACCATTATGCGTTTCGAATAAAATTACCAGACAGCCAAGTAAATAAAATATGGCAAATATCCAGAGGATAATAAGCTCGTATATCATCGGTGACTGTCAACGTGCGGGAATTATTATGACAAAATATTTAATATTCCAGAACAAGAGGTATTTCGGTGGCGTCGGATATTGTTTAATCCCATGATAGATGACCGAACATTTATTTATTTTAGATTAATTTATTATAAATACAAGTTTTTTTTTGTTTGTTTCATGTCTGTTGAGTTTCGAAAAAAAATGAATATTTCTGAGTAATGCTCCACTTAATCACGTCTGACGTCTGAGTGTCAATACTGATGAACTTTTAACACATTGGATTTCTACCTTTCACTGACGCGGAACAGTTTCTTGTTACTTCGATTATCATAACCTGACTGTCTAATCTCTCAGATGAAGATCCTACATGAATTGATGGATCGGTGATTGTTCTCTAGACGTTTTTTACATGTTGAAGAGGTGGAAATAGTAGCACTGAATAAGCTTCAAGCTTATGCCATCTTTTAGAATCTCTACTAGTCTTCTTAGACTATGCGGGAACCAAAACCCCATTGAGACTCTCCACTTGCTCCTTTGCTGATAATCTCACAGTCATTTAAATCTATCTAGTACATGTATTGCGTCACAATCAGATATAATCGAAGGTATACTAAATCTACCCAAGAACGAAGACTGTTCTTAATTAATAATTTGTAGTTATTCTGTGAGTTCAAAACCAAAAAATGATGTGTTATTAGTTTGAAAAAGAACTGGTGAATATCAGTTCATTCTCTCAGGTGGGAAAATATATTTTCTTATATGTTCAGGAATAACTTCGCTAACCCATCATCATTGTTAGCTCATTATGTCCGCTGTTGGGTAAAATTATTTCCCGAACTTTCGAACAACATTCTCGTCTATCCCAATATTCAGTGTCCATTTCTCTTTATGTCGTCCATCCAACGTCTTTATCTGTTTCTGATTGTGTCTGATCCTGACGTCACTCTATGATCTACATTTCGGAGACATGTCTTTCCCAGTTTCACTTTAGGCACATAAAGGCTTCCACAGCATCCCGTATTCCTGCATTTTGCCTTAATTCTCTTATGACTATTTGTCATTCAGCATAAAAATCAAGTCCAAAAAAAATTTATTATGGAAGACAAACATAATATGGATTTTTTTATGGTCCATAAAAGGCATTTGGGTAACCTGAATTTTTGTTACTAGTAGTAAAAACAGAGATAAAACGGAATATTAATATTTTGTTTTTTGTATTTTAGCATAAAACCTAAAAGCATAGATGAAGGAGCAGATTTTAGGTAAATTTGGGAGAAATTAACTACCAGTTTTCATTTTTAGTCTATAGATATGTAGTACTTCCAGCACTTTTGGTGATCTACTCCATATAGTGCAATAGTATATTACATACCGAGTAGGGAAGTGTTTCATTACTGTCGAAAGATTTATATATATATATATATATATATATATATATATATATATATATATATATATATACAAAATCCTATCATTGCTGCGTCCATAAACTTCCTCAACACATACACTGTTGCTTCCTTCGAATTACTGCGTCCGAATATCGGACGCAACAATGTCAACTCATATTTTTGCGAGTTCCCGTCTATTTTTAAACAAAATTTAGGCGCGAACAGGTGGTAAAAGTTTCTAAGTTTCCTTTCCACAATAAAAAGTGGAAGCATCTATTGAGATTCTTATGATTTTACTGGATTTTCTGTTTGGTAGTGGACGCAATAATATTCGTGTTATAGATAAAAATGTATACTATTAGTTCATCGATTCTCCGGTAGAGGTGCGAAAATAATATACAGAGTCAAGTATACAGTAAATAAACCTAGTATGTTATTGCGTCCGAAGCTTGGCAACATGGCAATCTATTTTTAGCTCGGGATTTTTGTGTGGTGTGATGTTTTGTATCGTGTCATCATTTTAGCAGAAGCCAAAGCCATTGTTGCTTCCAGTCAGCAAATATGAAACGCAGTGAGAATATTAGGTTTATGCCACAGAGGACCCAGAGAGTCATAATAATATACAACTTTTCTAACAATAATAGTGTAGGTGCTGGATGGAGTTCGAGAGGTCATAGCTTCTTTGAAAATATTATGCCCTAAAACACTTGCTATGATTTGTATTTAATTTTTAAGTTTTGATGAAATATTAAAATATTAGTATCAAATAGGTTGCATTTTAATATCTTTGTAATACAGGGTGTCCTTGGATAAACTGACACATTTTGCAGGTAAATATCTCGAAAACGGGAAAAGATGAAGAGATGCGGTTTGTTCTGTGAGAACAGGGATTTTTCAAAGTTTTTTTCCACATTATTTCCGAATCCTGAAATTTGCTGAAATTTGGTTTTACAGACATGCGATTTTTTGAAATAAAATAACTGCCTTATTTTTAATGAAACACCCCGTATCTTTTGTCATCGTCAGAAAGGCTGATTTTTCTACTTTACAAAAATGTATAATTTTTTTCAATTATCTTAAACTTACATCGTGAAAATTGATTCTTATCATTTTTTTTTTGTCCAGTCGACAGTACGCCCTTCAACCAAGTGCAATTTTTACGATTTAATATCATGATAATTGAAAAAAATTAAACATTTTTGTGAACTAGAAAAGTCACGCTTTCTGATGATGACAAAATATACTGGGTTTTTCATCAAGAATAAGGCAGTATGTTATTATTTCAAAAAATCGAATGTCTGCAAAACCAAATTTCAGGATTCGTCAACATCATGAAAAAAAACTTTAAAAAATCCTTATTCTTCCAGAACAAACCGCATCCCGTTATCTTTTCTCGTTTTCGAGATATTCATCTCTAAAATGTGTCAGTTTATCTATAGTATTTCTACAATTTTTTTTTCTTCATATACTTATATCGCTGGCATCAGTGAACTTCAACGCAAATATTGAATTTCTAAACTCAAAAACAATTGAATGAAGCCGCGTATAATAGCTGGGTTCGGTAATTGCATCTGCGAGCGAAGTTAGCAAAATTTGACAGACGTCACGTGATCACTTATCTCTTTTCGCGTGTCAATTACCGAACCCAGCTATTATACACGGCTTCATTCAATTGTTTTTGAGTTTAGAAATTCAATATTTGTGCTAAAGTTCACTGATGCCAGCGATATAAGTAAATGAAGAAAAAAAAACTATAGAAATTCTATTACTGAGATTTAAAAATGCAAACTATTTGATAGTGATATTTGAATATTTCATCAAAAATTACAAATTAAATACAAAACCTAGCAGGTGTTTTAGGGCGTAAAAAACAATAAACAATATAGACAGCAAATTATACAGCTTCAAAGCTATAAATGATAAATTTTTTAACCAAAAACAAATGAAAGAATTTGAAAAAAAAAATGCTAATGCTAAATTCACCAATATAAGCATTACATTCAAACTAACATTTATCTAGCTGAATGGGTCACTGAATGTCACTTTAAACAAATTCCAGCTTTAAATTTGGCGTGGCATATGTTGCATTTAAAACTCCTCCCATTTGAGTGTGTTAATAAATGACTCTTCAAATTGTATTTAAGTCTAAATTTTACGGTGCAAGTGTTACCTTCAAATAGATAAATATCCGAATGTGTTAGTTTGTGAATCTTCCAATCGATTTTCCGTTTAAATTTTGATTTGCAAGTGTCACATTCAAAAGGATAAATATCAGAATGTGTTAATTTGTGTCTATTTAAACTTTCTGTTTGAATTTTGCATTGCAAGTGTCACATTCGAATGGATAAATATCCGACTGTGTTAGTTTGTGAATCTTTAAGCGCCGAATTTATAGTCGTTCCTCGAATCTTCCTTGGAGTCGCGAATTTAGAATGGACACTTGCCACTATTTGACAAGTCAGTCATGTCAACTCTAAACGTTCAAGGCTTTCTTAAGGTCTGAGGAAACCTCAAGGACCTACAATAAATTCGGCCCTAAATCGACTTTCTGTTTAAATTTTGATTTGCTTTTTCATGTTCAAAAGGATAAATATCCGAGTGTATTGATACTTGCCTTTGCAAATTACCTTTTTCTTTAAATTTTGCATTGCAAATATCACATTCAAAAGGATAAATATCAGAATGTGTTAGTTTATGTCTCTTCAAATAATCTTTTCCTTTAAATTTTGCTTTGCAAATGTCACATTTAAAAAGATAAATATCCGAGTGTGTTGAAATGTGCCTCTGCAAATTACCTTTTTGTTTAAATTTTGCGTTGCAAGTGTCACATTCAAAAGGATAAATATCCGAGTATGTTGATACGTGTTTTTGCAAATTATATGGTATGCTGGGTTCGGTAATTGCATCTGCGAGCGAAGTGAGCAAAATTTGACAGATGTCATGTGATTTGACACGTGAAAAGGGATAAGTGATCACGTGACGTCTGTCAAAATTTGCTCATTTCGCTCGCAGATGCAATTACCGAACCCAGCATACCATATAATTTGCAAAGACACGTATCAACACACTCGGATATTTATCCTTTTGAATGTGGCACTTGCAAATCAAAATTCAAACGGAAACGCGTTTTAAAGATTCACAAACTAACACATTCGGATATTTATCTTTTTGAATGTGACACTTGCAATGCAAAATTTAAACAAAAAGGTAATTTGCAGAGGCATATTTCAACACACTCGGATATTTATCTTTTTAAATGTGAATTTGCAATGCAAAATTTAAAGAAAAAGGTAATTGGCAAAGGCACGTATTAACATACTCGGATATTTATCCTTTTGAATGTGACAGATGCAAATGAAAATTTAAACGGAAAGGCGATTTAAAGATTCACAAACTAACACATGCTCTTGTGAATTTTAGAGTTGTGAAAGGATAGCTCTAATACTGGTGTTGCTTGCATCTGAGTGCAAAATCAACATGTCTTCTGATCGGGATAGGACAACACTCGACTTGTACATAATTCTCGTTTTAATTTTCTACATGTGGAATCGTATTCTTGGGTTCATTTGAATATTGACTTTTCTTTCGTTAATCGATGAAGCGGAGCAGCTGTATTAGGGAATCCTTCTACAAATCTTCGATAATAGGAACACAATCCTAGAAAACTCCTCAGTTCATGTTTGTCGCGTGGTTTTGGCCCATCTCTGCCAGCATCTATCACTCCTTTCATAACTTGTATGCCAACTTCAGATACCACGTGACCTGAGAGTTCCATTGTCTTTTGAAATAGAAAACACTTCTTTGGATTGAGTTTTCAAGTTGGCATTCTGGAAGCGGTCAAAAACTTGTTTCAGGTTATTGAGATGTTCTTGGAATGAATTTCCCATGATCAGACATCATCCAAATAAACCAGGCAAGTTCTCCATGTACTAAATTTCTTAACCAAAAATAAATGGAAGCATTTGAAAAAAATGCTTATGCTAAACTCACCAATATAAGCATTACATTCAAACTTACATTTATCCAGCTGAATGGGTCACTGAATGTCACTTTAAACAAATTCTCATTTGAGTGTGTTAATAAATGACTCTTTAAATTGTATTTGAGTTTAAATTTTTCAGTGCAAGTGTTACATTCAAATAGATAAATATCCGAATGTGTTAGTTTGAGAATCTTCCAATCGCTTTTCCGTTTAAATTTTGATATACAAGTATCACATTCAAAAAGATAAATATCGGAATGTGTTAATTTGTGACTATTCAAATTACCTTTCTGTTTAAATTTTGCTTTGCAAGTGTCACATTCAAATGGATAAATATCCGACTGTGTTAGTTTGTGAATCTTTAAATTGCCTTTCCGTTTAAATTTTGATTTGCATGTGTCACATTCAAAAGGATAAATATCCGAGTTTTTTTGCTCATTTCGCTCGCAGATGCAATTACCGAACCCAGCATACCATATAATTTGCAAAGACACGTATCAACACACTCGGATATTTATCCTTTTGAATGTGACATTTGCAAAGCAAAATTTGAAGGAAAAGATTATTTGAAGAGACACAAACTAAGACATTCTGATATTTATCCTTTTGAATGTGAATTTGCAATGCAAAATTTAAAGAATAAGGTAATTGGCAAAGGCACGTATCAACATACTCGGATATTTATCCTTTTGAATGCGACACATGCAAATCAAAATTCAAACGGAAAGGCGATTTGAAGATTCACAAACTAACACAGTCGGATATTTATTCATTTGAATGTGACACTTGCAATGCAAAATTTAAACAGAAAGGTAATTTGAATAGTCACAAATTAACACATTCTGATATTTATCCTTTTGAATGTGAATTTGCAATGCAAAATTTAAAGAAAAAGGTAATTGGCAAAGGCACGTATCAACATACTCGGATATTTATCCTTTTGAATGCGACACATGCAAATCAAAATTGAAACGGAAAGGCGATTGAAAGATTCACAAACTAACACATTCGGATATTTATCTATTTGAATGTAACACTTGCACTGCAAAATTTAAACTTAAATACAATTTGAAGTCATTTATTATCACACTCAAATGAGAGGAATTTTAAATGCAACATATGCCATGACAAATTTAAAGCTAGAATTTTTTTAAAGTGACATTCAATGACCCATTCAGCTCGATAAATGTAAGTTTCAATGTAATGCTTATACTGGTGAATTAAGCATAAGCATTTTTTTCAAATTCTTTCATTTATTTTTGGTCAACAAATTTATCATTTGTAGCTTTAAAGTTGTATAGTTTGGTGTTTATATAAATAAATAAATATAATGATATGAAGAATTGTTTATAGTTTTTAACGCCCTAAAACACCAGCTATGTTTTGTATTTAATTTGTAACTTTTGATGAAATATTCAAATATCACTATCAAATAGGATGCATTTAGCTCTGTAATAGTATTTCTACAATTTTTTTTACTTCATATACTTATATCGCAGGCATCAGTGAAATTCAACTCAAATATTGAATTTCTAAACTCAAAAACAATTGAATGAAGCCGTGTATAATAACTGGGTTCGGTAATTGCATCTGCGAGCGAAAAAAGCAAATTTTGACAGACGTCACCTGATCACTTATCTCTTTTCACGTGTCAAATCACGTGACATCTGTCAAATTTTGCTTACTTCGCTCGCAGATGCAATTACCGAACCCAGCTATTATACGCAGGCTTCATTCAATTGTTGTCATAAAAAGTGTCACATTCAAAAGGATAAATATCCGAATGTGTTGATACGTATTTTTGCAAATTATATGGTATTTCATTCCCAAAAGCCATTTTAGAGCTGCGTGATCCCTTTAAATCACAAAATTACTTCCGTCTTCCGTAGAGTTACTCATGGAAATGGTCGCCTGCTTTTACTATGGCAAGCAATTCTCTTCTTGTGGCACAATAATTTCGTTCCGGCTTTAATAAAAATCTGCTGTAGTACTCTACGACATGCTATTGTGAATTTTAGATTTGTGAAAGGACAGCTCTAATAGTTGTTGCTTGCATCTGAGTGCAAAATCAGCATGTCCTGATCGGGATAGGACAACACTGGACTTGTACATAATGCTCGTTTTAATTTTCTAAATGCGGAATCGTATTCTTGGGTTCAATTGAATGTTGATTTTTCTTTCGTTAATCGATGAATCGGAGCAGCTATATTAGCGAATCCTTCTACAAATCTCCGATAATAAAAACACAATCCTAGAAAACTCCTCAGTTCATGTTTGTCGCGTGGTTTTGGCCCATCCCTGACAGCATCTATCTTTCCTTTCATAACTCATATGCCATCTTCAGATACCACGGGACCTGAGAGTTCCACTTTCTTTTGAAATAGAAAACACTTGTTTGGATTGAGTTTCAAGTTGGCATTCTGGAAGCGATCAAACACTTGATTCAGGCTATTGAGATATTCTTGGAACGAATTTCCCATGATCATGACATTATGTAAATAGACCAGCCAAGTTCTCCATGTGAGGCCTCGCAAAACAAGATGCATCAGTCGCTCAAACCTAGCTGGAGCATTACACAATCCGAAAGACATCACGATTAACTGGTATAACCCGCTTCCGAAACTGAAGGCAGTTTTCTCCTTGTCATCTTTGTATATTGCCACTTGCCAGTATCCACTCCTGAGATCCAAGGTGGAAAACCATTTGGAGCCCGATAGAGTTGTTAATGTATCATCTATTCTCGGGAGAGGGAAGCTCTCCTTCTTGGTGACCTCATAAGGCTTACGGTAGTCCACACGAAATCTAAGACTTCCATCTTTCTTTGTAACCAATACTACTGGCGCAGACCATTCTCGACTCTTCAATAATTCCCTCTTGAAGCATTTTATCAATTTGGTTCTCCACTTCCTGTTGTTTAGCTACTGGCATACGTCAAGGTGGTTGTCTAATTGGGTATGCCAATCCAGTATCAATTTTGTGTTGGATTAAACTGGTCCGTCCGGTTTGATTATCAATCACAGATACGTCTGCTTCTCTAAGTCTATCTGGATCGAGGTGTTTCCATGATATCTTCAAAGTCTGCATCAATTTGTCTGTATCCAATTTCGGTTTCACAGAATGTCGTTTATCTGGTAGGTCACAGCGAAATTTGCTTAACTGGTTCGAGAGTTCCAATAATATCTCATTTTTTTTATTTTTACTTTTTAAGAAGAAATATTGGTAATTCTTATCCTAATGTCTCCATTTATTCTTACTAGAGTCTTTCCAACGGAAATTTTTCTGGTTTATCTCCAATAAAATTATTTGTGAATCCAACGCAGCACCAAGATCCAGGGCGCAAAAGTTTTTCGTACCTATCAACCGATGATCTGGCATGTTCCACTTCCGCTTTCGCTCGCCTATTTAGAACAGAAAAGTCAATTTTCGTGAGGTGGGGGGGAGTAAGAAAAAGAATTAGTATCAGGGGGGCTTTATTTGAAAAGTGCAAATCAAATTCGTATCAGTAAGTCGCAATGTATGCGATGGTATACCGGCAAAAATTGCGGCTTACTCAGACGCATTTGAATTGCGGGAGAAATTATTATTGTGTATTTTATGTTGCGTTTTTGAAGTTGTCCAAATCAGCTCATAACTTTTTACCAAGAAAACGCCGATAAGCCGATATTCAATTTACCTTTGTCATAGTTTCGTAATTTTATTGCGTCCTGTCAGTTTGGCAACATCGCACGGAAGCAACATTGTATGGTGCAACCAATATATGGAGCTGACAAGGTTGCTTTTTATGAGGACGCAACAGTGGTTTAAAAATATATGAAAATGTGTATATCTTAAATTTGAAGATACAAAAAATCTACATATAGCCCCATCTATCAAATTCATTGGTGAACCAGTATATGCCTTAAGATCCTAGATATCTTTTCGTTTTCCTGGAGACGCAACAATGTATGATTTTGTACGGACGCAATAATGTTTGAGGATGTATATATATATATATATATATATATATATATATTTATTAATCTCGAGACAGAAATGAAAACTTTCCTTCGAGGTTTGTATACTATTTTATTTGCAAGCACACCATCAGTTATGATTAGTCATTCAATTTTTTTAATATAAAAAAAATAAAACAAACATGCCAAAATGTGTCATTCACTGTTTTGACGTTTTTACCTGACATCAGCCTGGCATGTTTTCATTGTTGCCAGCAAAGGTAAATTAATTAGAGTGAAGGAAATCGGTGAGGGAAGTCGAATAGGGAAATCGGTGAGGGAAATCGAAGAGGGAAGTGACACAGGTAAAGTGTCACTTCCAAATTTTTAAAAAGTTAGTAATGTCAAGATTACATATATGGTTGCAAATAAAAATATTTTTCATTCCTGTTCTCAACTCGAAATCATCCACATCTGGATGTGAGCCTATTAATAATATTTATCTGCTTACAGTTTCTGGATATTTTTCTGCATACTGTGAGTTTGTTTGTCTATTTGTTTTTTTTGTCTTACCATGCCACATATATTGTCACTTTAACTATGCCCTTCTCCTTAGCACATTCGCTGTCTCCGTTCTTCTTCTGATCTCTTTGTTCAGCACTTGATCCTGAAACTAATTCCGAGCATGAGCTTTTTCATTGTACTCCGAGTTACTTGGAGGATGATTAGGTTCAGATATTTTCGTTTTATCGCCATTAATATTAAGCTATATGTGAAGAATACATTTATAGTAAACTTTTCATTTGAGATTTATTGGTATCTGATCTCGAAAAAATCTGAGTAGTTTGCCAAATGCCACCCAACAGTCTTTCTCTTCGAAAAATTCTTTCATTTTGGTATTCTTTGCCTAAATCGCATCATAAATTAATTATATATCTATGGTATGGTATTTAACGGCCGCCAGTGAGTCAAGAATCCTAGGCTGTCGGATACCTTAGAAATTACAGATTCCTAATCTAGTAAATTCTACTTAATCGAGAAAAGGAGAGTTATCGCGTGTATTCTAGATTGTAAAGTCCAACAAATACCATTTTAAAGTCACGTGATATTGGTGGCAAAAAACGTATGTCCATTGATAATGTCGTTGATATCACCTTAAAAAAGCTACTGGTGGTTAATTACTATTGAATTTTATGATATGTTCCCACTAGCTTTTTACAAACGCGTTTCTGAAGTAGTATTGACCAATCAGATGGGAATTTTAATACTTGCAATTGTTGCGAGACTCACTTTTGTCGCATCTGCTGTCCGTTGTAATACATTCTGAACTTGAATTGGGTACCCGTTTATTATTTGCTTCTTTTCGAGTTGGAAAAAGGTTAATATAGTCAAAATTATTAGCTGTGTTTGCTCGTTGTATCATTTTCGAAAATAACTTTGACAAACTAATTGATGACAGTGACGGATTCTATTTCAGGTAAGAATATTATGAACAATAATTAGACACCAATTTTTTTTTCAATTTTACTATCACCGCTGTTTAAGATGTATTCAACAAGGATAGAGAAAAATCACGTGACTTTAAAATGGTATTTGTTGGACTTTACATGAATGGATTTACGGCTATATAAAGCAAGCTGGTATTTAGAAGTTTTAAGTTTAAGTTTGACTGTGATACGATTTAAATAGTGATTATTGTTGCGAGTTGTAAAGAGTTTAATTGTTGAGTTAGGTATTAAAGTAATTAGTGTCAGAGTGTATTGTTACGTGGAATAAAGTATTGCTGTGTTAATTGGAATAAACGAAACGAACCCAAGATTTCTGTCAGGCAACCCAGAGCCGTGACAATTGGTGTCACAAGTGAGACATAAAGGACTGCAGAGTGAAATCCAATTGCAGAATAGTGCGGGAACAGTAGTTTAGTGTGAACACTGAACAGTAAGTGAACACTGGGATAGTTAGTCAGTGCAAACAGTGACAATCACAAAAAGAGACTTGACCGATCGTGTAAATTACCCCGGAAGTGACTCTATACCCGATTTTGACTGTGATAGTGAATCTTCGAGTGAGTTCTAGGAACTATTTGGAAAGCAAGGAAGATATCGAATTTGTGACTTTACCGACGTGTTTGTTATATCAATCGACATCCAGAAAAGACATTTCAAGAAAATTCTAGAACATTTTATTCGAGAATAAAGCAAGTTATCCAATTCGTAACTTCACCGACGTGTTTGGAACTTCAACAAAAGACCAGGGAAGATATTTGAAGAGAGTTTGAGGGAAATTCCAGAACATTCTGTATATGCCTAACAAGACAACAAGCAAAAATGGATGAACAAAAAGTTGAAGAACTTCCGCGCAAAATGTTCGAACTTCAAGAGACCAAACGACAACAAGAAAAACAAAACGAAGAAGCTAGACGACAACAAGAACAGGCTAGAAGACAACAAGAAAAACAAGATGAAGAACTCAGGCGACAAGAAGAAAAACAAGAAGAAGAAAATAGGCGACAACAAGAAGAAGCTAGGCGACAACAAGAACGGCATGAAGACCTTGGAAAACTACAGCAAATATTTCAAATCATACAAGGATCTGTGGCTAACCTAGAGCAAAAGATTAGGGAAGTGAAAGCCGAAGTTAAAGACGATGTTCAAGAAATTAAAGACGATGTGCAAGCAGTTAAAGACAATGTTCAGGAAGTTCAAAACAATGTTCAAGAAGTTAAAGACGATGTTCAGCAATTAAGGCAAGAAATTGAGGACCAAGTTCAAGCACTGCAAGATAAGGTGAATAAATTAGAAATACAGTCCATCAATCCAGTTAGTGTTGGGGCATTCTCTAGTATGAAGATAAAACCACCAACTTTTGACGGTTCTTCATCCTGGACCATGTATATTCGAAAATTTGAAGCTGCTGCAAACACCAACGGATGGAATGAACAAGAAAAAGCTTCAACACTGATAGTGGCACTACGAGGACCTGCCCTAGATCTTCTTTAGTCCATTCCTTCAATCTACCAACAGAATTACCAGCATTAAAGTCAGACGTTAGAATTGCGCTTCGGAGACCATTACAGACAAGAAGTATTTAGAACACAAGTTAAATCAAGAGTACAAAAACCCGGCGAAAGTTTACAAGAATTCGAATCAGAAGTTGAAAGGCTAGTGAGTTTGGCGTTTCCTGCATCTGGGGAAGACATGCAGGAATGGGTGGCAGTATCTGCGTTTATTGATGGTCTCCGGGATTCCAAGATCCAGGAAAACCTAAGAATGTCCAAGTTTAGGAAAAGTAGCGAAGCCCTTGTCCGTGCATTGGAACTGAAAGCAATCTTTGGTGTCTAAAGACCCAGAATACGAGCAGTGTCCATTCAAGACCCAGATGATAAACAAACGTCAAAAAAGAAGGTTAGGAACTTCGTGATTGATAAAAAAGGATGGGGTTATTCTAAATGGGTTTTAAAAATACTTTACTAGGGTTTGGATGACGAATGTTCAATTGTATTTGCTCTGGACTCGTTACTTAAGTTTATTTGTAATATGATTTTCAGTTCTTCTAGTAAAGTACTTATCAGAATGAGATCATCTACAAATCTCAAGTTCGATTGGAATTCTGCGATGTTTTCTTGCAGTAAAATTGTCATAGTTGCCGTGCCGAGGATTGGATATCCAAATATGTATAAGGATTCATTGTATTTCGTCTTGAATGAAATATTTTAAACTCTCTTTTGTCGTCCTATTTTAATATCGATGGTCACATTGTTAGTATTATTGCCTTAACAGTGGTACAAAATTTAATTTCCTGTTCAACAATAGTTTTTTGTAGCCCTCTATTACTTAAATTACTTAAAATGTAAAAATTAAACAGGTTATTGAATATTTAACAATAGTGTCACGGCTTTGGATTACCTGACAGAAATCTTGGGTTCGTTTCGTTTATTCCAAAAATCAAAGTCCAATTAACACAGCAATAATTTATTCCACGTAACAACACACTCTGACACTAATTACTTTAATAACTTACTCAACAATTAAACTCTTTATAAAAATAATCACTATTTAAATCGTGTCACAGTCGAACTGAAACTTAAACTTACAAGCTAAAACCCGTCCCTATACAGGGTGGTCCTCCGGGAATGACATCGATTGCTTATGGGAAAACTGTGAAAGGTAAAAATTTGAAAATTTGGCAACATAGCAATGTCGATGGGGGACATCCAGGTAAAATATTTTCAAGATGGCGGCATTTCCGGTCATACCGGAAGTTGATACCAACTCGGTTATTTTAAATAGAACACCCCGTATATTAATGTATTTTTGGATTCTAAGGAAAATTCTAAATACATTTCATGTACGATGTCCTATACCTAATTCTAACCTTTTTTGACATATTTAAGTTTTTATGTAAAAAATTACGTTTGCAGACCCTAAAATAATTGTCAATTTTTCCTATACGGAAGCCTTTATTCTTTGATTGAACCTTGATTCCTTGTTGAAAAGGACCTATTTTATTAGATTTTCATTATGTTTTGATAACTTTTAATACAGGGTGCTTCAAAAATTAGATTAAAAATAAAGTTGAGAAAACTTCCAAAAATCATTTTTTTCAAATGGAAACCCCAAATTTTTATAATTTTATCTTATTAAGCATTGAAAATAAAGGTAAGTTTGTATAAGGTTATCTATTCCGAAAATGTTTAGTTTTCGAAATATTGCCAATTTAATATTTTTATATGGCGATTTTGCTCTAAAAATAATAACTGAACGCACCCTTGCGCATGACAGAATGTCAAGCAGAACGTGCATGTCCTTGTCACAAAAATTGAAATAATTTTCGATAATAATCATGCCGGGAAGATTAAATTATACAAATGAAGATTATTTAAATTTATTTATTATTTATGGAGAATGTAATAAAGTTATTTCAAGAACATGTGATACATTTGCGAACCGATATCCGCAGAAACAGAAACCAAGTGAAAAAACTGTTAATAGTATATTACAATCCGAGAAGGGAAATGCTTCATAGAAGATTTCATTATGAATGAATTTGGCAGAAAGTCGACAAACAAAGTCACATAACCTATAAATAGCATTGTCAATGTTATTAATTTTTTTTTCAATTTTGGGCTTAAATTTAATATTTATGGCAGTTTTGGGAGAACGTGATATGTTTTATCGAGAGGCGATGAAGCGATGTGTGTTTGGTGATTGTAAAAGTGATAGTCGAACGAGTTCCATTAAATTAACGACCCCATTTGCCTCCACTGGAGTTTAAGGTAACACAGCATCTTGTCAAATCTACGCTTTCGTAAGTATTCGGTGCATTCGCTATGGCTCCTTTGGTTGCAAAACGTTTGATAAAATCAACAGAAAGTGATGTGTCAGGTGCTGTGTTACCTTAAACTCCAGTGGAGGCAAATGGGGTCGTTAATTTAATGGAACTCATTCGACTATCACTTTTACAATCACCAAACACACATCGCTTCATCGCCTCTCGATAAAACATATCACGTTCTCCCAAAACTGCCATAATTATTAAATTTAAGCCTAAAATTGAAAAAAAATTAATTACATTGACAATGCTATTTATAGGTTATGTGACTTTGTTTGTCGACTTTCTGCCAATGTCATTCATAATGAAATCTTCTATTACTGGTCGAGAGGTTTTATAGTTTAGCGAGACGCGTAGCGTCGAGATAAACTGAACCTCGAGACAGCAATGAAGTTTCCCGTCGAGGGTTGTACACTATTTTATTTTTAACCATAATTTCTTGAAAAAAAATAAATTCGGGGCAACCAAATGAGGTCGGCAAATGAAGAGGAAAATGAGAACGGGAAATATTTTCCTGCTCCATTTTCCGTCCGTGGACGGGAAATATTTTCCTGCTCCATTTTCCGTCCGTGGACGGGAAATGAGGACGGAAAAAATTTCCCGTCCTCATTTCCCGTCCTGGGACAGGTAATGGAGCAGGAAAATGAAAAGACAGAAATGTGACATTTTCAAATTTTTGAAAAGTCAGTAATGACAACATTTCATATATGGTTAAAAATAAAAGAATTTTAGAAAACTTCAAGAACTTTGGATCCGTCAAAGCTAAAGTACATAGAAATAAACCAGTTGTTAACAATGAAAATATTGAAATCGCAATTTTGGGATATTTTGCCGTAAATCCAACAATATCTACAAGGCAAGTAGCATTAGAATCAGGATTATCTAAAACATCAGTTCTAAGAATTTTATGGAAACATAAGTTTCATCCATACGCATTATCTACAGTACAACATTTAAAAGAGACTGATTTTCCAAGAAGAGTGGAGTTCTATGATTTCATGTTAATTCGGTCACAAGAAAATGCGTTTTTTTTTTGATAATATTATTTGGTCGGACGAAGCTAAATTCACAAAAAACGGGATGTTCAATCGACACAATTCGCATTAATGGAGCGACTCAAACCTACATCTATTTAGAGAATTAAATTTTCAAGAATTGTGGCAGTTTAACGTTTATTGTGCCATAAGAAATGACGGGGTCGTGGCACTAGAATTCTATCAAGAAAATCTAAATGGTGAGCTATAGTATTACCAAAGTCACTTGGAACAAGGTAAAAGTAGATCATAACTGGTGGCAGACTAGTGGCAGTACATTTCTTATGAGAATGTTCAGTGACCAGTCAGCCACCAGTTGTTACCTTGTTCCAAGTGACTTTGGAAAAACTATACCTATTTTTGAAGCCTTCTAGATATAAAATCCATTCTTTCACTTATAGGTGAGCGCTATCTCAACATCATTAGAAATTTTGAAGTCAACTATTTAGACAACTTGCCACTAGCCGACCGTAGAAATCTATTTTATCAACATGATGGGGCGCCTCCACATAATGGTCATTTAGTCAGCAACCATTTGCAAAACTTGTTTTATAGTTGGGGAGCTGGCGTCAAAAACATGCAAGAGTTTTCGCAAGGCGGATATTTTCAAAATAGGTCGTACTTTAGTGCTAGAATGCTAGTGTACAGTCAGCACTCACAGTTCTGGGACAGCTGGCTCTGGGACGCGTGCAAAGTTGTAATTTTAAGAAGCATCTAAACTGTTTTCTCCAAGCTCAAAATTTATAGAAATTTTGCACATTATCTGTTTGAAGGTCACAGATAACGTATGTAAATCGTCAGACGTCTAGTTTGTTGCAAAAAGGGGATCAGACGTCCTCAAAGTTTTTATTTTATGGCATTTTCTTCGGTGTCCTGTCAAAATATATTTTTGCAGGTATTTGACAAATATATTTGAAGAAAATGCCATAAAATAAAAACTTTGAGGACGTCTGACCCCCTTTTTGCAACGAACTAGACGTCTGACGATTTACATACGTTATCTGTGACCTTCAAACAGATAGTGTGCAAAATTTCTATAAATTTTGAGCTTTGAGAAAACAGTTTAGATGCTTCTCAAAATTACAACTTTGCCCGCGTCCCAGAGCCAGCTGTCCCGGAACTGTGAGTGCTGACTGTACACTAGCATTCTAGCACTAAAGTACGACCTATTTTGAAAATATCCGCCTTGCGAAAACTCTTGCATGTTTTTGGCGCCACCTCCTGGACTATTATGACCAATGGATAGCCAACGATGGGCCACATCTTTGACCACCTCGCTCCCCCGACCTAACAGTACTCGACTTTTTCATTTGGGGAACAGTCAAAAATAGAGTTTATAACACCGCATTAACCACCATGGAAGACTGCAAGCGGCGAGTCAGAACAGCATTTGAAGGCCTTAATCCTCAGTCAATAAGAAGAGCCACCCATGAAGAATTCCTTCGTAGGTGCGCAAAATGTCTCGAAGTTCAAGGCCATCAATTTGAACATTTATTAAAATAATTTTTGTAACTTTTTCCATTGTTAACAACTGGTTTATTTCTATGTACTTTAGCTTTGGCGGATCCAAAGTTCTTGAAGTTTTCTAAAACTCTTTTAACAGTTTTTTCACTTGGTTTCTGTTTCTGCGAATATCGGTTCGCAAATGTATCACATGTTCTTGAAATAACCTTATTACATTCTCCATAAATAATAAATAAATTTAAATAATCTTCATTTGTATAATTTAATCTTCCCGGCATGATTATTATCGAAAATTATTTCAATTTTTGTGACAAGGACATGCACGTTCTGCTTGACATTCTGTCATGCGCAAGGGTGCGTTCAGTTATTATTTTTAGAGCAAAATCGCCATATAAAAATATTAAATTGGCAATATTTCGAAAACTAAACATTTTCGGAATAGATAACCTTACACAAACTTACCTTTATTTTTAATGCTTAACAAGATAAAATTATAAAATTTTGGCGTTTCCATTTGTAAAAATTGATTTTTGGAAGTTTTCTCAACTTTATTTTTAATCTAATTTTTGAAGCACCCTGTATTGAAAGTTATCAAAACATAATGAAAATCTAATAAAATAGGTCCTTTTCAACAAGGAATCAAGGTTCAATTAAAGAATAAAGGCTTCCTTATAGGAAAAATTGACGATTATTATTTTAGGGTCTGCAAACGTAATTTTTTACATAAAAACTTAAATATGTCAAAAACGGTTAGACTTAGGTATAGGACATCGTACATGAAATGTATTTAGAATTTTCCTTAGAATCCAAAAATACATTAATATACGGGGTGTTCTATTTAAAATAACCGAGTTGGTATCAACTTCCGGTATGACTAGAAATGCCGCCATCTTGAAAATATTTTACCTGGATGTCCCCCATCGACATTGCTATGTTGCCAAATTTTCAAATTTTTACCTTTCACAGTTTTCCCATAAGCAGTCGATGTCATTCCCGGAGGACCACCCTGTATATAGCCGTAATTTATTCCTGTAAATTCCAGAAGAACTGCGATCGACTTTGTTCCCGAACATCACGTAAAATCTCGAATCTGCTATGCGATTCTTGACACACTGGCGGCCGTTGCAATAGGAACAAAACAATAACAATGACGAAGAATAAGAAACCGGCAAAACCGAACGAAAATAACCTCAATTTTCTGAAACCCACAATTTTGGACTTAATGGGCATGAAACGCCGATATAAAGGTTGTTGCACGAGGGGACAGGGGATAACAGAACTACTCATTTCTGTTATCCCCTCAAGTGTATGACTTGGAACGCGCAAAGTAATTGTGGACCACTCCTGAGCTGCTCAGGAGTAACTCAAGTGGGTCATTGGAAAGCACCTCATGTTAAATTAATTTTTAATTAGTGTGTCTGTGTCAAAGACATGCCTCTTACTCCTGTCATGGCTTGGCAATATAAGGGCGTTTGAAACCGGCTGGTCGTGATCGAATGTACGACCGATGCAAGATCCTCAGAAAAATTCGATAATATTCTAATTTATAGAATTTATTCCAGTTAATTTAGATAAAATAATATATGATTCATAATTTTAATTTGATTACATTAGCAATATTACAAAGTATAGAACATCATTCAGCTGGACACGATTACACGGTTTCCTCAAAACAATGAAATACAGGCCATTGTAGTTTCACTTGTAGTCCATCGATTTCTCGAATTGCTATATTCCGAGAACTGCATTAGTATTCTCCAGATATAAATCCTTCCCATTCATCTATTTAAAATATTTTTTCTAAATAAACAGTGTCCAGCGTTTGCAACATGTTTCGGTGAAAGACTATAAGTTAATATTTTATTTCAAACTGTTAATGCACAACATATCAATTGTATCGTTGTCCGGCCCAAGTATGGTCTACCGCATGCATGTCCATATATTCAATTTGCGAAAAGCCCAAAATGCCCAATGACCTGAAACTAAACCACGGACGCACTATACGTTCAATAATTAATTTAGGATATACAAAACAAAAAAGATTTTTTGGCCGTAGAGGATTTCAGCTGTAACCAGCTAACTGATTGTCAAACAAATTATTATTTCAAATTATAATCGCAAATTAGGCACCTATCTAGTGTTTTGCAGTGGAATTTTTTGACATAATTTATCCACCGTATACCTCTATTCCGGCTTAATTTAATGTTGAATTGGCGTAACAACATAATAAATCAACTTAATTAAAAACAATCCATTTTTGGGCTCTCCTGACTGAAACAATGGCCGAAATTTTAAGCGATAAAAACGTTTTTGAATTAAAACGAATTTCGGCTTAGATTTTGATTTATTGCTGGGGTTTTATTTTACAAACGGTATTTTATAGTAGAATAGTTTAGTACTAAATACATTACATAATAAATAAAAACAATTAACAATCTGTCAGCATGGTTGCGAGTATTATTACAAAAATTTGATTAAATTTAAATCCATATTCTACAGTCCAATTTAACAAAAAAGATAAAATTTGCTGTTTAAATTGAATAAACGACAAAATACTTTTAAAATTGAATTGGGTGATAAATGAAGCTTGAAACTAATGGAGATTTAAAAATATAAAGCATTTAATTCAGTAGCTTAATTTAATGCACGTGAAACATGAGAATATATTATATTTATTGAATTAAAAATAACGCCCATGAAGTGTTAGTTGTCAACGAACTAGTTTAGTTCCATATAAATTATTTTGTCTGTAAATGTTCTCGCTATTAAAAATCCTATTTGAATTCTACTTTCAAATTCCCTTTTAGACTCGCCTTCATATTAATTTTAGTCGTGTGATTATGCAGTTGTCGAACGAAATTTCTCTGTTCTTCAATTCCGTTAAATCCGTGCAGTTGTTCAGTTGCGCTCCTAGCAAAAGAATATTTAAATTTTTATTGGCCCTCCAGTCAAAGACGAGTAGTAATTGGATGTTGCTGCTCCCTTTTGTTAACTATAATGGCGTTTGAAAAATCGAAATACTTGCAAAACGAATAGTCGATTTTAATCAAATTTACTTTGTGAAATATTCATTAGGGGATTGTTGAGAGCAAACGATTGAATAATTCAAATTGAACTTTGATAAAAGAGATTTCTATGCATTTAGAAGTTGAAGTTGTAGGTACAAATTAAATTTGAGAAAAAAAAGACGATTCGCTGAATTTGTTCAAATTTAAATAGTCTAGGTTATCCGAGTGAGAACCGACCACCAGCGTAACATATTTCACTTATCTGAAAATAAGTGAAACATTTATGTGAAAATATTCACATAAGACCTATGCGAGGACCAGGATATGTAGACCCTCAGACAATGAGACTCATCCACTTGTGCAGGGCGAAAGGAAATCCTAAACACTGGAACAGATAGAGTACTCAAAGTTTCGGTAGGGACTGAAAATAGAAGAATTGAGACATGAAAACGTCTGTTTGGGACAAGTCAGCGAATACACCTATACCTACCTACACGACGAAGCTAGCCTCAGCAGCTTTCATATAGATCCTGAAAAACCAAAAAAATCTACGTTACCTTAGACGCAGAGACTTCGTCCATTGTGTGTTCCCTATGTTGTTATATGGTACTTAGATATTAACGTAGAGAAATTTTCTAAAAACTCTTAGACTCAAAGGACCATGGACCAGAGAATGCAAAACATAAGATTCTCCAACAAATAATTGAATGAGAAGACCCAGGCTGGAGGACGTAGCCTCATCTAAAATGGAGTTTCGCATGACATTTTGAAAGCTAGAAAGTCCAGCGATGACACTCAACACCTCAAATTGAATTTGCTGGCGAGAGCTGGAAGAGGTATATATCCAAATACTGTTCCTTTTTTTTTCAATAATATTTTATGTCATACATCTTTGGATGCTGACATTCTGGTGACTGAAGGCCAGTCACCGTCTCGTTATCGTAGTTTTGGTCGAGAGGAGGCCTAAATCTTTTCATTTTCAAACCACCAGTTAGTAGCTTTTGTGTCCGTTCATTCAAAACGAGAAGGGAACTCTGAGATCGCTGCTCCCTACTCAGCTTTTTCAAATTTTGCCGTTCGCCCTGAAAGGTTCATCCTGGGTACCGCCATCTTTCCAAGTCTAATATCGTTTACTATTCTCGTGGAAAAAAATACTTTATCGGCCCTCAGGCACTAGTGTAACAAAATAAAGTTGCGTAAGGCAATGTCCGTTATTTATCGAAAAATTCTATATCGAAAGTCTTGTGATTACCGTTTTATTCGAGCTTGAGTTTTGAACGTTTTTAATTTTTTTTTTTTAAATATAATGGTTGTTTATAGGAGTGCTTCCATTACTTAGGGTCTTGAGGAGCCCGGTTCCAACGAGCCCCTATTTCCAACAAGCCTCATTTTCGTGGAGCCTCGTTTTTTCAGGCAGATCGTTTGGTTGAAGCTATAAGAGTGATTTCCTAGAGGAATCAATTCCCTCACTTGTCGATACCAACCTGTCTTTCAACATTTGACGAAGTCTGTGAACTTCTCGCCTCTATCTACCTTGATTCAAGGCTGGAGTCTGCAATTTCCATCATCAAGTGACAGAAAATGGACAGCTACAGTACTCCTACGTTTTCGTTGGAATTGAGGCTTGTAGAGTTTCATTGTTAACCTTTACCTATGTCAAGATTTGATTGAGTTATATGCTGAGAATGGAGTCTTTCACACGCTAGGCAACCTTTGAGAATACAGTTTTTCGCAAAGTGGCGGAAATTTTTCTTACACGCTCCTCAGCATGCGGAAAAGTTTTTCACATGCTGCTATTAGTGTTTTATTTATTTTGATCCTATCATCCTGACATGACATAAATTGCGATTGTCATTTTTTAATGTTGATGATTTGTAGGGGGATTCGTGGGTTATAGGACTGGGATCAAAAAGAAACTATCAAGTTTTCGGCAACGTTGCGGATTTGTATTAATCGTTTATTAAGCTTCAAAGGGAAGAAATAAGTCACATTAGTACAACATGTGCAATACAAATCTTTGGAGGTTTTTGTCAACTTACTTAGACTGTTGTCTCCGAGATCCGTACAGTTGAGAGTTGCTCACATTTTGGCCCGCGCATGCCTATAACAATGCCGCCCAAAAAAAGAGGACTTCGGTCCAACGCGGTACGGTTTATAACAGGAACTCTTTCCAAGGTCGGAGGGCATTGGTCAAGAACCTCAACTCATGGGGCGGATGATAAGACATGCGCCGAATGGTCCAATTGAAGCGTTTCATTCATTCCGGCGCTATGCGGTCTGGCATTCACATAAAAAACCGTCCGGTAACAGTCAAACCTACGGGCGTCGCCAAAACAAACAGGCAAAACGGTCAAAGCGGTCCCTGCTCGGGCGCCAAATTTGTAGCGCTACTTTGTTTTTTCGGACAGTTAAGGGGTTTTCGGAAAACTCGGAAGTTACCCTTAGGATTATAGTGGATAAGGGCCCACATGCTCCAGGAGCTTGTTACAGTGGAGACGGAAAACCAGAGGTCAACATGCGCATCCCCAAAATAAAAAACACAATCCAACTGAAAAATTAAAGTTCTTATTTGCCCAATAACAATAAGATATGACCTCTTGAAGCTATTTACCGATACCGTTATCTTCCCGCGATCTTATTACCGCTATTTCCCCCACTTACATGATATTCATTTTTGCCGACTCCGTTCACTCTCCCTGCTCTTCGTCTGTCATTTAATTGCATTTTCACTGTTCCTTATCTAACTTATTGTTATTGGGCAAATAAAAACTTTAATTTTTTAGTTGTATTGTGTGTTTTATTTTGGGGATGCGCATGTTGACCTCTGGTTTTCCGTCTCCACTGTAACAAGCTCCTGGAGCTTGTGGGCCCTTATCCACTATAATCCTAAGGGTGGCGCCTGAGTTTTCCGAAAACCCCTTAACTGTTCGGAAAACCAAAGTAGCGCTACAAATTTGGCGCCCGAGCAGGGACCGTTTTGCCTGTTCGTTTTGGCGACGCTTGTAGGTTTGACCGTTTTTTATGTGAATGCCAGACCGCATAGTGCTGAAATGGATGAACCCCTCCTATTGGACCATTCGGCGCATGTCTTATTATCCGCCCCATAAGTTGAGGGTCTTGACTAATGCCGTCTGACCTTGGGAAAGAGTTTCTGTTATAAACCGTACCGCATTGGACCGAAGTCCTCCTTTTTTGGGCGGCATTTTTATACGCATGCGCGGGCCAAAATGTGAACAACCGCTCTCTTTCAAGTAATCCACGGTCGCTGATTTCAATTTCTCTATCTGTAAATTTTGTCCGCTGATGTAGTCAGACACAATCCAACTGTCCGCTGTCATTTTTTTCACGAAGCCGCGCTCTCCAAAAACGGATAAACCTATATTTGTTAGCTGGATTGTTTGTTTCATTTTGGGGATGCGCATGTTGACTTCTGGTTTTCCGTCTCCACTGTAACAAGTTACCTGGAGCACGTGAGCCCTTATCCACTATAATCCTAAGGGTGGCGCCCGAGTTTTCCGAAAACTCCTCAACCGTCCGGAATCCCAAAGTAGAACTTCAAATTTGGCGCCCGAGCAGGGACCGTTTCTCTTGCTGCGCGGCGATATGTATAGCCGATAACCCTGGTCATAGCACCGATGGTTTCGCGCAAGCAGTGTGGGTACGGTGAGGATCGGGCGTCGTACTCAGCCAACGCGGGCGTCAAGGGGTCGCGTGACCGTGGGGAACGGCAGCGGGTTGCAGCCCCTGTCAGAATTTCATAAAACCTGGTTGGTTGAACTCGCGCTAATTTTCTACTAATTGAGTGACCGAGATACACGGAAAATTTAGTAACTTCGTTACATAGTCGAATAAATATACACTATGGAAAATGCTAAAATCGAGAGCAGAGATCAGACAATGCTAACAGACGTCTTGCAATCAATTGTATGTATGTTGATTTGAAATACCAGGCAAAGCACAGACCAGTGTATACTTAGTTACCGAATGGAGACCTGGAGAATAGCTGAGAACTGTTGCTTGGCAAAAGTACGAAACAACATCAGAAATAGATGACACATTTGGTAATATCTTTTCCTCTGCTATATCGCTAGACCTATAAAGCCTAATATTGATTCTAGTAGAACATCTGGCTAGTGCAGTTCAGGTCCTAGCAGATAAACAAACAAATAATTGATAAAATATCTCCAGACACCATTATTCATCTACTACTATGAACGAAAATCAATTATATTTAGTAGTTTTTCAATACCATATTATACCAACAAAGTTGTACCGGCTATTGCTCACAACAGGTATTGGTTCCGCTGGAAGCAAAAACTTATAATTATTCTACGAGTTTACAGTTTAATAGAATTTGATGAAAAAGTGCCGAGTGCATTTTCCCATTGGCACATACTTACGCTTCAAAACTCCCCACGGCTTTCTCATAAAATCATCCACATATTCGACTAATTAAAATGAGCAACAGTTTTAATATTAACCTCCGCAAATTGCAGTCAAGTGGCTATGGCGAAATTCTCTCTCCAACAAAGTTTCGAAAACCAAAGTTGGAATGAAAGCCCTCCCGTTCGCAGTCCGGGGGAAACAATATTCGAACGTTGTTCCGTTTTATTAATATTCGAACTCCGACCGAACCGGTCTGTCGGACTGTATTAAGTTAAATTAATCGAAATTGAAATCGGGAATTGTATGCGGTGACCGATACATTCAAGGGTACTAAATTTCGAGTGGAATTTAAATAAAATTTTATGGGGCGCATGGGCCGCCGAATTTATCCGTTTTATGTGCGACGCGAATTTTAACAAATTGCGATAAATTGGGTTTTTAATTCCCCCCGGTGGCGCGTTCAGTTAATTATTGGGACCATAAATGGAATTTTGAATTATGGTTTTCACTTGGATAATTGCCCATGTGGAATTATCCTTTTTTCGGCTTCTATAAGTTGACCTTATAAATGGGAAAATCAATTTTGGCGGAAGCACTTTAGGAAGTAATCTTGAAAAAGCAGAAAACGGAATTCCATGCGATTGTAATGAAATAATCGACAAAAATCAATTTGGGAAAGTGTTTTTCTGGCACACGTCCTGAAAATTACTTTTGTTTTTCAAGATTACAAATCTAGTATTTTTGATTTTGTAATAGTCCTTGCTGCATAAAAGGAAATGATTTCGAGTCAACTTGGCATAGAGAATGCCTCTGTGTCATGCTGAAAAGAGAATCAATACAAGCTCGATTGGTAGTGCGAAGATCAGCTCTGCCGTAGCCAGAGGCTGCCCGCAAGGGGTGTATTGTCGCCTTTGCTGTGGTACCTGGTACTGGATGGGCTGCTCCGCACCCTGAACGAGGAAGGTATGTACACTCAAGGCTACGCAGACGCTTTTGTCATCGTTGTAGCTGGTAGGATACACAGCACCATCAAAAAGATTATGCAAAGAGCTCTCAATATGGTAGAAAGATGGTGTAAAAATCACGGGCTTTTGGTAAATCCGGACAAGACCGAGGTAGTACTATTTACAAAGCGAAGAAACGTGGACTTGGAAGGGCTTCCGCCCTTTAAATCGAGACTTGTTCCATCCGGTATGGTCAAATATCTAGGAGTCGTTATTGACTCCAGGCTGACCTGTACAGATCACGACAACAGGGTCGTCCAGAGAGCCACTGCTAGCTTTTGGGCCTGTAGAAGATCCATTGGACGCTCCTGGAGCTTGTAGATTGTGGGGGAGTCGTTTCGGCTTTTCAGTTACTCAGCACTCCTACCTTTTGCAAATATTTTGTACGAGACTTTACATCTAAAGTTGTCTTCAGGAAGCGTAGACTTCTGCTAAAGGAAGCTATTTTCCTGGGTGTCAGTTGGCCTACTTCTTCTAGTGAAAGTATTGCCCCCTCGAGGAGTTTTAGCCTCTTGCAGAATTGGACTGGACATTCGCAGAGCAGGTGCTCCACAGTCTCCGCTGCGTCTGATCAGAGATAGTCTCCTGCTCTGCCCATTAACCTTAAATGGTATTTTACCCGGCAGTGTCCTGTGAGCAGTCCTACCACCAATCTGATGTCTGGTCTGCTCATGTTTAGCAGCTCTTTTTGCTGAAAGGGTGATAAACCTTTTCCACTGTCTCCCGGACTGAGTCCCGGAGTGTGCCTCCAATATGATGACAGTTGGTGTTTCGCCCATTTGTTGAGTTCTTCCATGATGTGGCTTTTCATTAAGCCTCAGTAGGGCTCTGATCCATGATATGGTGTTAAGGCCCCTTCTTTTGCGAGGACATCTGCTTCTTCGTTTCCTTCTATGCCTCGATGATTAGGCAGCCACATCAGCGTAACCTGTTTGTGTGTCGCTAGTGTACAACCACACATATTCCACTGGCTTTACACACCAGTGATAAAGCCAATGATCAGGTATGGCAGCTCAGTTTGAAACTTAACAGGAGCCAACTAAAAGCTATTACAGGCGTCCAGACAGGACACTGCGTGGTCAAATACCACCTACACAAAAGCGGACCCAACAATGAGACGGAATGTAGATTCTGCAGCGAAGTAGATGAAACTACCAAGCATATAGTCTTCGAATTTGACGCCCTCGTCAATCGCAGATGACGATACCTCGAGTACTGTTTCCTGGAACCTGAAGAAATGAAGCATGTCCGGCCTGGGCGGGTTTGCGGGCTTATAAGGTCAGACAGGCCTGCACCAAGAGGGGTCAATGGACCGCATGTGCTGTCTATAAAGGCTTCCCTTTAAAACCATTCAATCAAGCTACTATTCTTAAGTTTGTAATAGTCCTTGCTGCGTAAAATGACATGGTTTTAACTCAATACACGTAGAAATAAAACATTTTCAATTCAAAATGCTTTATTATATTTTTATTAAAGCCTAAATTAAACATTTCACATCGAATTTTCATCCTTATCATCGCTTTAATTATATCAGCTGGCCCTCGAAGCGTAAGATATTTCGAATAAATTTTTTTCCAGCGGCACCCCCATATAAAAATAAATATTATAAAGAAATTATTTGCATGAAAGCTAAATTGGCTTTGAAATTTTCGAGGGTCCGGGGAATAATATTAAAGAAAAAGCAAACACGTCGCCGAGGGAAGTCTGAAAGCACAAAAAATCTACCTATTAGGTAAACATTTAGCCGGGGCTTTTGTTGGAGCTAATGATGTTTAATTAGGACCGTATGTAAATTTGACATTATTTTAACGTAATCGTAGCATGAGAGAGGGCGCTATCCCAAAAAAACAAAATAATTGAACAACATTCGGGGCAACTTCAAATGGAGTAAAATATGATTATGAAAAGGTGTATCTTGCTCGGGAATCTGCAAGCATTACCAGAGAGCTGAGGGAAAAGAAGCGATAATCCACAGAACTTGGATGATCGATGACAATTGGCGATTGTTTGAAGAAATGAATATGCTGATTCAGCATGATCAGGGCAGGACTTTAGAGTCCGTATTATTCCAAAAGATATGTGCTACCCTAAATAGACGTGGACTATTGAAGTACATCCACAGTTAAATGAGAAGGTTGGACGAATGAATGAACAGGGACATCGACACCGAAGTAGACTCTGACCACAAAACCTACTGGGATCAATTTCTTTATCTGTTTCTCAAGACCTAACGTTCTTTTGTGCACGACATACATCAGAGGGTTTGTGTGAATTTTCAAAATGCTAGTGACAGGTTGCTGAGGAATGACTATTCCGTGAATCATCAGCGTCGACGTAGATTGTCTCCGAAATTACATAGCTCTTGGGAATCTACGAGAAATCGAAAAAGAATGTTGATAGGTGACCTCAATGCCAAACACATCAATTGGCTAAATAATACCAACAATAGGGCAGGCAACATTCTCTTCAACTATTTAAACAACCACCAAAACCTAATACTGCACCACCCAACAACCCCACACTTTACCCAACCAACGGAAGAACCCCATCCACAATAGACCTAGCACTGACCAAGGGACTGACAAGAATTGAAATAGAAACCCTCCAGGGCAGGGACTGCAGCAGGTGTACTCATACAAAAATAACTGGACACTTTTCAAACGGAGACTGAACGACATCAACACAATCCCCAACCCAATCCAGAACATACCTGAACCTGAGCGACAAGTTGCAACACTAACGAACAACATACAAACAGTCAGAGACCAACTGGCACAAAAAATCACGGTGAAACGGAGAACAGACACTATACCAGGATCCGTTCTTGAACTAGTTAAGGAGAGAAACAGGTTAGAAAGAGCATGGCAAAGGTGCCCGAACATACTGGACGAACAAAATCATCAAATTACTGAATAAAGAAATAGAGAGAGATATACGGATTCCCAGAAACTAAGCCTGGATGAAGTATAGAAACACAGGACAATTCTCTGGAAACTAGCCCGAAAACTTAAGCGAACAGGAGCGCAGCAGACAGATTTGGTAGTAGACGGCGTCACTTACTATAGGGAACAAGACCGCGCGGAAATCTATGTAGACTATTTCGAGACAATTTTCGACGAGTCGCCTCACGATGACACACACCACAATATAGCGGACGTAACCGACGCCTTTGTCAAGCTCAAATACCGAATTCCTCTAGCAATGCACCAACGGATTCTGACAACTCCCGCAGAACTGACCAAAACTATCAAACAACTACCAAACAGGAAGCTACCAGGCTCAGACACCATTAACAATATACTAATTGAAAACGTACCGCTAAAAACTATTATGCGCCTGCTGCAAATCATCAATGCAATACTCACCCCAAACCTGGCAAAGACCTTACGAAAGCGAAATCATACAGACCAATCTCTCTAATGAACTCACTGAGCAAACTAGCAGAGAAAATACTTCTACGCAGACTCACCGACGCAATAAAAAACCTGGACTCAACTCTCCCACCCGAACAATTCGGGCTCCGACAGCAACACAACACCACACTGGCAGTAGCGAAGGTAGCTCAAGATGCAACCATTGCATTCAACAAACTGGAAAGCACCTTCCTACTGTTACTCGACATTGGAAAAGTATTTGACCAGTGTGGCATAAAGGTCTTACCTACATACTGCTGACGATACACAACTTCCCCCTACACACAGTCTCTCTGATTACATCCTACCTGAACGACCGAACATTTGCAATCAAAACACAGAACACAGACAAAACTCATCAAGGCTGGAGTTCCACAAGGCACCGTCATCTCTCCGACTCTATTTAGCCTCTTTATTGCAGATATCCCGAAAACCCCAAACACAAGCATCACAATGTACGCCCACGATACGGCTATCTACACCAGCGCCTTTTTCGCAGAAGACACGAGAAGGGCTCTGGTGGACCACCTAGACCAGCTTACATCGTATCTCCAGAAATGGAAGGTTAAGCTAAACACCAACAAGCAATGACCGGGAAAAGGATAAACATCATGATGCCAGGGCAGCCCTTACTATCGACAATACGGTCCTAACTCCGAAAATATCAGTGAAATATCTGGAGATAGTCCTGGATAAGACCCTAAGTGGCTATCCACAGGTAGAGCACACCCTCCAAAAGGCTCACGCCGCGGAACGTCTGTTCGGCCCAATCATGAGACCAGAATATTTCCTCACCTCAAAGAATAAAATGCAACTATACGAGACAATCATTCGACCCACCGTTCTATACAAAGCACCCGCCTGGAACCACATATGCAACACACAAAAACAAAGACTACAAGTGTATTAAAACAAGACTCTAAAAACAGCCCTCTCACTACCCCAGGACAGTGGAAGTACATAGACTTGCACAAATTGACAGAATCCTGGATTATTTCAACGAAGTTTCGTTGAAATTTTTCAGGAAAACATTACAAGGACCAACAATAACTCAAGACCTAGCAACCTTAGAACACGACCCTCAAAGCCCAGTAAAACGTAGACCCATACAACAGAAACTACCCATCAACTTTGGATACCTGGAACCGTCTTGATCAGGAGAGAACACACCAGAATTAGCACAAAACATGAGAAAAATCTCATATCGCAAATCGAAAGTGCACTTTAACAGGTGTAAATCTGCTGCATACACTGGCCAGCGACGCGCGACCTTCAACGCTCTCTGCTTGCCTGATACAAGCGCTACGCGACAGACACACATACCAAAGAAACGTGAAAATGGGGTTTTTCAAAAAAAAAAATCCCTTTATCACCAACATGAAAACTAAGCCTACCTAGGTAGTGTAGTGGTTCGTGTATCTGCTCCGCATGCTGCTTGGAATCCCGGGCATGTTTAGTTTTTTGTTTAACCGGCTCGTTGGCTTGGCGAGAGGATGTGGAAGGACTTTCCCAGGCTTGCGTGATGTGGGTGGAGTCTGAATCGTCGACCATGGAATGCGAATCGGACCATCTTGGGGTGGGGGATGCATAATAAGGCCGACCATTTAGACTCTAGTATGAAGGAGTAGAGTCCATGCAAATAATATACAATATGACACAATGAAAGGGTGAAAAAAAAAACTACGGAAGGACAATGAACAATCAATTTTAACGAAACACAATTTGAAAGTCGAGGGCGGGAATTGATCTAAAAGGGACTTCACTGTGGCCTCAGTGAAGCATCACAATTTCCTGGCTGCCACTACCAACCCTAAGCCACTGTACAGATAAGCATTAACATCAACCGCGCTCTGTTGTGAAGTGTTTAGGTTAAGGTAGTTTTAAGTTATGATGTAATTTTGTAATTAATAGACAAGTTCAAGGGAATCTACAGAATCAGGGAGAGGAGGCTCCTATGTCACTGTATACCAACAATCAGAGGATCCAATATGATGTAGTTAAGAAAGATAAGTGTGACTTGAAAACGCGGGTCAGATACTCACTTGCACACTGTATTTGGTGATCTTCGAATTAAAAAGTGCTTTGGTGAATTGGAGGAAATGGGGAAACAAATTCCTGTGCTCCAAATTACAACATTTTTGTTTTATTTGAAGACGACTATTGTACAAATTATGCCGGGCGTGATCTTTAGGTCTATAGCCACGGAAATCTTGATTTTTTGCTGCAGTTTCTTTGGGAATAATTCCGAAGACCACAACTGCTACTTCCATGAAACGACTCTATATGCAAATTTGGAGAATGCTGGTGTCAATGTTTAGTTTAATTACCTTGTTACGATAAATTTATCATTTACGTAACATGTTCCATTTCTTCTAATTTTCATTATAAAGTTGTATTTTTGCCATTTCAGAATCAGCAAAATAATAATTCATAATTTAAGTGATTTGAAAGTATCTACAAAATTTAATTAATTCAATATAATATCAGTACTGCCATCTATCCATAATAAGCATAAAAATGCAAATATCTGTTATTAAAAGAAGGTACCGTCATCTAGTACCTGATAAACTTATTTTTAAAATATGATTTTTATTATTTCTCATTGTCAGTCATTCGTATTTTCATTTAAAGAAATTATATTTATCTCACTTTTACCAAATAGATATATTTCTGTCTTTCTCTAGCTAGCTTCTGATTCTGAAATAATTATTTTTTACTTAATGACCTAATTAATTACTGGTTTTGTGTTTGCAACATAACCTTAATTTAAATTATTGTAATTTGTAAACAATTGAATATTTCTAGACTGTTTTTTATCTATTACCTTCTAATCAGCATGGTTTTTCATTGATAAAGTGAATGCGGTCTTTTGCGTGTGGTGTTTGGTGTCTTCTGATTGGTTTGATCTGATTAATACGCAGTTAAGTATAAAAAACACGAAACTCGTTTGCCTGCAGGATTTTGCTTCTAAAATGATCTTTTTTCTGGCAGTGGCCGAGCAGGCAAGTCGATGTTCATTATTGTATCTTTTCTTCAGATTTCTAGATTTTCCCTTAATATTTTTCAATTTATTTTACCATCATTGTATACTATCATATCACTGTTGAGTTTTTACCTGATAAATCTAATCTACCTTTGAAATATAAATATTATATTTTAATTTTTTTATTCAATTGTGTGCCTCCATTTTGTGATTGGTGGTCCCACGTCTTTCTGAGGTTAGTCAAATTAGAGTTTTGGCTAATAAATAGGTACTGCTGCTCTGGCTTTCAGAATCAATTGTTAGTGTGGGATCATTGGACCATTTGCTCTAAGTAGAGTCGGTGCAAACCAAATTTGTGTGTCCATCCCCATCAACATTTTACCGAATCCAGGCAGAGGCCTGTATAGCCATTCATTGTTTGACTCTCTCATTTTCTTCTCGAGAAGGAGAGTGCTAAAAAAAAAGGTGTAATTTCTAAAACAGAAATCCGGATAGGTCAAAAATTCATTTAAAAAGTTTTAATTGAAACATCTCAAGAATTTTGACAATTCCAGGATTTAAGTAATTTCACTCTTAGTTTTATTTTGTGGTACCTATAGTAGATATCTTAACTTAAAAAGGAAGATTATTCTATTTGGGGAAAATCTAGAAAATTATTTTGTTTTTCTTGTTCAATTTTTCTTAAAATCTTTTTATTTAAATTTTGCAGTGCGACTGCTAGAAAAGCAGCATTCTGCTCAATTATAAAAAGCATCTATCTTTGATCTTGCTGTAGACTTACCTAAATATTAAGACTTTATTATTTTATTATTATTATTATTTTTGAATTGGAAAGGACTGTCTTCACAACAATAGTTTTATAATAAACTGATTTCAATATAAATCTTCTTTGCAAGACACTCGCTTTTTGACAGAAATCAGGGCTTTAATATTATAAACCTTGGTGAACCTGATATTGCCTTAATCTTTTCTGGGTACCTACTCGACATAAAGATCACTATTTGGAGTCTGGATCAGCTGGAATTACGTCACACCAGCAATCTATCCTCTTTCCTGGATACAGGAAACAACACGAAGAGCTCCAGTTCACGAAAGTGAAACCCCAACATCCATTGAAGAGCTCCGGATTGGAAAGGTACATATTGTATCAGATTCACCAGAACAACCAAACTGTTAACTGTCAAATTTAAAAAAAAAAGTAACATTGTTACTTATATTGTAAAAAAAGTAAATATTATTTTTTAATAAAATTATTGTTTGTTGGAATTTGAGTGGTTTCATTTGCACAGAAAGGGGCTACACGTTATCTTTACTTTTGAATTCCACGACCCCATAGGTTCTCTTGTCTTAAAGTGCAGATAACTAAATTTATTTGTAACAACTTATCGAATAATTATGGTATCTAAATTTAAAATAAATTCAGTTGGAAAAACGTTTTGGTTGACTGTCTTAGAGAGCGAACTTCAAGGTTGTGACCCACCCCTATGATATGATGATTTAGCGTGCGTGGCATATTATGAACAGATTGTTATGCAATAAAACAATTTTCCACTTTAAATTTTTCTAATTTCAAATCGTCAATTTTATTAATATTTTAAGAAAATTTATTATTTACCGACAGAATACGAAGTGACAATTTGAAAAACGCGAGAGTGTCTACAGCACTATCGGTTTTTGGGTGGTTTTAATTTAAAATGCAAATTCATTTTGAATAGCACCGAACAATTTAATTAAGTTTCAATTTTAAAGCGAGCCAATAATTGCGTTGCAGAGTTTACAGTACTTGCCATAAATTTATTTTACGTAACGTGGAGTAATTAATTTTAAAATATTATATCCAAAACGGTCTCAATGAAATCTATAACTGGATTCAGATTTACAATAAACTATTTTTATTTGAGTTTTCGTAAGGCGCATTTGTGCATTTGTCGTCATATATTTAGTTTTAAGACGTATAGCCGGCAGACTTATCAAGGTATAAATCCTGATACTCGAGAATGCTCAAGTGTGTTGGATATTCCAAGAAGACTGGGGCTATATTGTTTAAGGGGAGGATTTATAGGGGCATTATGGCGGCAGATATCGCTGGATAAGACAGTGCGGATTCAGATAATGGATAAGATAGTTTCGTGTATTGTATTGATTTAGTTCTATCTCTGGGTGTCTTGCGGTTGTCAGAGTTGAATTATGATGGTTATTGATACGGAATTGAGATATTTTCAGTAAGAATTTAGTAGCTGCTCTATGAGAATTTAATAAAATAATGAATGTTTTCTTTTTAAATATTAAATAATAATTTAATACATTGTATGAGAAAGCTCGTATCTTGTATCTATAATCATTTAAGTCCCAGGGCAGTTTACCTATTTGTATTGTTCGGATTCAAATTTCTGCTAAAGCCTCAAGTAATTAAACGGCTATTTTATGAATAATGAGTATATTTCAGTTTCAACTAGCAATTTATTATTCAAGCTGCATGAACATAATTAAATTAATACGTTCGATTACACATAAATAATAAAAAAGCTAGCCTGTTATTAATTTTATTATGTACCTGTTCAATATTTATTTTAAATGCGGACAATTATTACCGAAAACTGTTCGACGTGTTTGTTTATGTGTGGAAAAAAACTTATAGACATTGTTCGAAGACTGTACTAACGAAATGGTAATTTTGCAAGTGAATGGAGAAGAATTTCGAAGCTTACTGGCAATAGAGCATGTCAGCTTTCATGTGATAAACAACATAGATAATATATAGCACGAACATTTTTTTAGAGGCAAGAGGGAATTAGCTGAAATGAATAAGTAAAAGAAAATGTCCAAGATATACTAGATACCTATCAAAGAATTAGAAATCGAGGAGGAAATCAGCGATCTGAAAAACAACAAATCACAAGCATCATAATTAGCTTAATACGTAATTACTGAGGAAAGGAGCCAAAGGAGGCTGCTTGCATGTGTTCAAATTAGTGAGGAAGAAAACAATTTATAATCCATAGAAAATTCAAATTTATTGAAAACTTAGCGTAGTAGAGCGCTTTCGGCTTTCGCTACTGCAAGCGAGCATAATGAAGAGTTTTAATTAATTACTTGTATTTATATAATAAATTGGTGAATGTAAATTTCTTGTTTTCTTTTTGACTCACTAGTCAGGTTCCGACACAGGAGTTGAAATTGTAAAAGGACAAAAACGACAAAAGTAAAAAAACATTACGACATGACGATCTGTACATGATTAAAAGGTCAAAAACAATATAAAAAGCCGCCAGAGAGTCAAGATTTCAAATAGAAATTTAGTATTTTATGTCAAATTAGTATATTGTGAATATTAAGTTGTTTTTTCAAAAGATGTCCATGTCTCTGACTCTAATTCATTGAATGAGAAGACGAAAGTTCAGACTTTTAAATTTAAATCCCTGATTCTGCAAGTCATCCCCTCGACGTTAAGTCTAATTCAAACCTATAGTGGAAAAACAACTGTTTTTGAAAAAAGTCTACTGTCAAAATGCAGAGATGTGATTCTCGAGCCTGCAAACATTATTGACTATTGATATAGGTGTAAGTGATGTTATGTTGTCTTGACCAGGATTATGAAATTGGAATTTGTATAATTAATTATGAAACTAATCAAGTAGTTTCTTATGTAAAGTTATGTAATTTCTGTTGAGGCTGACTTGGGTGTTAAGACAATGGTTACCCTACTATCTTTGAGTTTCCTATTAATCTCAATATCCCCGAGATGTTGAAATTCTTAGAAGAAACTGCCCGTATAAGCTTTCAGTTGGACTGTGGATCAAAGTTATGTTTGGAGATGCGGATGTGCTCATCAGATGCTGAGTTAGTTCTAATGTGGTCAATAATGCGAGTTTTCGAAGCTCTGCATGAGAGAAATTGAAAGAACCACAAGAAAGTTTGTAAATTCCACTTTTTGTAAGTGGGTCTATTTTATATTTCATATTAATCAGCTGAGAGCCCAGTTAGTTTGTGGTTTTAAGCGATATTTTCACATTATTCACATGTTGGTGCACACAATTATTGACCTTTTATATTGAAAACAGGATCAACATGGGATAAGGAAACAAATTTGAAGTTGTCGGTGTGTTGGGCAGGGAAAAATTCTTCCTCGTGTTTGATTTTGTTGATTAAACTGTCTATGTATTTTCGATCATAATCATTATTGTAAGCCAATTGTTCCAAAATTTTAACTTCCTTATGATAGTCTTCGGTCGATAGAGTCTGTGTTGTAACAAGGCCGCCATTTTGTGTTGGTGGGGATGATTGGGAGTGTTCGAAATCAAATGATCGGTCTGTGCTGGTTTCCTATAGATGGAAAATTAGAAACCCTCAAGTGCTTTACCTATGTCAAGATTTGGTTGAGTTACATGCCTCATTAATTTCCTTCTCAGAGTTATCAATTACCGTCTGCTGATTATTTTTTTTCTAGGTGTGTTTCTGAATTTTCACCCTTCAATATTTAATGTAATCTAATTTTTTTTTTTTTTTTTTTTCAATTCAGTGGCGCCCTTGCCATTCTGTATTGATTAACTATTGACCCACCCCTAATAATTATTATTTGCTGAGCAAACTGAGCATATTATGGGCCTCCTTCAGAAAAAGAAAAAAAATATATGAAGTGTATATATATATTTTTTTTTTGATAAACTTAAAAACTAGATAAGGTATAAACAGATAGAAAAGATAGAAACATAGTGAAGGGAGAAAAGGAGAAAGCTGAAAGCGGTTATCAAGTATCCTAGTTTGATATCTAACGTATATCACTCGTCCTTACGGAAAAAAAAAATCATTGTGGTCTTCTAAAAACTTCAATGCACTTTCAATATTATTTACCATTATTTTACCATATATATTTTAATATATAACATTTAGAAGAGAAACGGTACAAAAAAAAACAACTACACAGGGAAAGACCCTATGCAGTGAAAAGATGAAACGTCAATTTGAATATAGTTCTGGGCGGAGTTCCCGAGAGGAAGTAAGAGAGACCTTTCATCCCTTGTATACAACGGGGATCTGCCGCTAATATACAAGTTATCCGTAAAAAAGGCTTAATTCCTTGCTCAAATCCTTGTGATAAACTTTTATGTAACAACGAATTGCAGTTCCAATTAGATTTGAACGCTCAACGAAATTAACTTAAGGAGGATAAAACGAAGTATACCATACTTTCTGAACTTGATGAGTATTTGCTAAGTCTTTAAAATTATTGGCAACAAGGTTGAAACTATTATGACAGATCATATATTGTGGAACTCCAAATTTAATTCTTAAGAAACTTGACGATTCAGTTGTCAAGACAATATTTGGTGAGCCAATAACAGACGACAAGGAGATAACCATTGTTTTTTGATGATCTCGGAAATGGACCCATTAAGTCTACTGCAATGATTTGCCACGGAAATTGAACGGATTTCTCATTGCCCATTAAACCTAATGGAGGAAGATTAGATACCTTCTGACTTGCACAGACATGAAAAGTCCTTACAAGGGATAGGATATGCTTGCGCATTCTAGAGCTAATAGAAATTTTCTTGAATTCGGGACAAAGTTTTGAAGAAACCGTAATGAGCGACAGTAGGAGGATCGTGACAATCTTGGATAGTCTGCTTCTGAAAATATTTAGGTACTACTATTTTCCACTCTCTAGTGTTGGATTTGACATGGATAGAAGACATTATTTATTTGTAGATAATACCGTTTTGACTTTAAAATGAGGAAAATGATCAGCAAATTTAAGTATTTTTTGTCTCACCACTTGTGAAGATTTTCAGGAATGATATCGATGAGAGAGATTTCGGGAAGACATTCTCGGATACGAGATAAGGCATCAGGCACAATATTGTTTCTATCTTTACGGTGAACTGAATCAAAGGTGTGGGGTTTTCAAGATTATTAAGCCAAAACAATGCTTGGCAATCAGTGACCACTGTGAATTTAACACCTTCAATATAACTCCTGAAACGATCGATATTAAATAAGAGAGCGAGACATTTAAAATGCTGTATTTGTAAAAAAAATTGAAACATCATGTAACTTCACATTCGGATATTTATCCTTTATATATATAATACTCGTAAAGCGAAATTTTAACAGAAAGGCGATTTGGAGACAAACATATCAACACACTCGGATATTCATCTTTTTGTACGTAACACTTATGAAAAGAAATTTAATCGAAACCGCGATTTGAAAATGCACATGTTAACACACTCAGATATTCATCCTTTTAATTGTAAGCAAAATTTGAACGAAAAAACCATTTGAAGAGTCACTTAATAATACATTCAGATATTCATCCTTTTGAATGTGACACTTGCAAAGCAAAATTTTTAGAAAAATTCGTTTCAAAGATGCACATGTTAACACACTCGGATATTCATCCTTTTGAATGTGACACTTGCAAAGCAAAATTTTTAGAAAAATTCGTTTCAAAGATGCACATGTTAACACACTCGGATATTCATCCTTTTGAATGTGACACTTGCAAAGTGAAATTTAAACGAAAAAGCGCTTTGAAGAGTCACATGGTAATACACCTAGATATTCATTGTTTTGAATGCGACACTTGCAAAGCAAAATTTGAAAAAAAAAAAATCGTTTTAAAGATGCACATGCTAACACACTCAGATATTCATCCTTTTGAATGTGACACTTGCGAAGCAAAATTCAAACGAAAAGACGCTTTGAAGAGGCACATGTTAACACACTCGGATATTCATCATTTTGAATAAGACACTTGCAAAGCAAAATTTGAAAAAAAAACGCATTTTGAAGATGCACATGTTAAAACACTCGGATATTCATACTTTCGAATGTGACACTTGCGAAGCAAAATTCAAACGAAAAGACGCTTTGAAGATGCACATGTTAACACACTCGGATATTCTTCCTTCTGAATATGACACTTGCAGAGCGAAATTTAAACGAAAATACGATGTGAAGTATTATATATCATCAAACTCGGATAAGAAAAATTTTAAATGAAACATATCCAACGCTAAAAGAACCAGGAGTAATTTGAAACAACATTCAGTGAGGTATTCAGATAAGTGTAAATTTTATTGTAGGTAATTTTTGCTTCGCTTAATTTAAACTTGAAAAAAATGTGTTTATTCAACATCCAAACAGAGCGAGAGACATTCCTTCTCAGTTGCACTAAGGTTTCGTTCCGCTTTAGTGAGAGACCAACTAGCATATGCTATCACTTTTTCGACACGACCAAAAATTCTTTGGCTCAATTCGTCTCAGAAGTTTTGACATTTCTAAACTACATAACGCCATCACCAGAAAATAATAAAGTGGCAGACTTGAACAGTTGTTGTTCGGTAACCTCATATACGGCAGCAAGCTTAGATACTCTCTCGAGAAAATAATATAAACTTATGGAATCTCCAGTGAACTTTGGACTACGGATTGTGAATAGGATATAGTTATTTTTGAAAAATATAGTTTTCGGATATATGTCCAATCATCACATCAAGTTCCACAGTGTATTGTAGGAGGGAACTCTCAGAAAATTACCGATCATTACAGTGTTCAAGTCCATGACTCAACAGATCAGTCTCATATTCATCGAAGGCAACGTCTGACGGATTTTTTACCCTTTGGTGAAACTGAAAGTTGTTTCCTTCCTCACTAATACGTAATTGTTCCCAAATATATACTTACCGAATTAAAAAGAAGCTTGTAACTTACCTGAAACAGAAAAAAAACATACATACAATATGAGTTACGAAAAGTTATATGTTTTCTAGAGGTGTTAAATAAATAGAAGTGTTAAATAATAATATTTGACTTAAAATTTATTGTCATAATAATTCTGCAATAGTTTTTTCTCGATTAGTAGAGTAGGTACTATTAAGTACTGGTTAAATTGGTTTTCCATCTTCTATCTATTTGAACTAATTTGATAGATGGAAATTGGGAATTTGACACTTCAAAGAACTAGAAAATTGAAAGAACCCAAATGTAGCTCTCTACACAATATAACATTGATTGTATTGATCGTAAAGAAAAACGCCCAGCAGCATTATTGAAAATCTATGCATCAATCTCCTTAATATTGCATAGGCTTTCAAGTAATGAAACAGAAAAGTTACCCAGCACATGACCACTTTGAGTACACATTAATTCATCATTCTATTTTACCTACTTCTTTATTTAACGTAATGGTCATTTATCAAACAATATCCTATTTTTTTACGGATTTTTCTATAAGTTACTCAATTATTTATTTATTGGAAAGCTTGTTCAACAAAAATGAAACTTCAAGGTAAATAGAGTTGAAAAAGGTCATTAGCGATATCATAATACAAATATTTTGATTCCAACTTATAACTACAAGACCATCAGCAATGGCGCCATTACCGTTGTTTATGCTAATAAATTTTTATACGAGTATTATAAAGAAAATGCTTTAGTGTCACACACTTAACAACCATTAAAATATTAATTATAATTAAATATTTTTTGCCGTGACTTTGTACATGAAAAATAATGTCAATCACTCAAATTATCGCGTCTATCTTTACTAGGAAAAATATTATTGCGTGTTGGGCGTGAGTAGACTACTTGGAATTAGGGGTATTTTTAATATTTTTCGACCAAATTGTTTAATTAGTTTCAGTTGTAGTTATAGTAAAAAAAAACTGGATGTATGATAGAATTGAACAAACACTGATAATTACAACTGAGAGAAAGAGAAAGGACCTTGAACGAAAATAATATTGTGAGTCAATAAAGACAACTACAATTGTATCTATCACACTTACAACGGATTAGTTTATTTCCTTCTATAGGTATCGTTAAAAAGAAATAAATCAATAGCGACAATAGAAGACCCATGTACAAACCAAATAATTATTATTGTAAATGGAGTTTTAATATTCAATTCAATTTCCATAGAAATTTCAAATTGGCGTGGTAATCACACGGCATCGCCTATTGTTATGATTATTGAATTACTTACATACAAGCACAAGAACGGTGGCTTTTCTGGAAAAATAGTTGATATGATAATAAAAAATAAAAAAACATTGGAAAATCAAAATCAAATTGGAGATAATATCACATAATATACAGATTCTTGAACATTTGTTATACTATGTAGCCGCAAGTTCAATATGAAAGTACCAGTGTTAAGCTCCCTTCCCAGTCTCTCCTTTTGAAAGTTAGGCAAATATTTTAAATCAACGTACACAAAAAGATTCTTTCCTCAAATCTCATAAAAGTCGTTCCTGTAATGATGAGTGGTTTACCATAATCATCTATTATGGTTGGACTCAGGACTCAAGGTAATTCACGTTCATGCAGAGAAACTGCTTTTCGGGAAAGATTTGGAATTAGTGCTCCATTAGGAGTATTGTATTTGAAAGTAGTTTGTTAATATTTCTTTGAATAACTTAACAGGTGAAATGTTTCTGAAGTTTTTGTGGAGGAGTTTGCAAAACACGTTCGATGAACGTTCAACTATCTCAATACTATCAGCATGATGTGACTCCAGCGCGATGTGAACGATGTGTCCGATAAACCTTTTACAGGGGTTGTGTTTCTTGAAAGCAGTTCCAGAAACGAAGGCTTTCCCAGTGATACAATTTCGGGACAGTAAAATAGAAATGTTTGGAGTACCTACCTAGGCGAGTTAGATGACGTGGTAGAGGTACTGCTTTTACGAGCAATCAGTTAATGACTTACTGTATGAATCTGAACATTAAATGGGTTTTGTGTGTTACCTCTACTCCACGGGCTAACGGTCAAGTTGCTATAATAATTCGTTCGTGGCTTCTACTACCGCCAAAACAAGAACGACCACGATCTGGTACAGTTACGAAACGAGATCTCCATATTGATCAAGTCCAAAGCGGAGTATCCTCAAGGTCGGTCAAGGTGTTTTTGTCTGAAAAGGGGAGTGTGAAGGTATGTGTTGGAGGTGTCAGTTGCAATACGACCAAAGTTGATCCATCCTATCCCCTTTTCTGCTGCTAGGTTTGGTTTCCTGCTCGAAGCACCCCCTCTAGGCTTAGATCCTTTAGGAATCTTGGGACATCTAGCGGTTCCAGGGCTGTAATATCTTCCAACTGTATAAGGGGACTTCCAAAGTTCTTCATCCTCGATCGACTAATGGCATCCTAGTTCAGTAGTAGATGGTAAGGTGTCTCTTCTTCGTCTTCACAGGCTCTGCAGGGATTTCTTATGTCTGCAATGTCCTGAAACAAACCCGAGATACTTTTCTTGCTAAGGTTGACCAGCAGTTCTGATCTTTTTTGGTTGAAGTTGCCCAATAGATTGGCCTGTGTGTAGTTATGGCTGTTCTAGCCATTGTTTGTTCCTAAGCCGGTTCTCTTTCCGCAAAATAGTTCTGGCCCAGTGAAGGGAGTAATGCTCCAATTCTTACGAGTCTGCCTGCGCATTCGTTGCTCTTACTATGTTTTTTTTTTCCTCCAACTCATTGAGTTTCTGTAGACATTCTTTTGGCTGTCAGGACATTATTTCAATCTCTCGTTTTCGATAACGTCTGTTCAGGTTGAATTGCACGCATTTTCCGATTGCATGAAATTCCGCTTAAAATATGCTTGATGATTTTCCCATTGGTTCCGACTATCTGGTTCGTGGCCCGAATACTCCGCTCCAGTTCCTTCAACAGTTTTGGAACCGTCTGTGTACCATTTGATGGTTTTTGTTTACTCCAACTGTTCTAAATTTTGAAATATCCTTCATTTTCATTGGCACTTTGCACTTTTCCTAGGGCTTTCCTGGCTGTTACTAGCTGGATTCGGCTATACCAGGCTACCGCTCCGTAGGCGATAATAGGTCTTACTATCATAGTATACATCTATCCTAGGATTGATGAGTTACAACCCCACGTTTTACCCGCAATATTTTTGCAGACCATGAGTGCCGAAATTGCTTTGTTTTTTGTGTTCTCTACGTGTCGGTTCCAAAGAAGTTGAGAATCTAGGGTTATTCCTAGGAATTTACCTTCTTGTTTCCAGTTAAGTCTACTTTCATTGAGGCGAATGTTTCTCAGGTTTTAAAGTGTCGTTCTTTTTGTAAATTTTACCAGTGTAATTTTCGCTGAGTTTATATTCAGCCCCACTGTCTAACACCATTCCTTCGTGGTTCGAAGTGCTTTTTCTATAAGGTCGCAGAGAATTCCTTCGTATTTGCCTATGACCATGATGACAATATCATCGGCGTATCCAAAGTAGGTGAAGCCCTAATCGGTCAGTTTATTTAGGAGAACATCAACCACTAGATTTTATATCAGAGGTGAGAGTACCCCTCCTTGTGGATATCCTCTAGTTGTGGGTTACACTCCCTGGAACGTGAGTAGAACAGCTCGTTGCTCTTCATTTTCTGTGTAACTACCGTCTGATTTCTTGAGTGTCAATGGTCTTTGCGCCCTGCCTTTTGCCAAGGTTTTGTATAGTCTGACTGCTGATGCTGTTTCTGTGTTAGATTCACATAAGTTTTTTCGTTTTGGCCTTCCTTATTTCTCTGTTGTACTCAGTCAGCCTTTCGGTTTAGCCTTGTCATTCTTCGTCTCGGTTTGCTTTGTCAAAGATCCAACGAACCTCGAATCTATGCCGTGACAGGTGACTATCCCACCATAGGCAATCCTTTTTGTTTACTTGTTTACTGCCTCCATGATTGCTCCGTTGAAGACCTCAAGGGTTTCTTCTACTTCACGTGTATTCTTGCAGCTTAAATGATTTTGTTTGAGGTTGCATTGCTGTATAGTTCATTCCTGCACTCCCGTTACGTCAAACATTATGATTCTGTGGTCAGAGAGAGAGAGAGGGTTCATTGGAGACTCTTCAACTCTTGATTATTTGGTCAATATTTGGACTACAAAGTGTCATGTTCTAACACCTCCTGTCTGACCCTAGTAACAAATATTGCTGTATTCCCTACATTAAGTATATTTAGGTTTGTTTGAAAGATAAATAAATAAGGTTGAAGATAAAAAGGGGAGTAACGAGGATCGAAGTAAAAAACCTAATCCACGCTATAAAGGACTTTTTGTATCACGATAGTATCGGATAATGACCGATACATTTCTAGTCTAGCTACCTGAATCCGAATGCTCTAGGAAGCTTATATGGGAATATGCCTTCGTGAAAAAATGAAATAATTGTTCATTACGATGATGTCATCCGACGATGATGAATCTACAAATGAATGATTCTGGAAATTACAAACTATAACTAGGAAAAAAACATTCATCACAAAAAAATAATCTGGAAGAGGATTTGAAAAACCCTTCAACTAGGAACACGTTCAGCTGATCCAAGACTTCGCAAGTTGAACGACAAGGAGATCTCTAAACTTGAAGCTTTACTAATAACAAATTATCAATAAACTTTAATAACGTTGGAAGACGTACCTGCTTCCTGTTTCTCCAGAGCAAAACGTTACCTTATTAGGAAAAAACTTCCCCAGGAGCTGAACGTTCCTTTCAAGCAAAACGTCGCTTTTTTAGAGGAGAACGTTCCTAAGGCGAAAATCTCTTCTCTTAAGTGAAACTTCGCCTTACAGGAGGAAAACTTTCTTCAGGAGAAAAACGTTTCTCTCAAACGAAACTTCGCTTCATTACAGGAAAAGGTTTCTCGGGAGAAGAACTTTTCTATCAAGCGAATCGTTGCTATTAGAGAAAAACGTAGGCATTTGAAGAAGTAGGAAAAAACGTTTCTCCCAAACAAAACGTCGTTTCATTAGAGGAAATCATTTCTGCAGTGCAGTGGTTGTACCAAAACCTTTTACCTGAATATCGACAGCATATCCGGAAAAGTGAGATTACCGACGTTGTTTCCCTTTCGAGAATCATAAGGAAAGTCGAGCTCTCATTTTCAAAATTAACACCTCTTTCAAGCCGGAATAGAAACTGGCAACCTGAAGAACCCGTTCAACAGATCGAACAACTTCGACGAAACTCCAGGTATGAAAGGCCGATGCTTACCCGGAACAATCCACCCAATCCAACGAGGAGCCCCGTCAACCGCAACCCCGGCCCTAATGCCATGTTTGGAGATGTGGGGAGTTAGGACATTTCTGGACGGAATGCCGAGGAGTAGCTAAGCTTTTCTGTTCAAAATTGGGGAAACAAGGCGTCATGACACTAGATTGCTGCCTCCGCTCGGAAAACTATGCCGGCGCTATTCCACTCTGAGGTCGGAGCAGCGAATCTCACACCTACATGAGCTCTACCTGATTGCCGCCCTCGTATTTTGATCTACTTCTACGACACACCGTTATCAGCTCTCGTGGATAGCGGAGCTGAGAATTCTTACATAGGAGATTTTGCCGCAGAAATTTGTCGAGAAAAAGGAGCTCTAGAAGTGCCACCGCACGTCAGAAGTGCGAAAGTGGCCAATATTGCGTAAATAACCCACAACAAGCTTATATTTTGTTATTTCTAATTTAATATAATTTTCCTCTCTATTATTTACCATAAAAATAATATTCTAAAAATAGATGCCTGTAAAACTGGCAACAACAACCCTTTGAACCGGTAAAATTGCAGGTTTCTTCATTACCTTATAAGGCAGTGAACCTTTCTCGCCGTGTGATTGGTCAGCCGCCGCACAAAACCCCTAGTTTTTTGCGACCTGCTCCCTGGCAGAGCTAGTCGACGCACATTCTTCAGTACTAATAGAACAAGCGAAGAGTTCGCACCCTCGCGCCCTCTGAATGCACTCCAGGAGCAAAACCCCCAAAAAAACCCGTTAGTACGCGCGATTTATAGTAAAATACTACTCTCTGTGTCTCAAGGCCTGACATGGTCTATATAATTGATTACAATTCATGTAATTAACCCCTAAATGTTGCAAGTCACCTCGGACGAGCAAAATTCTCTCTTACGCTTGTTTTTGGCTCTATCTCTCTCACTCTCGACGGGCTCCAACGCACCTGTATATCATTGTGTTTTCTTTTCATCTCAGTGGAAAATTCCCTAGCTGCCATTGTGAATAGTGGTGATAAATGGATGAATAATCGCCTTGTGGATTTATCTGCATGAACCGGATTAAGCAAGTAAGACCGTTACAATATCTCTAACAGTCGAACAATAAGTACTGATCAGTGATTCGCTTGAACTGCACTATAAATTGAAGTGTTTTCTAACCTTTAATGCAGAAATTTGGTTTTCATACTCGTGAAATTAACATTTGTACATTTGTATATAGAAACTGAGTATATATAAAAAGACTTTTCTTGCACATATTGTTTACAGACTTCAGCAGAAAAGTGCTCAAATTGTTAACTCTCAATAAATAAAAGAACTTTCATGGATCAATAAACATTTTGTGATTGCAGTGAACTGATTGAAGTTGACGAATTATTTATGTTTTGCTCTCGTACATTTAATTAGTTAATTTGTATTCTCGTTCATTGAACATTCAACCATAAATGATATTATTATCATTATCAGATTTCCCTACTTTTCATAATACAAGATACTTTACTAAAAAAAAAAAAATACTTTAGATTAGTATAAAATTTTTAGTTCGACTGGACGTCCAATTAGGAATTTTTAGATAGGATTTGATTGATAACCATACCGAATTCCGCTGACATTTGCTAACGTGACGCTGTCTGAAGAATTTAGTTATTTTCCGCACCTTACTACTGAAATAGTTTTGGGAAAGGACATTTCAGGACAACACTAATTTCATTTAGATCTTCGCTCAAATCTGGTGTATTTAGACAGCAAACCGCTAGACACTCCCAATTTGTGCAGCCTGATAGGCCAGATCGATCTGACACCTAACTTAGAGTTGACGGGAAGTGAGGCCGCCTTCAAGAATTTCTAGATTATGAACTACCAAAGCTCGGAAAAATCCAGGGAACCAACCCATTAATTCAACACTCTAAAAAACTGCTCAACCCGGAACCCTTTGAACAGAGATACCGTCCGCAAAATTCGAAGATGCAGGAAATAATTGTCAGTGAGTAGAAAATATGCTGGAACAGGGAATAATTGAACCTTCCTCCAGTCCGTGGGGCGCACCAGTGGTCATTGTCCGTAAAAAAGATAGTAAGTATCGGTTCTGTTCAAGCATCGACCTCAAACAGGGCTACTGGCAAGTTCCGCTGGCCGACGATAGCACATCAATAACCGCCTTTACAGTGCCAGGCCTTGGCTTATTTCAATTCCGAGTTCTGCCATTTGGATTACATTCTGCACCGGCTACTTTTCAAAGATTAATGTATCACATTATTGAACTTGAACTCGACCCCTACTGTTTCGCCTATCTGGACGATATCTCGTCTTGGGAGAAACATTTAAACAACACCTGATTAACCTGAAAGAAGTATTCAACCGACTCGTGTTATTCTGGGTAAACCACAAAAAGCGTACACCTCCTCTAAATTTTCAATGGCAATACCAAAACCTTCGAATTTTTCAAAGTACAAAAACACGCACAAACGGCCAGAGCGAGTTGTAAAAAGGGCCACAAATCAAAAAAGAAAACAATTTCCGATATGGGCCACTCGTAATTGTCGCGCTCGTACACAAGAGATACACGGTCGGTTATTCGCGTTTTGTGTGAAGTCGTTCCGTATGTAAATTGATAGCTTTTGACCATCTGACTAATTGCGTTACACGTGTATACGTTCATAAAACGTTTGGATATATACGATATAGATAAAACGTACAAAAAAAAATTTGATTTGTTGTTTTTTCGAAAGCTGGAATATGGCAGCTGCGATTTATGCTGGACATTGTGCAAATTAGAAATCGAACATAATTTGTTTAACATGCCAATTGGAAATAGTCTAATATTTATTCAAACAGATACATCGATCTAGTTTGCATAAATCCACTGCACTAATTAAAACCAGTTTGTAATAAAACGTTTTTGAACTAAAAATCATAAAATAACTTCTATAATTATTTGAACAGGCACATTCAAATTCGTTGGACGGCCGCTTCAAAATTTGACCCAATTAGTTAAAATCACTTTTCGGTGGTTTTATTTCGGGTGAAAAAAAAAACACTCTAAAACCAATTTGTGGTTTTTAATTTGAAAAACAGCGAATTTTTATTTTGTTGTCAATAAATTTAATATTTTTATGGAAACAGCTTAGGAAACAAGGTCACGGTTTGATAAAAAAAAATTCATAGCGATTTGCATAAAAATCTTGTGCATTAAGGTTTTACGATCAAAAATCCGTGCGTAGGCTCAGTTAATTTGGCCTCGAAACTAAATAGCTTTTTCCTTACCCAAGTAATTAATAAATTTTAGCATAAAGGTTTATCGTTTGGTTACAAACGATGATCGGTTAATGTGTTTTTGGCACGAGTTTGCAAGCAATATTGTAGTTTAATAGGGCGGTTCTTAAAAATTCGAGTCCGTGCATGCATTTGGTCATTTAGATAATGGCCCTTAACAACGTGCTAACTCAATTTCTAATAATAAATAGCCATGCTACAAGTATGTTGAATGACTTCTTTATTTTACGGAGAATTTGAGACCGAAGCTAATCCACCGAAAGGGTAGATTAGCTGGCCCAGGTGAATGATTTATTTCTACATGATCCACTTGATCGTTTGTTTCTTGAAACGAAGCTTTGATTGAGTGGGTGTTGGTAATATGGTTCCTCGCAGGTAGTAAATAAAAAGGTGCTAGCCCTTTTTTGTTATCAATATCAATATATAATTTGATACAGACCCCTAAAGAGAGTTGCAATATTGATTCTCAGCTAATAATGCATATTGATTAGGTACCTGGGGTGGGGTGTGCGGTTTAAGTAATAAGTTAGCAGTCTTGTTGTAGTTAGTTTATCTGTTGTAACTTGTGTTGGAAGTTCGTGAATTGTCAATAATAATTTATATTATGAATCCCGAAATAATTCCGTGTATACGTGGAAAGCAGTTATATACATAACACTAAAGTCAAAAACCGCCAAAGGTTTCGTAGCATGGCAAATGCTACTGTTCCCTTTTTCTTTAATTATATTATTTTATAAGTTAAATTACAGTGGCGGATACAGTGGGAGGGCAGTTTTAAGAATGTTTAGAAAGCTAGAAACCTATAAAAAATGACACTTTTGTCTTTGTCCCAGAGATTATGTACAGGGTGTTTTTATATATATTGACATCCCACCTACAGCCTTCACCTTTATAGGTAGATGAATGGTGTAGGTACCTAAATACAAAAGTTTTACAGTATTGGCTAAATTTTTAAAATTCATGGTCAAAAACAAAAATTGAATGTCAGAAATATGAAATATTGCATGCTTTCAGCTTTTTTCAAATGGGATGCGCTATATTTGGTTCTATATTCTTGAAGAACGCAATTTCCCGATTCCAAAACTATATAGTTTGTCTATATTTGGTTGAGCGGTATCCAACATATTTGGTTCTAAAAATTTTAAAAATACTATCAGAGAAACCAAGTACTTCAAATTTTACCTGCAGCTTCCACCTGTACACGTAGGATGGTTCACAAAATCAGTAAATAGTAGGATAGAATTTTTACAATTTTGGGAACCAAATATATGGGAGATTGCTCAATAAAATATAGATCGGGGCATTGTGCACTTCGAGAATATAGAACCAAATACAGGGCATCCCATTTGAAAAAAGCTGGAAGCATGCAAATTTCACATTTCTGACATTCAAATTTTGTTTCTGACCATGGTTTCTAAAAATTCAGTTAAAACTGTACAACTTTTGTATTTACACCTTTCTTCTACCTGTAAAGGTAAAGGTTGTAGGTGGGGCGTCAATATATAAAAAAACACCCTGTACAAATAAGTGGATTATTGCGGAACTTATGGGTGGACACTGTGGAACTGTTCAAATAAGACACTCACCTGAAACGTGTAGTTTTTGAACTAATGAGAAAAATCCTTAACTGAGTGAATCAGGTTAGTATTTTACTTGAACAACATATTGTTGAATTGATGGCAGGGTCCACTCATAAGTTCCGCAACAATCCACTCGTTTGTACTTGAATAACTTGTCACAATATATTAATAGTTTGATAAATTACCATTAATAATTCCTGTTGAAAAGTGAATTGAGAAAAAGTGGACAATTTTACAAATTCTGACTTCCTATAATAAGTTATTTTTCAAGTAAAAATAAGTGGATTGTTGCGGAACTTATGGGTGGTCCCTGCCATCTATTCAACAATATGTTGTTCAAGTACAATACTAACCTGATTCACTCAGTTAAGGATTTTTCTCATTAGTTCAAAAACTACACGTTTCAGGTGAGTGTCTTATTTGAACAGTTCAACAGTATATTGAGTAGATGGCTGCGGAACTCGCCACACTTGAATACCTTGTCACAATTTATTACTAGTTTGGTAAATTAACAATAATTCCTGTTGAAAAGTGAATTGATAAAAAGTGGATAATCTTACCAATTCTGACTTTCTATAATAAGTTATTTTTCAAGTACAAATAAGTGGATTGTTGCGGAACTTATGGCTGGACCTCTGCGGGACGAGAGCAGCGAGTTCCGCAGCCATCTAATCACCAATAGACTGTTGAATTGTTCAAGTAAGACATTCACCTGAAACGTTTAATTTTCAAACTAATTATTCTCCTAAATAGTTCCCCCATTCCAATATTTTTATGGGCTATTCCTTCGAAAAACCATGTCTTACACAATGCGCTGCCAAAATTAACCCAAACTAACCCAATCTGGCTTAATTTAACTTAAACTGCCCCCCCCCCCTTTTAAAAGACCTGTATCCGCCTCTGTTGAATATCACCTTGAATGTTGACAGTCTGGTAACTGGCATTATTAAAAGTTTTCTGCCGCCAATAATAGTAGCAATTATTACCCTAGAGGGCACTCTTTTCAGTTAAATTTGAAATAACAGTTTAGTACCAATACTTTCCGTTGGCCACTTTGTCGGGGGGAAGCTCTGCTTTGTTCAGTCAGCTTGTCCGATTCTTCGTCCCTTTTAAATTTTGACTTCCGACCTGGAAGGTTGAGCCTAGCCTGGGGGCAGCCACCTTCCTGAATGAAATATCGATTACCGTTCTCGTGGAAAAAAGTACCTTATCGGCCTTCAGGCACTATTAATTGCCAGAATTACCAATTCTTAGGGTTCGTTCGCTCGCACCCTTAGAAAAAATCTAAATTTTTTAAAAAAATTGTCCTAATTTCTCCAATTTTTCATTATTTTTGCCGTGTATCTAGGAATGCTTTTATGACCCCACCTACTACACGCATGTATAGTCGTATTTGATTGGTAGAGCAAGTGCAACACTCGTTTTCCACTGACACCGTTCTCGTGCTTAAAAAAAACAGTCCCAATAAAACATCATCGTACTGCATGCACTATCTCATCCATATACCTCAAACGTCCAATATTATTATAAATAAATATAAGAAAAGTTAAAAAAACAGTAAAAATAAAACAAAACCATCCTAGTTTGTCTGTGAGAATCAGATTAGAGAATAGATTTTTAGATTAGAAGGCGGTCGATTACGTTATTTTTTGTCATGGATAATGATAGAAATGATAGGATTATTCAGCTATATTTCAAAAAATTAACAATGAAAAAGTTATACATTGTTGGAAGTGATGTTTATTGGAAAATCTTCAAATAAAATCCCCATCAAAATCTTTCATTTTGGGGATTATCTTCCCTTTCTGCTCGAAGCCCCAAATATTCTTCATCTTCATTGGTTTCACTGCTGCTGCTATTACTATCCATCGAGGCACAACCCCATCAAGGCCAATGCTTGCCATTTTTGGTACTTAAGGAAAATTGGAGGATTAAAAATTTTATCCTCCCCTATTACATATAACTGGCATAGTACAACAGTGGAAAATGTTCATCAACATTATGATGGTATCAACATGTACTTGTTTGGTGACCTTAACTTACCCAATGCTCAGCGGTATAATGATCAACTAGGAGTAATAGTTCACTGCCCGGGTGGAAATCCAGCAGTAGAAGTAGCTCAATCTCTTGGCTATCTGAAGTTATTTCAACATAATAACATACCGAATAATCGAGCTATGAATGTGTACTATCTATTTCCTATAATTGTAAAGATGAGATCCTTTCGTACAATGAATTCTACTATGACTTTCGTAATGGTAACTATAGAGAACTAAATAATTATCTGGCTTCTATAAATTGGGTAACATTACTGGGTAATAACGATATGAATGAGAGCACTAATCTGTTTTACGAGATTTTGTCTACTGGTATTGCCTTCTTTTTACCGTTGAAAAAGTTTAAAACATCTTCTTTCAAAAATGGTTTTCGCCTGAGTTACGAAAACTTGCGCCAAAAAAACAACTTCATCACAGATTACTTACATACAGATGCGAAAGAGCGGCAAATTCGTGGTTCAAGATTAATTTGATAGACATAGGCTGGCCGCACCAATGCCACATCAATGTATTTTGAACATATTTATTATATAAATGCGGAAGCTCAATAATATAATATTATTTCTTTAATTGGTTCACAAACAGCAAAAAAATATTTTTTTTCTACCCGCAAAAATATGTAAACACACAGGCTGGAACATGCTCACGCACTCGGCCACGTTAATTGTCCTGACGCCGGCGATCTTTATCTATGCGAGGGGCCGCTGGCGGCCCGGCTTCGTCACAGAATATCGTCGACAGCAAGTATACGTACTTACGCATCTGTATTAGGTGATCTGTGACTTCATCTCAAAAAAAAGAGAAAAAAAAAGCTAAGAATAACAGTGAAAACCGCACCCCTCTATGACAAATATAATACCGAAAATATGGCTCTATGAAGGTACCGAATCACCCTATGACGTCACGAAAGCTCAAGCGACGCACGAGAAAGTGAAGTAAATTGAATTTACATATGTTTTTCCTGTGTCACCTGCAATAATCTAAAGAAAAATCACTCACGCGTGCCGGGAACATTCAAATTAACAATGCGGAGCGCGGCTGGATGAAGCTCTAGTGACGTCACACATACTTTAAAGCTGTATATCTCAGTGATGGTTTATCGTAGAATAACGAGGTTTGAACAGTTATTCTTAGATTTTTTTCACACTAAACTTTTGGTGCACACCCCCTTTAAACACAAATATTAATTATTCCGAAATTTCAAAAACTGATATCTTCAATGAGATTAGCAAACTGCCAAACTAACTCACTTCTGGACCTGATGGAATACCAAATTTTCTATTGAAAGAATGTGCCTGTACCATTGTGCTGCCTTTGCATTTACTATATAATTAGGTTTTGAAGTTATCTACATTTCCTAACAAATGAAAAGTTAGTCACATTGTTCCAATATTCAAGAGCGGTAAAAAGGACAATGTGGAGAACTATCGCAGTATGTGTATCCAATCAGCTATACCTTAACTGTGATAGTTCTCCACATTGTCCTTTGGGCAAGAGTGGAATATAGTGAATTCTGATAAAGAAGAGTTGTTAGGGAAATATTTGGATCCTCAAATCCTAAACAAGCTTAGGTTTGCCTCACCCACTGTTGGCCTGGCCGAAGCTTTCGATCCTGAGGCAACAACCCTTCCAGAAAAAGTGTACTTGAAAATTGGAGTGCTCTCATGGCTTTTCTGCGACGGGCTTATCATAGGTCGTCCGGCTGTGGCGGCAAGAGTTAGAGCTTCAGCAGTCCAGAATGAACTGGTAGTGGCCTCCTTGAGTGAAATCAGACCGCTTCTGATCTCCAGAAAAGAGGCTTGTCGTCGGGCGATGAAACGTCTGTCTCACAAGCCAATACGTCTTCCAAGAAAAAAGAGACCCGGCTGGACAAACTGAAGAAAAGTAACTTGGAGATACGAAGTATGATGACGGCATTGTTGGATCAAATGGACTCACAGGCAAAGAGTGTAGTTGAAGAGTTGATGGATGAAGAAGATATAGAAGAGGATTTCTCGTGTGAAGATCCATTGCATGATAAGACTACGGAAAATGCGTCAGATGATCAGTCCAGCTGGAAGGCCCGCAGCTTATTTCCTGAACAATTATTACAGGATGTGGAAGACATTGACTTTGCCCCCAGGACTTCAGAACAGCAGCCTTTGATTGCTCACCTAAACCAAACATAGAGCAACAGGGCATGGATTGTCAGAGACTCAATTTATCATCATTTAACAAGACCAGATACCTAGAATCTCAAAAAACGCCACTGGGACTTAATGTTCAGTTGGAGCGCATAAACATGCTATTTAAATCTTCAGACAATCTTATCAGGATCTTCGCTTGCTTGTATTTCACATGGTATTCTCCTCCAGCGCGAAGCTTTCCGTAGATCTAATGGATGAAATATCAAAACAGCCTTCCCTCAAGAGTGACATACAGGAGATCATGCTAAGCCCAGATTCTGAATTCGGATCTATTTCGCGCGATCTGCTGCAGTACACCTGTGGCCGTAAGGAAGAAGTAATTGAGCAGAGGAGGAACTGCTTCAAACCGAACAGTGCAGTAGTTTCCACGCTTCTTCAGAATATTCTACCCTCGGGAACCCACCTATTTCAAGAAAAGCCGCTAGACGAATTGGTGAAATGACACGGGTACGCGTTTCGTGACAAATCCAAGTTTAAGGACCATCCAAAAACGTTTCATAGGAAAGAGTATAGGCCAACGGGCGAATATAGCACTACTTCTAGTGACAGACAATCGTCCTCAAAAGTTCATCATCAAGAAAGATCGTTCTCAAGGCTACGCCTACCGAAAGAATCAAAGAAAAGAAATTATTCCACAGCATCCAGCCGGTCATTTCGAGAAAGCTCCTCTTCGCAGCGAGTTAAGAAGCAATGACTAGCGGCCTCAGATCTTCAAAGGAGGAAGGCTTCAAAGCTTTGTAAAGAGATGGGAGGAAGCCGGCGCCCCAACAAACAATTTAAAATCAATAAGGGGTTACTCTCTGCCCTTCGTAAAGACTCCTCCGACAACCTTTTTCACCAAGCAAATCTTGACTCGTTTTTATACGCCGAAAATGGAGAAACAGTTCGAGACGCTTTTAACTCAGGGCGTAGTAGAGGAATCCACGGCAGACTCGGGCTTCCTATCGAAGATATTTTCAATCCCAAAATCGGATGGCAAAAGGCGGACCATTTTCAATCTGCGTGCCCTAAATCAGTTTCTTTGCCCAAAGCAGTTTCGACTAATGCATCATCTAAAGGTCCCCAACTATTTGCAAGACGGAGACTTTCTAGTCAAACTGCGAAACTGGACACAACACAGGCATATTATCATATTCCAATAAAAACCCATAACAGACTTTTTCTATCCCTGGTTTATCAAGGCAAAGTTTTCCAGATGACTTGCCTCCCCTTCGGGTTATCAACGGCCCCACTTGCTTTCGCAAGGATTTCGAACTGAATAGCAAGCCAACTAAGAGATAGAGGATTGAGGATAATAGTCTACTCGGACGATTTTCTGTTAGCGCATCAGGATCCTCGCCAGCTGTCTTCATATCTATCAATGACAATTCAGTTCCTGGAGGAGGCTCGATAATAAACAGAGAAAAGTCGGTAGGCCTTTCTCAGACCAAGATAAAATTTCTAGGAACTTCTTGGGACACGGTAGAAAAACCATTTCTCTTCCAAACAAGAAAAAGGTCCCTATAATCCACCATTAATGATTCGAGACCTTCAGCTCCATCTGGTGGACATCTCCACAGGCCTCCCACTTCCTCAAGCTCGGCGTCTTAGTTTGGAAGTTTGGAATTGGAATTAACCGGGAACTGAACTCAAGAGGCGTAGAAGTACACTTAAGACGTATGCATTAGCCTGGAAAAATTGGTTGGTTCACGCCAGAGAGAATAATGTTTCACCCAAAGACCCACACCCTAGTGGCTTTATTTCTAAGTTATCTGTATAGAATGAGAAAGTTGGCTCCAACAACCATTAAACTATACAAATCGGTCATAGCACTATTTGCGAACCCCATAAAAAACGAATGCATTTTGAGTCATACTCTAGTACATGTACTCAGGATAGCCCTCGACCCCCTTCAAATAAAAAAGTTACATGGGATGTTTCAACATTGATCAATTGGTTGAGGTGCGATCGAGTAGATAGAACCAGCTTGTTCCAAGTTTCGAGAAGGTTAGCTTTAATTTTGCTGCTCTCGCCGGGGCGGAGAATACATAATTTAACCCTTTAAAGAATCGATAAGGATCATATGGCAGTGGGCGATGACAGTATTTGTTTATGGTCAGAATATGGATCAAAAACCGATAAAGCCAAGCCAAGTATAGGCAGTCTGGTTGGAGGATTTCAAAGATTGCAGTGGAGGACTTAGACCCAGTGTTCTGGGTAAAACAACGAATTGAAGTATCCTCCGACCGCAGAAAAGCTGTGCCCAAGCTTAATAAGCTATTTATATCTACTAGAGGAATAGTACAGGCGGTTTCTAGGACCGTTATTGCAGGTTGGGCAAAAGCAGCATTTGTGGCAGCAAACATTAACTATTCGCCTGGTAGCATTAGATCAGCGGTGGCTTCCACTGGATTCGAGAATAATGTTCCCCCTGATATCATCTTAGACAGTGGGAATTGGAAAGTTCAACAAAACTTTTTCAAATTTTATTACAAGGAAGTGCAGCGAATTAATCAGCCGGGTAATAGGTCAGTTGATCTGGTCACTGATAAATCAGCTATGCCGGTGTGATTGTATAAAAACTTCATGCTTATATTTGTTTCGTATGTAGGAAAGCAATTTTTATCTTTATTCAAGAAGACGGTTTTGTTGTTCTTATTATTGAAAATATGACTTGTCGTGGTGGTTTAGTGGATTAGAGCGTAGCACCGGCAATGCTGAAGACGCTGATTCCTAAACTTTCTCTTTATTTTCAATTACCACGCTTTTCGGTTGTTGTAACCGACAAAACTTCATTTCCTTCCAACAGTGCTTATGCGGTCATCGCATACACCGAGTTTTAACACACATGGACGAAACCTACATATAGTAATAGGTTAACTTATTCGAATTAGGACCGATGCCATGAATGTGTGGGGGGTCTATTGGAGGATTGAGAATTTTGGAAATGAGCGGAGAACCACGTAACTTCCTCTTACAACACCAAAACGAAAATCAAAAAGTTCTGTAGGGTCGTGGTGGCCCAAGACCAACATTTTTAATCCTTCAATTTTTCCTAACTTTCTCTTCAATTTGTTGAATTAATTTTATTTATTTTTTTATTTCATCACCCTGTATATCTTAAACGGATAACTGTTTTCAAGTTAAACATATATCAAAAAATCGGCCAATTATTTAAGAGTATGTGCTGCATGGTTTGTGGTAGATTTACTTCACTGTTTAGTGAAAAGACAAATAATCCAAAACATCTTTTTCCAAGGTCATTCAACTTGAGAGCGCCACCCCGGCTAAAGCGTAGGTAATAGACACATGCTGTCGCTGGATAAATGAAGAGGACTAAATCTCTTCAATTTACTATAAAGGTATTTTGTTGTCATACGTAGCGAAAGCGCTACGTTTGGGAAAAACCACAAAAACTTTGGGGGGATGAATTTTGTTGGAAAAAGTTAGACCCATATTAAGCTGCCCTTGTTCTACCAGAAAAAAAAAAATAAAGCAGAAATTGTTTCGAGATTGCGAGGTTCAACCTCTCCTTCCTGGCCTAGTTGTGGCCTTGTGCATTTCGTTGCCTTTGTCACCCAAACTGCTCCGATTTTTCAGGACCTTTCCTCGTTTGATTGGTTCGTTGAATGGTGCTATAAATGGCATTTCAACTTTCAATTTCGAGCACATTTTTCCTTATGATATTTTGCTAATAGCTGGCTCTTGCATGAGAAGAAGAATAAATTACTCCTAATATTTTTGTACTAAAATATTGAATGCAAGTTCGAATGCCATTTCAGGGATGTTTGGTTGTTGGAAGGTCAAAATGTATGGTAAATTGAATCTTTTGGAATTTGACACTGCAACCTATTCCCATCTTGACTTTTCTCTGATCTTGACATTGAATGACGTTTACATCATTTACATAAACCAAAATTCCTAGTGAAAAGTATGACCGATCCATCAGAAAGTGATGAAGCCCGCAAACCAGAATCCCAACCCAAAACTAAATCCCTTAAAGATCGTGCAGCCCAACAAATACAAGAGGTACAAACTCAGTACGAAGAAACCAACAAACAATTAACTGGTATATTGACACAACATATACCTCACGAGTACTACGACGACATTTACCAAAATGTTGCCAGCGATTATGAAGATATTCTACAAGAAAATATGGTCAAACTAAAACAAATCGCCAAAGAAGACTTCGATATTTGCAATCGCAATAATCAAAAATTAGTTGAAGATACAAAGGAGCAAATTCACTGTTTCATTTACAAAACCTTCCAAGAGCATGCATCGAAAAAAGATTTCACTCAAATAGCCGAGACAATTTTTGAAAACGTTAATAAAAAAGTTAGAGAAGATTTAAAATCTAAAACCAAATCCACAACTAAAGCAGTAGAAAGTACCAGAAATAGCATAAGTCCAGATATTAATATTAATTTTGACTTTCGAAAGATGCCAGAAGAGGTGGAAGCTGAGCAGGGGCTTCAGAAGTTTTTCGAAGAAGAAATCTTACAATTCAGTGAGCAAATTGAGGAGGACTTTGGGAATATTAGGGAGAAAATGTTAGAAGATGTGGATGAAACTAAAAATAAATTGAAAGAAATTATGGCAAAGGCAAGGGAAAAAGCTGTTCCCAGGGAACTTCCGGAGGTAAGTATACTAATTACTACTTGGTAAAATGTATTATTTTGTTTCTTATTGACTTGGTTTGATCTTCAACTGAATTACTAACAACACAAGTGTTATCGTGAACAATCGAGATTAAGTGGGTCGGAGCCAATTTTTGAAAAGTTTGCACCATTGTGTGGGACTTGTGTACCCTGAGAATAAAAAATGGAACAACAACTGCTGCGATTTTCCAGAATTTTTCTTCTTTGATTGGTAAGTAAAATCTGTATTGGTTGAGAGTTACGATGCCACATTTCCTTTCCTATGTGTTGATACTTGAAGAGAATTCTGATATCTTCTTCTTCCTAGCCGTTCTCTATCCTCTGGATATAGGCTTCTCTCAGATTTTCCCAGTCGATTACTTCAAGCTCTTGATTGACTTTGTCAAGCGTTATTTCCTGTCCTAGTAGATACTACATAGTAGTAGTAGTTTTTTACCTGTTCCCGGCTTTCTATGGTTATGGCATCCCTATCTGTTTGCTCATCTGTCATAAACTTTTTGATATGTTCATTTATAATCAGATCTTCTTGGCTGCTTGACGTGATTCTTCCAAGTCTGTTTCGTTCGGGGCGAATATAACGATGTCATCAGCGCATCTTAAATTATTGAGGTTTTCTCCAGACATATTGATCCCTTTTTTTCCCAATGTAGTTCCTCAAACACATTTTCAACACGTGGGATTCATTCTTTAAGTGACTACACCTTTTCCAATTGTAATTCAGAAAGCGGAAAATGTATTTGAGAAAGGGAAATTAAGTTTCAGAAAATGGAAAATGTAATTCAGAATAGGAAGTTATTATTCAGAATATGGAATTTGAAATTCAGAAAAGGAACATAATATTCAGAAATGGGAATTTGTAATTCAGAATAGGAATATGTGATTCAGAAAGGGGAAATTTAATTCCAGAAAATGTAAATTGTAATTCAGATATGCAATTTTGAAAATCAGAAATAGGAAAATGTAATTCAGAATCATGAAATATCTATGAGTGTTTTTTTTTTCAACTTTTAATCTTGTGTCGCTGAACACGGGACTGCTACTTGCGTTTATTAAATTATCATTTGTACAGTTTTACATAAAAATGTTCTTTGCGAATCCAAATACAAAAATCGTATTCATACAAATTCAATTTTTATTCAGTTACCTATACGTAAGCAGATAATAACATTCCTCTAAAAAAATTACCAAAAAGTATGTTGATAACTTAATTTCCTCAAATGCAATTCAAAATTTCAGTTACTGACCAACTGGCATATCATTTAATGCTAGCGCCACGGCATGGAAGGTGGTTGAGTGTTGGTTGGTTCTCTCACTATCTGTATGTACCTGTGCTCTGCTCTGTATCTCTGTACATAGCTTATCGTGAGGTGCATATTATACTTTTCTGAATTACAAATTCCATTATCTGAAATTAAATTTTCACCGAGATTTTCACCTTCTGAAATACAATTTCCCTTTTCTAAATTATAATTTACAGTTTCTGAATTTCAATTTACTATACTGAATTACAATATTGCTTTTCTGAATTTCAACTTCCTAATCTGAATTTCATTTTCCCTATTCTGAAATTAAAGATACAATTCTCAAATTCAATTTCTCTTTCCTGAATTATAAGTTCCTATTCTGAAATACATGTTCCCTTCTCTGAAATTAAAGTTTTATTTTCTGAATTACAATTGAAAAAGGTGTAGTTGTGTGTTGCTTTTGCTTGAGTTTGGGCAAAGTTTTGCTTTTAACTGGGTGGTTTTACCTGTTATTTTGGTCTGTAAGGGGTTATAGTTAGTGAAATTTATTTTGGGAGGACTTTTTCTTTCTTGTGGTTGTCAATTTCAATAATTATCGGTAGTTTGAGGAATTTATCAATGGACAAGTAACTTTCTATGACTTCTTGCAAGATATGGCATATTTTTTTCAGATTATTGCTAGGTATATTAATTTTTAAAATTTAGTTTTTTTTTGCTAATATTTTGGTTATGAATTGTTAGTATTGTACTGAGGTATTGTAAGGGCAAAGTTGTTACACAGCGGACAAAATTGATGTAAAGTAACCTTGGCTATTCTTAATATTAGCCCAAATTGGGAAAACATTTTCCACTTCGTTGGAGACATCTGACAAAGATTAAGCTGTTTGCTTTCTGTTATTGGAAGGCAACATGGATTTTTCTATATATTTTCTTTTTTTTTAGTTTTTATGCCTCTAAATTTTGCAGAGATTTGTGTAGAGACTTACCTTGCCAGTTGGGGTTTATAGGACCTTAGATTTGTTGTTGGGTAGAGATAAAGGATTTCATTGTTTGGATTATTTTAGGTTAGGATACGAAGGATAGTCCGTCCAACTTTCTTTTCTTTTGGAGATTCCGGGATTAGTGTAACATTTTTTTTTTGTTAAATCCTTTAGCGTCTTGGTAGTTAGGTGCGTTTCTGGGTTTTTCGGCGTTTTGGTTTCTCTTCCTGGTAGGGGACAGGGGAGACTAATCTGTTATTAGTGATAAATTAGTATAGGTATAATTTTGTTGTTTTTTTTTTATATGACAATTTTTGGTTGGTTTGATTAATCCATCCTATACAAGATGGATATAAATAGGCTTCGAGGGGATGAGATATCTTATGAGTTGTTGATCCGAAACTGTGCGCAGGGAGCTAATGTGCAGGAGAAGCGTCAGGTTCTTCGAGCTGCTTTGAGGAATAATATCAGTGTGAGTTCTAGGGTTGAGATTGATCCTTGTAGGGAGCTGACTACGTATTCTGATAAAGTCAATGAATACTTCGAACTCATTGGAAATTTTGATATCAACAATAAATAGACTCAATGAGTATGCACAAATCCAATCTAGACTTATGCATTGAGGCTAGGTTGAAGCGAATAACGCCACAGACAGAAGCACAAGATAGAACTATTGACAATTTACTGTTTAAATGTCATCATCTCTTTATTTATTTTGATCGTGTTTTTGTTAGACAATCCGGTGATCCACCTCCAGTAGAAATAGTGATATTATTCACTCTGGTGCCTTGCCTGATAATCGATACGCAAATGTTTCGGATCGAAGAAGGATTTCTCATTCAATGCCAGTTGTACTGAATGAGGTTTCAAGTCATCATAATATACTTGATGTGGGCAGGTCTCTGCGGGGATCGATTGTTAATGATATTCTTACTGGGGTGCCACCTTTGGATGAAGAGGATCAGACAATCTCGGATCCACCAGTCGATCGATTTATAGATCATGATATTAATGGAGGTAGGGCTAATGCGTCGAATCCTTCTCTGTCAAACAGGCGAGTTTCGTATGTCACAACTCCCAGAGTCCCTTCGGGTATTCAAAACCAGAATAACGACTCTCCACCCGATCATTACGATCTTTTCGTAATAAATCACACAATTATGGAAGCCGTTCCTCATCACCTAATTAAAATGAATGTTTCGGCGATATGCCTCCAAGCAGTCAAAGCGGTTCACAACGGTTCTCAGGGCCCCCCAAACAGTTCATATCCAAGACCGAACAGTTGTCATTGTCACTGTTCTGCTTCCTCAACCCAGCAATCAAATCGATTGGACCATAGAAACTTTCTTCCCATTAGTAAATGGATTTTTTTTTGACGTTTCGTGTAGGCGTGTGTCACCATCAACAAACCCTAGAGCCTCTGTTGAACCCAGTTTAGCTATTCGACGCTCTCTGCCTTGCGCGCCCCATATTAACGTTATTACTGACGATGGCCAGGATGATCTGATTGATTTGGCAGAACCTGTTTCATCAGCTGTGCGGGCCCTTACACTCCAAACTGACGAAGAGATCAGTTTGAAGAAGTCAGTTGCAAGTACTCCTTATTTAAGTGCTGTGGGAGTCCAAGCGGAAAAACTTGAGTATGATCAGCGGACTCCTCAATTGCCTCATCGTGGTGTTTTGGTCGTTTGCTTTAATTGTCACAAACCTGATCCTATGCTGAGAAACTGCGACCGGGCGATTTAATGTAGCAGGTGCGGAAAAATGGTGATTACGCAGAATCTTTGTGCGTGTTCGGGTAACGTAACAGGTCGTTGTTAAAAGACCACAGCAGTCTTCTCCTAAAGTATTTTATTTATTTTCGACGCGCGAGCATGACAATCGACCATATACGGAAATTGATGTGTGCGGTCAAAAATTGGGTAGTTTTTTGGATAGCGTTGCAAATAACACCATCCCTGGTGGCTCCGGTTGGGAGCAGTTGTTGGAATTGGGGTTACAGATTCAGCCTTCGAACATACCTCATTGTAGGGTTGCCAGCAATCAATTGTGCCCAGTTTTAGGAGTTGGTTGGCCGCGAAATTTTTCTTAATGTCTCGGTGACACCAATCCTCTCCCATACTTTGATACTAGGAGTTGATTTCTTTCGAGAAATGGGGTTGGTTCCTAATCTTGCCAGAGGGACTTATGAGTTTAATTTCGTTACTTCTGAGGTTTTTGGAGAAAAGGATGTTGTGCAGATCTCTACTGTGATTTCTCATAAAAATCTCACCTCGGATCAGCAAAGACAGTAAGATGAATTAACAGAGATATACTTGCCCCTATTGAGCAAGGGTTTGGAAAAAACTTCGTTGGTGGAATATCGAATTGAGGTTATCTCTGAGCCAATAAGACAACGAGCGTATCGTGTCTCTCCGGTAGTTCAGTTCAATTGGGAATTATAGAACCCTCCTCAGCTTCTTCTTGGTCATCTCCGGTCTTGCTGGTCTGTCTGACGGTATTTGTCGTTTTGTGGTGGATTACCGTAAGCTCAATAAACATTCGAACAAAATAGCATATCTAATTCCTTTCATCAATAACATCTTAGATAAACTTCTTAATGCTAAATATCGATTTGAATTCCGCTTTCTGGCAGGTTCTGGTGGAGAGTTCTTCCAGAGAGTTTATGGCGTTTGTGATTCCCGGTAGGGGTCATTTTCAGTTCAATAGGATGCCATTCGGACTAACAAATAGTCTTGCGACTTTTCAAAGATTGATGGACAAGCTCATTGATCATACGCTTGAGCCATTCTGTTTCACTTACTTAGATGACATAATATGTACAACCGATACTTTCGAAAGACTTCTTTTCATTCTGGAGTCCGTTTTTGAGCGATTGTTGAAGGCAGGGTTAACGCTTTCTCCTAAGAAATGAAAGTTTTGTCGCTCGGAGCTAAAATATCTTGGGTATATGGTCAATAAGAAGGGTCTCTCAGTTGATGCAGAGAAGGTGGAAGCGATTGTGGAGATTCTAACTCCAAAAAATATTTTTTTTTTTTTTTTTTTTTACGGATATGCGCACTCGCAAGGAAATGTCCTATCACGCTCGAGAAGCGGCAAGTGCGCGGAAATGTCGGTGTATGTTGGTCTTGAAACGGTTCAGGTTGTAACCTGCAGGGAAAACCGTCGCAGGGAGTTTATTCCACAGCGATGCTGTTCTCCAGAGATATGAATTCTGATATAATGAGGTTCTTGGTGCCTCTAGTTTGACAGTAAATTCATGGTTACCGTCTGTTTGACGGGTTCGCCTGGTACGTGCTACTCTCGGTGGAATCATACGTGCCAACTCTTCAGAGCATTTTCCGTGATAGTACCTGTAGAAGAGAGATAAATCGCCCACAGATCTGCGATGTTCGAGACCATCCAAGTTACGAGTAAGTGCGGGGTCATTGATCAGTTTGATAGCTCGTTTTTGCACGGTATTCAAAAGCATTAAGGTATGTTTGGGTGCTGCACTCCATATATGTGAGCAGTACTCCATAGTTGGTCGAATCTGGGCTTTGTAGAGTGTCAGCAATTGGCTTGGTGTGTACAGATGTCTTGTACGAAATAGCACCCCCAGCTTTTGGGAGGCCCTTTTAGCAATATCTGCCACGTGACTGTGCCAAGACATATTGGTCTCTGCAGTAACCCCCAAGATGTTCAACTGACTCTGTAATGTGACAGCACTTCCAGATAGCATGATGTTTGGCTCACCGATGCTGGTCTTTTTTGAAAACAGAGCTGCTTGGGTTTTCTGCGCGTTGAACTGTACAAGGTTTTTGTTACCCCAGTCCTCTATTATCTCCAGATCGTTATTTATCTGCGATATTTGAGTTAGTCTAAGATGATGGAATTCACGTGCGGAAAGACCTGTGGGTGGTATGAGTGAGGAGACTACATTGCCATCGTCTGCAAAGCAATAACGTGGATTTACTGTTTTATCTATGAGGTCATTTAGGTAAATCAGGAAAAGAGTAGGCGAAAGGATTGCTCCCTGTGGCACACCAGCATTTATTTGGTAAGATTTGGAGTTCTGGCCATCCAGTGCAACATAAATGGATCTGTCCTTTAGGTAACTTTCAAACCAAGTGCAAAGTTTCGGCGATAATCCCATTGCTTTGAGCTTGTTGAGCAGATTTTCATGCCAAACTTTGTCGAATGCTTTAGATATATCTAAGGCAATTGTTCTTGTTTCACCCCGCAACTCAATCGCTTTTTGCCATAAGTGAGTGACGTATGTAAGTAAATCGCCAGTTGACCTATATTTTCGAAATCCGTATTGCTTATCGTTGATAATTTTGTACTTTTCCAAGTACTTGGTTAGGTGATTGTTCACAACTCTTTCCATTACTTTTGATATCACCGGAAGTAGAGCAATTGGTCTATAGTTTAACGGATCTGTCTTTTTTCCTTTCTTTGGAATGGGTTGTACTGCGGCAGACTTCCATGATGATGGATATACTCCTTGCCTGTAAGACAAATTGAATAAGTGGTGGTATGGATGACTTGGTGAAGTTAGATCCAACAGCTTTTGCAAGAGACCAAAAAGACCTAGAACTACTTGGACAATTCAGCAACCTATTTTTTATTCTTTGATTGTATGTTTCTTTAGCGGAGTCAATAGTAATTTTGCAACTATTTCTGGCTTCTATAAATTCTGTGTGGTTTTGAGCGGTTTGTTGTCGTTTCCAAAGGTTATATGCTCTGTGTTTTTTCTGTACAGCCGTTTGACACTGGCTGTTGAACCAAGGTTTTGCATTAGCTCTACGTTTAGTTGTATGTGGGATATATGCGTCCATTCCAGATAAGATTACTTGTGTTATTTCATTACAGCAAATAGTGGGATCAGCTGTTTTAAAGCAAACCTCTTGCCATGGAAAATCCAGGTAATACTGTTTTAGGTCATTCCATTTTGCCGATTTATAGTGCCACATTTTACGAGGAAGTGGTTGTAGGCTTGGTGGGATGAGCATTTCGCACTTTGTTATTATAAGTTTATGATCGGACGAACCAAGTGGAGCATCTACTTGAATTGTGTACGAGTCAGGATTGGTGGTTAGGAACAAGTCTAAAAGCGCTGCAAATTCGCCCCTTTCTGAGATACAGGTAGGTTCATCGACAAGCTGCGTTAGACCACAACTTATGGCAAAAGCTTCTGCTTCTCTGCCTTCGTTATCTGTTTTGTTGTGGTGTTTCAGCCAGGGTATATTGTGGACGTTGAAATCGCCTAAAAAGACAATTTCCGCCTGTGGATAGTTTGACTGTATACTATCACAGCTTTCGGATAATGTCGCGAAAAAGTTTTGGTAATCGGTGTTACTTGGCGGTCGGTAGAGGCAGCAGATAAACTTGGTCGATGACTTTGAGGTGAATTTTAGCCATATGATATCAAGGTTCGCTGGTTCTAGCTTCTCCTCTCGATGACATGAAAGGTCATTTTTAATGTACACACAGATCCCAAAATTATGTCGAAATCGGTGGTGTAGGTCATAGCCGGGATAAAGATAGTTCACAATAGGTGTTGCAGAACTGATTTTAGTTTCAGTGAGAACAAGGATGTCAGGTCTTTGTTCTTCAAGATGTTGGTGAACTGAATTCATATTTGTACTTATTCCTCTTATATTGCTAAAATCAATTCTGAGTTGAGTTTTTGATCTTCTCTTTATATCTTTGCATGAAGGACCCCCAGGATCACCCGACGCCCGGAGATCCGAGTGGTCGGGTATTTTACCTCCGGAATATTTTGATCCTGGAGGCGCCATCATGCTATCTGTTACTCATTGTTGGAACCGGACTGCCAGCGCAGTAGCGGAACGTGGTGATACCACTTAGCGCTACTCAACTTTTTTTTACTGAGGTTAGGAGGGTAATTGGCACAGCTAGTTATTATCGCCGTTTTATTCCTAATTTTTCGACCACGGTCGACCGAGAGGAATTATTTAGCGATAGAGAGGCAGCTTTTCGCCATCATTTGAGCTATTGAACTCTTAAGACCTTATCTAGAAGAGTATAAGTTTACAGTGGTAACTGATCATCACTCCTTGATTTGGTTGCATAATCTCAGGGAACCTTCAGGCAGACTAGCCTGTTGGGCACTTCGCCTGCAGAGTTTTGACTTTAAAGTTAAGTACCGCAAATGCAAGGACCATCACTTGCCCGATCTTCTGTCACGATCCGTTCCGGTTGTTGATGCTGTAGACGCTCCTGTTAATAACATCAGGGATAATTGGTACATTCGTCATAAAGAGTGCATTCTAAGAGACCCGTTAAAATTTCCGGACTGGAGGGTCGAGAATGATATTATTTATAAGCAAGTCCTTTGCAAATATCCTGGTTTGCGTAGCAAATCCGACGTTTGGCTTGAGGTGGTTCGCAAAGAGAAAAGGCGTGATATCTTGGCTGGGTTCCACGATCCTACACGGTGACACCCCCTTGTAGAATTTTCAAACCTTATGGGAGACTGAAGTCTCAATATTATTGGCCACGCATGCGGAAATATGTGGTACGTTGTTCTGTATGTTTAAAACATAAAAGCTTCAATCAAGCTCCAGCTGGACAGATGGGTAATCGACTGGTCGTTGTCAGACCATTCCAAATGATAAGCGTGGATATAGTAGGGCTTTTGCGAGGCTATTGTTACATTTTATCCATGTCGGACTATCTCTCCAAATATGTTATATTGTTTCCCAAGGCGTTCTGCTACCGCTTCTATGCTTTCCAACCTTCTGGAAGAGTAAGTTTTTCTTGAATATGGTGTCCCAGAATTTTTAATTATGCAGGGAGTTTCAAGGTCTTGGTGAGGAATATAGAACGAAAATTCTTTTTAACGCCGTTTATCATCCTCAGGCAAATCCAGTGGAGCGTGTACATCGAACAGTGAAAGACATGTTGGCTTCTTACGTTGCCGATAAACAGAGAAATTGGGATGTTTTTGCGAAAGGTTGCATGTGCAATCAACACCAGTATTAACGAAGTTACAAGAGTGACTCCGTTCTTTGTAGTGTTTGGTAGGGAGCACATTCTATCCGGAGACTGTCATAAAAGGGGCATTCTACGGACTGACCCGACAGACTTTGCTGATTCCGGTCGAGAAAATATATTGAGGGGGCGTAGCCAGGAAGATTGAAGAGAAACTCAAGACGACTAAAAATCGCTGCGACTTGCGTAGACGCCCTGTTCAGTTTTCTGTTGGGAATTGGGTCTATCACAAAAATCATGCACTCTCCAATGCTGCCAACGCGTTTACGGCTAAGTTGGCACTCAAGTTCGTTGGTCCTTTCATAATGCATCGGAAGGTTTCGCCATTGGCTTGTGAGCTTAAAGATCTCACTGGTAAAATGGTTGTTGGTATTTGGCATATTCAGGATTTAAAATCGGAACCCCCCTGATGTATAGGGTCCGGTTCAGTTGGTTTGTGGGACATCTAATCGAGAGAATAATTTCATGGAAATTCTTCTCTCGAGGAGGAAAGGGAGGAGTTGTTACGTTCCTAATTTTCATCACGTTGGTATTGGTTTTGCTCACCCTAGAGAGTTCATATCTCTGGGTATTTCTCGTATTTCCTGAATTTCTTCGATTGGATTTCTCGAAAGAAACATAATATGGTGAAAAGCATTTTTTTGATTATTGACTATCATTTCTGGCTCAGTTTGTTTACTTGTTGAAACAGCTGAGCGAGTGTCACCTGCCACCCGGTGCTCTGGTCGACTTGTTTTCTAGTGCACTGTACATACTGTGTTCTTCTTTTAGATCTAGAACAGTGGTTCGCGAAAAATCGCTTAAGGCTGAATTTGGATTGCGCTCATAGATGTCGCCATGGGTAGTATTTTGATCTGGAGAGATTTCCGAATTTCCGCGATGGTTTCTTTTGTTTTGGGTATTTGTAGTAGGGTTGTAGGGGTTATTCGTGATCGTTCTGAGGAATCGTTTATTGTGTACTCTGGAGTGGAATTGTATTCCGGAACGTTATTCTGCCTCAAGTTGACGTCGACTTGTAGAATCGTCTAATTTTGACGTTTGGCGTTTTTCTTGACGAGGTGAGAAAATCACGCTATTTTGTTCGGATAATTTTTCTAGAACGACGGCTAAGCGAGAGGAAAGTTTGGAAATTCCAGTGTGATCTGGGAATTTATTTAATTATAACACCAATCAATTTTATCGATTTGATAATCCACATCGGCGGGATCTGTGTGTATTGGTATCATTCGCATACTGTCGTTGGGAAAAATTTCACTTGAAGGCCACACAAAAACCAAGTAAGTACATGGAACCGTGAAATGTGGCGTTACGCCTTCTAAGGGTGTTTTCCATTATTTTGTAGGGCCTTTTTCTCTATATCTTTGACTTTAGGTCACCAATTGGTTGAAGTATTGTACCTTATAATCCAGAGAGGACTTGAGGACTGTTTTTGGACCTTGTGGATTGACTAGGATTCGTCTAGGGGTTTGCTCTCCTTCAGTGGTACCTGCCATACAGTCCTCCTGAACGATACAGTTTCGTCGACCTCAACTGGAAAAGGGGTCCCTGACATAGCTAGTTGAGACTTTCTACCCCAACCTCACTTCAATGTCAGAGGGTTTGGTTGGAGATTAATCTGCTCTTTATTGGAAATGGGAAGTGGATAAGTACCCCGTTGTGGGAATATTTTTCCTAATTACTTTATATATATTTATAATTTGGGTTGACAACCTAGCTAGGCCACTGCCTGTAATTCATTTATAGATACTGTTTTCTTGGGCAATTCTTTAAATTGCCAGGATATTTTTATAAAGGTACCTACCTACAGTCAATTAGCAAATAACAACTCTGCCCAAAGCTTGTAGATTGTTACAAATATTCAAATTGTATATTCTATTTGTTTTTGAACTGAATGAGGGAGCCTGTTATTTATCTATAAATATATTTGAGCTTGCCTATACCTGAACCTAATAATTGTTGTACTTATTTATTTGAACTTGGACTTGGAAATTATTGTTTAGGGTGAGAGTATTGCACACAGCCAGTGAACCTGCTCCTTCTCGACTGAGCATAGCTTTATCATAATATCGGTGGCGCACTTTAAAATAAGTTTTTGTGGCAAGTGTTCTGAGGAAGAATAACGGCTACAAATGGTGCCAAGATTTGATGGGTCTCCTTTTTTGTATATCAGAACGACGATGGCAGTGTCCCAGTGGTGTAGTATTTTTCCATCTGTTAGACATTTATCGAAAAGTGTTTTCAAGTGTTTTACAAGGTATTTTCCTGCCTCCTCCAGCATTTCCGGTAGTATATCTGGCTATTTTGTTAGTCTCTTTGTATTCTGGTATACCTTTTTCTCCTTGCTTTATCTCCTCTCCGGCATTTTTTTTTTTTTTCATTTCTTTGCTAAAATTTTCTGTCCTACCCTTTAGTTTCATGATAGGTACTTTTTGCTTCGTGGGTTCTATGGGGTCTTCCTCCAGTTTTTGTGTTAATTGTGTTGCCAAATCTGCTTTGTGTGCCTAATTTCTTTTTAATTGTGATATACCTACCTATTCAACATTTTTTTTTTTTTTTAGGTAAGATCCCTTATTCCCGAAGCTCCTGAGAATCATACTCTATTGAATCTCCCGTCAGGAAGTGCTGTAGAGCAAAATATAAACGATTTATCAAGTCATACCCAAAACGAATTCAATAAAGTAAACGAAAATATGCAAAAAGAAGTTGAAGAAACCAAAGAACAAATTAATGAAAAAACGAAATTTTACCTCGAAAAAGGAAAAAATTTATTAAATTTTCGTGACGATCCAGAATAAGACATCATTAAAGTAAAACGGAACTACTATAACCTACAAAACGACATTTTAATTATGAAAATTGATATTAAATATCGACATTCGAATTCCAAAGAACTTTTAATGGTCCAACTGATAATCGTTAGTTGAAAGCGCGCATTTAAATTTATGCAGATAGCAAGCAATTTTATAAAATTCAACTGAAATTAAATATTGTAGAATCGTTTCAAATGTACAATATCAGTTACATTTTGTGATAATATTTTTCTTTTTAAAATCAGGCCACAATCCATATAATATCGAAATACTTTCCAAACAAAATCAGCATTCGAAACTATTTTTACCATTCCCAGACGCCCTCTGGGACTAGGCCACACCGATAGGATTCTAGACATTAGCATATCCCGAGGGATGTTCGGGAGTCGCGGGAATTCGACTGATGTGACGTGGTGTCCGGTCTGGGGATCGATTTGCATGGCAAAGAAATTGGGAAAAAGAGCGGCTTCGACGTTACTCTCTATATATACGTTGGGGGGGCTAGGACAGGATATATTGCTTTACCTTTTGAGCCGGATTCGGCAATTTTATTTACTTGATAATGCGAACCGGAGCAGAGTTTTATCGAGTCGTGTTCTTTGGACTCTTAACCTTTTTTTTCCTTCGATTCAGGTTTCCGGTTTTGGGAAAGCTAATCGACGACTGGATTTTTCTTGAGGTCAATTTATTGCATGTTAGTAGTACAAGTCAAAGCTATATAAATAAAATACTCTTGCAATTGTTTCCTGGAGAACCATAAATTATTCAAGCGTCAATAATTATCCGAAAGCGGGATCGAAATTGGAACTGGGGCGTATTGATTCTTAATTGGATTTAAATATTCATCAAGAGCAAAAGCGGATCAGTAACGACTCAAACACGTATTTAATTTATTTATCACCCCTCCTGAAAATGGATTGGTATTGATAGATTGTTGAGGTTTACCATGAGTTCTAGCAAATTAATTGCTTTCTCTAGTCAAATAAATTTCTTCAGTTAGTTATTTTTTTTGGAAAAGTCTTTGAAAACGGGGTAAACCACACAGATAACCTCAGCTGAATACATGGCCGTAATTTTCAATTCAAATTTTTTTCATGCCATTTTGGATATGATACACATTATAACGTGAATTTGAGAGGAAATGTGTTAGCATAACAAATATTTTGATATCTGAAATTAGTGTGGCCCTTCCCAGCAAGTATGATAATCCTGATCTTGATTGGTTGTAGAAACTTCTATTCTATTTTGAATCAAGTTATTGAACACTATGCGAGGCATTATGTTTCTGAAAAAGCAATTAACGGTTTGAGGGTTTTGTTTTGAGTATTTAAAATCATGAGGCTTCCCACTATTGTTATTTATCGTTGTGATATTCACATAAGCCAATTATAAGTGAAATTGCATTGCGCTTGTACATTACCATTTTATTTAGTGACTTTGGTTTTCTTTCCTGAAGTATTTACCAAAGGTCACATCCAGTGGAACGCTTGGTAAGTGCGTGACACAATTATTGAATAGGTCAATTATATGGAATTACATTGCGGTCATACTTTATATAATTTCTTTGTTTGTATTTGGTAGAAGATATCGTTCGCCTCAATGAGTCGATCAACGTCTCTTTTAAATTTTCTTACCTTTGCTGGTGATCCATATTATAATGTGATAATGATGATTCATATTTCACTGTCACATCCCAATTTCATTAAGCATAGATTTCAACTTGCTTTCCATGGAACTTTCTGGCTAAAGTGTTACTAAATCACTTACTTACACCGTAGCGTTACAGCGCCTGTTAGGCTTTGGCTGACGCGATAACTTGTCTTCATCCGACACAATAGGTCATAAGCTCCGTGCCATTTTTGATGCCCAGTTTTTTCAGATCCGCATCGATGTTGTCCCGCCATCTCAGTCTGGGTTTTCCAAGTGGCCTTGCCCCTCTGGGGTTTTCTGCCATACCAGTCCTATTAGAGTTTCTTCGGGTTGCCTACGCACGTGTCCTACTCACCTAAGCCGTCGAGTATAGATCTCTCAGTTCAATTCGTTCTACTTCTGTATTGCTGTGTCTGTGGGTCCTTTGTCGGGCCGTATATTTTCCTAAGTATTAACCTTTCGAATCTATCTCCTCATTTCCACTCTTTAGTCCACGATACGCAGCCGTCATGATGGCAGGTCTGATGATAGTTTTGTATAGAGGAGAGGTGAAGTTTCAGTTCTTGTAGAGGGACCCGCTCGGTTATCTACGGAATCTGTGTAGGTGGGATCTTTTCTTGTAGAAGGGCGCAATCTATTTTTGAGGTATTTCCAGAAGAACCCACTCTGTTATCTGCATCTGTGTTTGTGGGATCTTCATGATCCGTGACAAATGGACTCAAGAAGTCATCAGAACTGAAGACGTTGCGATTAAGTGTATATTTTCTACTAGAAGCAAATGTGGACACGATATTTTTAGGAGTAAAAGAATTTAAAAATGCTTTATTAACAATTTCCGCAAATTCATATATTGTTAATGTCTGGCCGGGGTGTGCTAGCGTCCATTCTTTTTAGGAAACTTTCACGTGCGTTTTGAAAGGTCCATGCACAGCCAGGTCTAACGGTTGTAACCTGTGGCTGCAATGAGGGGGGAAATGTGAGCAAAGTTATATGATTGTCTTTAGCGAAGTTGACTACTCCTAGGCTTGTATGTGATTCGTTATTGTCAATAATCAAAAGAACTGGTGCTTCTTTAGAAGGTTTAGTGTATTCTCCAAAATGTTCAAGGCTACTGCGAAAATTGGTTTCAGTCATCCATTCAGATTTATTTGCAAGGCCAAGACTTCCAATGGGGTCACCTGTTAACATGAAATTTTTGAAATTTAGCCGTGGAGATATAAAGACGGGGGGAATAAAATTTCCGGAGACGTTTATGAAATTAAGAACCGTGACTAGCTGCCCTCTTTCAGCTGAATTTGCTTACCTCATTTGCTTTAGTCTCTTTTTTGTGAAAAGTTTTGGTAGCTCTGATACTGTAGTGACTCCAGTCTCATCAGTCCAGTTGAGTCTTCAGTCCAGTCTTGAGTTTAAGTCTACAGTACCCAATGAGTCAGTCCGGATGATATTCGCGAAGAGCTTCTTTTATTTTGTTGCCTCGGGAAAACGCGTGAAATCGAATCTTTGAAAAAGTAACGGAAAATTGTGAAAGAAGGACCATTTGAATTCGTTCAACATTATGTGCGAGCTCTAAATAATCAAAAGAAATTAGAATAATTAAGTGAACTTAAGGACCAATGTAAGTACTCTAGTGACAAGTTTTATTTTGACTTTATCAATTTTGAAATGACTATGAAGTGAATTGACTATGAAACTTTATTGCATAAATATTATTAACTTGAGTGAATTGACTTTAAATATTTTTGTGCTTAGTATAGATAGAGAAATTTAATTCAAATGACTGTTAATTGCAATGCACTTCACTGAAGAGTGAAGAGTTTGGATAATCGAATTAACCGTTTAGTCTAGAAAATGATATTTTGGTTTCTAATTAAATCAATTAAGATGAAATGTTCATTGTTTTGATAGTATTTACTCTGGCTAAGTACACGATTTTTTGAGTATAAGTATTGTACAAAATTTGGCAGTAAGCAATTTCAGGGATTTTATACGTTTATAGAACAGGAAGTTATGATAATTAAACTAAATTAAGAATTATTGTTTTGAGGTATAAAAGTACAAGGCTTTTTGATTGCATCAATTTAGGACTGTTTATTTTTGTATTGAAAGGTGTTGGATTAGGGTTAAGAAAATTGGTCCATGGTTATAGAAAATGAAAATCAGTTTATTTTCCTATTAATAAAGTATAATTATTAACAGATAACCATAAATCAGTTCGTTTCTCTCTCTTGCAAATAGACACGCCCCCACAATTCCATTTTTCAGTAACTGCCCAAGGAAATAATTACCATCAATTGGTACGCCACTGGCTAAAAACACAAATCCTCAGAGTCTTGCCGATGTTTGAATAATAAGTTTGTTGCCAGCTATGTCCAAAATATTAGAACGTGTCCTATATAATCAGATTTTCAAATATATAATTGAAAACAAGATTCTTCCCGACACTCAGTGCGGCTTCAGAAAAAATTTCAGCATAGCAACCGCCTTGACTACAAATACTGGATGATATGTTAGCCTGGGATTTGGTAGAGATTAGCGTGCTTGTTTTGCTGGATTTCTCAAAAGCTTTCGATACAATAGTTTATCGATTAATGTGCTCAAAATTGAAGTTTTATGGATTTGATTATGACTCTGTTTCTTTGATCAAGTCCTACTTTTCGGAGAGTTATTCAAAAAATAAGTTTCAATGGGGTGTCTTCTCAAAATTCTGCTATCTTAAGTGGAGCCCACCAGGGCTTTATCCTAGCACCCCTAATGTTTATTATATATACAATCGACATCCTCAACTCCGTAAGTCTCTGTTCTGTAAAGGCCTATGCGGATGACAAGCGTAAATTTGCTTGTCATCCGCATAGGCATCACTTTAAAGTTTCGGATTACGCAGAAGCGGAAAATACAATTAATAACGAGCTAAGTAAAATTCAACAACTATCGGAGGAACACAACCTCTTACTCAATTCCAAAAAATCACAGGCAATATGCTTTGGAAAACTAAAAGATCGGAATTTTATTAAGCAAAACATCAGCGTAAAAATTAATAACATACTGCTGCCATTCGAAACTTCTGTCAAAAGTCTTGGCCCTACAATTAACGAAGATTTGAGATTTGTTGAGCATGTCAAAAATATAAGTAGAAAAGCATTATGTTCCTTTAAACTCTTATATCTAAATAGACATATTTTGGACTTAAAACTTTAAAAAAATCTTTGTGAAAGCCTGGTTCTGTCAAAATATAACTACTGTGATTTTCCTTATAGCAACTGCCTTTACAGTAATGATAAATTCAGAATAAAAAAAATGCTGTTTTTTTTTTCAATTTTTTAATAAAGTCCTTTTATTATTATTGTACTTGGCGCGAATGCTACACCACCTTTCCTCTACTTTAATTATGGATCTTCTATTGGATCCAAATATGTTCATAAGAGCAAACAACTGCTCGTTTGCGGTTTTAAGTAGGTACTTTATTTCCTCGCCGATGTCATTGTCGGCTGTGATGATCGAACCCAGAGCCGCTTTCGGGTGCAGAGTACGAAGCTCCTAGAACACTTCATACCTGTCATATACTCCATGCGTTTTGCACTCGAACGCTTGAAACCGAACGGGTCGAACTGTAGTCGGAGTACTTCGGAGTAACTCGGGAGCGCTCAAAGGGTGGCACCCGAAAGCAGCTCAGGTATTTGAACTGCTTGACGTTTTCAAAGTTGTACTCATTCATTGCCACATTTTGTCCCACTGTCCCTTTGCCTATCCTAGACATATGCATGTATGTAGTCTTGCCTTTATTGATCCTTTGACCCATTTTAGATGATTCGTGCTCCAGTTCAACAAACGTTTCTTTGCTATTTACCACGCTAGTTTTCAAATACCTACAAATATAAACCAAGAAAATCGTAGACCATAATGACAATATTCTAAAATCTCTTTGAACCTAGCAGAAAGTGAAAATTAATTAGTGCAGAATCACTTTTACCACCTCATGCTCCTAAAAGCTGCTGGACCATGGATTCGATTGTGACCACCTTCGTCTTTGGATTTGGATCTGTCATCCCCCATTAGTAGATATTCGAAATTAGGCCGCAAGGCGTCTTCACTGGCTTCTTTGGTTCTGCTGAATCTAGAGCGGAAGACCCTGGATATGTTAGCAGAACGACTGCGTAATCGGGAACTCTTCTCTATGCCTTTTGACTGGGGTAACTTCCCGCTTTTCAAATTGCTGCCATTCCGGGACATCTAGCCTCCAAATTGAGACCTGGAGCGACTTCTTTGGCTCACTTTCCTATACGTATACTTTTGCTCTCATCTTCAGTAACTCTACGGCGTGGCCCCTAAGTTTTCCATAACGGTCTTCGACTCATTGCGTTTTTTTAGAAAATTAAACCGTTTTTAGTTTATGGTTGCGGATTTGAAGGACGAACAATATTTCTCGCTTATGTCACGTGCTCTCCTATTCTTGCTACGAAGCCTTCCTTCTATGTCTTATAGAAAGCTTTTTTTTTTCCGTGTACCCTACTCAGTTCAGGTAACGACGTATCATCGGCTGAGATACGGCTATGTCCGTGTCCTTGACACATCAGTGAACTTTTATGGACAACTATCAGTATATTCAAACATCATTCCTGATACAATAGCGACAGTCCATAATTTCGTTTGGGCACTTTGCTCTCGTTTAGGTACTTTGATGCTAAATAGGGAGATTCAACATCACAGGTTCTTCGAACGGCGCCTCCACCATATGTCACACGCCTCGCGGCTAGTGTGGGAAGGACCTGAGGTTAGGGGTTGCTCTTCAAGAAAACACACAACTACAAAAAGGAGCTTAACGTGTATTGTCTGCTAGTGGGTACATTACCCAAGGGGCACTACGTAGGTGCGCTACATGATTCTCACGTTCGGGCTCTACGTAGATATACGGGAATGCAACTGGTTCCCGCACGTATAGGCGGCGATGCCCTGAAGGGGTAAGGTGACCCTGAAGAGGATTGCTCCAAGACATTCTGGGGTAAGGCGACCCTGAAGAGAAGTGTAGCTACTGCTCCTTTGGGTGAGGAGACCCTGAGGATAGAAGGACCCCAATGGGTGCCATACCACTTTGCATCGGTTTTTATATCCATTTCGTGTAAACATTAGTTTACGCGTTGACCTGCTTGAACTTCTGATTGTTGATAATCCGTGTTCTAGTTTTTAATAATAGACCAGTTGACAATATCATTCTGTCTCCTTTTTCGTATAAGGGGATTATATATATTATACTTTCTTTTCAGTCTTCTGGGATCGTTTTTCCAGATAGTTCTTTTAATTCGTTTAGTTGAAATGTAGCTGTGTTTACGGCATGTTTGAATAGTGTAGCGGTTATCGTGTCTTTTTCCGGAGACACAAAAGTGTTCGACTTGCCATGGCGTCTCTCTGCCTCATTTGAATCTCTAACAATTTCTGCATAGGCTTTTCCAAAAACAACAATAATTTCATTTAGATGTTCACCTGCATCATCCATTTTTTGTTTGTAGTTGTTATTGAGATGTCTTGGAGGTGTCTTGGAGATGTTATTGTTGTAGTTGAGATGTCTTGGAGGTGCCTTGGAGATGTTGTTGTTGTCGTTGAGTTGTTGTTGTTGTTGTTGTTATTTTTGATAGTGCCCCTTTGGAATGTTCGGCGGGATTTCCGAATATATCGCCAACGGATTGATTAAACTGGGGTTATTTGAAGACGGGCGTACATAAAAATCTACCATCGGATACTCAAGATCCAAGAAGACTGATTATGATGAAGGTGACGTAGTGAAAAAGTATGTGTTGAATTTCCCTATTCACAGTGTATCTGGACTAACTAACCGAGAGGAGAAAAAGTGAAATAAAGTGAGCCACCTCCTACTGCATAATAATTGCACAGGAATTGTGTTTGTTCGTTTTGTTGGATTTACATGAAATTTACACTCATCGTGGTTTCAGAACTCATATACCAGTGTATGTTGTACCTGATATCATGAAACCGTTCTATAGAACTTAAAGACTCCACAGGAAAAAATGGAGCGAACCTACCTAATATAATCAATCCAAAGATTCATCATTCTTTGATCCGTAACCAAAAAAAAATGAATTTGCTTGAGCAAAGTTACTGAGACCACCAAAGATAAATTAGAGGATACGTTATAGAGCTCATTAGAGTTCTAGATCTGAGAGCGGCGACAATTCCAAAAGCAGGAGCACTCCCCAATCAAAAAGCATTGACAAGACTTCGCTATCACTCTCTCCTTCAGCAAAAATATCCAGGTTCATTCAAACTGCCTCTAGAATACTCAAAAAAGCCGCTGCAGAAGCATTCAGGCCCATATGAGTGGATTGACAGATTTAAATTCAATAAAGGAGAAGATGTTGATGCTCCTGATCATAATATAGTCCAGAGATGACTGTTTCTGTTCCATATGTTCAATGTACTTGACCACTTCTCCAAAGCAGTCTCTACAGAAGGTTTCAAATGGCAAAGTAAAAGAGAAAATAATTTCTTCAAGCATTCTTATTATGCTTTTGGCATTAGCTAACTTTTAAACATGTTTACGAGTACCAGTTGTTACTCCGTGTAGTGGAAGGGCGATGTGGCTAACCTACGTCAAAATCCTTTGAAGAGGACCAGTGTATAGTTTAGAACAATAAATTTGGGTATATTTATTTATGTGTGTTTACCTGGAAGCAATAGCCCCCCTGACGAAGTCTATTATCAAGTTGCTGAGGGAGAAGGCCCTATGTGACAATATTTCATTTTGATAATATAGGGTGGTCCAAAAAAAACCGGAATTTTGTTTTTGATCTGTAACTTTTTTATTTGTTGACCAATTTTCATTTTTCTTGGCTTGTTTGAAAGAGAAATGAACAGGCTAACGAATCAGGATGGAACTTTTGGCATTTGAAAAAAATCCAGAATGGCGGACTCCTTCAAAAATTGCCTAGTTTTGGATAGCGCTGGAACTTTTTTGTGACACCCTGTATAAGTTTTTTTAATAAATTATTAAAGTTCATCATTTTGCGAATATTTTAAGACCTCGACAGAAAAAATCGGTTGAAAACTTACTGAAATATTGAATTTTTGGTAATATCGAATTTCAATTTTTTATATTGACAGCTAAATCTAGGATATGCTATTTCAGCTAGATTTTTCTTTTCTACTCGACATATTTTTTCTATTTCGGGCTTGTTCGAAAGATAAATAGAAAGGATAACGATTCGAAATGAAGATTTTGACTGTTGAGGAAAAATTAGAGATTTCCCAGTTCCTTTAACATAGCCAATTTTGAAAAGGTTAACGTTAAGTTTTCTAACAATACGACTAATATTTTTATTTATAAATTTTTAAAAATAAAGAAAACACATTTAAGGAGCGAGAGGCGATATGCCCTCCGTAGGCCCCAAGAACCTATGCTAAACGCCTACGCCAAGAATCGATAGAATTGGCAATGTTACGTTGTTCCAGCAGTTCTCCCCAACACTCAATGATTCGGTTGTGCAGCTCTTCTAAATTATTGAACGTAGCCCCATTTCCGTGGACTTTTTCTTCCAAATCCCCTCTAAAAAAGTAATCGCAGGAATTCAAATCTGGACTATTAGGCGGCCAGTCAACGGGCTGTATAAAATCCGCAACTTGCTCTCTTAGATAGTTGATAGTAAAGCGGCTAATATGTCACCTGTCTCCATCTTATATACAGACAGTATTTATCACCTTTATCTCAAAAAAAGAGAAATACAAAAACGTACAATTTTATCAAAGTTTTTGTGAGAACCAAAATCTGAACAATAAACGTTAACTAGGTGAGTTATAAATTAATTACCTGCATAAAAGTGTAGTCCTGAGGTGTGAGCTGTTCAATTTTGGATCAAGGTTCCGAAAGTTAACACGTTGTCTGGTAATGGGTAACTTGATGACGCATCTAGAGTGCCTTATGGAGATTTGTATTATGTTCAGGCATACAGATGACGTCATAAAAGTTATCAGGCAACCTACCTCTCTCAAACAAGCTTAATTTCAGATAGAATATGGTGAACACAAGCTGACAATATTTGCGTGAATCCAAGCGAACTCCTTGATCGATAACAATTAGTTGTGCTATGTGGCTTCGAGAAATTGCTGCAGATAGATACCATCGAGGATACTCTTCCTTTATCTTCTTTTCGAGCTTGGAGGGAAATTCGTAGTTGGTCGTTTTGCGAATTCTTTACTCCGGATAAGGTAAAAATTTTCCATTCACTGAACCAAATTTTTCGGATTTCAGCACGGGCTCTAAATCTCTCAAGTTGGACAGTTTAAATGTTTAGTCCCGCTTAACATACTTCAGCATTAAATCACCCGCCTTATAGCCCAGATTTGAATTCCTGCGATTACTTTTTATAGGGGGACTTGGAAGAAAAAGTCCACGGAAATGGGACTACGTTCAATAATTTAGAAGAGCTCAGCAACCGAATCATCGAGTGTTGGGAAGAACTGCTCTGGAACAACGTCACATTGCCAATTCTATCGATGCTTGGCGTAGACGTTTAACATGGGTTGTTGAGGCCCACGGAGGGCATATCGCCCCTTAAATGTGTTTACTTTATTTTTTAGAAATAAAAATATTAGTCATATTGTTAGAAAAGTTATCGTTAACTTTTTCAAAATTGGCTATGTTAAAGGAACTGGGAAATCTTTAATTTTTCCTCAACAGTCAAAATCTTCATTTCGAATCCTTACCTTATCTATTTATCTTTCGAACAAGCGAGAAATAGAAAGAATATGTCGAGTAGAAAAAAAAATCTAGCTGAAATAGCATATCCTAGATTTTCCTGTCAATATAAAAAATTGAAATTCGATATTACCAAAAATTCAATATTTCAGTTAGTTTTCAACCGATTTTTTCTGTCGAGATCTTAAAATGTTCGCAAAATGATGAACTTTAAGAATTTATTAAAAAAACTTATACAGGGTGTCACAAAAAAGTTCCAGCGCTATCCAAAACTAGGCAATTTTTGAAGGAGTCCGCCATTTTGGATTTTTTTCAAATGTCAAAAGTTTCACCCTGATTCGTTAGTCTGTTCATTTCTCTTTCAAACAAGCCAAAACAAAAGAAAATTGGTCAACAAATAAAAAAGTTACAGCTCAAAAACAAAATTCCGGTTTTTTTTGGACCACCCTATATATTATGTAGTAAAGCATTATACACCTTATAAAGGTAAAATTATCGTTATTTCGTCTGAAGAGAGACGATAACAACCAGAATAAAGCTAAAATAATCATAAAATTGCCACTGTAATAAATTTTTAAATTATATCATAAAGCTTTTTCAATTAACCTCTTATCGCCTTTCCTTCAAGACCCCATTAGAAAAATTTCCTCAACCAGCCGCGAAACAATGAAACGGACAAACCGTTAGACGGATTCATTACTACTCATCTTAGCAATTATTTAAATTCGGATTAACATTTTAAAAGGGTCCTCTTTGTTCCTGAAAAATATAAACTTCTTTAACTTTAAATAATAACAAAGAGAACCCACCGGAACTTTGAGTAAGTAGTAGAAGTTTGATTTTAGGAAATGTTTTAGGAAGTTATAAAAACCCTGGTTCAACAACTCTAAAAAAACATTCTCCTAAAATATTCAAAAACGAAACTCATAAGTTCTTCGAACGCCTCTATTATCGACTCTGGTTGGTATCGTGAAACATTTTTCTTGTTCGTGTCGGCAAAGTTAAGGAAATAAAAAGTAAAAAAAAAAATTGAAAAGAAAACCATATAAAATTATATAGTTAAAAGTTCTTGTAATTATATGCAGAACCGTTTTCAGTAGTAACTCTCTTTACACGGAATAACAATTTTGTCGTAATTATAGATTTATAAAGCTTTTGATGTAGTTTTGATAGTATGGAGAAACTTTTTCTTTAACTTTTTTATTGGATAAAGGTCAATCGTAACAATAAGTATTATGTTGCGGTTGGTTAGCTGATTGTTAATTAAATCATATGAATATTTTGTTTGATTGATTTGAAAGGGGAGCTTTTATATGCAGCACATAGACGCACATGTGGTCCATTGTGCTATCCCCCTCTTGGTTTAGCCCTGTTTCACTTTAGGAGCCCGCAGCTGTTGAGAAAGGTGTAGACCCGCTCAGGTCTGACATGATTTTTTTCATCAGGTTCCAGGAAACTGTACCTGTATCTTCGTCTGCGACTGACGAGGGCAGCTATATGCTTGGTAGTTCCATCTGCTTCGCTGCAGAGCCTACATTCCGTCTCATTGCTGAGTCCGTGGTATTTGACCACCCAGTGTCCTGTCAGGACGCCTGTAATGGCTCTTAGTTGGCTCCTGTTTAGTTTCAGGAGGCTTTTGCTTCTTTACAGTTTGAAGGACCTTGTATAAAGATCTTTGACTGTCTGAGGCCTTCATGTCCCAGCCATTCGTCTTGAAACCGGTTGTTGGACCTACCTCCCGGGCCCGTGCCTCCACGAAGAGATGGAGAGGCATTATGCCCAGTATGGCCTCCATTGCCAGGATTGGGGTTGTTCTAAAGGCTCCAATTTTAGCCATGCAGGCAAGTCGTTGGAGCTTGTCCAGTCCCCTGTAGGTGGATTTGCTAAGCGCGTTCCACCAAACTAAGCTGCCGTACGTGTTCATTGGCCTTATCACTGCAGTGTAAAACCGGTGGACTATGTAGGGTTGTAAGCACCAGGTGCGTCCGATGGATCTTCTACAGGCCAAAAGGTTAGCAGTGGCTATCTGGGCGACCCTGTTGACGTGATCTTTCCAGGTCAGTCTGGAGTCAATGATAACTCCTAGATATTTGACCATACCGGATGGAACAAGTTTCGATCCAAAGAGCGTGAGCTCTCCCAAGTCCACGTTTTTTCGCGTTGTAAATGGTACTACCACGGTCTTGTCCGGATTTACTGAAAGCCGGTGATTTTCACACCATCTTTCTACCATGTTAAGAGCTCTTTGCATGATCCCTTTAATAGTGCTGGGTACCCTACCAGCCACAACGATGACAAGATCGTCTGCGTAGCCTTGAGTGTACATACCTTCCTCGTTCAGAGTGCGAAGCAGCCCATCCAGTACTTACCAGCCATCATAGCAGAGGCGACAGTACACCACCCTGCGGGCAGCCTCTAGCTAGGGTTGAGCTAATCTCTGCACTACCAATCATGCCATGATTCTGCTTTCCAGAATGACACAGATCGATTTGACAATGGTGTTCTTTATGCCAAAACATTCTGCAGCATTTTTTATGTCGAATGAGATGGGATTGATGGATTATTGTCGTCAAATGTCCTTAGGGAGATAAAGAAAGCCATAGCAATTTATGTAGCTTACATGAATAATCTTTTCAGTGAGTTAACCATAAAAGTTAACGATTCAATGAAGTTGAGAATTCATAGAAAAAATATTTTGCCATTTTATCAAAATCAACTACTCTTAGTGGCCATGAATTCCGTGGAAGATTTAATAAAATTTTGTCGTAAAATCGAAGACAATCGTAATTTTTTCGTGAATTTTGTTCTAACTGCTTGTAGCAAGCATACTGTTGAAACTGATTTATCGTATAGGGAGGATAAACCTTCTAAAGAAAGTATCTTTTATGATAGCTGCAATCAATCCTTAGAGGAGGATATATCTCATAGCTATGTAGAATCTTGCAGTGGGGATTTGGAAAAGGACGCTAAGCCCAAATCTATAAATAGACGGAGTAGGAACAAAAGTAGGGACAGCAATGCGGAAAGCAGAGGTAGTTCTGTGGAAAGAAGGCGTGACAGTAGAGGGTCGCAAAGAGGAAGAAGGGATAGTTTAGTTAGGAGTTGGAAAGGTAGTATGGAATAAGTAGTGTAGAAGGACAAAGAGCAAGTGATGATAGAGCAGAAACGAGGGAAACATAGAGAATCATCAGAAGATAGACAGAAGCGTCTCAAGAAATAGAGGTTTTTCGGGTGATAGAAATAGGAGTTATTCTAGAGATAGGAGAGATTTTTCAGGGGACAGGTATACAAGTTTCTTAGAAGGTTTAGGAATAAGGATAGGTATAGGAATTTTTCACGGGACAGGAATGAGACATATTATGATAGGATGTATATGGGTGTCCAAATCGGGAGTTGTTACGACAATATCGTCAAGAAATTTAAACACATAAGGTTCTAGCTCAGGACCAAATATTCTATCTAAGCTTGAAAAGTTGCAGGTGCATTTGTAAGTCCAAATGGTAAAGAAATAGTAGTAGGGATAGGTATCGTAGGGATTTTTCTGGAGATAGGCAATTCAATTATAATAGTGGTAGGGCGAGCTATCCGAAAGTCAGCGCTCCAAACAGTCAGAATTCTGAAAATTCAAGAGACAGGGCAACCATTACTTGTTAAAATGTCAAGGTCCAAATCATCTTGGTCGCTTTTGTACCGCTCGTGCGGGAAACGCAAAGGGAAACCAATATTAGATCGTGACTCGGTTTCTGATTCTTGAAATCAAGAAGTTCAAAATACTGTTTCTGATTTCTCACAAGAGGAACTACATTTTTATAATAGTCATAGTAAACCAATTTTATCGTTCATGTTATCTCAAGCTCAGGGGGATCAAAATGAATAGATGGTCTTTTCGATTCAGGTGCTAATAAGGTGCTTTTGGGGTTCAAGGGGTATAATATTTTATTAAATTTGGGTATTCAATTGCAAAGATTGAATGATGGTCAGAGATATCAGGTCGCTAATGGAGAATTGTTAGAATGTATTTGTTATATGTCAGTTCCCATTTGGTTTGAAAATAAAGTAAAAATTTTTGATTGTTTTGTTATGCCCCAGTTAAGGCACCCACTTGTTTTGGGTACAGCTTTCTGGATTAAAATGGGTATAGTCCCAGACTTAAGAAAGGAAGAATAGTATTTTGGAACTAGTGAACAAAATCTAAACCTAAATTATATTCAGTCAGCGGATGATTTAACTATCGAACAGAGAAATAGATTATAATGTTATAAACGATTATCTGGAATCGGTAAAAGATATAGATTTAGGCTGCACTGATTTGGTAGAACATGAAATTATAGCTAATAGTTCTTCGATTAGATTTCGTTATTATCCAGTTAGTTTTTTAATGCAAAAGAAAATAGACGAGGAGCTAACTAAACTTTGAGAGATGGACATAATAGAGATGAGTGATAGTCCTTGGTCATCCCCAGTTTTGATGGTTTCAAAGAGTGACGGTTCGTATAGGTTTTACATAGATTTTAGGAAATTAAATAATATAACAGTGAAAAATTCTCATCCATTGCCTCTAATAAATTTTATTTTGGACAGATTAGGGAACTCTCGTTATTTGTCAACTCTTGATATAAGAATGGCGTATTATCAAGTATAGATGTCAAATGACTCAAAAAAATATCGGCTTTTAGAATACCTGGTAGGGGTCACTTTATGTTTGAGCGATTACCATTTAGACTTACAAATGCACCTGCAACTTTTCAAGCTTCAATAGATAGAATATTTGGTCCTGAACCTTATGTTTTTAAATTTCTCAACGATATTGTCGTAACAACTCCCGATTTTGAAACCCATCTTCGCATTCTGGAGAAGTATTTGGGAGTTTAAAGGCAGCTAATTTGACTTTAAATAAGGAGAAATGTAGATTTTGTAGAAGTGAATTGAAATATGTAGGTTATGTAGTCAATAGATATCAGTTGATCCTGAGAGGTTAGTACTATATAGCTAGTCGATATGGCTACACCACGTACACCTAAACAGATTCGTTCTTTCTTGGGTATGGTATCATATTACCGACGTTTTGTTCCTAGTTTGTCAGAAATGGTAGCTCCTCTCACTAATTTGACAAGGAAGAATGTTATGTTTAAATGGTCTCCGGAATGTCAATTTGCCTATGAAAAGGTTAAAAATGCTTTGGTTAGTGCACCAATTTTAGCTTGCCCTAATTTTCAAAAATCTTCTAGAGAAGTTGAGATGTTATTTGGAGTTAGCTGAATTCACAGTTGTAACTGAGCATAGTGGTTTAGTATGACTTGATAATCTGAAAAACCCACAAGGACGTTTGGGCAGATGGGCTTTACACCTTCAGCAATATCGTTTTAATATTGTGTATAAGCGCGGTGTACTGCACACAGTACCAGACTGCTTATGAAGGGCACCGTTAGGATTAGGTTTAGATACTTTGGATACTGTAAGTTCAATTTGAATTTGGATGATACATGTAGTTGGTATAAGAGGATGCGTGATAGCGTTAGGGAGAAACCTTTGGAATATCCTCGATGGAGGGTAGATTCCGAGGATTTTTTGTATAAATATGTGAATGATAATGATTTTTATGAACCCTATGATAAGTGGAAAGTAGTTTTGCCTAATTCACAGAGATCTAAAATTGCCATAGTCTATTTGTTTTTGTACATTTGAACGTTGGCATGATCCTTGATTCTTAAGTTCATAGCACATACCATAATAGTTAATTTAAGATCCATCTACTATTATTACGTGTGTGCCATAATTTCCTCCCAAGAGACATGAATAATTTCCTGTGCTATTACAGTCACGGTGTGTGTGTGTGTGTGTGTGTTTATTTGCCAACGCAATGATAATGAATTGATAATTTGTTCCCGAAAACCAACCCTCCTATTTATCTTAGAGTCCAAGAAGCGTAAGCTTATTTAACCTCCGGTCCCGTGTTTGTACAGCCTTAAAATTGAGGTCAAAGTTAGTCACTAGATTAGTGTACAGCGTGTTATCTGGCTGCCAGTCCTATTACCATATGTAAATATGCAAATTGTTGTTGTCTAATAAGTTTGCTCCGATTCTCATGCAGGTTCCGTCTTGCCTCGGGTCTATTTTAGGGAAATTGGCGGTTCCTCGTTGTAATATATGTGCGACGACAGGGACGGATTTTACCGTATAATAATCCCTCTTTGTAAGCTATATTGATGGGGGCACACTCGATGGCTTATACGCCAATATCAATAAGTTATGAGATATGCTGCCTATTGAATATGAATTAATGCTTCAAAGTCAACAAAAAGAGTCGCATTTCCATTCAAAACTTGTCAGCGGCACTATTTAACGCTAGCCAGAGCAACTCGACAACTGGCACAATATCGTCGTGTTTTTGTATAACTAGACCGAGCGACACTTCCGTCTCTAGATAAGCGAGCGTTTCTAATAAACCACTAACAGTATCGACCACAGAATGTTTCAAGGGTCAGTGGCGGAGGATATCAATGACTTTTGACTTGCACAACATAGTCTTATGATTTAAAACCACAGTTTGAGAGTGAGACAAATGCTTCAAACGATTTTATAGAAGAAAGTTTATACAAGTCAAAAAATTTAACTCTCGAGAAACGTAAATACGAAATAATTAAATATGTGATTGCAAATTTAAATTTACCTGTAAGCTTAACGTGATCTAGCAGGGTATATACGCAGCTAGGTATATTAATACTTTCTCATGAAAAATTAACTTGTATAGCGAATTTGTATCGAAGGTCTTGGACTATTATCTAAAAGGACTTTAAATCGTTTGATGCGTAAAGTGTAGTAAATTCAAATGCTCCGGACAGCTAACAACTTAATAATTCTTACCGCAAACTACTAGACATGATGAATATTGGAAAAACTGAAAACCACTCTCTATTGGAATTCGATCCACTAGTTCTCCGCTGTTGGAGCGTTCCATTCTATTATGGTTTCGCGTATAGCCGCTTGTTGTCGAAATGCTGGAGTCGAGTGGTATATCTTGGCGGTTGGGGTTCGGTGGATCGAATTCCAATGGACTGGAACTTAATAATTAACATGATGAAGTTTTGATTGAATGGCAGATAAATAACGACCTGGAGATAATAGAGGACTGGGGTAACAAAAACCTTGTACAGTTCAATGCGCAGAAAACCCAAGCAGCTCTGTTTTCAAAAAAGACCAGCACCGGTGAGCCAAACATCATGCTATCTGGAAGTGCTGTCACATTACAGAGTCAGTTGAACATCTTGGGGGTTACTGCAGAGACCAACATGTCTTGGCACAGCCACGTGGCAGATATTGCTAAAAGGGCCTCCCAAAAGCTGGGGGTGCTATTTCGTACAAGACATCTGTACACACCAAGCCAATTGCTGACACTCTACAAAGCCCAGATTCGACCAACTATGGAGTACTGCTCACATATATGGAGTGCTGCACCCAAACATACCTTAATGCTTTTGAATACCGTGCAAAAACGAGCTATCAAGCTGATCAATGACCCCGCACTTACTCGTAACTTGGATGGTCTCGAACATCGCAGATCTGTGGGCGATTTATCTCTCTTCTACAGGTACTATCACGGAAAATGCTCTGAAGAGTTGGCACGTATGATTCCACCGAGAGTAGCACCTACCAGGCGAACGCGTCAAACAGACGGTAACCATGAATTTACTGTCAAACTAGAGGCACCAAGAACCTCACTATATCAGAATTCATATCTCTGGAGAACAGCATCGCTGTGGAATAAACTCCCTGCGACGGTTTTCCCTGCAGGTTACAACCTGAACCGTTTCAAGACCAACATACACCGACATTTCCGCGCACTTGCCGCTTCTCGAGCGTGATAGGACATTGTCCTTGCGAGTGCGCATATCCGTAAAAAAAAAAAAAAAAAAAAAAATCCGGTGGCATATCATCGCGATGATGTTTTTATATTGATAGTAACAATTTATTATGTCGATGGCGGTGTTGCAAAGTTTGCATTTATTATTGTAAATTATGCTGCCGATCAGGTCATTCAATTTTTTACTTTGGCTTCAGCGGTGTTTCTTTTTATACTAGACTCAATAAGTGATGCACTTACGATATGTTATCGTGACGGCATTATTATTACTATTTGATAATAAAGCAATTGTCTAGTTGCCATGTGCCCAAAAGCATTTCTGATAATTTTGGCCATTTGATGCACATAAGAAAAAAAAATTAATTAACTGCCTGAAATTTCCTTATTTAAAAACAATTGTTCAATAGAAATAATATAATAAAATATTCACGGTCAAGCGTGTCAGGTCACCAAAAGTGTCGACCTTATACTATTCCGGAACATAATAGGTTCATGTCGTAACAAGGTTAGAGAATTAAATATTTGAAAATTATGACAAATTATTATTAAAATTACTTTGACTTAGATTAATATAAATTGTGATATTTTTACCTAATAAAATCAGTATTCAACTATCATCGTTGTCTTACTCAAACTACTACGGTTAAGCCATTTTCCCTGAAATCTATAGTGAGGCTGCTATGGAGTAATAGCGAACAGACAAAGAAGTTAGGGGAGTCCCCTACGTCTTTTCAGCAATATTTTATAATCCATTCATTTTCCATAATATTTCGGGCTACGATTGTCACCTTCAATATTTGCACGGGACATGTTGTGGTAATGCGTTTTCCAGCCTTTATGCAGAAATCCTTCAATGTTTTCTTATAAATTAATATGCCATTGCGTTTTCCTTTCGTCCCCAATTATTTATCTAATAATGTGATCCATCATGTTGTCAAACAAGCTACTCATTATTAATCAATAAATAATATATTATTAATGGTACATCAATATCTCTGACGATCAGTCGATCATAAATGCCCCGTAGGGGCATCAAACAATAAATTAATTCTACATATTTAATAATCATGTCAATATGTTGAGTTTTTTTTATTTACACAAAAAGACCTCGTTATCGGCAATGGGTGAAACTGGTATTTTTACAATACAATTTTAATAAATTTCGCATTTCCAATAAAACTCGTATAGTCACGCGATATATACAGCGGCTTAATTGCATTCCATTTAGGGATAGAACAATTTTCGGTTTGGGCTATTTTAAAGGGCCGAATGGGACTGTTTTAAAACATTTGTTTAAGTTAATTTAATTGTTCGAGATAAAACTTCAACGATACAAATGAAGCGTGAATTCAATACAATTAGTCAAATTCCTAATTAAAATCTAATTATTTTCAAGACTCTGGCGCTGCAAAAAGAATTTTAAAATCGCGTAATTAAGGAAAAAAGTTTAATTTTAAAGTTTAAGAAGTTTTACTAGTGCCGATTTAATTTTTAATTACACAAGTTGAGTCTTAGAAATTAGTTTCACATAGATAGAAGGTGATTTATTCCGAAGGAAAAATCCCTACTTCTATAAAAGACGTGTGCTACGTCACTGGCGTGAGGAAGATCTATTCAAACCCGACTCGAAATTGGTCGTATCTGTCACACAAAGTGACCGAACCCATTGCTCCGTGCCCGGCCAGGGTGAGCGTATCTATGCCCGAAATTATTTTATATTCCTGGCCGTTTTTCACTTGCGAGACGTGTCTTTCTTTTGTTCTTTCCCGGACGTAACCTCCGGGATTTTGGGGCCTTGAGGCTAATCGAGAGGAGCGATCGGAAATCTTGACGGCCGACCGATCTCCGGTCATTTCGGGGATTACGAAAATCCGATTACACGATGTGTGTGTGTGTGCTTGTTTTATAGAATATCGTATATGGTTTGTAAGAATTGTATTGGTATTTCTGTTTCAGTGAAATGCGTACTACGTTCATCGATAAACCAGTGATCCATTCGCTATTCATCGGAAGTATTAACCATGCTCGTCTATTTAACATACGATGCACGATGCGCCAAGCTCTATCTAAAGGTACAAGGCCAGGATATTATCAAATCGTCTAATCCCAACTACCGATCAGAAACACATTGTGAATTTAGACCCAATCGAGGTACAGCTGACATGATTTTCCGTGCAAGACAAATGCAAAAAAAAAATCCAAAGAACAAACAACGAGTGTTTGTTGCTCCCCTGTTTCAAGAATAAGGACCGTGAGGGGATGCCGATGGGCTGTGAGCAGAAGTTGATGATCTTGACGGTTTGGGTTCTGTTCCTAAGGTAGTCGCTGATCCACACAAGCAGAGTACCAGAAATTCCAATTCTCTCAAGCCTCGCAAGTAGGACGTTGTGGTTGACACGTCCGAAGGTTTTAGCAAAATCGGTATATATGGAGTGAACAACTCCACCGCTTTCAAGAATCCCTGAGATTTTATCTTGTTACGTCAGGAGGTTAGTTTCGGTTGAGCACTTTGGCCGGAAACCTGCTTGCTGTTCCATTAGGCAAGGGTTGATGATAGGAGTTAGGAATTTACTTACTATATTCTCAAAGACCTTAAGGATACTGATAGGCCTATATTTGGTAATCTCCATTTTGTCACCGATCTTATGGATGGGCGAGATAAAACTCCGCTTCCAAATCTCAGGAAATACCCCACTACTAAGTGATTCATTGAACAAAATAAACAAAGGACGAGATAGTATAAAGCTACACCTACTGAGCATCAGAGGAGGGGTGCCATCTAGGCCAGGTCCACGAAAGATCCGTAGCTTACACATTTCCTAATAAATAACTGAGATTGAGATTCCAAAGTCATGAATGTGAATGTTACTATCATAAATGCTATGGCCAATAACACATGCTTTGTTTGAGTATACAGAATCGAAGTATGCATTGAATAGATTAGCTAGTTCAGGTCTAGTTTTGGCGAATTTATCGTCATAGAACATGTAAGAAGGGAGTCCATAAGTCTATTGTCTAGCATTGACAAAGTTCCAGAAATGTTTTAGATTTTTATCCCAAAGCAATGACACATCTGAGCGTATGACGTAATTTGTATAGCAATCCTTGGAAAGAGTATTACACTGAGCCCGAAGGTGTGAAAACTCAACATAGTCACCAGGGGAACCCGTCTGCTTCCAAGGTCTGTGGGCACTTTTCTTCTCAATTATTAGGTCCTTCACTTCAAGGGAGAACCATCATTGAACTGTATGGCTTGAGAGCTTCTTTGGTAAACAACAATCGATAGCCGTACAGAGAACGTCATAGAAAATTATGGCCATTTCCGTCACATCAAGACCCCGGACTAAGTCATCCCAGGGAACCATTCCAAGGTTATCGTTGAGGAATGTGTAATCAGCAGACCCAAAATCATAATAGTACGCGTCAGGCTGAGGAACTTCAGCATTGCAGTGAGGTGACCTATTGCAGGTGGCAAAAATTAAAGCAGGATGATATGCATCAATGGGGACGATAATGTCATTAGCTAAGAGACAAGTATTCTCGGGGTAAAAACCAGATCAAGTAGAGTGCCAAGAGCATTAGAGAATGCATTTATGTGGAACAGGTTGTGGTAAGGGCTCATATTGGATAAACATTCGGTGGCTTCATGCTCTGAGGTGAATCGACGGACTTTACTTCACCTGCTGCATGATAATATGAATGCAACACTCCTAAGCAACGATGGACAAGGAGGGTCTTTTCAAATAATTACCAGGCGTTAAACAGGGCTGTGTTATCGCACCCACTCTATTTTTCCCATTTATAGGATCCATACATCATCTTGTTGAGAGTCACCTGTTTTCAGGAGTGGAAATTCTGTACAGACTTGGTGGCAGCTTATTCAACCTAAACAGATTACGAGCCAAGACGAAATTGAACTTCAATATGCGTATGATAACGTCGTGATGGCTAATACAGACAAAAATCTTCAGGCAACTATCAATGCATTCAACCAGGCATATGCAGGAGAATCGGCCTAGAGGTCAACTTCAACAAGACGCAGATTCTACACCAACCCGCACCGGATACTAATCTCCAAGCCCCAAATATAACAACTATAAATGACCATTTTTTGCAAACGTAGAACACTACCTCTATCTTGAGCGAGAGTCTCCAACAATCTCGACATCTGTCGCTGAAACCCAACTTTGCGTCTACAATGCAGTTTTAATACCAACACTTACATAAATATGGCTGTGAAACATAGACCACCTATAGAAGACACATGAAAATCTTAGAAAAATTTCACCAGCGCTGCCTAAGAAAGATCCTACGAATTGAATGGCAGGACCGACGAACGAACATTAGTGTTTCAGAAGAAACTAAAGGAAGGAGCGAGAGAAAAGAGGAACAGACAATGTTGCTAGAGGCTCTAGAATTGGTTTATATAGCCATCAGAAAACGCAAAATCGACGACAATAGAACAGAATAGAAGATAATCATACTTGGTATCGAGTGATTGTCTATGATAATGATAAATGGTAAAGTCCGACAGCCATATATCGTTATGGGTGGTAATTTATACATCTTTATTCTTTCTAGTCTCTATAACATATAAGTAATCACGACCCATACACTGGCATACATATTGACGGCTGTCATCGTCTAATGTAATTTATTCCCATGGATCCTGACATAAACCTTAGGCATAGTCAAGACCACTTCAGACTCTACAACCCTACATAAACCTTTTCAAGAATAATATTTAAGTATTTACAACACCAAAAGAATCCTAAAAACTACAAAAACTTGAGTTTCATTCAAACTTGGAAGGTGGTTAGGAAAGTTTAATGAGTAACATATATTTTTTCATAAATCTGCCTTTCCAAGTCTGAATCATCAGAATCACTTTTATTTGTGACGACTTGTTTGATCTCTTTTTGACAGTCACTAGATTTACTGGAATTATTATTAACAATAATTTCAATATTTTCATTTTTGGAATAACCTGTTTCATTGGGAAGTGTATCTTCATAATAACTGTTATTACAGGTCTTTATCCATACACTCCTTATCTGACAAATTATCTCCACTTACAATTTCTACCTCAGAAACAACATTAACACCAATATTATCACTTAAATTATCTAGCTCGATAAAAGACCTGTGCCAAAATCCAGAAGCCCATATGCAAAATGACTACAGCCTATCTAAAATTGCGCGTTTCTTGTTGTGCAGATGAACCGGATTCTACGATGTTTTTGAGCGTGTTAGAACGAGCCTTTCACATTCGTAACAAACAGGGATGCTAAATATCACCAGTCTCACTTCCTTCTTGTTCATCATGGGCATCGTGTGAAATGTCAATTTCTTGATTTTTGTTTTGAGAATCGAATAATGACGCAAATACTTTCCAGATTATTCTTTGTAAAAAACAGACTTGGAAATATAACATCTCTAGTATCACATGGCTTCTTCAGAATAACCAACAAATACTATTTTCTGGGACTTAACTTTCGTCGTTTTTGTTCTAGTATAAGAATGATTTCAATGCCTGCTTTCCGTTCAAAAAGTTGGAAAATGAATTTTCAATTACATTTAACTCGACTACGAATTTAGCTATACCAGCAGCTCCCCCACCAAGAGCTCTCAAAGCAGACAATCCAGCAAATAAAGGGATAAGAGGTAAAATACATGGAGAGTTGTTTTGCAATATGCAAATATAATAGGCACAACGCTCAATGAATGAACCAAGTATTTATTGCACAGGATTGATGTCCTAGAGTACATGACACGTAAATTGATAAAGGAATCCGAAAAATTAGCCCCAAACGCAAAAGTCATGTGGCATACTTACGTAGTATCCCTTTGGTAATGTACCCACTAGGAAGAAATATACGATAAGTGCCTTTTGTAGTTGTGTGTTTTCCTGAAGAGCAACCCCCATCTCAGGTCCTACCCACATTAGCCGCCAGGCGTGAGCATATGGTGAAGGCGCCGTTGTTAAGAGTCCCTGAATCCCCTTATTCAGCAGCGAAGTACCCAGGAGAACAAGAAGAAGGCAATTGCTGCCACTTGAGATATTGTCAACTACTTAAGTAAATACCAAGTCAAGAATAATTTGGTAAAAATACCGCGCCGAAATCCATTACCGGCAGACTTAAGCTAGTGCAAAGTACTCAAATGGGAAAAGCCCCTCTAGCTAAGTCTCCTCCCAATGCAAACTACCTTCAATGGGAAACGCCTTTCTGGACCTATCTCAAATGTAGCTTCTTCTGGGAGCATTGAACGCAGCAGACTGGGTCCAGTACAAACTACCTTTATTGGGAGACGCCCTTCTGGATCTGTCTCAAACCCAGCTTTAGTCTTCAGTCACGCCAAGTGTACAGAGTGTACATAATACAGAGTGGCCTATAAGTAGTACGTCCCTCCGTAGAAGAGACGTCATGATACTATTTCTAGGGTAATATTATTATTATTCAATACATTATCTTATTATACCTATACCAAGCGAATTTCTCTCTACCTGAACCCCACCTACGCACCCAAGTCACGCTCCTATTGTGACGTCTCAGGATGAAACGTATAGGGGTTGTGACAATACTGCACTCCGACCGCCACCACAGTCAAGAAAAAACAGGCACGGCGACTACATGAGCAATAAATACGTCCTTCGCTCCGCCACTAAGGAACCACTGTTTGAACCTTCTCTCAGTAACACAAATATACAAGTGGACGACGAGGTATTTAAACCCTCGACGTCGGCCCTAGCAGGCTACGACAAAAACGGCCACGTCTCAATACAGATAGTCCAACCCAAACCCGTCTCGTCCGAAGACGACAGTACAGAGGTTGAAGAAACCACCGCAGTAACCTCAACCGAAAATCAGCCGGAGGAGCCGGATGTCGCCCTTACAGTGACACCCGCAATAATGATGGCAGACACAAGAATAAGGGACGCCTTGACAAGCAAGAAGAACCCGGTCGTACCACAATTCATAAGCCCCTCAATGTTGGACCTCCGAAAAGATGCCGCTGGCAACTTTTCAAGAGTGTACGACAGGACGGCAGCCGCAAATAACTGAACAAATACCCTCAAGATAATATGTTTTGAAACTTTTTTAGTAGGAGCAGCTACCCTGTGGTTTAAAATATAAGATATGACCTGGGACAAAATCTGCGACGCGTTTACAAAGAAATTCGAGGACACGACGTTTACTGACAAACGAAGACAAAAGCTGAACGACCGCAAGCAGGCAAAGGACGAAATAACCAGGACTTACCTCTACAACCTTCAGGTACTTTACGAAGAATATAAATCCTCAGTCAGTTTTCAGGACTTCAAAACAATTTTCCAACCAGGGGTCAATGAGGACGCCAACTATCAGTATTACTGGTGGACGAGGTTCCCTTATGCACCCCCTACAAGCAAACAAATTATTGTAATGATGGACAACGCCTCATGTCAGCTCAAACCTAAAAAAGAAATAGAGGAAGCTCAACCCAAGCAAAATTCGCAAGACCCAACCCCCGGTACAACAACAACCAACAGCAGCCGCGACCCAGATATCGTGATAAGTCAAGCATCACTGATAACAGGCCAAAATGTTACAAATGTAGGAAGCCAAGGAACTACGCAGCGAATTGCTACAACCAAAAATCACACCCAAATGCCAGGGGGTGGTAAAATTAGAGAGCCACCCTCATCCAATCTGGCCCCCGAAATAACAACAGCATCGTGCAAATCACAGTGGAAATTCAAGGCAGGAAATTGAGGCAATTCTAGACACGTGCAGAAATTGGTTTGGAAATATGGTTCTTGAAATGCAAGAAAAGGATACTAAAGCAGCAGCGGCGGAAGACTACGCGGTTTCGCTTCACGAAAACAGTTTATTAAAACTAAAAATGGAACCGGTACCAGAAGGATCGTTCAAAAATAAACTAGTTCCAGAAACACAGATAGATACATACGGACGGACAAAACTTGTTGGTAAAACTAAGGTCAAAGAACACCCAACTAGTTCGCATGTACAACTTCTCCGCCATAGGGCACCTAAGGCTAATAAGCGAAGAAGTCCCAAGCCACTGGCACCTCAATGTAACGGAGGAACCAAAGGACGAAGTGGTGACCATAAGCGATCACGACTTCGAAAATATATGGAAAGAAGAGGAAAAAAGTCAGTTAAGAGAGATTTTGCTAAAATATGCGTTATTGAAATTGAACCAACCAAACCAGTGAAGAGTAGACCATATCGAGTATCACAGTCATGTGCTCCTTGTATGATCATTGACGAGCAAATCAACGAAATGCTAAAACATGACGTAACAAAACCATGCCACCCCCCCCCCCTGGGCCAGTCCGGTGGTACTAGTAAAAAAGAAGGACGGTTCCACATGATTCTGCGTCGATTACAGGAAAATTAACGCTGTAACAAAAAAAAATCAAACTACCCGTTACCACAAATGGATGACATATTGACATACTTAGGAGATGCAAAATATTTCAGCACTTTGGACATGTTTTTAAGATACTGACAAGTACCAGTAGTGGAGCATTCAAAGCAATACACCACATTCGTAGCACAGGGACATGGTTTATATGAGTTCAACGTCTCAAGTTTTGGGCTATGCAATGCTCCTGCAACTTTTCAAGAAGTGGCGAACAGAATATTCTGGGACATGAAGTGAAAAGAGGTGCTGATATACCTGAACGATATTATTATATTTTCGAACACTTTAGAAAGCCACCCAAAGAAGTTAGGGAAAGTTTTCCAAAGACTTCGAGAAGCAAATTTAACCTTGAAATCGAGTAAATGCAAATACCTGCAGGAAAAAATTAAAATTTTGGGGTTTACTGTTAGCAGACGAGGACAAAATGAAATGCATAATAGTACATTAAAATACAAGTTTCATAAGACGTCATTTTATCGCACGAGCCCTATATTAGAAAACGAGCCGGAGGCGAGTTTTCTAAGGGCGAGTGCGATAAAATGTCTTATGAAACGAATATTTTATACTATTTTTTCTATTTTGGTATTGTTTAATTTAAAAAAACAAATTTTTCTTGGAAATTTTATTCTCATATTTCCTGATTTTATATGTTTAGGTTGGTAACACTACGTGCAAAATATAGAAATCTTCTATTATAAAATCGCGAATGACAGTTCGATGGCCATCAGTCAGCCAGTGTAACCAACCTCCGATAAGTAAAAAAGGAGTGTCACAAAGAGCTTCTTTTCGAAACTACTTTTAGTGTCGAAAAGACTTCGATATGACACCAAAATAGAAAAAAGACTTTCCACACCCTAAGAAGGTTCAGGACGTGCAAAGCTTTCTAGGGCTTTGCAATTTTTATAGGAAATGTATCAAGGACTTTTCAATAATCGCGAAACCACTGCAGGAAACAACAACAAAAAAATTACAAATGGGGGCCTGACCAAGAATAAGCATTTACCAACCTAAAGCAAAAATGAATATCTGCACGTTCTACAACATTTCAACCCAATATAGGGTGCACAATACACACCGACGCATTTATAATTGGCTTCCAAAAACAGAGTAGCACATTAAAAGCAACAGTAGATCTACTTGAATACATTACAAGTGAGCTTAATGAGAACAGATACGTCGTGGCAGTGTTTATCGACCCACAAAAATGAGATTTCGGGGAAAATGCCATAACTTATTAAACTCATATTCTACAGGAATATGAGTAATGAATAACCATATTTCAATATTGCGATGAGTGTAGAAACAAGCGTAGGCGTAGGGATCGGTCTTAGGCATACTTCAATATTTGCAGGGTTAAAAGTAAAGTTCTATAAATTTTGTGCCGATACAGTTTTAATTTTCTCAAGGCTAAAAAAAAGGAACATGAATAAAAAATAAATAGTGATCTTGGTCGTTACGATGAGTGGTTAAGCTACAATGAATTACCTATCAATAAAAAAAAAGTGTCAACGTGGTATTGCATCAAGAGTGGGGAAGAAATAAATAAATCCTATAATAAGAATAAATGATTGTGTTCTAGAGAAAGTCGAACAATACAAATATCTAGGCCTAACAGTGATACATAATCTAACATGGAATGTCTATGTAAACAATATTTCACATAAACTGGCCCCAATGTCAGGTGCAATCATATGCTAAGCAAAAACTCTAGGTACCTTCTACATAATAGCTTTATCGCACCCTATACAAGATATCTCATAGCGTGCTATGGGAATGCCAGTGATGAACTGATAATACACCTCGTTATACATTATTATAAACACTACCCATTCCTAAATTTAGAGAAACTTAAAACTTTGAGCAAACTAGACTTACATATAAAATACTAAAGAAAACTTAAAAATAGCCTTTCAAGAACGGAAAAAGGTCAGGATTCCTCTATTTTTCGAAGCAGGTAGGTACCTATAATACTATACCAAAGACAGTGCTTGAAGGATGTGAGAAAGTTGTTTGCCATAACCTTAAGAAGTTTCTGAGGGATAGAAGAGAATGATTAATTAATAATGTTAGAATGCAAGAACATGAACCTAAAGGTCAGAAATTAAAAAAAAAAAAACAATACAAAAAAAAAGATCGCAATGTATAGGTATATTGGCTAAATGGAATAATGTGGGATCAAGCTACAAAGAGGACTAACCAAACTAGAATATACAAAATCATCGTCATCGTCACATGTATTTCAGAGATCTGGCCACTGAATGACAGAATCGCAAAAATGCTGGAAGCAACTGAAATGGACTTTCAGATGAGGAGATCGGCAGAAAAGATAAGAATGGAAAGGATAACAAATTAGAAAATTAGAGACATACAATAGTAGATGTTATCAAAGACAAACCACTTATCTAGTTTAGACGTACACAGAATGGCGGATACGAAAATCCAGGAGGAAGAAAAAGACGCGGCAGAGCGAGAAGAAGCTGAAGAAGTGGAATGGATGAATAAATGAGAGATAGAGGCCTTGATTGAGTGAGGCGGTTAAAGATCGGGAATCAAAAGACGTAGAACTTTATAGAGCGATAATTATTATATTGAACCAATCGACTTCTAGGCTAGTTTGATATAATAATATCAAACAACCAAGTGAAATATGGATCCATCTACTGTTGAATGATCAAATCAGATAAGTAAACAAAACGATAAATATTTAACTTTTGTTCGTGAGAATGCGCTCCAATACACCGATTTTTATATTATTTAGTAAGTGATTCAGGGTTCAAAAGTCCAAACCGACGGCCAAAAGGAATAAGTAAAACGCCCCGAAATGTATGTGATATGCGTCCAGAGCCCGTGCGGCACGAAGTTTGATTTATTCAGGGCACCGTTTAAACGAGTATTTATATTATTTATGGCTCCGAGCGCGAAGGAAAAGGTACGTTACGTGTTTTCTTCCAGTTTTATTTAAAAATAGGGTTTAAATCGAAAATGAATCATTTAATGGAGAAAAATTTAATTACTGTTGCGCCAGCTAAAACGTGACAGATGCTCAACAAGAAAAAAAGCCACATCAGTGTCAGATGCTTGCTTATCAATTAATTCCTGCTCGGATACATTGGAATTTCATTAAACTCGCCGCTTTTTTTTGCGAAATGCTCCGCTATCGAAGTACAGCTCTGGCAGATCGAACAGCTATTAAAATGCATCGTATGAGTTTTAAAAAGAGGCTTCAATTTATTTTTGCACGCAGCCGTTAACAACAATCCGTATAGTAAAAATGCTTGAATAAAATTTTTACAGGTCAAGTCTTAAGTTGTACTCACAATTTTTATAGTCCTCTTGAAGGACGTAGATGGCGCTATATACGCGAAAGATCTTCGAATGGGAGCGAGCAGATACCGATACTTAACGCCCTTAAATAATACCGCTTTATAGGTTATCTCTTTAATATAAAATGTTGCAATTTTATATTTGTGAAAAATAAAATTTTTATTGTCCAGTTTATATCAAGATATATCTTTTTTTGAATGGATTATATGCCTATAAATAATTTTGCGATGGTTTCAAGGAATCTAGAGCGCTATATTTGAAAGGAACATTAAAAGTTGGTTGACGTAGTGAAATATAGACTCGTCAGTGATGGGTATAGAATCCAAATATTGTCGATTCCACAAAATTCCCGTAAGTCCAAAATCAACTCATAAAACGGCATTTATCATGGCCGAAGGACTCTATGAATACCCAAGGGTTTCGTCTGGCTTGAGTAATGCACCAACTATTTTTCAAAAAATGATGACCTAAATATTTGAGCCGTTACTGGAATTTAGTGTAGTCCCATATTTAGATGACATCATCATGCCGTCGAATTCAATACAGGAAGGTTTGGAATTATTAGAAAAAGGCCTACAAATTGTCCAAGAGTACGGTTTAACCATTAGGCTGTCAAAATCTATATTTTTGAAAGAAATTTCATACTTGGGATATATCATTTACAAGGAAATGTGAGTGTAAATAATGAAAAAATCGAAGCAGTTCAACATTTTCCAGTGCGTAAGACAGTACATCTCAATTGCGAAAATTTTTAGGTCTTGTGGGTTATTTTCGCAAAATACCTATGCTTCCAAGACACGTTCGCTTACAGCACCTTGTGCTTAGTGCTGTAACATACCACCCTCCCAAACTTACAGATTCATCCAGACCGTCAGATCCCTAAAAATTATGTTATAATAGTCGATCATTTTGGTACTTCACGAGAACGAGAAACATTTTTCAGCAATTTTTTTTTTCTTCCTTTCCATGGGCGAATGTCCATTCATTGCACGTAGGCCGCCTGTCCGGGCCCGTTGTGCGCCCACTTTTGTTTAATCTAGCCCCGCGGCTCTGGCAAATGCACAGAGCTTTCGGGGCTTAATCTTTCTTATGTCTTCGGGGTCAATAACGTGTCTGCCGGAGTATACCACGTGCAGATGTCTGTTGAGCTGACAGTGTTCGGTGAGGACTCCTGTCAGCAATTTGATGTCCTTCCTCCCAAGCTCCAGGATAACCTTGCTCTCGCTTGGCTTCCTGGTTCCCATTAGCAGTTTGGCCTGCCTCATTCCGCTGCAGCTCCTCCAGAGCTCCTCGGCGTTGCGAAGCATTGCTTCCTTCAGAAGTGCCACTGCTGTCGAGTATGGCAGGCCTATTACTGGTTCGGGACCCATTACTGAATCTGCCGAGCCTTTCCTCGCCAGAAGGTCAGCCTCTACGTTGCATCGGACATTGGAATGTCCCGGTACCCATACGAGGTTGACCCTGTTGTGTCTGGCTATAGTGCACAGCGTAGTTTGAGACTCTGCCACTATCGCTGAGTCCACTCTTTCGGATGACAGTGCCTGCAGTGCCACTCTGCTGTCCGAGTAGACATAAATATCCTTATTTGTAAAGGCATGTTGGAGGTTTTCGTGATCACATTTTAGGATGGCATAGATCTCTGCCTGAAAGACGGATGCGTACGAGCCAAGGGCGTAGGATAACCTAACGCCCGTGGTTTTCCCGTAGACGCCCGCCGCTGCCCATCTTTGCGCCGTCTGTGAACCAGACTACTTGGTTGGCGGGCCTCGGCGTGTCTGCTGTGTTCCCCCACTAATCCCTACTGGGATAGGAGAATTTGAGGGGTCCACATGGCTGGTTGGTAGGTAGAGTCTCATCCGGTTTCATCAGCAGGGCTGGGCAGCTTTGCGTTGCCTCACGCCAAATGCTTATATATGTCCCCGGAGACATTTATTGTCCCTCAGGTGTCCAAGTCCCTGCAGCCTGTATTCCGACCTCAGGGCTTCGTTTTCCAGAAATAGGTGAAGAGGTGGTAGCCCGATTAGCCTTTCAATAGCTTTGGTTGGGGCCGTCCTCATAGCACCAGTTATCCCAATACAGGCCAGTCTCTGGACACTGTCTAGCAGAGCCCTGGCCTTAGCCGTCTTTGTGCCGGGCCACCAAATAATGGCACCGTAAGTTATAATAGGTCGTATGATTTCCGTGTATATCCAATGCAGGATTTTGGGTTCCAGGCCCCACGTGTTGCCAAAGGCTCTTTTGCATGCCCAAAGAGCGTTGTTGGCTTTCTTGACTTTACTGCTTAAGTGCTCCCTCCAGGTCAGCTTTGAGTCTATAGTAATTCCCAAGTATTTCACTGACCCAGAGTGTCTAAGCCTACGACCGAAAAGATGACCTCGGGTGTTTGTCCCGGCCTCCTTTTCCTTTTGAAAATTGCCCGACACCAACGTTCCACCAGGCCTAGGGCCTGGGTCATCGGTCTGCCCAGCCGTTCCGTGGTCTGGTCCATCAGAAAAATGACCAGGTCGTCGGCATAGGCCTGAGTGTGATATCCCGCTTCGTTCAATTCCCGCAGGAGTTCGTCCACCACCAGACACCAAAGGAGTAGTGACAGCACCCCTCCCTGAGGGCAGCCCCTGGCTACCTCGGCTTCTGCGGGTTCGTTGTTGATTGTTGCTGTAACTGTGCGTCTTGACAGCATGGCCCTAATCCATTCCACTATGGAGTGGTGAGTGCCACGCCTGCCCACAGCTAGGCATATCGATTCGAAGGACGTTTTGTCAAATGCGCCTTCTATATTCAAGAAGACTCCCAGGATGCACTATACTCGGTCCAGCGCTCCCTCCACTCTGTCAATTGTGTGGTGCAGCGCCGTCTTCGTAGACTTGCCCGCTTGGTAGGCATACTGATTATGGTGCAAGGGAAATTGCACCAGTGCCTCTTCTCTGATGTGCCGGTCTACCACTCGTTCCATCGCCTTCAGCATGAAGCTGGTAAGGCTGATTGGGGGAAACGATTTCGTCTGTAGGTAATCCGACTTTCCCGGTTTGGGGATGAACACTACTCTGACTGCTCTCCAGGCCTTGGGTATGTAGCCCAGAGCTAGGCAGTATCTAAAAATAGCCAAGATTAGAGGATATAGGCTTTCAAGGGCCCTTTGTAAGAGCCCCGGAAACACCCTATCTTCACCTGGCGATTTGAATGGTGAAAAGGTATCTATAGCCCATTTCACTCTTTCATATGTGATGACCTTGGACGCTAGCTTATAATCAGGCTTAGGGCCCGCCACGCGCACAGCGTCTTTGGTCCTTTGAGGATCCATGCGTGATCCAGGGAAGTGTGTCGTCAGGAAGAGGTCCAACGTCTCCTTCGCGGAGGTGGTGTATCCCCCTCCTGGTACAGCTAACGCCCCTATCTTCGTGCATGGGTCTTTTTTTGGGACTTTGCAGAGTCTGGATGCTTATGCCACACTGTTAATTCCATCACAGTAGGCCCTCCACGTGTCCCTCTGTGAGATCCTCAGGGCTTTTTGTAGTCCCTTTGAGTGGATCTGTATTCTTCCCAGTGGACCACATCTTGGGTCCGCTTGGCTCTGTTTAGAAGCTTGCGCACCCTTTTACGGTGTGCTTCTATATTAGAATTCCACCATGGTGTTCTGCCGTTATTCGATTTTTGGACGATAGGACAGCTGGCCTCAAACGAATCGATGATGGCTTCGTTGAGGCAGTCGACTGCCGTCTCAATCTGACTTACATCGAAGCGACGGGGCTGCATCAGCCCCAGTCTGCCAGCTAGCTCCTCCCTATAGGAGTTCCAGTCAGCATGTCTGGGGTTTCTGCGTCCCGTTTCAGGAACTTTAGTCATTTCCTCGATTCTGAATAGAATGTGCCTATGGTCTAACAGAGAGTCTTCCAGAGACACCCTCCATTCGGTAATATTTTGGCGAAGTCCTTTGCTGCATAGAGTCAGATCTATGACTGACTGTCGCCCTGTTGTGAAAAAGGTGGGCACTGACCCTCTATCTACAATATCCAGGTCGTTCGAGTATAGATACTCGAGAAGAGCCCTGCCTCTGGGGTTGACGTTCTCGCTACCCCACACCGTGTTGTGGGAGTTTGAGTCGCAGCCAATGATCACCGGTAGTCTCGACGCTCTGCACTCCTCCACGTGCGCGACGATCTCCCTAGGAGGGCTCGCCACGTCCTGTGGAAAGTAAGCAGAGCAGATAACGACATCACCATTGTGACCTTCGATATCTATGGAGATTTTTACCGCCACAAGGTCCCTGGTGAACGTACCCGGCATAGGCAGCACCTCCACGCCTTTAGCGTAGATGCAGGCCCTGGGTTTTTCCGTGGAGGTACAGTGGTAGGCCGTTCCTCCACCTCCTCCCAGGCCCCTGATCGCACCCTTATATACCCAGAGTTCTTGGATCAGAGCTACGCATGTGTTGGCAGCTATTCAATTACGCCAAAAGCTGTACCTTTTATACCAATCACTCGCCCTTTTCCAAGTTTGGATGGTTTTCTAAAACAATTTTTCAACGGAACCACTCAACAAAATAGTTTACAGAAGGTACCTTACGGTTGGATATTAAAAAAAAATTCACTTAGTTTAATTAAAAACACGAATCTCCCAATTAAAATCCTTCCTCGTAAATCTTTTCCTCTCGTGCTCTAGTTAAAACCAGACATAATACATTTTAAGATTTCGAAAAAAGGCAGAGAAATAGCGCACCGAGGCAAAATATTAGTTTTCATCTTTTCAAGGAACGTTTTCTTTCTGCAACTACACAAAGTGTTACAAGATTGCAAACGTGACCGGCAATCGAAATAACTTTATGTGTTTTTAGCCGAAAGGAAGGTTATTTTGTTACGAGCAAGATTTGCCGCAAGGATTCAAAGAAAATTGTCTCTTTTAATGAGAATGTAGGAAAAACTAGCATCTGTCCTTTTCCGAAAACGTCGCTTGTAGAGGAGAAACGAAATTAGAAAATAAACTTTAAGAGGTTTCGTAATGGAAAAATTTCATTACTTTTGAATGCAACATAATATGTTATGACTCGCATTCTATTACCGGTTCTTTTTACCCATACAAATGTAGCTTTTGACCATTGAGCCGCGCGCGCGTTCAGCTTTGATGTGGCAAAACCTTTCGGGTGTATATTAGTTTTATGCACTTCAGTGGCCTCTTTCGCCTTTATGAAGGTTTTGTGTTTATTTACTGCACGTTGCACGTGAAAAACTTTGCATCAGAAGCAAATTAATTTACAGGGTTCTTCAAAAGTCACGCAAGCTGCATAGTTTTTTACTGTTGCTAGTGTAGGCAAATAAGACATCTGATAATGTCTCTATTGAAATCCCAAAATTCCCAAAAAATCTATCTTGGGAAAATCCGCCATCTGGGAATAACTGGCTCCATATTAGAGTATTCGAATTTTAAGCATAGCGAGTGATTTCATTTGTTTTGGTCAAATTTACGGGAAAATGAGCCCATTTTTTTTTGTCTATTTCTGTCTGGTTTCCTTTTGTTTTTGATCTTTGCTTGCTCATGTGTCTCTTCATCTATTGTATGTTCTCTGTTTCATTTTTTTCTCTAGCACTTTGTATGTCTTTGCTAATCGTCTGTGATTGTGTCTGTGACTGCGGTGTTAACCCATTTGTTTATTTTTGTCACTTGTTTACTTATCAAAATTATTATTGTGTAGCGCTATTTAAGGTCTCCCTGTATATCGTGATGTTTTAGGGATTTTTCCTCGTCATACGAAGTGTAATACGGGGGCCTGTTGGCATGGCGAGATGGCGTACTCCCCTTGAGTCCGATGTAGCACGGGTCCACACCGACGCAAGGAGGAGAGCTTATTTAACATGGACAACACAGAAGTGTCTAACAAGCCTAATCTACGCCGTCATGCCATTTGTAATACGGGGGCCTTATGGTATGACGTCACAGACTTCGGCCGCACTCATCCCCTCGCACCGGACGTAGTATGGGTCCGTACCGAAGCAAGAGGCAGAGAAATAGACAAATCTCAGTAAAATATAGAATGCTGAATATTCTCTGCATTCCATCGAACGTAATACGGGTCCAAACGATGAAATGCAGGCAATCTACCATCGGCTCCATACCATGTCACCATGGTACGGAGAGAGACGGCAGTATCAGACATAGGTACCCTTAAAGCAACCACTAACCTATACATTTGAATCCGGCGTGATGACGTGGAAGCGGCGTCGGCGTCGGTAGAAACGGTACCTGGTGATGGTCGCTCTTCTGCTGCTGCTGCACCTGAAACAGTGAGACGGCGGTGTCCGTCTGCCTGGTATAGCCGGGGTACTGCGGTTTTATTGTCACGGCTGGTTTTCCCCACTCTGACGCGAGGGCTTGTGGTTGAGTACAGCGCGCGGCGATTCCGGAATATCGCGTATCGAAATATATTCATGCGGGGAAATAATTGATATCAAATTATACCGTAAGCACACATTCAACCTCAGCAAATTTAGGTAGCATCGTTACAATTATTGCTTCATGATTGTATTTTATGTTATCTAAACTCAGTGGGTTTATTTAATTAGGTTGAAATAAGTAACGATGTAGATGTAGATGTAGATGAACTGTTAGGCATTCACAAGACCAGAACCGCGACAGTGCATCCACAATCAGATTCCACGGTTGGGAGATTCAACAAAACAATCGAGGAACGTTTCTCCAAAGTAGTTGACAAGCATCAGCACGACTGGTATGAGCATATACCTCTATTTCTGATGGCATACACGTTAGCCGTAAATAACACAACAGGAATTACACCAGCCGAAGTTTTATTTGGAGGGGAGCTTTATTTACCCTGTGACTTGGTGTTCGGCTCACCAGATGTCGCTGACATGTTGACGATCTGCGAAAAAGGCTGCTTGACATCCATGTCAGAGTTCGCAAGTGATCGAATAAAAACGAGATATGATCTTAAGACGCACTCTACAGGTTTCCAGGCGAATGACAAAGTCTGGCTCTATAACTATTTCCATAGTGAACCCGGAATCCGTGACAATATTTCGGGTTATTTTATGTTATCCATATTTTGACTTCTGTCAAAGTTTCCGCTGATGAATTTCTAAACACAATGATGCAACTTTGGGAAAACAATCTTGTTGACTCTGATGTGAGAATATTTTCCAGTTTTGCTTGATTAAGCAATGTAATTGTTACAAACTTCATCAATACGAGTTTAAATTGCTTGGACAGTAACCAGAAAATAATCTTTTAATTTATTACTCAAACTGTACTCAACTCTACTTATCGAGCGCGCAAAATTATTCTAATTTGCCGACACTAGGTAGGTACTTCTCGAAGCATTAGCCAGAGCTATTAGGGGTGTTAATCAAGCCATTATGTAGCTAACTTTATTCCGCAACGAAGTTAGATCGTTAAGAGACTCATAAGAGCTCGACTAACATACGGATGGCCGTTGCAGTCGTGGCAAGGCGTTCGGTTTTAGTTGACTACCATCTCCGGAGAGCAAACTGCTTTATTTATTCGGTTATCCAGGAGGCGAGAGAAGCGAGAGGATCAGAGCTAATAAAAACAGCAGTTTAAGTTTAAAGAATGTCGTTTTCTGGACTATCTGGTCGCTTATCTTGGAGCCCGGTTTATGGCTGTGGCGGAGAAAAATTGTTAAAGCGACTCGTTAAAGTTGGTTCGTGCGGAATAGATAGGCTTGTTAGTGTCGCTTGTTTTTGTTTGGAAAAAGAATTCAGTTTGTAGGTCAATAAAAGATACATGATACCAACAAAACTGTTTCTACTACTGAAACTGTTTTCCTACTATTCTTAACATTCACGCATCTAAGAGAAGTATGTGAATAATGGAACGAAACCACCTCTCCAAATTATTCTATAAATCTTAAAAGTGAGAGGTGGACTTAACTTAATAAATTAAACACCTCAAAACCTTTGATAGTATTTGCGTTTTTGATACAAATTTACAGTATTTGATTTAATAATAATAACTTGACTTGGGTAAACAGATGGCCACTTTCAACATCAGCTGATGAATACTTATTAATTTAGAAATGAATGTAGGACACTTAGGGACACATTTATTTGTATTTTAATTAGGATTATATTATGAAATAAAAGAACCCTCATATAGTGTTTATTTTCGAGAACTTTCATTTTATTGAATTTCTTAACCCAATTTTCAGAGTGTCAACGTCAGCGCTTCTTATTTCTAGTTACGTTTGGCTATGAGAGTACTTTTGCTGCTTCCTGTTTTTATTTAAGAGCGGATAGTTTCTTTCTGGAGGGCTAAAACAGGTGGCGTCCTATATTATTTATTATCCACGACCACTCTACTGAAGAGTTAGCTGGCTACCCTATAAGAAAGTACTCCAGTATAGTAGCATTTCGTTGGCCAACTTATGTTATAGTAGTTCTTATCCTGGACTGTCAATAGTCTGGGCAAATCAAGATAAAATCTCTGTCACAAATTTAATTGTTTGTTTTAAGGGAAATCAATAATTGTCACAAAACAAGGGGATTTATATGTAACAAGTCCTCTTGTGACTAATTCATTGTGACAAATACTTGCAATAAATGCTTATGACAAATTGGCGCCCAACGTGGGGCCAATTTATAATATGGGACAGTTTAATTCATTAAATTTTTCAGTAGATACAACAAAGTAAAAAATCGCTTTTAAAAATATTAACATACTCTGATAACAAACTAATAAAAAGAGCACCTTTAAAGCCACTTAATTCGACCGAAGATCCATTTAAAATTAATTTTTGTCCGTCGAATGTCTGTAAATTTAATTAAAAATTAAATTTCATTATAACTTTCATATATTAGTTGAAGAGCTCTTTGAGGAATTTTTTACGAGAGCATATTTAAATTGTCTGCATCGTGCTCTTACCTAAGTGGAATTTTATAGCAAAGTTTCCTGGAACAGTTATTGCCCACGGTGTAATGTTGTTATAAAAGCGCTTTTAACGAGGGTTTAACTATTCCACAAATCGGGACTTTAGGTAAAAAATATGTCGGAAAAATATCGTGTAAAACGTTTTCAGCTTAAAAGTTTTATGACGAACAAGAGAATTACCTATTATGGCAATAATTTTTTCAAATAATCACTTACGTGTATAGCAGCTAAAAGTTCGCATTCTTTTACAAATATAAAAGCAACCTTCAGTGCGCGTTCCACCGGGCGCATTTAAAACTGTCCCGAAGCGTAATCTTAATCGAATAAATCATTCCGATTTCATTAAAATTTTAATGAAGAAGCGAAAGAGGCAGAGCCGATGATATATTTAAAAGAAAATTATTTAAAATTAGAACAAAAACTCGGCGATTAGTCAATGTCTTTGAAGGAACTTCCTTTTCGATGTATTTTTCTTAATTTAATTGCTCCCTTATTTTGCATAGAGCAGCGATTCCACTAAGCGATTTCAATAATACAAATGGTTTGTTTAAACTATAATTATAGAAACTAGTCGAAGGAGGCTATACGTTTTCCTGGAAAGGATGGAAGAAAAATGAGGAAAACCACCTATTTAAAATATTATTTTTTCAAATCTTAATTTTTTAAAAAAATGTTTCCTATAGAAAAGCGAATGGTAAATTTTGCAACCATGTATGCGCTGTCGAGTAGGGACGAGCGTAGACGCGCCACACACAAAAAAAAGGAAAGTACCGAAGCGAAGGGGAAATAGAAAATGAGAGAACAGATCAGAAAAAAGAAAGTTGTTTGCCATTGTTCATTGTTCAATTTTTATTTTGTATTAAACTGATTGTTCAATCCAATTTGTGATTATATTGTGTCATAAGGAGCATTCACAGGTCAGTTGAATAAATGTTATTTTGTTTGTTTATAATTTTTTCTATAATATGTGCTTTGTTCATGTGTGACGGAACTAGCTATTGCCCCTTTTTGGGCTTTAGTCAAACTGCACCAGGAATGCCAAAAGTTTTTACTTTGACTGACTGTAAAAATTAACCAATAGGTGTTGGATCATTTAAGCCTTGTATTGGGTATTTTGATTTATAAAAGGTAGGGAAATCGGATAATGATAATAATATCATTTATGGTTGAATGTTCAATGAACGAGAACAAAAATTAACTAATTGAATACACGAGAGCACAACATAAATAATTCGTCAACTTTATTCAGTTCACTATAATCACAAAATGTTTATTGATCCTTGTAAACAATATGTGCAAGAAAAGTCTTTTCATATGCTCAGTTTCTATATACAAATACAAATGTACAAATGTTAATTTCATGAGTGTGAAAACCAAATTTCTGCATTAAACGTTAGAAAACACTTCAATTTGTGGTGCATTTCAAGCGAATAAGCAATCAGTATTTATTGTTCGACTGTTAGAGAAATTGTAACGGTCTTACTTGCTTAATCCGGTTCATGCAGATAAATCTACAAGGCGATTATTCATCCATTTATCACCACTATTCACACTGGCAGCTAGAGAATTTTCCACTGAGATGAAAAGAAAACACAATGATATACAGGCGTGTTGGAGCCCGGCGAGAGTGAGAAAGATAGAGAAAAAAACAAGCGTAGGAGAGAATTTTGCTCGTCCGAGGTGACTTGCAACAATAAGGGGTTAATTACATGAATTGTATTCAATAATATAGACCATGTCAGGCCTTGAGACACAGAGAGTAGTATTTTACTATAAATCGCGCGTACTAACGGGGGTTTTTCCTCTGGAGAGCATTCGAAGGGCGCGAGGGTGCGAACTGTTCGCTCTGCCAGAGAGCAGGTCGCAAAAAACTAGAAAACAATGTGACGGCTGACGAATCACAGCAGCGAGAAAGGTCCACTGTCTTATAAGGTAATGAAGAAATATTGTTCGAATAACTGGGAAACAGTCAGTATCATAGATTTATTGCTCTTTTACAATTGGCAATTGTAAAAGAGCAATAAATCTATGATACTGACTGTTTCCCAGTTATTCGAACAATATAAATTATTAACGGTCGTGATCCATAAAATAAAAGTAATGAAGAAACCTGTAATTTTACCGGTTCAAAGGGTTGTTGTCGGTTTTACAGGAAAAATAGTCCAGCAATAGCATCTATTTTTAGAATATTATTTTTATGGTAAATAATAAAAATTGAGATGTATTAAATTAGAAATAATAAAAATTTAAACTTGTTGTGGGTTATTTCCGCAACATAATGTATTTAACAAAAATGGTTCCATGCTCTAAACAATGCAGATATAGAGTAAAATAAAACCTAAGAAATTATGTGAGGTTTTTTGCGCTGAAATTTTGAGCCTTAGGGCCTTGTTGATTCTACTAACATTTTCCTACCCTGACGAGCGAATATCCTGGCAAACAAATTGGAAAATCAATCTAGAGATATTGGCTCAAAATAACAACTTTAGCTGAGTAGCATCCCGTACGGGACCTCAGTACCTGCTGTTGAAACTGGCTAACTAACTAAAAACTCTTCAGTATTGAATAGGTAGTGTTGAGTGAATGTAGTGTGTGCAATTGAAATTTTAGCACAAGAAGAGGGACGGTACCTAATTTAAACTTTCATTGACATGTTTTGATTTTTGAGGAATATTAGATCGAGGGTTTCTCTGCCGTGCGCTTTCCCCTCGTTAGTTTCAGGTCGAGAACGGTACGATTTTCTAATAATAAATTAGACGTTCCAGCAATTTTTCGTTTATTCAACATATCACAACTTCCCTCAAATTTCTATAATATTTGCTCATGTCGGGCAAATGTCAAGTAAGTAAAATTGAGTAAGTTTCCACAACGTAGGTCTTATTTGTTTCTCATTTCGTTTTTCAAAAGATTTGTTAAAAAAAAGAGATCATAATAATTCTAACCATTCAATCTTGCTGAACGAACCCGGGTATGTGATACTACAGAAGGAACCTCGCATCCACTAAGTTGGTTTCGCAATACAAAATGAATTTATGGATCATCTTGCTGAGTTTTCATCCGGAATATGCGTAAGACTGACGAGACCAAGAAGAGGAATTTTATGCCCAGCTCAGTGAACCCGTATCATCTGTACCTAGATTTGCTTGAGTTGTTTGAAAGGCTTAACAGCTATACAGGTCTAGAGACAGGTCTGTATACAGCTAGACAGGTCCAGAGACAGGTCTGTATACAGCTAGACAGGTCCAGAGACAGGTCTGTATACAGCTAGACAGGTCTGTATACAGCTAGACAGGTCTGTATACAGCTAGACAGGTCTAGAGACAGGCCTGTCTACAGCTTTACAGGTCTAGAGACTGGTCTGATACAGCTATCAAACTGACCGTATTACAGGTCCCCAATTTCTGGCGCTTTGTTCTCCGGGCTCCATTTACATAACCTAAAACTCATAACCTAAAAGTTGGCTCCCGCTTCGTGCAACTTACATCTGCAACTAGACAAAGCACGAGGCGGATTGTCATATTAGTTACGTCTTCATCAGTACGAGGCACCTTGAATGAGGTACCAATGTGTGTTCGATGAGCCGCTACGAGCCAGGTTCGGTCAATGACCCTGAAGCAGCGGCGACTAACCAGCTATCGATGAAAGCACTGGAAAGGGGGTGAGGCTTATTCCTGGAAATTTTACCCCCACTCTAAAATGGTACGTAAATTGCCAGAACGGACCGTAGATTTTTTTATGGAGATTTACATGGGAAAATGACTGATTTTGTGCTAGAACCGGTGTTGCACCTTTACTCAGACTTCGCCTACTAACCACATGCTCAAAATATGACCTTCTGAGGAATACTATTTTTCGACAAAAGATTAAATTCAAGACTTTCTGGCAACACCCTAGGTCAAAGCACTGACATCTAATCGATTATGTGATTGTACGTTCTAGAGATCGGAAAATTTATCAAAGCTTTCAAGACGATTATATCAGGACAAACTTCCAAGCCCCTCTAAATCAGAAACTTCCATTAGAGGGTATACCGGGAACTGAAATTCAAGACTTTATAGAGAGAAATAGACAAGCGCACAATGCATGAAAAAGCGACTCCAGGTCAACTGTAAAAAAAGGCAATACCAACAAGCAAAAGCAGAAGTTCAAAGGCAAATGCGAGTATTAAACACCAATAGTGAATAAAAAAATCAAATGAAATGCAACAACTAACTGAATGACACAGCACCACGGCCACCTTACAGGCTACTAAAATGGTATACAGACAAACCACTCAAGGAATCGATCTCTCACGATCCATTGGAAGGAACACTTTTAGGAACTACTTAACAAAGAATCACAAATCAATAATGACATATTCAACGAAAATCCACAGAAACCAATACAACAAGAACTGAGCGAGGTTCCCAGATTAGAGCAGGTTGTAAAGGCAATCAGACAAAAAAAGAAGAAGAAGTCAGGTAGTACTAACGGCATTCCTGCTGAATTCTCTAAACATGGAGGCTCCTCGCTGATTGGAATTGGGCACTTAATCCCACATCCTAATAAATGAAGCATGGATTACTTTGACCATACCAGCCGAACTTAGAGATGCCTCCATAGTTGCCATTTTTGAAAAGGGAGAAAAGGCGAATAGAATAGCAGATAATGATACTCAGTATCGAGTGATGGTCTATGATGATGATGTGTTTGTCATTATACGGAGACCAGTGGATACCTAGAGACTTTATGTCATCTTCAGTTTTTTCCACGGCTGATTGATCTTTAAGTTCATTTGGAAGTTTCTGTAGTAACTCTCGTTGCTGGACCATTTCCACAACCTGAACCCCCCTCGTTGAAACATTTTGATGAGTTCGTCTTGTAGTGATACAGCTTCTTTTATAGTGTCAGCACCTGAGCTAAGAGCAAGTCGTCGACATACAAATTTTTCATTGCTGCTTTGGATGCATTCAGAAAGTGGGCAAGCTTTAGTAATATTTTATTAGCTAAGAATGGTGCTGCTGTTGTCCCATAGGTTACAGTTGGCGAGCAATAATCATTAATTGGTATGTTATTATCAAATCTCCATAAGATTTTCTGATACTTCAGGTCATCAGCGTGAATCTTTATCTGCCTGTACATTTTTTCAATGTCAGCTGTTATCACTACTTTATGTGACCTCCAGCGTAGCAGTATATCTGACAGTTCTGGCTGTAGTCTGGGACCTGCAAACATGGTATTGTTGAGGCTCAATCCTGATGGAGTTTTACTGGAAGCATCAAAGACCACCTTTAACTTTGAATACCGGTTGATGTGGGATAATATATTGATGTTGTAGCTCTGTATGTGGAAGCCTTTTCACCAGTCGTGCGACGGCTCCTGATCTAGACACTCCTAATAGACTTTCTTTTCCATTGAATGAAATTCTAACTGTGTATGTTCCATTTGTATTTCTTGTAGTGGTGGTTTCGTGATGTTGTTCGCAATATTGATCATCTTCTGATAACGGATATGTTTTTGATATCTATTCAACTTCTCAACATTTAGTTAATTGTCTATCTTCTTCATTACATGTTATCATGCTGACAAGTTGTGGTTTGTTTTTTTTTTTTTTTTGTAGGTTTCCGGAAAGCATCGATCCTAATTCTGTTTGTTGGCCAAGGAGACCATCTTCAGTTTTTCGTATGCTTTCCTAGATTAACTGGGCATATTCTCGGGCTCCGAGAAGTATATCTACTGGATCAGATTTATAGAATGTTGGATCAGCAAGGACGTCGTTCTTCCATTGTAATATGTCTACGTCAAGGTCTACTCTAGGAAGAGTTGCCTATGTTTCCTGGTGACCCACTGGCGGTGCATTGGTGTCGAAGACCTAGGAGTACCTTGGCTTTTTTCATGAATTTAGACAACTTTTTTTTCCAGTAAATTTAGTAGAGCAATCTAATAAATAAAGATTTCAGTGTACTGCTAGTCCTAACCCACATCAAATATTTTTCAAATTTAATTAAGTACCTAAATTATCAACCCCTGTTCCCTGTTATTAGTTTGTTAAGTAACTTTTTGAAACCAATATTCAAGTTTTATAAATCATTGCCCTCAAGAAAAAAGGTATCGAGGCAGAATATAAGCTTCCATATTTTCATGAAGCGTATTCTTTCTACAACAGCACAAAATGTTACAAGATTGCAAACGTGATCGGCAATCGTAATAACTTGATATGCCGTTCAACCCAGACAGAAAAGCTATAGGGGAATTCGGTAAAATTGTCTTCTATAATGAATGTACGGAAAAAATAGAATTGTGTGCTCGCATTTCAAATAATTTAAGGCTATTGTTTTATACGGAACGAAAAAGGCTGGGAGTTTTATATTTATTTATTGTAAACCCTTCTGAAAATAAATTTACACTTCTTGTTTTATCCCTTGGGATGCAAGCCAGTTTTAAACTTTTGACCAAAACATAAAGCAGCCTCTTTTCAAGCATAATTCACTTGGGGCCAAGACATAATTTGTGGTACAAAAGACAAAGAAACTAGTCTTGTTTTTGTTGGTGGTTTTATCACAAATGAAAACTATGTGCTTTATAATAGTTTTTTATTTTTCGCAAATTTGTCATCGGGAGGCTCAGATCTAACAATGTTTAAGTGTGTCATTGCTGATAATTAGGGTCACAAATCCCCGACTCCCAGAGAAATTGCCGAAAGATATCTTTTTAATGGCGCATCATATTTTGCCCCGAAAGGCACAAAAAGTTACAAAGTTCATTTAAAAGTTTCTTCCACGGGATATTATACTTCTATTGCCTTGTGTACCTTCCTGACGTGTCCTGAACTTTTTATAGACTAACTTTTATCAGATTGCCGGGTTTTATGGGGTTTCGTGTTTATCTGACAAATTTTTAGGTAGCTACTGGGAAATGCGGCAATCAACAAATAATTTAATATAACACAATACCAAGAAATTAACGTGGTTTTTTATTGTCATTATCCAAACGATATTTGAAATTGCCGCAATCAACGAATAACCTCGCTTTCGAAAAAATTGAAATAAACGAGAAGCTTTTACTCTCGTGCCACAAAAAGAAAGACGCATCTAAATTACCTTCGTTATTCTGCAACAATAAAGCTCGAACTAAAAATTTTATTTCGAAACTATTTTACCGCTCCTATATTTAATCAAATTTTAGCCTTCAAATAGAGCAGGCCGACTGTGCATTCTACATCGTAAATTTCTACATTTTTCCAGTTTTGATGGTGCGTTAAAGTTAAATTATTGTGTTCATAGAGTAAAATGTTACATTGATAATGCACTAGAGTAAAAGTAACACCGGTTCTAGGCCAAAATCAAGGACTGTCTCTAGACCTGGTCTAGAGACAGGTCCGTATACAGCTAGACAGGTCTAGAGACAGGGGCTCTGCTGGAGTGGACAATTATTTCCCTAGGTATTCGTGGGAACAGAATGGAGAATTAAAATTTGGAAAAAAAACGGAGATGAAGAGGGAGAAAAGATCGGGCATCATGCCCACAAATCAGCACTGGATGGAAGTACTGATATGAAGAGGACGCAAGCGTGGGATCGTCTCGAAAAACTCATCAACGAGCTTCATGAGTTTGTGCGACTGAGCGCAAACGTCCACAAAGAGATCAAAACCATGGTGGCTGGTATCGGTAGTGCCTTCATGAGACTAAAATCTCTGGAGGAAAAACCAGTCACACATCAACTTCCTACTATCGTGGCCCCAGAAGGTGAGCGCACGCTACAAACGCCGCGCTGGCGGACACTTACCGAAACGACGGCCAGGGACACGGAGCTCGTCGATGGAAATGAATCTGTCACCAGAGAGGCTCACGTAACCTGCAAGGCGAAACAGAAAAAACGGACGTCACCAGGACTCAAGGCCAAGGAGCCTAAGAAGAGGAAGGAGGCAGGATTACCTCCATCCACTAACAAAGCAGCCCAGCCTCTGGAAACTACGGAGTGGCAGCAGGTGATGTCCAAGAAGGAGAAGAAATAGCGCACAAAGTAGCACCGACAGGAGAGGTCGCCGGTGACTAGACTCAATGCACTGATCGTCCGGCCAAAGGATAAAGGAAAATATGCAGCGATACTTAGTCGGGTAAAGAAGGACGTTCCCGATGATCAGGTTCGTGCCTCGGTTGACAAGCTCCGCAAGACGACCACGGGATCATCCTCACTAAGGAGAACGCAGACAGAGGTCATGGTCTTCAAAAAACCATAGCTCCCCTTCTTGGGGATAACGCCAACGTCATTACTAAAGGATCGCAAGAGGACCTCGAAATTCGAGATCTCGACGAATTGACGACAAGGTAGGAAATCCTCGAAGCCCTGCAGAAAGCGGCGGGAGATACGTGCGATATTACGCTGGATGCCATCAAATCACTACGTAAAGTTTATGGGGGGACCCAGACTGCCTCGGTGACATTCGCAAAATCATTCGTGAAGAAGGTGCTGGGCGATCACGGCAAGATCAGGATTGGATGGGTCAACTGCCCGATAAAAACAGCGGAGAAACCCACCAAGTGCTACAAGTGCTGGCACTATGGACATCTCGCCGCTACGTGTAAGAGCAAAGTGAACCGAACTCTCTGTAATAAGTGCGGAGAAGATGGCCACAAAGTTGCTGCATGCTAAAAAGACGCTCGCTGCGCCTTGTGCGTCGAAAAAGGCAACACAATGAATTGCGCCCACATCACTGGTAGCAGCAGATGCCCAGTGTTCATATAGGCACTTTAGAAGATCAGAAATAAACGACAATAAAGATACTCCAGCTCAACCTCAACCATTGTGAGGCTGCGCATGATCTGCTTATACTGACGGTGCTCGAACCGATGCCCGATCTTGCGTTAATCTCGGAGCCATACAGAAATCTTGACACACAACCCTGGGAGACGGGTGCTACGACTAAGGCCGTTATTTGGTCCTGCAGAGGGTTCCCGTTTCAGAGCGTTGACAATGGTAAAAAGGTTGGTTTTGTAGTAGCTAAGCTGAACGGAATTTATTTCCACAGCTGCTATGTCCCACCCAGCCTATCACTCGATGAATTCACGGACTTCTTAGATCGCCTGACCGAGTATGCGAAGCAGCGCTTTCCCGTGGCAATCGCCGGGGACTTCAATTCCTGGGCGGTGAATTGGGGAAGCAAAGAGGCCAACGTGCGGGGACAAACACTACTAGAGGTAATATCTACTCTGGACATGGTGCTGCTAAACAGTGGTAGTCAGCCCACGTTTACAAGAGGAGAGGCAAGTTCTGTTGTGGACCTCACCTTCGTAAGCAGTAGTCTCGCCAGAGGGAACTGCTCTTGGGACGTGATGGATATGTACACTGCCAGTGATCATCGCGCAGTGGACTGGGACATATCTACTGGTAGAAAGACGAGACGAACAAACCAAAAGACAAACGTCGGCTGGAAAAGGGCACCTTCGATCCCGGCTCATTCCTAGTAGCACTTGATGATCATCCGATCAGTGGCAGTGGTGCTGCCGAGAAAGCCGAGAACATCACGAGGAGGGTAACCGAAGCCTATGATGTATCTATGCCCCGAAAATCCCGTGGAAACCGTCTGCCACCGGTGTATTGGTGGAGTGATGAGATCGCCGCTCTCCGAGAGGACTGTGCGAAAGCGAGAAGAACATCACATCGTCGGTGGAAGAAACCAGACTTCGGTGAATTGGAGGCAAAATACAAGGATGCGTGTAGGAGACTTAACAAAGCCATTGAGTCCAAGAGAAAGAAATGCTGGAGTGATCTGCTAGACGAAGTCAACTGTGATTCGTGGGGCAGGCCGTACAAGGTGGTCATGACGCGGTATAAAAACCAGCCGCCAACTCTTGGAGAAGATCGTATCGGTACTGTTTCCTGAACAGCCGGAACTTCTACACGTACCGCAAAAGTGCGAGGTAGAGTTGATTCCGCGAATCACAGTGGAGGAAGCTTGTAGCAGAGTCGGGAACGCAAAGGCTCCTGGCATAGATAGAATACCGAACATCGCGCTGAAAGCTGCCATCAACGCAGTTTCTGCACTGTTTTTGGAGGTATATAATGCAAGCCTCGCGGAGGGGACCTTCCCTGCTAAATAGAAGCAGCAGAGACTAGTGCTCCTCCCCAAGGGGGAAAAACCACTAGATGAACCTTCATCGTATCGTCCGCTTTGCATGCTAGACACCGCTGGTAAAATTTTGAGCGTATATTTCATGGGATAGAAGCTGCAGTTGATCCCCTACTCGCGGAAAACCGGTATGGTTTCCGGAGCGGTCGCTCCACCCTTGATGCTATTGACCTCGTCTTCAACACCGCTAAAAAAGCGATATCAGGGGCAAGATCAGAAGGGGGTGCGAAGAAGTACTGTCTGGTTGTGACCCTGGATATCAAGAATGCTTTCAATTCGCTAAATGGGACTGCATCATGGAGGCTCTCGGCAAGATGGCCGTACGTGGATACCTACGGAGGATGGTGGCTAGCTACTTCACCGATAGAGTCCTCAAGTATGACACAGAGAACGGTCTCAAACAGTACAGAGTTACCGGGGGTGCCTCAGGGGTCAGTCCTCGGTCCCTTCCTTTGGAATATCATGTACGATGGGTTGCTGAAGCTGATGCTGCCGAAGGGCATTCGCAGACGACGTAGCTGTGGTGATAGTGGTAAAACACTTAGAAGAAATTACCTTCATCCTCGATATGACTTTTGAGAGGATATCTGTATGGATGGATTCGGTTGACCTGAAGCTAGCAGAACCTAAAACCGAAGCGTTGCTGATCACCAGTAGAAAGAAAGTAGAAGCGATTAAGCTGCAAGTCAGGGAGTATGAGCTCCAGCCGTTTATTCGGTATTTGGGAATAATGATAGATGCCTGACTAAACTTCAAGCAGCAAGCGGAGCACGCAAACACCAAGGCTTCAGGCGTCAGAACCATCCTATCACGGCTTATGCCTAACATAGGAGGCCCAAAGCAGACAAGTGTGTGGTCACATCTGTGATAACTTATGGCATTGTTATCTGGGCTGACGCGTTGCAGAAACAAGAATCACGTCGAAAAATAGCACCAGTCTACCGGCTAAGCGCCCTCAGAGTCACATGCGCGTACCGCACCGTGTTCGGGGACGCAGTGTGTGTTATCGCCCGGATGCTACCTATTGAAATAATCGCCGAAGAACGAAGATTCCTGTACCGGCGGAAAGGATCAACGGCACACAGCCCAGCAGAGCTGAAAACAGAAGCGAGGCGAACTAGTATACGCCTATGGCAATTACTGTGGGACGTCTCGACCAAAGGGAGATGGACTCATCGCCTGATTCCGCAGGTTGATTCCTGGCTAAACCGACACCACGGGGAGGTCAATTACTACTTCACACAGATGCTTTCAGGACATGGGTGCTTCCGCGAGTATCTTCATAAATTCAAGCATGCCCAGTTTGCACAGGAGTCAATGAAGTTGCGGAGCACGTGTTCTCCACGTGCCCTCGTTTCAACACGCCACGTAGTTCCTGAGAGACTGTCCTTGAGGAGAAGGTTCAACCAGAGTCCTTGGTGACAGCTATGCTCTCAAAAGCAGTCTGGGCAGCAACGAGATCATTTGCGACTGAGGTCCTTCAGGAACTACGTCGCATAGAGAAAGAGCAAACGAAGGCTAAAAATACCTAGGAGGAAAGGATGACTTTGACCACCTGAAGGAAGAGCTACAGCTAGATCCCCCTTCGTGAAGTAATGCCTCACGGCGGTTCCACGGGGGAAATCGAGGCCGCGATGCCAGAGGAGGGTTTTTACTCGGTATAGTGCAAACCGAGTCTGTATACAGCTATATGGGTCTAGAGACTGGTCTGATACAGCTATTGAACTGACCCGTATTACGGGCCCCCAATTTCTGGCACTTTGTTCTCCGGGCCCCATTTACATAACCTAAAAGTTGGCTCCCGCCTCGTGCAACTTACATCTGCAACTAGACAAAGCACGAGAATTTTATTATTAGTTACGTCATCATCAGTACGAGGCACCTTGAATGAGGTACCAAGTGCCATGTGTGTTCGATTAGCTGCTGAGCCAGGTACGGTCAATGAACCTGAAGTTAGTGCTACCGATTATAGACACGGGCACTGGAAACGGGGCAGGGCATAATCCTAGAAATTCATTGAAATTTTACCTCCACTTGAAAATAGTACGAAAATTGCCAGAACGGACCTTAGATTTTCTTATGGAGATTTACATGGGAAAATGACTGATTTTGGCCTAGAACCGGTGTTTACTCACTAGCTATCCCCTCGTTTTCATTCTCATCGGTGACTTCACCGATGAGTTAGCTATCTTTGTTTAGTGAATGGAAAATGACAATGACAGCCATAGAATGGTGGATCCATCGGTAAAATTTGATGAGAATAAAAACGCAGGGCATATTGATTAATAAACTGGTCAAAGCCAATAGAAAATATTCACCAAAGAAAAATTCCTAATGGGCTTATAGGCCATAAATTCTCCCTCGAAAACTTTTATACTTTCAAAGAAACGTTTTTCTTTCACCCTAACAGGCCTGGAAGCGTTCCAAAATATGCTTTCAACATTCAAAAAGGACGAAATGCGTTTGTTCGCGGCATTAAATGTATACTAAAACAGGGAGAGAAATAAAAGGGCGGTCTGCTGTAAAAATCATTTGACCGTGGAAGGAAATTCGCCCCCCCTTGCCAGGGCACAAATTTGTTTTGATTTAATGTCAACAAGTTTTATGAATTTACACGCTTGATTCGGGTTATTTTTAGATTGACGGTCTTTTCATGTTTGTCAAGACCAGTTTTTACGAATGACTTTGTTCCAGAGAGCAGACAAGAGAGATATGATTTATAAGTATGGCTTTCAGGTGAATCGTTCCAATCAGGAAGTGAAAAATAAGAGTTTGAAGCATTCTGATTGGTGATTTTTGTTGTCTTTATTTGGCTCGTTGTGTGTAACACATATTTTTTGATTTGAATTGAGGACAAATTTGACTGCGACGTGCGTTTTTATTTATTGTAATATAGTTATACCGATGTTCTCTCTGGATAGTCTTCTCTGTACCAAGCATTTTATTATCCGCATATGCCAAGCTATATGAGAAATTAATTTATTGAAAGAAAAATAGGAAGGTGAGAATAGATATTGTCTAGAGAAAATATTATCATCATCCTAGAATGCACAACTTCGCATGATGTCGCCGACGCGAGGTTTTCGCTACTTTGACTCATTAGATTTCCTTTCCATTCAATTCGCAATTCTATTATTTCTGAATGATATTCCCATCATGAATCATATCTTATCCTAATCTTCAATAGAACCAAAATTGTCAAGTTAAGTAGAAAACAAGTAAATAAATCTCAAAGTTTGAATGTACGGTTTATTTACTAGGCAGGGCTAGTCTAACAAGCTGTCATCGTTTATAATAATTTTTAATTTCTCTCAGCTCTTCACCTGCATTCCAATGATATATCAGTAAATAGCATATAATTGCTAGATGGCGTCCGATGATGACCACGTGTCGGATTCGGAAAGTATTATTGGCGTCACTACCCACAAGAGTGATAGGAAGTTGTGCTAAAAAGTCTTGCAAGTACTATTTCTATGTTACCTATGAAGAAGTTTTTCATGGGAGTTGTACAACGAGGAAGAATTTAAAGTTTATTGGCAAGTCGAGTGTTCAGTGTTGTGATTGCAGCGGTCTGCCGCCTGAAGTTGATACGGATGTAAACAAAGATATTTGAACGACTTTAAACATGAAAACGAGAAGTTGCACAGTGAAGTCAGTTTATTAAAGAGCCTCATCAAAGAAATGTCCGAAAAAAATACCGTTTTGTAATAATATATAAGAAAATGATTTAAAAAAATAAAAATTAAAATTGTCAAGTTCCCTATTGTTGCGAACCGTTTAGTAAAGGTAAACACCGCTAACTTTATTTTAGTATCTTTTTTGTCTTTGCCCACCAATCTTACAGCCTTTGGCAATTTCATCCTCAACAAATTGGCGCCCAACGTGGGGCCCCATACCATCTCTAAAGTAGTCTCACCGTGGACGTATGAGCTGATTGACTCCAACGGTCATAATCTCGGTATCTGGAATGCTATATAATTTAGGCACGAGAACTAATTTTCTCGGCCTTGGCTGATAATGTTGTGGGTCAAAAAAATGTCTAGTATCAGGGATCTATCTCAGTAATTAGTTATTTTTTCATAACTATGTAGGTCGTGAGAAACTTGCACAATTTCGTTGAATTTTTTTTTAAGGAGAGGAAGTGTGTTCCAGACCTTTTCATGAATAACAAATCGATCATTCCGCCTTCTAAGATTGTAAGTATGACTTGATTTTTCATATGCTCGAATCAACTTCTTCCTGATATCAGAAAATACCTTACACGCTTGGCGGGATCTTTCATGTGGATCAAATTCCTTCGAATCATCCTGAGCCGGCAACTCGGACTCATCGTGTCGTAACCTTACTTCACGTCCGGACACAACAAAATTGAGAGTCAAATTAGTGACTTGATGGGTTGCTAACCGGATGGCGCACCCAGCTTTCGCCAGAAATTTATCACCATTTTCCACATAATTGGAAAGGATATTTTTAAGCACTCTATGAACTCTCTCCACAGGGTTAGCATGGGGATGATAGTTGGCAGTGTACCGGATCTCTATGCCATAACCCTTAATAACATCCTGAAAAACCTCACTACGAAATTGGGAGCCGTTATCTAAAATAATTTTCAAGGTATACCATGGACCAAAAGAACATGATCCTCTAACCACTTCAAGATACTAATGTTGCATCCGACACCGTAAAAACATAGGAGTAATCTGAACTAGAACGTGGAAGGGGCCAACAACATCAAAGCTAATAATTTCCCAAGATTTGGAAGCTGTAGGTTGTAAGCTACCTATTTGTCCAAATGGAGCTTTCTGCTCGGGTTTAGTTTCCAGACAAATCGACAGCGACGAATATATTTCTGTAAATCATTTTTCATTTGAGGCCAGTAATATTTCTGAACAATTCGGTCAAAAGTTTTGAAGACACCCAAATGTCTACAAGTTGGCGGATCGTGATAAGATTTGACAATTTTTGAACGCTTATCTCTCGGAACAACCTGTAACCAATAATCACTTGGAGTGGACAAGGATGGGTACTTAACCTTAGCTCGCTTAAAGAGCTAGTTTTCATTAATCCACTAAAGAGGGTATCTGGAAGGATATTTAGTGACATTACTTTACATCCTCTTAAACCACTTATCCGAAGTGTCTGGAAATACTTCGGAATCATCAGACACACTTTGGGTATTCGTTATAGCCTCTATTACTGGAACCGATCTGGACAAAGTATCAGGAACAACGTTTTTTATTTCTTTTCCGATGAACCACCTCAAAATCGTATTGCTGGAGTCTTACAGCCCAACAAGCAATACGTCAAACCGGGTCTTCAATTGAATTAAGCCACTTCAAGCTATAATGGTCAGTGATTATAGTGAATTTGGTACCCTCGATGTAAGGCCGTAATTTTTCAATGGCAATTAACACTCCTTTTCGGTGGTCGTATACTTCCGTTCATTCTGATTTAGAGATCGACTGAGTCTTCGTCATCTTGCATCTGCGTTATTACAGCTCCAAGTCCGAAATCAGATGCGTCGCACTGTATCGTAAACGGCTTGTCAAAATTAGGACAGGAAAGCACAGGTGTATTCAGAAGATATTCCTTAATGGTTTTGCATTGTCAAAATGTTGGTCCCATAAAAACTTAACGTTCTTTCTGGTTAAAAAGCTGATAGGGAAAATAATGGAAGAAAAATTTGGCACAAATCTTCTGTACCAAGATGCAAGACCAATGATACGCCTTACCTCGCTGACGTTCTTGGCAAAAGGGATGTCAAGTATTGCCTTGATTTTGTCGGGGTCCTCCAAAACTCCCGACAAGTTGACCACGTATCCCAGATACTTCAACTCATCCTTACAAGACACGCATTTCTCCCTATTAAGAGTTAAACCAAGCTGAACGAGACGATTGGTTACCTCACGCAGAATTCTCAGCTGATCCTCAAAAGTGGGCGTGCAGATAATTACATCATCCAAGTAAACAAAAACGTAATTATCAAACTCGACACCAATAACACGTTCGATAAGCCTTTGCCAGACAGCAGGGGCATTGGTGAGACCAAATGGCATTCGCTTAAATTGGAAGAGTCCACGAGTGAGGCGGTGAGGGGTTTTGATAAATCTGCGATAGGAATTTGCCAGTATACTGACTTAATATCTAGCGTACTTAGATATTGTGCATCACGTAACTTGTCCAAAGAATTAGAAACCCACGGAAGAGGATAGGAATCCGAAACTGTAGCTCGATTAAGAGCCCTGAAATCCACGCAAAATCTCCAACCAGCAGATTTCTTTTTGATCATGACAATTGGGGCTCATGGAGATTCAGAAGACTCTACAATACCATCGGCAATCATTGTATCCAACTCAGCATTCACATCCCTCTGCAACACTCGGGACAGTGGATAGTAACGCTGTTTTATCGGGGTTGAATCAGTCTTAATGACCAATTCCACAAGCGTAGTACATCCCAGTTTTTCACTTTCTTCATTTTTTTGAAAGTCTCGTCAATTAGGGCATGTAAGCTGCGTTCCTGTTCAAAGGTTAAATTTCCTCTGCTTGACGATTGTTCATGCTATTATTAGAAACAAAACTCCACTCACTGGCGTAAAGGTCTAGAATGATTCCTATTCTGGTCCAGAAATCAATTCCAAGAATAAGTGGATGAGGAAGCGATGGGACTATCAATACGTCAATAAGAACAGTACATTGTCGAAGACGAAGAGGCAATAAGATGCAGCCAATGACCTGACACGTCTGACCATTTGCCACAGTGCAATAGGAAGAAGTTGTCTTGTTTTTCTATTTTAATTCTTGTTGTCTACTTAATTGATTGTCTAAACGTCTAATTATTGTATATAGATGTTGTGTATGCTATTACGGAATTTCCCGTCAATAAATAAATAAATAACTAAGAAACTGTGATAATAAAATAAACGGGTCCCTATGTATGAAATTATTCAACTCAAAAAAAAAATGAGTTTTCATTCGGGTAAATTAAAAGAAAATACAAAAAAAAGGCAGCTCAAAGGAGGCATAAATTTAAATAAATAGGGAACTGACAAAGACCACCACAGAGAGGAGACGGTTTTGAATAAAATTTAAAGTGTTCTCGCGTTATTGGTACGAATAACGAAGGTAGTTTCGGTTTTTCTCCTCGTTTTTGTCGAGGGACTCCAAATGAATAGATATCTGCGAAAAGGATGATAGTACAAAGCACTTTTAACAACAGTCTGTGGGGTCGTTAAGGAAAGTGGACTCAGAAGCTGCTAAGGGTCATTCAGAAATCTAATGATTATTTTTATTTAGAAAAGAAAAGCAATAGCAGTGTACAAACGCAAACTTCACTGGGACCAAACAATTCGGATGAGCTCTACATGCCACATTACGCAGTAGAGCCAATAATGAGCAAGCACTATTGTGTGGATAACAATGCAAATGAAGTTTGTTAAAGTGATTGTCCTCTAGCTAATGATGTTAGTTGGGTAAAAGTAAATTAATCTATATTAGGAAATTGTTTAACAACATGTTATAGCAAAATAATTTAAGTGTTCTACATGTAATTATGAAATAATGGATGGATCTGGTTTGTCAGAATATATTTATTTTCCATACATCTTTCAGTAAGTGAGGTCTCAGATTTCAAGAGAAGCGGTTGAAAGAGAGTAAAGGTGCAACACGGGTTCTAGCGCAAAATCGGCATTTTTACATGTAAATCTCCATAAGAAAATCTAAGGTTCATTCTGCACTTTTTTGTACCATTTTGGAGTAGGGGTAAAATTTCCAGGAATAAGCCCCGCCCCCTTTCCAGTGCCTGTGTGTTTCATCGGGCGCACTAACCACCGCAGCTTCAGAGTCATTGACCGTACCTGGCTCATCGAACCCACATAGCACCTCGTAACTTGGTTCCCTATTCAAGGTACCTCATACTGATGATGACGTAACTAATAAAAAAATCCGCTTCGCGCTTTGTCTAGTTACAGATGCAAGTTGCACGAGGCGGGAGCCAACTTTTAGGTTATGTAAATGGGGCCCGGAGAACAAAGCGCCAGAAGTTGGAGGCCCGCCTCGTGCAACTTGCATCTGTAACAAGACAAAGCACGAGGCGGATTTTATTATTAGTTACATCATCATCAGTACGAGGTATCTTGAATGGGGAACCAAGTCACGAGGTTTTATCCGGAAACCTGCCTCTACCTGGTGAGGATCACTCAAGTATGACTGAAGGGACAATCCTTTTCAGAAGGAAGTTCCTTTGCCACACTGGAAGCCAAATTGATTATTCGAGAGGGACCTGTTTATATTGAGGAATGAAAGAACTCTAATTTTGACCAGTTTCTCAATCAGCTTAGCAAGTGAACGAAGAAGAGAAATAGGACAGAAATTTACTGGAAAGTCCTTTGTGAAGAGATACAACCTTTTTTGCATGCTTAAGGATATTATACCTAAAATATACCCTTGTCAAAGAAATCATTTATTGCATCCCCAAGCGCATGGAAACCTCTATCGTTAAGATGGAGTAATAGTTTAATAGATATGTCATTATAGCCCGAGGATTTTTTTTTGACAGTTATAAGGGTTTCTTTGATCTCAGGTGCCAAGAAGGAATTTGAGACATTCTTGACTGTCAAATATTCTAGGGGATTGACCCCGCAGTTGAGCTGGGACGAAAGAGCTCCAGCAAAAGAAAATATTTAGATACTTAGGAGACGGGTTGGATGAAGAATTATATATACAATATTTTATGAAACTTTTTATTAAATTGTTGGCTCTGACGATTTTCACGTTTCTGCGACCACGATTATTCTAATAATCACATTCACTTTTGTAAAGTAGGGCGACAACTTAGAGGTGTTGTTAGGTTAATCCGCATAAGGAAAACCCAAGCGTTTTATGGAAGGCGCATTATAATCAATGGTCGCTCAACGTGGTAATTAATTTAATAGTATTAAGGTATTAGCTCAATAGTGTATAGAGTGTCAAGTACTGAAACGTGATATTTTACTGAGTAATTCGAGTAGGATTAATGACGGTGTTCTAGTTAGAGGAAACATTTCGAGTCATAAGCAAAATGAACGACTATACTTATGTATTGTATTAGGTAAATTTGATATGAACTAAGTATGTGGTATTTCTGGAATATAATTTACCCAATAAAAAGAAGAAGGAATGTCACGAAAAAGTTCGTTTATTGGGGAATGTCTTAGATGGTGCTTAGAGTGTAGATGCGCAACTGGAAAATCTTAGTGAAAATCTGCCGCTGGTTTTGAGGTTATGACTGCGTCTGTTAGATCAAGTGAGGTAAACGCAGCTGACTGATAATGGAGGTTATACCAATTCCGATTACGTTGTAGGCACAAGGAAAAAAGAAGAAACGTCATGGGAATCCTCAATCCTCAAGAAATCTCAATTGCCAGAATGCAGCAAGCTCATCAGCTCTCTTGAAGATTTATGGAAGAAAATTAGGATTTGAGAAAATATTGTGAAAACATAGATGAGCAGTTGGAGCTGCAATGAAGTCAAGACACTGGAATCAAATGCAAGAATGGATAAGGAGAGAAATAATGAAAGAACACATTTAATTTTTTTTAGGTTTCAGAGAAGTTTCTAGACTGTGGGTGCAGACCTCATGGCCGCTTCTGGTATTAGACCGTGAGATAGGGACTGTTTAGTGGAGTCGTCACATTTTTGTTTTTCGCAACTGTATTTCTTATTCCAATTTTAAGTAAAGCAATAGGTTAAAATTTGTCACTTGTCATTCTTTTGGTTATATTCATTGAGATCTTGGCCTTGGCAGATCAAGCAGGCTTGTATTTTCTCATCATAAATCTGTCTTAACGGTGTACGACAAGAATTATTTTATCTTCTGGGTTTTATAAAGAAATCAATGCCTCTTATTAACAATTTTCAAGTTCAATTACTTTTTTTAACAGCTGTTTTGATTTGGTTCAGTCTGTCACATCAAGTCAGGTGGCTTCAGGTGGGAGCTTCCACTCGATTTTCGGTGGAATGCGTGCGGGTTGTCTCGAAACTTGAAAGTAGTACCTCAAGTTCAAAGCGATTTCTTTTGTGACCTCCAGTGCACCGTGGTTCCCGTTGTGGTTTGCAACTGCATGATCAATGCATTATTTGTGGGTTATGTTGTGAAATATGGAATGTGTTATTTTTTTGGAAGAGATTTTCTGTGGTGTGATGTCGCATGGTAGTCCGAAGAATTTTTTTGCCAAGAATTTGGATTTTAGTAGTTGGATTTGAAGACTCTGACAGCCTGTAGGGGAGTATACTTCGGTACTGCATTAGTGGACATTTCCTGTGTAATTTTGGCGGAATCACTGCACTTTTTATTGGAGGATTGAAACGCACCTCTACCCACCACTCATCACACTCTTTTTCGAGCCTTAAAATCTAATCTCACAACCACCCCGACACTCAACGTTGCCTGGAAGCTGTGACACAGATCTTACAGATGCTGGCCCCACGTTAGGCGCCAAAAACCTAAATTTTGGCTTTAATCATTAGGCAGGTTTACGTGACGTTAATTTCCTTCACTTTAAAGACCAGACAAACTTACGCTTACTTAGAGGAAAACGCTTACCTATGTCACTCGTGGCGGGCCGAGATATCAGTCGCTTGGGTGGGTTCGGGAGGTAGAATAATGGAGGCCACGTAATTGAACGCCACAGTGACAATAATCAACTAATGATCTTAGAATTTATCAATAATATTTTTTAAGGGAGCCTGGCTATTCGTAATTACAGCCAGCTATATGGCTATCATTTTGTATGATGTGAGGGCAAAATATACTGGTAAGTGAAAAACATAACTGACATTACTAAACTTTACAATATTGAGCAAATTAATGGAATGTAACCAAATAATTGATGCCTATTCTTTGTCAGTTCGAGCGGATAATTAGGTAATTTCCCCAAAAAAAAAAAACACATAGTTGCCGTTAAAGAGAGTTGACATACAGGGTTGTTTGAAGGGGTGAGTCAGAAGTGTCTGTCCTGAGTATCCAGCTGTAAGTCATTTATAAGTGTCCAGCAATTTTCTTAAATTATTTCAGATTCTGGTACCGGTACAAAATGACAAGAAAGGTGACTTCATGATTGTGGCAGGTATGACGATAAGCTTGACTGGTAACAGCCTATCTGTATGAGTTCTATGGATATAAATTTGGTAATGTAACCGTGAATGTCAGATAATCGATCATTTCTGGACCACATCTTGCTCTAGATGAATCAAGACTGAATTTGACAGTCCTATCAGTGATCAGAAATAACAGATTATTTCCGTATTCTGTAAAATAAATCAAATTAGGAAGCAGACAACTCTGTATAGGTACTATCTCTAGAGACCCAGGTATTAGAACAAAAGCTGAAACAGTTTCTCTTTGGACTTTGGAGTCAATAACTTTTTTGTGGATGATGTTGAGGATACCTGGCGGGATGTTTGGAATATGATTTTTTTCAACTCACTGATTTCTCAAGAAATAGAAATTATTATTAAAATCATGAATCCAAACAAAGCTTGGGAAGCGGATAACATTGAAGTTCAGGACGATCAGAAAGTTGTCTTTCTATTGTATTCTCTCCTGTATCTAACTGGTGTCACTGAATACATTTTTGGTAAAAGACAAAAACCATAAAATCAGAAAACTGCACATAAATATGCTACCTATTGTAAGGTTTCATTTACCTTTTTTTTTGTTCCTATATTTGTTTATAAGAAGAAATCCTATTTTATTGTTGAAATTTACCATTTAAAATTATTTGCTTGGAACAACAGATGGAGCAACCGATGTGTTTTCTGTTTTAAATCTACATATTCACTTAAGCCTAGTTCACAATAATAATAATATTCTAGCAAACGGAGACCTGTCAACAACTTAGAATAATTCATTGCATAATATTGATCAAGAATTTATTCACTATATTGCTTAGGGGTCAATATAGGTTTCGTGAATCTGAGGAGAGAGAGATGATCGATCAGGGAAATATAATATGTGTGGATCACACACTGTTGTTAAGAATTCTTTCTAGTTTCAGTTATTTATCCAATAGAAAAGGATATGTCTCAGTCAATTAAATCTGTTCAAATTTTGAGAATTATTACTTAAGGGGTCCAAAAGGATTCAGTGCTAGGTCCTACCCGATTCCTCATTCATATTAATTTCCTTGCCACACTGATTTTGGACGGATGCTGTAAAGCTGTATGTGGATGACACAACTTTGGCTTCCTTTGGAAGGATAAAAACATAATGTTCTCTATAAGAGAGGATATTTCTGAAATGTTCATTTTCAAAAGAAAGATTACTGATAATCAGTCTATTAAAATTGGAAATTCGAATCTCATGTTTACATCGATTGATGTCGATGACAACCTTTCATAGATAGGACATGCTAAAAAACTTGGAAAAAGAAATAAGACTTCCTTCAAAATATCCCACAGAACTTTTATATAGAAGAAATCTGATTGAACCAGATGATGAGGGTCATTATCACATCACAATCGGATTTGTATCTATCTACCCTCGATAAAAAATAGCTATGGTTTTAAGATAATTCTCCAGACAGGGCTCAAAGAGTTTAATGATTTTCCTAAGCTTGTGAGGCAGTGCATGGGCCTGAGTTTGTTTAAGAAAAAACTTATAATTCTATATATGTATAAGAAAAAACTTATATGTATATAGAATGTATAACGTCGGTAAATGAACCTATATATCAAAACATGTCGTTTATTCTAGCAAAATCTTCTTCTTCATATTATGTTTAATTGGTACTGTATGTGAGTGTAGATTCCCATTAAAGGATATACAGAACTCGAAAATTCAAACGAACAATTATTCCATTAAAAAAGCAGCGCTATTATTATAGAGTCCTTTAACAATTTATTTTCGTTTTGACTGGACAAAAGTGCAATTTAAAATTTTATTTGAAAATCGTCATTGAACCATTCACGTAACAAAAATAAAAATAAATTTTCCCTTACCCCAAATAAAAATCACAATTGCAAACTTCATAGTGTTCCCTAAAAATGGCCTTTTATTCAGTTTACTAAAGCAAATTGTTATCTACATATTACGTCACAAACTCCACAATCATTATCACACTGCACGAATCACACCATCGAAATTGATTTTTTTCAACAAATTTTTTCGGAAAAACTTCGCGTGTTTATTGAAAATCTTGCGCAAGCGTGCAGCAAGAACGTCCTTTCCAATGCGACGCGTCGTACGAACTGACGCCGCGACGGCAAACTCAAAGTTTGTTGAGCCATAGAGCGCGATTAGAGTCATGACATGCGCTAGATTTTTTTTAGTTCAAAAATACTTCTTTTTTAAGTAATGATTGAGCTAGAACCAATTAGAGACTGTTTACAATAATAGAGCCTCTAAGCTTTTATATAATAATTGTTGAGACAAATTGGAGAAAGAGAATTAGTGTTAAAGGCATTCAAGATTTGGTAATGTAATTGAAACCAATAAAATTGCCATCGGCGCAAAAGTATTAGAATTCCCCCATTTACCCCACTGGGAATTTATTTTCCAGCCAATTAATTAAAATCGATCTATCGGTAGGTCGGTGGCGGGCAATTAATTCAAATTAGGAATACCGGAGCAGCGACTGCAAATAAGTAGGCGGATCGGCGGGGAGGCAAACGTCTCTGTAAACGGATTAAGGCGGCACAGAAACTGCCGTCCCGAAGAAAAATTAAAGATTTAAATTCATTAAACAAACATAAACCAATTAAGCTGGCATTAGGCTATAGGTGAGTGGAAATGGGGGCGCGGAGGAGAACGGGAAACGGAGGCTCGACATTGCGGGATTAGCTTGTTGAAAGTACGGAGAAACGGGGAAATTAGCTGACGGATTATGTTTTTTTAGGTTTTATTATCGGTTCAAGGCTTGAAAGGAAATAGGCTTGGATTCGGTTCGATCAACCTTAAATTGTGCCAGCCAACTTGAATTTTTTTCTGCAAAAAAAAAAGAAAAGTGAAAATGAAAATTTAGAGAGGTGACAAGTTAGCAAAGTGGCCACAGTACTACAAGACGAGAAAGGAAACTCCGTTTCTAAAAGCTGCCGACTAACTCTTACAGTGGAGAGTGGCGTGGGTGATTAAATAAAAAGCGCCACCTGTTTTAATGCCCCGTTCCCGTTAGTGGAACATTCCATCAATTTGCTCAACTCTGACCCAATTAAACAGACGTATCGTCCGCAAAATCCCAAGATGCAAGAAATAATCAGCACCGAAGTCCGGAAAATGTTGGATGATGGGATCATTGAACCGTCAGACAGCCCTTTTGTTCACCGGTGGTCATTGTGAAAAAAAAAGATGGAAACCTCGGTTTCTGCATTGACTTTCAAATGGTGAATACCGTTAGCCGAAAGGATGCCTACCCTCTTCCATTTATTAACTCCATACTAGATAAGTTAAGAAGAACTCGATACATTTCCAGCATCGACCTCAAACAGGGATATTGGCAGATTCCTCTTGCCATAAGCCTATTACAGCTTTTGCATTACCTAGAATGGGTCTATACCAGTTTCGAGTAATGCCTTTTGGATTACATTCTACGCCCGCCACATTCCAGAGGCTAATGGATCACATTATAGAACCAGACAAGGAACGGGGTTCCGATATTTCAAAAAGAAAACAGGAAAACTCAACAGCTAAACGGATCCCTGTTCTCCCAAAACAAACCACATCCCGTTAACTTTTCTCGTTTTCGAGATATTTAGCTGCAAACTGGGTCAGTTCATCTAAGGACACCCTATACATATTTTGTAAAGACCTGTTATTGTGACCCGTGACAAACTTCACAAATTTGAACTCGAAACAACAAAATTAAATACACTTTTCTGTAGGTAAAATTAATATTTCCGCTTACAATTAGTCTAATACAGTAAGTGCTTTTAATTAGCGCAAATTATTTTGCATGTAAAATAAATACGCATCATTATCAAGTTTTCAGTATGAGCAATCCTAAAAATAAACCATTTATATAATTTGAATGAAATGCCGCCAATAATATATAAAATGGTGTCTGGTCACTCTTCACTGATCCTGATCATGAGACCAAGTGACAAGTGACGTCAGAGGCTAGCACACGCGATCGAAGCCAGTTTTAGAGTATCAACATCAACAGTACTGATGGACATAGGGCTACCTTTAGTTACTTCCAGGTCTCCCTTTTCCGGGCAACTGCAATCCTGTTCGTCTTAATTCTTTTCATGGATCAGCAGTGTGATCGTGCCTTAGATTGACCGTATTTTAGACCCGAATGGGTGTCATGTTGAACGATTTACATTTTGGAAAACTTTGGAAGGGCATAACTTTTTTTCTATTATAGATAGAAAACTAAAATTTTCAGCGATTCTTATTCCAGTAGAGGACCACAATCCCTGAAAATTTCAGCTCGTTTGCACTTGTAGTTCCTGAGATAAAATCGTGTTAAGCAATTTGGGGTGATTTATCAATTTTTCAATTTTTCTGACTGCCTTTTTTTATAGATTTTGGCTTCAAATCTGAGAATAATTCAGTGTATGGAGTTTGGGGGATGTTAATTGACCATTAGGATACAAAATCTCAACAGAAAAAAAATTGAAATTTCATCGTTTTAGTAAGAAGCTAGCTACATTATGATTTAGATCTTGAAAAACTCTGGTAGGTCATAACTTTTTTTCTAATATAGATAGAAAGCTGAAATTTTCAGCGATTCTTACTCCAGTAGAGGACTATAATCCCTGAAAATTTCAGCTCGTTTGCACTTATAGTTCCTGAGATAAAATCGTGTTAAGCAATTTGGGGTGATTTATCAATTTTTCTGAGTGCCTTTTTTCATAGAATCCGGCTCCAAATCTCAGAATAATTTGGTGTATGGAGTTTGGGGGATGTTAATTGACCATTAGGATACAAAATCTCAACAGAAAAAAATTTGAAATTTCATCGTTTCAGTAAGAAGGTAAGCTACATTATGATTTAGATCTTGGAAAATTTTGGTAGGTCATAACTTTTTCTCTATTATAGATAGAAAACCAAAATTTTCAGCGCTTTTTATTCCAGTAGAGTACTACAATCCCTGAAAATTTCAGTTCGTTTGCAAAATCGTGTTAAGCAATTTTGGGTGATTTATCAATTTTTCAATTTTTCTGAGTGCCTTTTTTCACAGAATCCGGCTCCAAATCTCAGAATAATTTAGTGTATGGAGTTTAAGGGATGTTAATTGACCATTAGGATACAAAATCTCAACAAAAAAAAATTTGAAATTTCATCGTTTTAGTAAGAAGGTGTAAAACTTTGGTAGGTCATAACTTTTTTTCTAGTATAGATAGAAAGCTGAAATTTCCAGCGATTCATACTCCAGTAGAGGACTACAATCTCTGAAAATTTCAGCTCGTTTGCACTTATAGTTCCTGAGATAAAATCGTGTTAAGCAATTTGGGGTGATTTATCAATTTTTCAATCTTCTCACCAACGTTATATGTACTTTCGTTTTCCTCGCATAGTGTAGTATTTAATCTTGTTCATGTTTTCCTATGTTACACTTGCAATGCTTTATTTAAAACTAAATCAAATTTAAAATATCATTTAGTGACACACTTCGATATTTTTCCTTTTGAATGTGACACTTGTAATGCAAAATTCAAACGGAAAGACCATCTAAAGAATCACAATCCAATGTTCATATTTTCCTATGTCTCTCCCAATGGCCTTAGCAATATCTCTATCCATCTCTTCTAAATGGTTTTATGTTTTCGCGTTTTCATAACTCCTGGAAGTTTTTCTTGATTCTATATGTGCTCTTGTTTCTGTTCTGATTTTCTGCTCTTCATTCATCTAGTTCTGTTATCATCGTTATGTAATTCAACTTATTGATGTTGTTCGAGGGGTTTGTTTGGCTTGTTTTTGAGTGGTTTCAGTGATGTACTCTATAAATTCATTTTCGTCTTTTGAGTTTATGCAGGTTTCACTTTTGTGTTTTACAATTTTGCCTCTGGTTTGTATTTTGATACATGCTCTCAACATGCATCCAAAGCATACTTAATTTTAATAATTTCAAAGGTTCAAAAAAGTCATATTTCCAGTAACATTTTTTTTTTTCGCATGTTTTAATCTAAATAAAACCGTTTTGAGCTCTCCATTAATGCCAACGTGAGATATGTTAATATCGCCATTTGTCCGGCGATAAGGAAGATTTGTGAACTGCAACTTCGGCCACCTGCGGAGCGGCCATTACACAAAATTCGTGTGTAGAAGACATTTGCAGTCGGACTCGACGAGGCCGTACACTGTTTACCACAATTATTATTTTACTTGTACCGAAAATTAGCCATTTGATTACTTACTGAATAACTTTGCGCTCACGACATGAAGGTATTTGAAATGAAAATGCTATTATGGAATGAAATAACAGAAACGCAGGAGAACTTTATTGATATTCAGCGTATTTTAGGAAAGAAATGGCTTTCCTAAGCATTTCATTTACTGTGTGCGAAAAGTTAAATTACTGACCACTGAGTCAATCTGTTTTATAAGAGAGTTTTTCTATTTTGGTGTCATATCGAAGTCTTTTCGACACTAAAAGTAGTTTCGAAAAGAAGCTCTTTGTGACACTCCTTTTTTACTTATCGGAGGTTGGTAACACTAGTTGACTGATGGCCATCGAACTGTCATTTGCGATAAAAAATAATAGAAGATTTCTATATTTGGCATGTAGTGTTGCCAACCTAAACATATGAAATCAGGAAATATGAGAATAAAATTTCCAAGAAAAGTTTTTTTTTTTAAATTAAACAATACCAAAATAGAAAAAATAGTATAAAATATTCGTTTCATAAGACATTTTATCGCACTCGCCCTTTAGAAAACTCGTCTGACTGAAAATGACGTCTTATGAAACTTGTATTTTAATGTACTATTATGTTATACTGAAGAATTTTACGTGTTTTTTTCCAACCAAAACAAACACCACACTCTATTGTCAACATTACATCAATAAAAACGTTTCATTATTCGTTGTAAAGTCTTATCTACACCACCATGTCCAGATATAGGGGAATCATGATATTTCTCAAAAATATCCATGACTTGAGCCTGTGGTATCACTTGTTGTGGTTCATCCTTATCGATTTCAGGATCATATCAGTATAATACTCCGTTTGACATCATGTATCCTCATTCTGTCCAGCGTTTGTAATCTACACCATTTGGATTGGGTGTCTCAAAACTATCTATAATTTTCTTGACTTCTGGGTCTCTCATCTGGTCTTTCCGTTGTTTCCTTGGACCCTCATTTGGTAAATCAACGCTTACTAATCCAATTTCAGTTTCATCAATAGGGGGGCATGACAAAGTGTCAGCTATAACATTGGATCTTCCTGGTATGTATTCAATTTTTATATCATAATTTTGAAGTGATAGGACCCATCTAACAAGAATGCCACTGAGTGACTTTGAGGAGAGCAACCATTTTAGGGGCTGATTGTTGCAGACTCCAAATATCCCCGGAACTTCTCAATGGACCAAACTAGAGCAAGTGCCTCTTTCTCTGTAGTTGTGTAATGATCCGGAAAAATAGTCCCGATATTAACAATGCCTTTACTGTAAAAATTAAATGTAATCAAATAATCAAAAACTGAATTTCCTGTATCTCAAATCAGTATCGATAAATTGAAAATGAAACAAATTAGCGTAGACCCCAAATACGTTCAAAATTATATTAGGTATTTCGTCATCAAGCCTGTGTCATCATCTAAAATTTCCTTATTGAAAGCGAGGCCATAGTAATTAAATCGATGATTTATGGCATTCTTAAACCAAAAATTTGTTGACTTTTTAAGAATTTATAGATATAGGTGAAAGGTAGTTTAATAGGAATGAATCGGAAGTGTTGCAATGTATAAACGTATAAGTTATTGAGAATAGTAGAAGTAGGGCGTTTTTCTTTTAGGATATATATAGGATAATTATATCATCAAGGTAGGCAAGAATTGCTATGTCCTGTAATCCAGAGCGAAAACGGTCAATTAGCGTCTGAAAAGTTGAGGGCGCATTTCGCAATCCAAATGGCATCACTTTATAATATGAAATAAGCCAAAAGAAGTTATAAGAGCCGTTTTGTCCCTATCCGCCGGTCGAACACAGATTTGATGGTAACCAGACTTCAGATCCAGTGTGGTCATGTATGGAGTGCGTTTGGCCATATGGAGCATGTCGTCCAAGCGTTGCAGAGGGTATCGTATCTATATAATCGATATATCATTCGATTTTGGTATCAATACCACTGGTGAAGCATAAGCTAACTCACACTCTTCTATACAATCATTCTGAAGTAATTTGTCTAGTTCTTTGCGTGAGACTTCTTTTTCGGGCTCTGACATTTGATAAGCTGGTACACATATAGGTGTGTCCTCTGTTAAGTTAATAACATGTTCCGAATACGGGGTGATCTCAGGTTTCAGTGAAGAAAGATTTGCGTTGCCTTCTAGAAGCTTTTCAAAGTTGATACGTTCTGTTTTATTCAGATTTGTTCCTTCGTCAGATCTCAAATGGAATTCACAATGCGTTTTTACTCTAACGCAGGGCATAGAAATAGCTATTTACCTAACAAGTGCGGAAAAATATTTTCCGCAAGTGTTAGGTACAATATTTTTCCTACAGGCGTAAAAATGTAAAATTTTTCTTTTTTTTTTTTGACATATCAGTGCGGTAAAAATTTTTACCTACGAGCGTGCGGTAAAGTGCACTTTACCGCACGTATTTGCAAATGGAAAGTATCACTTTACCGCACACTATGCGGTAAAGTGCACTTTACCGCATAGTGTGCGGTAAAGTTAACTTTACAGCATAGTATGCGGTAAAGTAGAATCCAAAGTGTGCGGTAAAGTGCACTTTACCACATAGTGTGCGGTAAAGTAGAATTTGATATTTATGATCAAAAATCCTCTCTTTTTCAGAAAATGGATTTTTGATCATTTCTAAATCTTATCTAATTCCATTAATTAATCTGATTCACTAATTAATTTTATCAATGCCTTTTTTTGGAGATGTAGATGCTCATAGGTAAAATTTTGTTCCTAACACATGCGGAAAGTGCCTTTACCGCCCTTAACGGCTTGACCGAACTCCGCTTCGCGTCGTTCGGTCAACTGCCGTTGCGTGCGGTAAAGTATCACTTTCCGCATTTGTTAGGTAAATAACTATTCCGCACTGACAGCCGTGCGGAAAAACTTTTTCAGCACTGATATGTCAAAAAAAAAAGTTTTACCGCACCGTGCGGGAAAACTCATTTTCCGCACGCATATCAATGCGGAAAATCGATTTTTCCGCACGGCTGTAGGAAAAGTCAGTTTCAGGAACAAAGTCATATGTATGTTCTAATTGGTCCTTAAATTGCCACTGGAAACTTGAGAGGTCTAGAATTATGTGAGCTGCTTTAATGAAATCCAATTCGAGAAGTGTACGGCTATTTTTATGTTCTTCAACAGATACAAAGCTGGTAGTTACTGTTTTGTACTTTAATGTTACATCAATAACGTGGGCCTCTACAAATCTCCCCTTTCCATCTGCAAGTGTCATAAGTAGAGGCTGTAACTGAAGGTTCTACATAGTTGCGAATGAGAGAAACAACTGTAGTACGGTTTTCCATTAATAAATATACCTTATGTCTGATTGACCAATACAGAGCTATTTATAGAACACTTTTGCGACATTAAAGTAGCACTTTATTCTACTGTACTCCTCAACTCGTATCTATTTTCTCCGGGTCATTACAGTATGATTTATCTTATGCGCTGCTCTTTACATTAAAAACTAATAAAATATAATGCTAGAAAAAGCAAACATCAAATCCTATAAACCAACGAATCAATAAAAATATAAAAACAAAATATCGAAAGCCCGCTTCGCTTAGGCGACAGTCTTGAATATAGCAAGCATACTTTTTGTTCTTGGTCAATTTTCAAAACTCGCCTTCTAAACGAGACATTTCATTTTCTTGTAAATAAAACTACATAACAGAATTTATCTTATTCTACATCTGAAAAATTTCATCTAACAACTCCCATATCTAGTTTAAAACAGAAACAAAAGTACTGTTCGCTTAAAACAAATAACGGTATATATCGGATTTCGTAAAACGGGTGGATATCAGTTCTTTCGAAAACAAAACGGAAAATAAACAAACACGGAAATATAAAACATAGCAGCTTAAAAGCATATCAATTTGTCTCTCGTCAATTTGAAAGAATGATATTTTGTATAGGTGTTACCCTGGGTATTATTTGAAAATGTCTTTTATATTGGAGTACGACTGAAATTGCTTTATATATAAAAACATCAAGTATGATTGGAACAAAGAAAAGTACATTTTTATTTTCTTGAAATAATCAAGATCGACAGTCAGAAAAGAAGTGCTAATGGAAAAAAAGAAATCTGAAGAAGTATGATTAGCGACACTACGTCCAAATGAAAACTGATGACCCCTTCGACATTATAGCGTTGTCGATTTATTTTGAGAGATTGATGATTTGGTAAAGCAATAGTGCCATCCCTTTTCCATTTCCATCACTGATTAGTTGTTTGTGCTGTTCGCCTAAAAGCTTTGCGAATCTCACTAAAATATATCATTCGATTTTTTTTTTTAAATTTGTATCCGCTCATACAAAACCTATCTGTTTCTTCCCTTCAACATTAAACTTAATTAAAGCCAAATGAATGGCGTTCCAATATCCAAAATAATTACAGAGCTTTAACCCAAACTTAGCCCGGCTAATAGGTCTCATTTGACCGGAGGGGCATTAAAGTAACTTTACACTGGTGTCCTGCTGTCCGATCCCGTTATCCTGAAAATAAACTGACCCGAAACTTTACTTATTAGAATTGAGTGTTCATATTTTGTATGCCGAACTTCGAGTACATGCATATAGTGTGTGGGTGACAGTGAGTAATTTAATTTCCGGACACAGAAAACTTATTTCGAGTCCGAATATACCACTAATATACCGAAGCACGGCGCAAGCAAGATTGAAAAATGATATGATATTGGAGGAACGGGAATTGAAATACAATAACTGAGAGGCAGAGCGCACTGAACGCTGTTAGAGTTGATGTTATGTTCAGAGCGGAGATTACGAAGGCAGTTTATTTATGAAAATGCTTTACTGTTTTCGGTAATAATGTTCAGTTATATTATCTTTGAAATATAGTGAAACTGAGAGGATGATGTTTCTATTGTTTAGAATTTATCCTTTTGTCCTGATTTCGCATGAACTAAAAGCAAAATACCTTCAGAGCACATGAAATTTCTCATGCCTAATTGGTCTCTTCTCCTTCTTCTTCAAGTGCCTTGTCGTCGGCGCCCCACGTTGGGCGCCAATTTGTTACAAATAAGTTGATTATTTGAACTTTGAGATAAGATGACCTAGGGTCGTGGAATTTAAAAAATTAAGATAACGTGTAGTCCTTTTATGTGCAAATGAAACCACTCAAAATCCAACAAACAATAATTTTATTTGATTTACAATGTTATATAATAACATATAGTAAGAGTCAATGTAACTTTCTGTAAAATTTTAGTGTTGACAGCTTGGTTTTTCCGGTGAATCTGATACCATGTACCTTTCCAATCCGGAGCTCTTCAATGGGTGTTGGGGTTTCACTTTCGTGAACTCTGGAGCTCTTCGTGTTGCTTCCTGTATCTAGGAAAGAGAATAGATTGGTGGGGTGACGTCACTCCAGCTGATTCAGACTCCAAACAGTGATCCCAGAAAAGAATAAGGCAGTATCAGGTTCACCAATATTTGGAATATTAAATCCCTGAATTCTGTCAAAAAGTGAGTGTCTTGCAAAGAAAATTTAAATTGAAATTTAATATAAAATTATTGTTGTACAGACACTCCCTTCCAACAGAATCAGGTATGAACAGCTATTGCAAGTTGGAAAAAAACAAAAATTAATATCAAAAAATTCAATTAAATAATTGAGAATAATGGTAAGATAATAGTGAAATTAAAATAATAACAGCAAGATTAAATTGAAATGCTCGTTATGATTGAGCAAAATGCTGCTTTTCTGGCAGTGCACTAGCAAGCAAAAATATGAACAAAATAAGGTAAAACAATAAGAAAATAAATCTTTGGATTCTCCCCCAAATAGACAAAATTTTCCTTTCAAATTAAAGATACTACAAGATAAACCTGACGATGAAATCAATCAAATCCAGAATATGTCAAATTTCTTAAGATTTTTTAATTAAAACTTTTTAATTGAATTTTTGACCTTTCTGGATTTCTATTAAAAAAAATTACACCCTTTAGTCGACATAATAATTGACGGAGTCAAACAGAAAATGGCTATTCAGGCCTCTGCCTGGATTCAATAAAGAGTTGATAGAGATGGACACATAAATTTGGTTTTCACCGACTCTATTTAGAGCAAATGGTCCAATATTCCCACACTAACAATTGATTCTGAAAACCAGAGCAGCAGTACTTATTTATTAGTGCAAAAGTCTGAATTGACTTACCACAGAAAAAACGTGGCACAACCAATCAGCACTCACACAAAATGGAAGCCAACAATTAGATAAAAAATTAAAATATAATATTTATATTTCAAGAACAGATAAGATATGGATTATCAGGTAAAAACTTAACAATGATATGATAATATGCATTGATTAGCAAAATATATTGAAAAATCTATGAGGGAGAATCCAAAAATATAAAGCAGAAATTATTAAAAATAAAAAGGACTTGCCTGCTAGACTACTGTCGAGAAAAGAGCGTTTTAGAAACCAAACCCCACAGGAAAACGATCCCGTGCTCTTTTAAACTCAACTGCATCTTAACCAGTTCAGCCAATCAGACGAGTACACCCAAAAGATCATACTGACTTTAAAATGAAATCACAATGAAAAACCACCTGGAATAAAAGAGAATAGATAAAAATAAGATTCAATTTTTAGGCGCAAATTCAATTTGATGTCCGAGGCATTGAAAAACAAAACAGAATTCTTCGCGAATATTATCTAATGAGTAATGTCTGTTTACTTTTCGACTCTAGACTATCTCGGACTGATCTAAACTGGTGACTGCCTTTTTGTTCTGTCTACCTGATGGTTTAAATATGTTTTGATTCTACCATGAAATCGCCTCTTTTCGATAGATTGACCTAAAATCTTCTCCCGCTATTTCTAAGAAATATAATCAGTTGTTCGACCGAAGATGTCGCAATTTCTTCCATACAACGTGTGAGGCCACCGCTATCAAAGGATGCCGAACTCGTGTCGACTATAAATAATGTCTTTCATATAAATCTGTTACTTGGCCCCCAGAATTTAGTTACTTAAACCTTGAGGTTGATATTTTCCGTTGCCTAATTTATGAGTTCAATTTCAGGTTCAGGAACCTCGCGATGTCAGAAGATTGGCAACTTTCAATTATTAATTATTCAATTTTGAACTTCTGAAAGCACTTCTGCTGGTAACCTCTCGCAGTCCGCAAAGCACAAGCAACTTGATGAATATTGGCATCCCACAATTTATGGTTGTCCTTCATATACATGGCCAGCATGGTTTTAGGAGTTCGGTTCTGCCTTTCTGTAGGGTTGGCTCTCGGGTGATAATCAGCATTATATTTGATGTGGCAATTATATTTCCCTACAAATTTTTTGAATTCCGCACTTTTATATTGAGGGCCGTTATCACGCAATAATAGCCGAGGAACACCAAAAACCGAAAACATTTCCTCTTCTATTCGCCTGATAATGGTTGCTGAAGTAGCCTTCCATAGTGGAAATACCAAAGAAAACTTGCTGAAATAGTCTGTGACAAGTAAGATATAGGCGTTTCCCTTTGTAGATCTGGGCAATAGTCCCATGATATCCGTGGAAATGATCTCCCAAGGCTTGAATGGTTTTGGGTGTGAAGCCATATGATCCCTGGCGCCCCGAGGATATTTTTTATAAGCCAGGCATGCAGGATACTTCCGAACATAATTTGCCACGTCCGACCTCATCTTTGGCCAATAATACTTTTCAAGTAACCTCGCATGAGTCTTGTATACGCCCAAGTAGCCTGAGGTTGGGGGATCATGTGCTTGCCCAATAATAACTTGTCATTCCTCTTTTGGCATCAATCTTTTCCGGGAATCCTCAGTCGAATGGAGGTCAGGGAAATCTTGTTTAATATATTTGAATAGAATGCCATTTTTACAACGCCAATTTAAAAACTGTAACGGACTCTTCTTAATGTTGCTAATCATTTTCAGGTACCATAGATCTTTAACAGCATTCTGCGGCTTAGGTTCCACACTATCTATTACTGGAATGGTACGAGATAACATATCCGAGAGTGCCATGTCCACACCTCTCTGATGCTGTACCTTAAAATTGTACATTTGAAGCTTGATTGCCCAACGGCCCAAGCGACCAGTTGGATCCTTCAAATTTAAGAGCCATTTCAAATTAAAATGGTCAGTTATCACCGTAAATGGTACCCCTTCATTGTAAGGACGTAGCTTATGAATTGCCCACATCAATGCCAGCATTTCTCTTTCCGTTGTTATATAAAGTCTCTCTTGTTTAGTCAATGACCGGCTCAAATAGCTAATTACTCTTTCGCCATCTTCATGTGGTTGTATCAGCACCGCGCTAATCCCATACTCAGAGGCATCCGTTTGAATAAAAAAGTCATTCGTATAGTCGGGGCAACTTAAAATGGGTGCAGTCACCAATAATTCCTTTATTTTCTTAAAGACTGTTTCACATTCGTTCACATTTATGTTTCTTTTTAGTGAGGGCCGTTATTGCAGATATTATAGAGGAGAATTCCGGAAGAAACCGTCGATACCACGCGAAGCTTCCGACAACTCTAACAACCTCAGTAACACTCTTCGGTCTGGGTAATTCCAGCATAGCCCTTACCTTATGAGTGTCTACTCCTAATCCACGTCTGTCGACCACATATCTTAAATATTTCATCTCCGGCCGGCAGAACTGACATTTTTCCCAGCTGACTGTTATACCAGTTTCTACTAGTCGTTTGAATGCCTCCTTTAAGATTTTTAAATGATCTGTTAAAACGTTTGTGAAACTATCACCACATCATACAAATAAACAAATACTTATGGGGCCAGGTCTACTAGAATTCGATCTATTAGTCGTTGCCAAGTTCCTGGGGCATTATGAAGTCCGAATGGCATACGGCAAAACTGAAACAGTCCTCGATGGCAGATGAAAGCAGTCAGGGGTTTCGAGGCTTCCTCAACCGGTACTTGCCAATAGGCACTTTCAATATACAGGCTGCTAAGATACTTAACATCGTTAAGCTTGTCTAATGTTTCTAGCGGGAGGGGATAACTGTTCCGCTCTGTAACAGCATTGAGCTTCCGATAATCCACACTAAACCTCAATTTCTCTGTGTTCTTCTTTCTCACCATATGATGTCCAAGAATTGCTCGAAGGCTCGATAACACCCAACCGTAACATCTCGTCGATCTCCTTATCTATTAGTTCTTGAACTACTGGTGACACTCTATAACTTCGTTGCCTGATTGGTACCGCAGCGGTGGAAATTTTATGTTGGACAACATTGGTACAACCAATTTCTGTGCCCATTAATTGCCTATGCCTTTCGACTATTTCCTGTAGTTCTACATTCTCTTCAGCTGTTAGGACCGTTTGACTCGGCTCCAAGCAACAAACGGAGTTTACATTCTCTGCGAAATGCCACTCATTTTATTTCAAGTTCGGCACGATATTCATCGAAATCCAAAAATCGTACCCCAAAATCAACAAATGGGGCAACTCTGGCCACACAATAACTTCCAGGACCTTAACTTGGTTCCTAAGTCGGAAAGGCAATTCCATAGTACCTATGCTCTCTGCCTGCTGTCGATTAGCCATTTTTTTTTTTTTATGGATATGCGCACTCGCAAGGAAATGTCCTATCACGCTCGAGAAGCGGCAAGTGCGCGGAAATGTCGGTGTATATTGGTCTTGAAACGGTTCAGGTTGTAACCTGCAGGGAAAACCGTCGCAGGGAGTTTATTCCACAGCGATGCTGTTCTCCAGAGATATGAATTCTGATATAATGAGGTTCTTGGTGCCTCTAGTTTGACAGTAAATTCATGGTTACCGTCTGTTTGACGGGTTCGCCTGGTAGGCGCTACTCTCGGTGGAATCATACGTGCCAACTCTTCAGAGCATTTTCCGTGATAGTACCTGTAGAAGAGAGATAAATCGCCCACAGATCTGCGATGTTCGAGACCATCCAAGCTACGAGTAAGTGCGGGGTCATTGATCAGCTTGATAGCTCGTTTTTGCACGGTGTTCAAAAGCATTAAGGTATGTTTGGGTGCTGCACTCCATATATGTGAGCAGTACTCCATAGTTGGTCGAATCTGGGCTTTGTAGAGTGTCAGCAATTGGCTTGGTGTGTACAGATGTCTTGTACGAAATAGCACCCCAAGCTTTTGGGACGCCCTTTTAGCAATATCTGCCACGTGACTGTGCCAAGACATGTTGGTCTCTGCAGTAACCCCCAAGATGTTCAACTGACTCTGTAATGTGACAGCACTTCCAGATAGCATAATGTTTGGCTCACCGGTGCTGGTCTTTTTTGAAAACAGAGCTGCTTGGGTTTTCTGCGCGTTGAACTGTACAAGGTTTTTGTTACCCCAGTCCTCTATTATCTCCAGGTCGTTATTTATCTGCGATATTTGAGTTAGTCTAAGATGATGGAATTCACGTGCGGAAAGACCTGTGGGTGGTATGAGTGAGGAGACTACATTGCCATCGTCTGCAAAGCAATAAAGTGGATTTACTGTTTTATCTATGAGGTCATTTATATAAATCAGAAAAAGAGTTGGCGAAAGGATTGCTCCCTGTGGCACACCAGCATTTATTTGGTAAGATTTGGAGTTCTGGCCATCCAGTGTAACATAAATGGATCTGTCCTTTAGGTAACTTTCAAACCATGTGCAAAGTTTCGGCGATAATCCCATTGCTTTGAGCTTGTTGAGCAGATTTTCATGCCAAACTTTGTCGAATGCTTTAGATATATCTAAGGCAATTGTTCTTGTTTCACCCCGCAACTCAATCGCTTTTTGCCATAAGTGAGTGACGTATGTAAGTAAATCGCCAGTTGACCTATATTTTCGAAATCCGTATTGCTTATCGTTGATAATTTTGTACTTTTCCAAGTACTTGGTTAGGTGATTGTTCACAACTCTTTCCATTACTTTTGACATCACCGGAAGTAGAGCAATTGGTCTATAGTTTAACGGATCTGTCTTTTTTCCTTTCTTTGGAATGGGTTGTACTGCGGCAGACTTCCATGATGATGGATATACTCCTTGCCTGTAAGACAAATTGAATAATTTTGCGAAAGTTGGGGTGAGTTCGTTGGCGCAATTTTTGAGTACTATTGCGGGAATGCCATCCGGACCCATTGCTTTGTTTGTATCTAGCTTTTTAAGGGATTTTCGTATTTCTCTGTGACAAAAGGGTACCTCTGGCATACTATGGGAAACCCTTTCAATGAACGGTGGAGTTTTTCCGTTTGGCACTGTTAGGTTGGAGTTGGAGGAAAACATTTGGGCCAGCATATTGGCTTTTTCCTCTGATGTTGTGGCTAAGTGATTATTTTTATCTGTAAGTGGTGGTATGGATGACTTGGTGAAGTTTGATCCAACAGCTTTTGCAAGAGACCAAAAGGACCTAGAACTACTTGGACAATTCAGCAACCTGTTTTTTATTCTTTGATTGTATGTTTCTTTAGCGGAGTCAATAGTAATTTTGCAACTATTTCTGGCTTCTATAAATTCTGTGTGGTTTTGAGCGGTTTGTTGTCGTTTCCAAAGGTTATATGCTCTGTGTTTTTTCTGTACAGCCGTTTGACACTGGCTGTTGAACCAAGGTTTTGCATTAGCTCTACGTTTAGTTGTATGTGGGATATATGCATCCATTCCAGATAAGATTACTTGTGTTATTTCATTACAGCAAATAGTGGGATCAGCTGTTTTAAAGCAAACCTCTTGCCATGGAAAATCCAGGTAAAACTGTTTTAGGTCATTCCATTTTGCCGATTTATAGTGCCACATTTTACGAGGAAGTGGTTGTTGGCTTGGTGGGATGAGCATTTCGCACTTTGTTATTATAAGTTTATGATCGGACGAACCAAGTGGAGCATCTACTTGAATTGTGTACGAGTCAGGATTTGTGGTTAGGAACAAGTCTAAAAGCGCTGCAAATTCGCCCCTTTCTGAGATACGGGTAGGTTCATCGACAAGCTGCGTTAGACCACAACTTATGGCAAAAGCTTCTGCTTCTCTGCCTTCGTTATCTGTTTTGTTGTGGTGTTTCAGCCAGGGTATATTGTGGACGTTGAAATCGCCTAAAAAGACAATTTCCGCCTGTGGATAATTTGACTGTATACTATCACAGCTTTCGGATAATGTCGCGAAAAAGTTTTGGTACTCGGTGTTAGATGGCGGTCGGTAGAGGCAGCAGATAAACTTGGTCGATGACTTTGAGGTGAATTTTAGCCATATGATATCAAGGTTCGCTGGTTCTAGCTTCTCCTCTCGATGACATGAAAGGTCATTTTTAATGTACACACAGATCCCAAAATTATGTCGAAATCGGTGGTGTAGGTCATAGCCTGTACACAGAGACTTCTTACTAGTGTCCATCTTCAAATTTAAACTTCGAAGAGCAATCGAACCCTTATGGCCAAGGAAAGTTCTAGAAGCTCCCGAATCCAACAGTCCCAACATTTTCAATCCTAAAACTTTAACCTCCAAATACGGTCTCTCATCACCTTGCGCAAAGTCCAATATGTGTCTGAAGCCTGAGAAGTCCCCAGGCTTACTCGTAGCCCGACTACCTAAGAGCGCCGGTGTCCGTTTCCCGAATTGCAGGCCGGAAAAGTACGTTTAGTATACCCCTGTTTCTTACAATTAAAGTAGTACAATGAGTTACCACCTTCTGTGCATCCAATTGCTTTATGGCCCGGTTTACCACAATCAAAACATTTAATTTCTCTACCAGTTCTGGGATGCATATCAGTGGCATTGACTTCATCCAGATGATCGTTCAGACCAACGTAAGCCAAGTCTGGTTCTAACGACTGGCCCTTCTTTGGGGTAGAAACGTAATCTCCGGTTTGGATCCCTTGCTCTATCCTTTTACATAAAGTCTAAATGCGACAGACTAGTAATCTCTAAGGCTCCCAATTGAGAAGTATATATTGGACTGTTGTTTCTCAATAATATTGTTAGCTTAGCTTCCTCTGAGATGGGGCGTTGCAAGCGTAGGAAGTACCTTGCCATCACTGCCATATATGTGCCAATCGTTTCATCTGGGCTTTGATTTCTACGTCTGATCTCCTCCCAAAGTCGCTCTGAATAGAAAGCTGGTTGATACTTATCTTTGAACTTTAAAGCTAGTTCGTCCCAACTCTGAACTTCAGTTCTACAATCCTGGTAGAATTCATAGGCTCGGCCGTCGAACAAATCAATGCCGGACTCTAACAAAATGTCCTTTGTCATATTTCTGGCACGTCGCAACTCTTCGACTTAATATTCCACTTGTGAGGCATAATAGGTTGTATTCCAAAGGAAAATCATGACGTAGTTGGTGTACTAGCTTTAATAGGCGATTGGGGTGGTGCAGCAAAAATTGAGCTGGGTAATAGCAAATTAGATGGCTCTATAGTGGCAAGAGGATTAAAAGATAGTTGGGCCAAACCACCCTGGAGAGCAGCCAGGTTAGGAGGAGTAGGTAGATTGCTTGCGTCAGCTGCTGCAGCTTTAGAATTAAGCTGATCAATCATAGTTAAAACTTGAGCCACAAGTATACTCCGTACGTGTAGTTCATCTGGTGTATTACAAGGAATATTATCTACTCTCCCCAAGATGTGATTCAACCTCGGATTCAACTTAGACTTTAGTTTAAGAAACTGTCCACTCTTCTTCGTGTCTGAAAAACCATCAATGACCGGCACCAGGCCATCCAACTTCCCTGCCACTGCCTCTACGTCGGTTTGGAATGAGAAAGGGTATGGTGGATAGTGTAAGCTTTCATTCTGCCTTTCCATTTGTCTTGCCAAAGTAAAGTGACTTCTCATGTCTTCCACTGTACCTATACCTATACCTCTCCATCTCAACTCATACAAAAGCTCATCCTTGTCCAGCCGGTTGATTTCTATCTTTCTTGACATGGCGACACCAATACAATAACACTATATATAAAATAAACTAATATATGTATCCTGTAGTTTCACTAAATCACTCAAGAACTAAATATTCATAACTATTCCTATGGATATCACGTTCTACGCCAACTAGCACTAATAAAAAAAAAGTTTTCCTACCTAACTATAGTCAACACAAATGGAAAATCAAGGTAGTGAGACACAAGAATCGCCCAAACAGTTAAAACAAAAGAGGCCCCACGTTGGGCGCCAAAACCTATGACGCTTGATTTTATACAATAACAAATACCAACAGAACTAAGATGACGTCAGAATCTAAAAATACCAATCAAAATTTAAACCGTTGCGGGCAGAAAAGCACAAAATTTAATGCCGCGGCTGGTGTGGAAACCAGCACATGTTTACTTGTACCTACGCCAAACAACACTAGTATACGAGGAATTGCACATAACCTGAACCGCTAGCATATAATTTTTCCAAAAACACAACTCTCCTGTTGTACGCCGACTGTTCAGGTGGCCCAATCATAATGTAGTCAATAGGGTACTTGCATGGAAAATTAGATTGATTATTGTTTATTGCAAACTGTAGGAAATCGAAAAAAAATTGTTACTTTTTTTTTTATTCCGCCCAAATATGATTATTTCGAAAGTTATACAAATATTAAGTTTTTTATATATAGATATACTGAGCATGTGCGACGTCACAACTCACAACGTATTATACCTAAGTTATGACGTCGGAAGGACATTTCAAAGCGTTGTATCTCCGTCAATTTTTGACTAAGAAGAAAAAGAAAAAAACACGTGTTGACCTATTTTTAATGGACTATCGAAATCAGCAATAAAAAAATTTGATGCAAGGGGCCTATTGGCCGCCCGCTGTACAGGGTGTCAACTTCATAATTCCTAAAAATGCCAAGTGGCAGTTAACGTATTAATTTACTTACAGAAAACTTGTTTTTTTGCATTCCAAGTCTCTGCAATTTAATGCTCCATTTTTCTAGATAGTTACATGTAATTAGTATATTTTCCGAGTTTAGAAACAAGGAATTGGGGACTCAGTAATAAGTTTGACACAAGGATAAGATCAATTTAATTAAATTACCCTTTCTAGGTTTTTCAAACAGATACCCTTGTCTATCGTCATAATAATCGCGCTTCAAAGGAAAATTTGCTTTGTCGAGTGGGAGCTCCCGGCCCCGACCAAATTAAATCGAGCCCCGGTAGTCGAAATGTTTGCTCTAGCTTTCGGCCCCCCAAAATTGGATTGCATCGCGCCGAGAAATTGTGTGACGTTGATCGGTTGCCTTCCACTCAATGACAAAGTGGATTATGTTTTTGTGTTAGGCAATGGCCATAATTCTTCTCCCTGAAAGGAGTATTTGGGGTCTGTATATGTCTATTTCAGTGTAATACCAAAACAATTTTTTACCGTCAGTTGTAATTTCCTTTGCTGTATGTTAAAGCTAATGGCAAATAATATAAGAATTTCTCGGCCTGTAAACTCAACAAGTGTTTCTTGTGAAGCACAAATTGTTGTTACTGGAGAATTTCTTATTATTGCCCGGGAAAACTCCCCAGAGTGAAATTTTCCCCAGTGACTCGATCCAATTTCTTTTCAGAGGGAAAACCAATATTATTTCCTGATAAGGTCGCCGTTTAATTTAGCCAAAGTCGACCGGTCGAATTTACTTAGCGTAAATAATACATTGTCACAGGTAGATTAATGACTTCGGAAAATAATATTAGTAAAATTGGTTTGACAAATCCAAGAAACAACATGTTCGGTAAATTATATTTTTCCATTACGTTGAGCTCAAGTAAATGCAGGCGCTACTAAAGTCTGTTTTTTTTTTAAAGATAATTCCCCAAGTCAAAAATTTAATTGTTGGCAACACAAGCCTTTTCTACATAAAAAATTTGAAAGCATTGACAATTTTACATTGTATTGCCAACATAATGTCATTTTGACTTTTATCTTTAAAAAAAAAAACAGACTTTAGAAAGACGTTAACCTTATTGTTGCGGAAACATTCACAACTAGATTTGTGTATTCTCAGAACGTACTGGTTTATTGGTGTTGAATTGTTGCTCGTTGTCGTGAAAGCATAATAATAATTTGATCAGGAGAAGACCAGGAAGGTTAAATCCACCCTAGCTTTGGATTAACAATTTTTAATGAAAAGATTGCTGTGTTCAAAACATTGGTCCTTTGAGCCGGATTGGCATAAACTTGCAGAGAAAAATTGTTTATTTTGCTTCAAAATTGTGTAACAATCTTTTGCCCTCACTGGCTTAGTATAGCAGTGTGCCCTCGAGTGTGCCTATAGTACTATTGACTACTTGAAGATTTTGGAACTCAACTTTATAGAAGTACCTACTCAGGGATTCATGGAAAACGTGTGAGTAACTTAGTGATTTTTGTGGTAACTGAGAAAAGTAGTAAGTTTTACGAAATACTTGAGGTACTTATTGACTTCTTGTGTATTATTTTTTATCCAGTTTCTCGTTTATAAATTAGAATAATTGTTTTTATATAAATTTAAGAAATGGCTTTAAATCAAGAGATTGGAGATTTGGATTATAGTCATTTGAAAATCCAACAAACCATTATCAAGGGTAAAATAACAAGAGTTAGTAATTGACTCCAAACAGCGGATAACTCTGATTTAGGAGAACATTTAGAAAAATATGATTATTTAAAAGACATTTTTCGCATGTATGAAAATATACAAGACAATATAGATGCTCTTCCTGCTACTGAAATCCTTGCTAGTGAGGATCGTGGTATGAATGAAAACTCTGTACATAAAATATGTGGTATAGTCAAAGACAGAATTCAAAGAACATGTGCTCCTCCCCCAAGTGCTAGTACTGCTAGTGCACAACCTGTACAGCAAACTGTTATAGTTCCATCTCCTAAATTTGATGTGAGTTTGCCTGAAATTGATATCAAACCTTTTAAAGGTGATATTTCTGAATGGCTAGCTTTTTATCAAATTTAGATAATTAAGAATAGTTCCCTCTCAAAGATACAAAAATTTATTTATGTTAAGTCATTTTTGCGGGACGAACCTTTAAAACTAATTGAGAAATTGGTAGTTATACATGATAATTTTGATACAGCTCTAGAAATCCTGCAAAAACTATATGAAAATAAGCTTTCTGTAATAAATACTCATTTAGTGTCTCTTTTGGAACTAACTACACTCACAAAATGCACCTCAACAGCTCTTAGGGAATTTGTTACTAATTTTAAAAGAAACTTAGACTCGTTGAATAATTTAAACTATTCTTGTGAACAATTGTTAGCTTTATCTTGTCATATTTGTTAGAAAAAAGATTGACTTTGGTACAAGAAAGACCTGTGAAACTGAGAAAGATGTGGATGAATTACCTCAACTCACGGACTTTTTAGAAAAAAGATGGATAGTTTTGGAAAACTTGAATTGGTGCACAATTTACACCCTAATTCACAAAACCCCAGTTGAAGACCTCTCTTCATGCGTTGACATCTCAAAACAATGAGCATGCAAAGTGTGTTACAAATAATACTCGTTATTTGAACTTTAAGATAAGAGAACCTAGAGTCGTGGAATTCAAAAAATTAAGATCACGTGTAGCTCCTTTATGTGCAAATGAAACCACTCAAAATCCAACAAACAATAATTTTATTTCATATTTAACAATACAGTGATAATGCCACTTTCTTTAAAACATGACAGTTGACAGCTTGGTTGTTCCGGTGAATCTGATACAATGTACCTTTCCCATCCGGAGCTCTGCAATGGCTGTTGGGGTTTCACTTTCGTGAACTGGAGCTCTTCGTGTTGTTTCCTGTATCCAGGAAAGAGGATAGATTGCTGGGGTGACCAAATAGTGATATTTATATACGGTAGGTACCCAGAAAATAATAAAGCAGTATCAGGTTCACCAATATTTGGAATATTAAATCCCTGAATTCTGTCAAAAAGTGAGTGTCTTGCAAAGAAAAAAATTAATATAAAATTAGTTTATTATAAAACCATTGTTGTGCAGACACTCCCTTCCAACAGAATCAGGTATGGGCAACTATTGCAAATTGAAAAAAAATAAAATATTTTTTCTACAACTGTCAAAAAATGATGATGTTCGCACACTCATGATAGTTTGCGAAGTGACACTTTTTTTCCCAGGTATTGATTTTTTAACGTTCCCATGACGCCGTGCGCGAACTAGCTATTTCGCATACTAGTGCGCGAAATAGCTAGTTCGCATACTGGTGTCATGGTGACACATACCTGTCAGGAAACCAAAAATAATTAAAATTCACCTACCTTTGATTGAAAATGCAATTTTGGCTTTGAATGATCAATATTTAAATAGAGTTGTAGAAAAAATATTGTTTGCAACTCGGGCGCGAAATACTTTGGTGATCTCGACTATTTTTTTTCAGATCTCGATCACCAAAGTAGAATTTCGCGCACTAGGTACAAAAATAACTATTAATATAAAAAAATACAATTAAATAATTGAAAAATAATCATAAAAATAGATAATAACAGCAAGATTAAATTAAAATGCTCGTTACAAGTTGAGCAGAGTGCTGCTTTTCTGGTAGTAGCAATAACAGGCAAGAATAAGAACAAAATCAGATAAAAAAATTAAGAAATTAAATCTTTAGATTCTCCCCCAAATAGAAAAAAAAATTCTTTTAAGTTTAGGCAGCCACCATAGGTACTACAAGATAAACCCTCAAATCCAGAATATGTCAAAATTCTTGAGATGTTTTAATTAAAACTTTTTATGAATTTTTCACCTGTCTGGATTTCTATTATAAAAAATTATACCCTTGTTCAGAGAAAGAGAAAACAAAAATTTAAGCTGAAAAAAAAACTTGTGTAATTATAAAATGGTCAATGTCAGATTTTTCAAGATAGTTAAAGATAGTTTACTCTTAACTGTCCAAGAATTTGGGCTAAGTTAAGCGTTGTTAAAGAGGCCCCATTCACGTTGGGCGCCATTTTATGTAACGCTCTTTTGTCGAAACAAAAGAATGTTCATAATTTGTGCTCGACTATTGCTCAGTAGTAGTTTAGCCTGGGTTGGTCCTTGGTGTTGGTACAGTAGAGAGAGGGCGCCACTAGTTTGTATAAATAATTTTGATTACCAAGGAATAGCCTAGGCACTATTCCATTAATTAGTTATTGTTTAAAAAGATAAATTCAAAAAAAATCTGAAAAGGCAAAATAAATCCAAAATCCAATAGCTATCTGACATTCGACCCACTCAATAAAAACACAAGCTTTGGAATTCTAAACACAATTATTTATTTAAGTTAACTGTCATTAAAAATTTGTGACAATAAGGTGAACTGTTGTTCTATGGTTATGCCATTAAAAATTTGTGACAAGATGGCGAACTTTTCTTTTGATTTAAAAAAAAATATTGTCTAGTATCCAAGTTTTAAAAAAAATAATCATTAAGCAGCTTTTCAAAAGCAGAACTCAATTTAAATAAGTATAATAGAATTGAAATTTAAGAACAATCAATAGATACCTATGAAGAAATCTACCTGAATATAAATAATGAAGTCCTAATACCATTAACCTTCAATTTTTGACTAAAGTCAATCAAATCAATAAAATCAAATTTAGAAATGCATAAAGGTAATAAGTAATCCCTAGGGAGTTATAAATGCCAAAACCTATAATCAAAAGTATCGGGGAGAGCTCTACCGTCTTACCTGTAATTAAAATTCAAGATATGTAACCATGAAATTCAAATTCAACTACCTAAAGATTTTACATTGGCTTACCTTGCAGAATTACCACCTTATTGATTTGAAATTAAAGGTTAAATTAACCTCTAAAAGTTAATTAATATTATATCGATCGGTATTCGATATAAAAGAAATAAATTTGTAATAATTATAATGATCCATAATTATTGGATACTAGATAAAGATAACGAAAACGATAATAAAAGTAGTTATCTGATTACGATAATGATTAATTAATCAATAAAAATTACATTAAACTGTAGCTAGCTATTTTAGCCAAATACTACAATACGGTAAATAAGTCGGTAAATGATTTTATAGTTATTAATTAGCTAATTAAGCTAATCGATAGTGAGCGATAAAGAAAAAAATAATAATAATTAACAGTTATTAATATTTGTAAAGATAATTATTAGCTAATAAAGCTAATCGATAGGGAGTGGTAAAAAAAAATAATAATAGGTAACGGTAATTATTAAGGCACAGTTACGGGACCCCTAGGTAAGTAATTATACAAGCCTGGACGAAATCCGTGGAAATTTTCATGAATTTGAGATCCAGAAGCACCAAACTGACGGAAGGCAATCATCCAAAGGTCGGGGATCAATCTCTTACAAGACACAACTTTCCTTGTAGAGGGGGCCCAGACTTGCTTTGGAAATACAGTACCGCATGGTCTCAAATTCGTCAATTTTTCACCCAGAAGTGTAGGCGTGGATTTTTAATACTCTTCCTCTGTCAAGCCTGTCAAAATTATAAAAATGACAGTGCAACGGGTTTTTCTTATGAAGAACCTTAGTTGGGTTCAGCGGGAGTGCGAATGGAGTCACTCGGAGTACCGGATTGAGTAAATCGAAACCACCTTACGATAATATAATTTTCGGTATTAGGTCAGAGGAATCATAGATGTCGCCAGGTGTACGAGATAGAATCTTAAATGAGTTCAAATATATGAAATTAATTAAGAACAATTAAATATGTTCTTGTGACATTTCAAATGTTACACTATGCGTGGGGTTGCTGGCAGCCCGGCTTCGTCACAGAATATCGTCGACGGCAAGTATACGTACTTACGCATCTCTATTAGGTGATCTGTGGTTTAGACCTTGCATGGTAAAAAGAGCACTGTTTTGTAAGGATTATCCTAGTAAAAATCTATACCAATATTTCTCCTATTTCTCCTCCAACCCGAATGTTTTAAGGATTTGCTGTAAAGTGCAGCAGTGGCAAAGGTGAACATTATTTATTTAACAGTTTTCTGAAGTATTTTTCTATTTTAGGATTCATCGTTTATTTCACCATTGACATGTATATTGTAATCAATGTTTTGTCTTGTAATCCATAATATAGAAGTAAAATTGTTAATAATTATTTCTCTGCAAGAAGCCATTTTCTTGTGTTAGGTTCTCAGCCAAATATGGAGTCCTCTGCTGGATTAAAGACCAGGAAGGTAAAATCCACTCTAGCTTTGGATTGACAATTCTTAAAGAAAAGATTGCTCTGTTCAAAACACTAATTAAAACCCAAAAATGTAAGGGTAGAGTTATTTTAGAGAAAAATTCAAAATAGAAAAAGTTCACTACAGGTACGAAATAATAATAATTAATAAAAGTAGCGATAAACCCGTTTAAAAGGTGGACCGTTATCCGAAAAACTAAAGCGAAATCTGTCATAAATAAAAGCGAGTGAACGTGCTCTGGATTTTTATCGGTAGATTGCTCTGTTTTTAGGAAATTCCATAGCGTCGCCCTTAAAAGCGGAAAGATACGATGTTGGGATTTTTTTTTTCGAGTGAATAAATCATATGGGTATAGCATTGGATTTTGTTTTTCTCTAAAAACCCTAATTACTAAAAGTTTTTTGAAATTTTTACTGTTCCAAATTTTTATGATTTTATTATTACTGTCGGACAAGTTTTAATAGTCCAGGAGGTGGCGCCAAAAACATGCAAGAGTTTTCGCAAGGCGGATATTTTCAAAATAGGTCGTACTTTAGTGCTAGAATGCTAGTGTACAGTCAGCACTCACAGTTCCGGGACAGCTGGCTCTGGGACGCGGGCAAAGTTGTGATTTTAAGAAGCATCTAAACTGTTTTCTCAAAGCTCAAAATTTATAGAAATTTTGCACATTATCTGTTTGAAGGTCACAGATAACGTATGTAAATAGTCAGACGTCTAGTTCGTTGCAAAAAGGGGGTCAGACGTCCTTAAAGTTTTTATTTTATGGCATTTTCTTCAACTATATTTGTCAAATACCTGCAAAAATATATTTTGACAGGACACCGAAGAAAATGCCATAAAATCAAAACTTTGAGGACGTCTGACCCCCTTTTTGCAACGAACTAGACGTCTGACGATTTACATACGTTATCTGTGACCTTCAAACAGATAATGTGCAAAATTTCTATAAATTTTGAGCTTTGAGAACACAGTTTAGATGCTTCTTGAAATTACAACTTTGCCCGCGTCCCAGAGCCAGCTGTCCCGGAACTGTGAGTGCTGACTGTACACTAGCATTCTAGCACTAAAGTACGACCTATTTTGAAAATATCCGCCTTGCGAAAACTCTTGCATGTTTTTGACGCCAGCTCCCCAACTATAAAAGGTTTCGCAATTTTTTTATCTTAAATCTCATCAGAACTTGCCGAAATGTTATTTAATTGAAAGTTATCTTGGTTTTACTGAAAGAATTTTAAATGGAGACGTCGAGACGCCTGACAAGTTTTCGTTAGTTCTCTGCGTCGGTTTTAATAAAAGGCTAATTTATAAACTTGATAGTTAGGAATTGCATTAGACTATTATTAATAAATAGAATCAAATTATTTAGACCCCTAACCAACCCACCAATGGTTTTTCTACTGTGGTTAACTGGCCCCCTTCATCCCAAAAACACTTTATCAACCCTCGGAGATACATTCGATGAATTATAGGGGCGAATCCCAGGACGCGAATACGAGAATTATATCATTGCTCGTACATGCCTACCGGGGCTTTGATTTAAATAATGGAAATTGGCTACAGCGCGCAAAGATAGACAACTAAATAATAATTAATTTTGACGGTAGTGCGTTGCCAGCCCGACAGCTAAATATGTTAAATGTCGCTATGAAATTCGGTACCGACCGGAGGATCGTAATATTCTCTGTCGACGTTTACTCTGGGGCGTGTTTAATAATATAGGATGCCATAAAAGTAATTTATTGTAAACAGCAACAGTGGTCCTACTCTTATGCTCCAAAAATCATTAATTGATAGGAAGCAGTTTAATTTTTAATAAATGTTACTGATATTGGAACACAATTTCATTTGACATGATACACGTTTCATGATACAATTCATGTCAAAACCATCTTTCAAATTATTTTAGTTGCTCTTTCCTTTAAAATTATTCAATTCAATCCCAATTAAAGGAAATTTTCTTTCAAGTTCTGATTGGAAAAAGGAAGAAAATAAAATCGGGCGAGTCCGCTTTTTAAAACTTGTCCAATACTTAAATGAAATCATGAAAATTTATAAGAGTCTTCCAGGACGACGAGTCTTATCAAGACTTAAAATATTGGAGCAGTTATTATTATAAGTTGTAGGTATGGAAGCTTATTAATATTTTCCTCATAAATTTTTAAAGGGTTTTGATATGCAAAAGTAAATCAAAATTTTTTGCAAGTCTTCCACATAAAAATGGAGCTACGTTAAAATTTATAGACACAAAATCTGACTTTTACAGTGCAACACGTATTGCCTTTGGTAATATAGCACTATATCTTTGATATTTCCGAAGTTGCCCATATTGTAGATACGTGCGCGATGGTAAACAAGCAAATTTATAAGCGACTTTTTGGATTATACATATAGAAGTTGCACATGCATCGAACTGGGAGGGAGTTTGTTACTTATTTTACGCTCCATTACGTATACATGTTGTACAAGTTTTAGTAATATAACGACGATACGTGTCTGGGGTGTGTATATATTAGTTTTCTGTGTATTTTATTAGTTTGGAGTATATAGCTGGAAGCTGAGTGAGCGTCTTTTTATTAGCAGATTTTTGTTTGCTTTTTGTTTCAAAGATGTAGTCGTTTGTACAGTTATATGAAACATACTGAAGAAATGAAGTATCTTAACATTTCAGCTCAAAAAATGTAGATGTTATCACAGCGGAGATACACGAACGAAGATCACAACAGGGCGGGAAAGGCACCAAACCATACAATGTGCGATTACCCAGACGAAGCTGTGCAAATATTTAACGGACAAATCCAAGCGCCTTAGATCTGACCAAGAAGTCAGAAATTTCAATTATTATGGGCGACTCCAATGCAAAGATTGGCAGTGGAGAAAGGGATGACATAGTTGGTGAATACGGACTGAGTATTGCGAATGAATGTGTTGCCCGATATCTTGAGGTTTGGAAACCAGGCATAAGCCAGTGAGTGACTGAGTGAGAGACTATGGTATACTCTATAGCTTCCCTCTCTCCTCCAGATACATTGAACTTTGGAGGTTATCATTTTGGATATAGCAGATCGAACGTGGAAAAATATTAGTATTTTTACATTCTACTTCAAAGAAAGATTACTTTCGGCTTTTTCCTTAATCGATAAGACTATTTCAACGTAAAACATTTATAAACTATCAATAACTCGCTTGAAAGTAAGTTTCTGATCATTGCACTTTCAATGCATTGTTCTTTTTAGCGAAATAAAACAAAACAACAAAGAAAAAAGAACGGGAAAATGAAAAAGAAGTTTCAGTTTACGAGTTTTCTCGATAATTAAAGAAAACTTCGAACCGCGAGCGGCCTTTGTAAGATTTAAAAAGGGTGAAAATGTCTTTGTTTTTTTTAATGAAAGAAACTGAAACTCTAGCTTCAGGCACTAAAAAACTTAGCCATAAAAGAAACGATTGGTGGATTTTGGGTTAGATACTTTTTTCGAATTATATAAAGACTATTCTGTCTACCTTCATTTAATTACAGCTTGTCAGAGTTCTCCCAACTTTTCCTCCACAGATTTACTTTGTTTGCGACTCACTTTGGCTAAATAAATATTCATTTCCTCCAGATTTCTTTCACCGAAAAAGACAAACGTTTAAAGCAATTAGCAGCTTTTTTTTTAATTAAGACGTAAAAAAAAAGAAAAGGGTACGCAGGCGAGGAAATCTTATAAATTGTCATTACCGCTGCCTTTTGTTCCTTTCCAGGACTCGTTTCTTAATTAATTTTGAAGTTGGCGAATGAAAAACACTTCAATTTTTAAAATTAGTGAAAATGATCCTGCTACAATTGCTTGTATCTTGAAATTTCAAGCCACAAGAAACTGTAACGAAGTTACAGCCGCGTCCTGTCTGGGTTTTGTTAGGGGGACGTTGCTTGTGCTTATCTCGATATTTCCGATCCTTCTCTGCGTCTACAAATACCCGTACGCTTACTGAATCAACCAGAGCGCGCATGCGGCCTAGGGCCTGAACCGTACGAGCTGGAAGCGAGGACGGGCATATTTTTATGTTATTTGGAGTACTCTAGAATTCTGAATGCAGGGTTACTGTGACAGTACCGTATTCCCGTTCCGTAAATCTCTCTCTCGCGCAAAACACACACCAATACTTCGTTCACCTCCCCTCTCAGGATGTCATGTATAGGGTATTTATTTTCTTGTTCAACGCTTAATCCAGAATAAAGTATCAGTTGTTTTGCTGGAATGTTTGTTTTATTTTTGATTGGCTGCGCAGTGAACTCTGGTTTTCCGTGTCCACTGGTATGCTACCCGGAGCAAGTAGGCCCTCGACCACTTTGATACTGACGGTGGCGCCCGAGTTAACCGAAGGATAAGTAACCGAAAGTCAGTAGCACCACGACCAGTGCAAGAAAAACCGAAATAGCGCTACAAATTTGGCACCCGAGCAGGGACCGTTTTGCGCAATGGATGTCAGCATATGACCGAGGTGATTACGTCATCAGTTCCCGTTACCGTACCGTTTTTAATGTGATTGCCATACTGCATAGCGCCGGAACGAATAAACCGAGAGCCCACTTCGTCGATGACTTTAATACTGAGGGTGGCTCCTGAGTTAACCTACGGAAAAGTAACCGAAAGTTAGTAGCACCACGACCAGTGAAATAGCGCTACAAAACTATCTGAAAATAATTGTTTATCATTGATCCTAAGGCACGATTTATGGTTGAGTCTCACTGAGTCTTTAGACTTTCTATGAATACCAAATGCGTTCAATGTTAATTTTTATAATTATTAAAAATATTTTTTGTTCATTTGTCATTTAATTTCGTTCCTCCGTCGTCAGATAAATAATTTAAAATAATCGGAGGGTCAAAAATGTAATTTTGCTGTAATTTCAATATGCCAGCTGTCGTTGGCGCTTAGAACGAATTTTTGCTATTACTTTTTAGTAAATTTTTTACTGGGAAATATCGAACGTCAATTTGAATAATTTCAGATGAGAAATTTCAATAATTATTAGTTTCAGCTGCTGCTTGGCTACAAATTATCCGCACTTCATAAAAAAAACTCTCAGAAAGGTATAATTAATATTATTATTGAGTCAAGCAACTTTTCGGTGACACTCAAAAGCTTCTCCTTAAGTGTGCTGTCGCCCTTGTTTCGAAAAGTACCTCTTAACTTCGGGACAAGTTTACGAAATTGGCGAGAAATGTTGTATCAAGAGAGGTATACTATCGCTTAGGCCATTAACTATATTGCTTATTTAAATGAGAAAGTTAAATAAGTAGGGCGGTCGTGGGGTGAGAACTTAGACTTACTTCCTCTATGATAAGCTTCTTTGCTACTTGTTGTACACTTAATGAAGTGAGAGTATTCGTCAGCTTTTTGGGATTTGACTTTATAAAGGCTATGATGTCAAAAGGTTTATCGTGTACACTTAAATTGTGGAATTTATCAATGAAAGTTTTTTTTGATGAATTTTATTTCCTTAAAAAGGAATTATGCAGCAATTTTATTGAAATTCAAATGATCTTCAAGGAGTCCAAGGGTTTCACCTCATATTTGCTCTCGCTCTCTAGTGGTGGATTTTGTTAAGTATTTGAATATAACGATTAATTAACTAATTTGATAAGAAAGCTAAATATGTATCAAACCAAGATTACAATGTGCGTGCCCGAGACCCATTGAAGACAGACTGGCACTGTCAATCCCTGTAGTCCCTTGTCACTTCTAAACTACATTCACAACAATTCTCTTGAAGGTTTAGCTTGTGAGTGGGTTTTATAATTCTGCCATACCGAGACACTTTTATTGGAGTTACACTTTTCTTCCTCAGGATTTTCTGTTGCTTGTGAGAGACTTGTGGAACTAACACAAACTATAATTTCATATGGCAGCCATGATTTTAGAAATAAGCCTATTGGAGAAGTCTCACTTTTGTGAACCAGCTTTTATTGAGATTCATACTTTCCTGTTTTCTGTCAAAATTGTTGGGATTTCTATGACTTCTCTGTGAATTCTGATAGGAAAGAGTTTCGTTTTATTCACGATTGAGCCTTATCGAAACGAATGATGTGATATTTGCCAATTTTTTAACAAAATCATGAGTGCATAGCGCCTGAAAAAACCCCGAACCCGAAGGGTGAGGGATTTTTTCTTTGACCAAAGACGAAATTTTTAAAAATTTCCTTCAGGAAATATTTTATGCACGTGTTATATTTTGAAAGGAAATTTCCCGAGTTTGAAGTTTATTTACTATAAGTTGTTTCGAATATTTTAAATATGATGATATGTTCTGTGATGGTGATTTTTATTGATCTTCCCTATTTAAATTGCGTTTGTCAAAAAATATACACTTTGACAGATTTCTGACATCAATGCGTTTTAAATGGAAAAGCTGGTCTCAATACCAAAAATGACAACCTAAAGGTGGGTTTCCGACGGACGCCGCGCGGCATTGTCGCTTTGGAAATTGCACCTGGAAATATCCCGCTCACCAGGGATATTTCCACTTATCAATTTTTGAAAATTACGAGGTAAATTTCCAGTTAAATATGCATAAGGGAAAGGATAACGCACACCTAACATGGGATTTTTGGGCTCTATGGATTTTGCCCATTTCTTGATATGTTGTAGAGGATTTAATTCTGAACAACCTTTAAATGGAACGAAACCTTGTAGGTATTACGGTCTTTGAGATATGAGCGTTAAAAGATGAACTTTTTTGCGACTGTTTGTGTGGAGAGTATACGAAAAACTGGTGTTTATCAGTCAAAATTTTGACAGTTCGACATATTTTACGTCACTGACAAATGTCAACATAAGCTAAAGTCGGGACCACATTGGCACCAACATTGATCCCAGTGCGGTCCCGGCCTTAACCTAAGTTGACATTAATTTTTAAGTGACGTAAAATATGTGAACCTGTCAATATTTTGACTGATAAACACCAGTAGCACCAGTATCTCATATACTCTCCACACAAAAAGTCGCAAAATTCATCTTTCAACGCTCATATCTCAAAGACCGTAATACCTACAAGATTTCGTCCCATTTAAAGGTTGTTCAGAATTAAATCCTCTACAACATATCAAAAAATGGGCAAAATCCATAGAGCCCAAAAATCCCATGTTAGGTGTGCGTTATCCTTTCCACGTAAGTAAACATTTGTTTGGCAATTGCTGATTTTTCCGTTTGTCCCTGTTAACAGTTTCTCCCATGGATGTGGTTGCTCCTACATATACCGATCTGAACCACATTTCGAAAATAAACAACAATATAACAGCAGAACAGAAGGGGTCAGTGAATTGAGGATTTATAACAACAGACAGGTGCCCATAAATTCTTGGAAATTGGAGAGAGAAGTGAGATCCACATCCAGGTCGAAAAACACAGGAAACTGGGATATAAACAGACTTGGACTGGTCTGTTTGTGGCCGTCTCCAGATCCAGTTGTGGACAGACTTTCCATTGCACGTAGTGTGACAAAATTGAGATGTTATGTGAGAATTGATATTTTGGTAGCGTGAATAATTCTGTCACATCTTAAAATTTCGTGGTAAATTATGCTGTGCTGTAACGACAGCTCAGTAATGTTGGCTGAGTTTAGTGGACTGTAATTTAATAATCTTCTTTTAATTTGAAAATACAAAGATCGCGGAATCACTTTTTCCAGTGTTAAATAATATATGAATTTTTTATTGAGAAAAATCCCGTTATTCGGATTGGTAATTGACCTCAACAATATAAAGCAGTGATACAGCCTAATAAAAGAGGGACTTACCGAAGTGTCGTCTATTTTCCTCCTCTAGGTGCACCTAGCCAAATGAGCTTTTGCGGCGAAATACTTAGGGAATTTTCCAGCACTTAATTATGGGCACTTTTCCGATTTGCGGAGTTGATAGACCGAAGTATAATAATTATTCACTTTCAATTCCGGTTGCGAATTTTGTATTATTTAAATTTTGGTAATTTACCGACTGATCGCGTGCATATCGCGTGCATGGTCGATATCAGAGAGAGAGAGTTATCAGTGTTTTAAAACCAGTACAGTTCCTGGGCAATTGACTCGCACAGGCGCATAAAATCTTCACCCTCTGGTAAAACCGCATCACTACATAGAATAAATGAATCCTTAACAGTTAACTTTAAAAAATAGTGATACAATAGAACATTCATATATAGCGCCAAAGTGTGACAAATCAAATTTTTACTTATTTTATAACCAAAAAACCCATATAATTTAAACACTGATGAGACTCAAGCATTTGTTTAACTAAATCTAAAAAATAAAAATTAAAATTAAAATTAAGAAGTTCAGGGGAACTGAACATATTGCCAGCCGAAAATGCTATGCATTTTCCGAGGTGACAAGAGGCAGAGGACAAAGTTTCGACATTGGTCGTTTAAACACTGAGTCCTTAGTCGTAACAGTTGCAACTCGACTTATACCATCCTTACCAGGAAAAACTTCAATAATTCTCCCGAGTAGCCACTGAATTGGAGGCAGTAAATCATTCCTAATAATTACAAGGCGACCAATTTCAGGAGTGGAAGGGTTTTCAAGCCACTTGCTCCTTTGTTGGAGAGTATGTAGATACTCCTGTTGCCAACGTCTCCAAAAATCCTGGTGGATTCGCTGAAGTAGCTGCCACCGCGTTAATCTATTAAGCTTGACATCAGCCAAATCAATGTCTGGAACAGCGCTCAATGGTTCCAAAGATAAAAAGTGACCAGGGGTCAACGCAGAAATATCATTTGGATCTGAAGAATTTTCAGTCAAAGGGCGCGAGTTCAAAATAGCTTCAATTTGACAAGTCACTGTACATAACTCTTCGTAAGTTAAAATTTGCGATCCGATAGTTCTAAATAAATGCTTTTTAACGGACTTGATACCCGATTCCCAAAGTCCTCCAAAATTTGGACTATTGCTTGGAATAAAATGCCATTTAATGGGACGTGTAGAATCAATCTGGAGTAACTGTCGATTCGCGGATACAAAATTTGTACCGTTATCAGAATACATGTCTGTAACGTAATTTCTACGAGCTACAAATCGCCGCAATGCTGCTATGAAAGCATCAGCTGTCAAATCACTGACGATTTCGATATGGATAGCCTTGGTGCTCATACACACGAAAAGACAAATATAGGCCTTTAAAGTTCGCGTTACACCACGGGTTCTATGCATTAAAATGGGGATTGGACCACCTATATCGACACCGCTGTGTAAAAACGCCCTTAACTGACATACGCGGGGAAATGGAAGCGAACCCATCTTAGGTTGAGTGGGTTGAGGATTTAATTTAAAGCATCGTACGCATTTTGACAAAACAGAGCGAATTTTACGTTTGGCTGCGATTATCCAATATTGTTGACTAAGCAAAAAATGCACGGTCCTTAGCCCGGCGTGTAAATATTTTAAATGGAAATACTCTATTATTAAGTAAGTGAGAGTGCTTTCACGGGGTAATAAATTTTTTATCATAAGTAAGAGAAGAGTGGTGCAATCTGCCTCCCACTCTAATTAAACCTTTTTTATCTAAAAATAAGTTTAATTTTTGCATTGGTTTAGATAATTTTACTTTATTTTGAATCGATCGGATTTCTTCCGAAAAATAAATCTTCTGCTCATTTGATATCAACAAATGAAGAGCATCAGTTATTTGTTGATATGTTAAAAATTCCTCGTAAATTTTATCTTTGCGAAGAATCTTCTCGTCAATAAATCGCAGAAAATAAGCTAAAGATCTACAAAGTTTAGAAAATGAAGAAATTCTATTCAAAAATGCGGTCAAAAAGTTGAAGTTTTGATTTTGAGAAGTAATTAGTACCACATTACTTGAAGATTTTTCTTCGGCTAGAGTTTCAGAAGTTTCCAAGATCTCGCATGTTATGGGCCATTGTTCATAAGAAAGTTTGAGAAAATCGGGACCACTAAAAAATAAATGATGATTGACTAATTCGCTAGGATATAATCCTCTTGAAGCTATGTCAGCGGGGTTTTGAGATGTGGAAATGTAGTACCAATTTTCAGGGAGTACCTTTTCATGAATTTGCGTAACTCTATTTTGTACAAAGGTTTTCCACCGGGACGGATGCGCTTTGATCCATGAGAGTGCCACTTGAGAATCACTCCAGGCAAAAATTTTATGAATTTTCAAGCGAGAACCAAGACTATTCAAAATGAACTGAATTAGATCTGATAAAACATTACAAGCTGCTAATTCAAGTCTAGCAATACTAATGAATTTTATAGGAGCTACTCTTATTTTAGAGCATAGAAAATAAATGAAAACCTCATTTTTATAGGTAACGCGCAAATAACAAATTGCAGCGTATGCGCGATTTGATGCGTCAGAAAACCCTATTAATTCGTATTTTGCCTTGCCAGAGAAAGTATTAATGAATCTAGGCAAGCGGAATTCTTTTAATAGAGGTAGTTCAGATTTATAGCGTTCCCAAAGGCGAGTAATTTGTGTAGGGGCTTCAGAATCCCAATCTAATCCAAGTTTCCAAAATTCTTGAATTAAGCACTTAATTAAAATAGTGACTGGCGAGAGCCAACCTAAGGGATCATATACTTTGAAAATTTCAGAAAGTATATTGCGTTTGGTACATAGGCGACTTGAAGCTGACACAGAATAACAAAAATAGTCAGAACTAGGTTGCCATCGTAGGCCTAAGATTTTTGTGGTATCGTCACAATTTAAGGATAAAGCTGTGGGATTTATGTCAGACTCCGGCAATGGTGCTAATACTTTTTTGCTATTACTAGCCCATTTGTGTAATTTAAAACCACCTGACTCTAACAACATAGTTAGCTCTTTTTGGAGAGAGATGGCTTCTTTCTCGGAGCTACAGCCTGTCACGAAATCATCGACGAAACTATCATTTAAAAGAACCTTGGCTGCGTGAGGGTATTTATGCTTTTCATCTTCAGCTAGCTGCTGTAAGACTCTTAATGCTAAGTAAGGAGCGGGGGTAGTACCATAAGTCACAGTTTTCAGGCGATATTCTTGAATGGGTTCAGATTTATGAAATCGCCAGAGAATTTTTTGATAATTCTGGTGCTGAGAAGCAATTAAAATGCCACGAAACATTTTCGAAATGTCGCAACACAGAGCTATTTCGTGCAATCGAAAATTTAACAAAATACTACAAATATCCTTTTGTAATTTGGGACCTGCATATAGAGTATCATTCAAGGAAAGTTTTCCATTATTTGTGAGCGAAACTGCACTAGCATTGAAAACAACGCGTAGCTTGGTTGACAAGCTTTCAGGACGTTCAATATGATGATGAGGAATATAGTAACTTTTTTCAATCACTTGTGGGTTTTCAACCAGCTCCATGTGGTCTAAGTCTAAATACTCTTGCATAAAATCTGAATATTTTTTGTAGGTTTCTGGAGTTCTACTCAATCGATTTTCGAGAGACAAAAATCTTTTTAATGCAAGCTGACGACTGTTCGGAAAAATTGGTTCAATCTTTTCACGGAAAGGTAGGGTCACAATATAGCGTCCTTCATCATTGCGAGAAAAAGTATTTTTGAATATTTGTTCGCACGCTTCGTCTTGTGGGGAAAGAATAACTTGAGTTTCAGGAATATTTTCAATTTCCCAAAATTTAGTTAACGAATCGTGAAGCATTTGATTTGAAATTTGACAAATAAGCGAAACAGAAATTATAGGCTCTTGAGGAATATTTATTTTTCCCATTAAAATATATCCAAAAATAGAGTTAATAGCAATAGGCTCATCACTATTACCAACCAGGCGGCCATCTCTAAGAAGATAAGGAAAAATATCTGCTCCTAATAAAACATCGACGGCTCCCGGTCGCATTTTTGTATCGAGCGTCCAGCAACCCGCATTCGGGGTACCCGACCTCGGCACGTATCAAGCGCACGGTAGTACGAAAATCACTCGGACTACCGTATGCTCGATACTCGCGACTCGCGCCTACAGTCTCGAATATCTTTTTGAGTTTTCCTGGCTCCTCACCATCAAGCTACTTGATAATATGTATTAGTTTAATTTTGGTTCTGGTAGTCAAATCGTAAAGCAATTTTAATTCTAGTAGTTCACTAAGTGGAATGGAAAGTAGCAAAAAACTTAAAGATTAATAAGATTTTGCTATTTGCCTAGTTATTTGATGCTGTCTCTAACAAACTATCCCAAACTAACCCTAAGGCTGTCCTTACCTTAACCTTTTGCTCAGCTCCAATTTGGGTTAGTTTTGGTTAGTTTTGTTACTTAGAGACAGCATCATAAATAATTATTTACATCTGCCTGAATCTAATCTCCGCATTCGTCAAATAACGATTGCAGGTATACAAATCCCTAAGTAAATAGCAAAAATCTTGTTAATTTTTACCTGCTTTAAAAATTCGATTTTTAAATCGTTCTAACATATTTCAAAAAATAGGCGTTTTTTTTTGGAGAAAAAAGTATACAGATGATAATGTCATTGGAAGAATAGCTAACACAATAATTCAAAAATGTTTTCGAAAAAACGTGAAAGTGGCCTATTCTATCTCGCCATGGTATTCTATTCATGGTAAGGTTATGTAGATAAAACATAATTTTGCTCTTACTAATTCATTTACCTCGACTTCCTGCTTAGTCTTGAAATTAGTTCGTATTTCGCTGGAATCGACAATGTGGTACATATAATTTTCTGGCCAGTGCATAATAAATGAATAATGATGCAAAAACAATTTAAAAAAAAAAAAACTGAATTGTTGGACGCCGATCCATAATTTCGCAGAAGACTAGTATCAAGCTTACGGTAGCTTGACAATCGATCGGGAAATCAGACGCTCGTTATGAGACAGGCCTCGGTTAATACGACGTTACCCGAATGCGGTATACTGGGCGCTCGATACAAAAATGCCTCCCGGTCTATTAAAATTGGGATCTGCGATTTTTATATTATCAATTATGTGCCAATTTTTTGTGTTTACCTCTTTTAATGGAAGAGAGGAGCATATTTGGGGTAAAATGACTGCACCGCTTACTTATAGGGTAAAATCAGAGTGATTATTGTTGCAAGGGCGAATTATGATATTTATAGCTCCCAATTTTGACTGCATACTGGTCTCACCAATTCCTAAAACTTCAGTATTTATATTAATGCGAGGTAGTCCCAATTTATTTGCACATTTTAGGGATACAAATGACAAGTGAGAAGCACTATCGAGCACTCCTCTGACCGTTTGATAATGACCTCTAACATCTTTGATTTGAAAAAGAGCTGTTGAAATTAAGGTGCCAGAAGTATTCAAATTGTGCGAAGAAAGGCAAGCACTTTGGCTTTGAGAGTGCGTGGGGACTGGCAAACTATTATCAGTTTCTTGTCTCTTTGGTATTTCACGTGAAAATGTTTGATGTGGACCTGTGTTTACATCAGAATCAAAATGGAGTGTAGTATGGTGTCTTTTTTGACAAAAACGACAAGTATTTGTGCTTTTACATTGAAAGGTTTTATGCAAGTTTGAAGTACAATTGATACAAAACTTTTGATCTTTAAGAAAAGTGTATCTTTCTTGAGGAGATTTTGCGAGATAATCTGGACACACTGATAGATTATGATCACGGGTACAAAGTGTACATTTATTTTGAGGCTTGGAAGCAGATAAAAATGCGCGAGGGGGTTGGCGACTATTAGGAAATTTTTGATATTGATTTTGCGGTTTTTGTGAGAATTTTGGTTTGCTAGAAGTTTGCGTTGTACTAGAAGTACCAGCACCAACTATAAAAAGTGAGCTGCAGTGTTGGTCCAAAAAATTATAAATAGCTTGATATGAAGGTATCTCGGTAGGCTTACCATGAAAAACTTCGAAGCGCGTTTGAATGGAACAATCAACAGATTTTAATAATTTTTGGGCTAAAACAAAATCCCAAAAATCTGGTTGCAAGCCAACCGTTTTGAGAGCTTCAATGTTTTTTGTGAAAATATCAAGTAAGTTTCTGAGAGCTGTAGGATCGTCAGAATTAACTTCTGGAGCTGAATCAATGGCAATCCAATAGTTTTGAGCTAAGATACGATCGTTTTTATATCTTTTGACAAAATTGTCGAAAACAATTGGGTAGTTAGCGTCAGAAGGGTAGTTGTGTAACCAATTATCTTGGAGCACCTTCCAAATATGTCACTAAAAGTGAGTATTTCTGAATATTTGGAATGTTAGGGTTGTCATGGATCATACTTTTGAAAAGATCATAAAAGGTTGGAAATTGGTTAATATCTCCAGAAAACTTGACAATATCAATTTTCGGGAAACTATGAGAAAAATCTGGAGTTTGCTGCGAACTCCCAGGAGCATTGGGGTTGAGCGTAAGACGACGGTTAGTTCCGGTTGTTTGGGGCGTAATAGTATTTTGCGAAAAAAGATCATCATAAATTTCCTTAACCAACGTGACATCTTTATGGAATGCATGAAGATGCGCAATGCAAATTTTAACTTCATCTTGGTCAGCGTAAATTTCGTTTAATAAGGCAGAGTGCCTTTTCTGATATTCAGAGCGAACATCTTCAAGGTCTTCGAAACAAATTTTAAAATTATTACGTTTTGAATTGTCAGTTTTAGCGCTCAAAGCGACGGCTAATATTTCTTTAAGTTTAGAATCTTCTATGTCGCGCAAAACTTTAATTTTCTTAACTTTTTCCGACATTGTTCCGCAAAATATAGATTAAATAAAAATTCTAGATTATAAATCGAACTAGAAATCGAAGCTATCTTGAAACTCTTTATTATTTTTGCTGAATTTGATAAAAAGTCAGAATATAGTCTGATTATTTGAATTCCTTTTAAATATAAATTGCCTAGGAGAATTTTGAAGGGTTCAAATATCGACCTAATTTTATGAATAAATTACCTCTTTTTTGCCTCTCAAGAAAATACCTGAAACTGGAATTTATCGTTGCCCTTGAAATAAATAATACATATGTCTGCATAAAGAAGGCGACATAAAATTGAATTTTGATGAAATTAAAAATTTGCAATTTGAGTTTTCACACTTTAATGGCGTTCACACTAGAAAAAATGATTTTTTAAATTGAGTTTGGAACCAAATCCGGTGATCGAAGTGATCAAAATATGTGCTGTAACGACAGCTCAGTAATGTTGGTTGAGTTTAGTGGACTGTAATTTAATAATCTTCTTTTAATTTGGAGATACAAAGATCGCGGAATCACTTTTTCCAGTGTTAAATAATATATGAATTTTTTATTGAGAAAAATCCCGTTATTCGGATTGGTAATTGACCTCAACAATATAAAGCAGTGATACAGCCTAATAAAAGAGGGACTTACCGAAGTGTCGTCTATTTTCCTCCTCTAGGTGCACCTAGCCAAATGAGCTTTTGCGGCGAAAGACTTAGGGAATTTTCCAGCACTTAATTATGGGCACTTTTCCGATTTGCGGAGTTGATAGACCGAAGTATAATAATTATTCACTTTCAATTCCGGTTGCGAATTTTGTATTATTTAAATTTTGGTAATTTACCGACTGATCGCGTGCATATCGCGTGCATGGTCGATATCAGAGAGAGAGAGTTATCAGTGTTTTAAAACCAGTACAGTTCCTGGGCAATTGACTCGCACAGGCGCATAAAATCTTCACCCTCTGGTAAAACCGCATCACTACATAGAATAAATGAATCCTTAACAGTTAACTTTAAAAAATAGTGATACAATAGAACATTCATATATAGCGCCAAAGTGTGACAAATCAAATTTTTACTTATTTTATAACCAAAAAACCCATATAATTTAAACACTGATGAGACTCAAGCATTTGTTTAACTAAATCTAAAAAATAAAAATTAAAATTAAAATTAAGAAGTTCAGGGGAACTGAACATATGCTAAAAAGTAAATTTGATCTGAACCAGTAAATAACAGTTTTTTGAACCAGAGGCACTCTCAACGAAATCTTCTTTCATCTCTTCTTGGAGTGGTTATTGAAAGGTGTTATTATAGACTCAAAATTAGTATCACTTACCACTTTTCTGCTGAAGATTTTTTTTTTTTTTTTTTACGGATATGCGCACTCGCAAGGAAATGTCCTATCACGCTCGAGAAGCGGCAAGTGCGCGGAAATGTCGGTGTATGTTGGTCTTGAAACGGTTCAGGTTGTAACCTGCAGGGAAAACCGTCGCAGGGAGTTTATTCCACAGCGATGCTGTTCTCCAGAGATATGAATTCTGATATAATGAGGTTCTTGGTGCCTCTAGTTTGACAGTAAATTCATGGTTACCGTCTGTTTGACGGGTTCGCCTGGTAGGTGCTACTCTCGGTGGAATCATACGTGCCAACTCTTCAGAGCATTTTCCGTGATAGTACCTGTAGAAGAGAGATAAATCGCCCACAGATCTGCGATGTTCGAGACCATCCAAGTTACGAGTAAGTGCGGGGTCATTGATCAGCTTGATAGCTCGTTTTTGCACGGTATTCAAAAGCATTAAGGTATGTTTGGGTGCTGCACTCCATATATGTGAGCAGTACTCCATAGTTGGTCGAATCTGGGCTTTGTAGAGTGTCAGCAATTGGCTTGGTGTGTACAGATGTCTTGTACGAAATAGCACTCCCAGCTTTTGAGAGGCCCTTTTAGTAATATCTGCCACGTGACTGTGCCAAGACATGTTGGTCTCTGCAGTAACCCCCAAGATGTTCAACTGACTCTGTAATGTGACAGCACTTCCAGATAGCATGATGTTTGGCTCACCGGTGCTGGTCTTTTTTGAAAACAGAGCTGCTTGGGTTTTCTGCGCGTTGAACTGTACAAGGTTTTTGTTGCCCCAGTCCTCTATTATCTCCAGGTCGTTATTTATCTGCGATATTTGAGTTAGTCTAAGATGGTGGAATTCACGTGCGGAAAGACCTGTGGGTGGTATGAGTGAGGAGACTACATTGCCATCGTCTGCAAAGCAATAAAGTGGATTTACTGTTTTATCTATGAGGTCATTTATGTAAATCAGGAAAAGAGTTGGCGAAAGGATTGCTCCCTGTGGCACACCAGCATTTATTTGGTAAGAGTTGGAGTTCTGGCCATCCAGTGCAACATAAATGGATCTGTCCTTTAGGTAACTTTCAAACCAAGTGCAAAGTTTCGGCGATAATCCCATTGCTTTGAGCTTGTTGAGCAGATTTTCATGCCAAACTTTGTCGAATGCTTTAGATATATCTAAGGCAATTGTTCTTGTTTCACCCCGCAACTCAATCGCTTTTTGCCATAAGTGAGTGACGTATGTAAGTAAATCGCCAGTTGACCTATATTTTCGAAATCCGTATTGCTTATCGTTGATAATTTTGTACTTTGCAAACACCTTCTTTAACCGCACAAGCCGGCATGCAAGATTTTTCTATGCCACTACCAGTGTTTTAAGGGGAATTTTAAAACCAGAAGATTGAAATTAATTTATTTATGAGTAAAAATAAAAGTTACCGTTAATTATTCAAAGATAAAAAAGCGTAAGGTAAAATTTAAAAAAACTATCACCTCTTTGGAGAGCTTTTACTAAAACACCGGGCGGCAGATGAACTAGAGGATGAGAAACGGATCGAGAACTCGTTGCGATAACTAGTAGTAAAAACTAGTAGCGAGTTGGCGATAACTGAAGTTAACTGGCCTTTAATCTGCTTAAATAAGCGAAAGGAACCACCCTCTGGGTACCACTTAACAAGCCCATTGGCTACCCCTTAGTACCAGGCTCGGGAAAATCGACAAAGTCGAAGATCTCCAACTCTCCTAGCTTTCAGCTATTCGCTGAAAGTACCCTCCGGTTTGTTGTTGTTTTCCCATTGGTTCTCAAGTTTATTCAACCTTCCCCATCCAAACTGCTCCACCCTGTGATCCAGTTTTGATGGCTTTCCAACAGAGTTCGCTAGTTACATGAAGTTAAATTATCAACTGAACGTTTAATATTTTCCCTTTCAATTAAAAACCTTTCCCTTTTCTAATTACCTATGCTTTCTATTCCTATTTCCTAATTTCTAACACTTTTATCTCAACCTACCTGTATCTTAATTATAACTAAGCATTTGACTATCTTACAGTTAACATTCCACCAAAGTAATACCCTTGATAATTATATTATTATACAATTTGTAATTGTATCTTAAAAATCTAGCTCATGTAATCATTGTTTCGCTCCACACACACAGATGCTTCGAATATAATTCTTTCCAGCAACGGTATCAGTTACCTGACATCTGGGTTCGTCATAAAACATGGGTATTCAGAAGATTATCCTTGACTTTGAATAAATTATTACAACCACATGGGATCTAGATTAGTCTGAAGTTTAGTGTTTATCTAGGAAAACATACACTTTGCCTATATATTTGTCAAGCAAAATAATCTTGAAGCTCTAAAATTCGATACTTTTTTGGCTTTCAAGTGATTTTTACCCTCGAACAGATTAGGTCGTTCGCAGAACTCCATGTGTTTGTAAATCCCATTAGGGTCACATTTCTATTGACATTGCTATTGATTGATGAAAGATAATTCTACATGGAACTCTTAGAGGAAATGGCACTGTGACATCCACAAAGAACCATTTGTTGGTTACTCTATCCTCTATGAAGATGTTACCTTTGTTGTCTGGAACCATGGAAGGCAGAACTGTAAAAGTTCCTTTTCATCTGAACTGTATCGACCGCACAATGGAAATTGGGAACAACCAAATAGCATTTCCCGACGTCCTCATAGAAAGATTTTCCTCAGCTAAAATGTGACACAATAACAACTTTCCAGAGCATCCTGCAACAGTTGTTTTTAGTCGTGCAATACGCCGTCAGTTCTAGTAGCCCCTATACCAACAAACAATCCACAGTTTCTCAAATCATTGCTTGGGATTCCGTTTGTTTCTTAGGAGGCTATTTCTTAAATGTGAAGCCCAATTCATTGAACACCAAAGAAAAAAATCAAATGTTGATTTATCGCGTACCTACACGTTTTGAATAAAAATTCTCCCCCTTAGCCAAGTAACAAGAAATCCCAAGCAAAGTAATAAGGTATGCTGCGAATGCACTAGGCCGTATAAAATTAGCCTGAGTTATAGCCCTCCTACCTTTAAAATCCCATCTACGTGGCCGTCCAAATCACTTCGCGCGCTGGAACTTTTAATAGGGCCCACACCGAAATGATTTGTGTCCCGACATTAATGGAAAAATCAGCTTCAAAGCGGACTTTATGCCGTTTTACATTGTCCTATCTCCCTAGCGGTGTTTTTTTTTTTTTGGAGCGGGACTTACATTTGTCTTTATTATAGGCGAAATATGCTTATTTTTTGCATTATTTCGGGAAGGCAAAAAGGTCGCCCGGGTTTTCAATTAGGCGAAAACGTATTTCGGATGTAATAGCCTGCGGGGAACAAACCTAATAACCGTGTCTGAATAATCTCGTTAATGCAGTAAGCTTATTATTATTGTAGCTTCACTGGGACATTTTTAGCTTCAATGCAAATAAAATACCAGCTTTCTTATGATTGATCATCAAATGTGTGCCATGCCATCACATATTGTGTGTCATATTCTTTATAGTTTTAATTAACGTAAAAAGCCATTGGTGCCACAAAACCTTATACTGATGGATTGTTAACAGTTTCTCATATCGTTGCATATTTGAATAACCAATTTGAAGCGACTAGCGTGTTTTTTAAAGCGTCGCTCAAGCATAAAAAACAAATTGATGTCACCGAAAGATTAATGGTGACGTGTCGAGAGCATAATTTCTATTATTTAAAAAATTGAGTCTGAAAAACTCGAGGGATGAGAGAAGATATTTTTTGGGTTAGGTCGAGATTAATGTGGGACCGATATTTAAAATTTCGTTCGATAACGAGATGTGTGTCAATGGGGGCACCAGGGCTCAGGATGAAAAATTCGACATCCCTTTAGTATATAGTAACGACCCTGGATTTTTTCTCGGAAACTCTTATCAGTATGGCAGTGGAATATTTTTTTTTCTTGTTCTGCTTTAAATAGGATGAACACAATTCCTTTAAATTCCATTGTGCGGAGAAAATACAAGCAACTTTCTTCCAGGATGGATTCGGTTAGATTAGAACGCGCGCTTGCCGCTCATCCTTACCACACTAGCCCAAGATAACAGCAAACTAAGGATAATTATTGGTTAACAGTAGGTCACCTCTTAGGGAATTAGCATTTTGTTGATGTGCCCAATTGGCAGATATTTCACATATATTCAATCAACGTTTTGTAGATAAATGTGAGTCCATCTTGAAACAAATGAAAAACGAATTGGTCTCTTCTCACAATCCTTAGGTATTTGGCTACTAGTTTCGGGGTCAATCAGTTACACCCCATCATCAGGCCGCCTAAGGCTACAATAAAAAACATACCAACTTAAAATTAATTGTACATCGACATAAAAATAATTTAAAAAAATATAATTTATAAAGAGAAACACTCCAAAAAACATTTTAAAATTATTTCATACAAATATACTTACATACAAAGAAGGCGTGTGTAGTGCCGTACTCATTCTGTTGTTCTTATTATATTCTATATGAGGGCTGTTAAAATTGGAGAATCATCCAAATTCAATTGTGAGTTGACCGTTAACATGTTATGTATGAATGAATTTCCATGAGTTCTAAATTATTAAGGTAGTGTCACAATCTATTAGGTGTTTAGAAAATTGTGTACTATTATTAGAATTAGGTTTGTTAAAGCCACTTAAATGTTTGTTTTAACTTTAAAACTTCTATAAGTTCTACCAATATACCTCGCAGAACATGTTTCTCAACTCAACTGGTACACTCCACATCTTTCCATTTTGTCTATAGGATCTTTATTATTAATAATCAAGCTACTCAACGAATTCGAAGATTTAAAAGAAACAATGACAAAAGGTTTTAAAATATTTATAATATTCGAGATATTACCATAGTAAGTCAGTGACCTATAAGGTTCAATTTCAGAATTATGTAAATATTGATTAGTATAAATAAAATGTTGTAATTTGAATTGTTGTTTCTTATGTAAAAGTTTATGAAATAATTCTGTTGAGAAACCATTCTTTACTGCAATTTGACAAATGACTGCAAGTTCTTTTTGAAAATTGTCTTGGGTGAGTGGTAATGAAATTAATCTATTAATGTAATTATGAAGTGCAGCCAGTTTGTGTTGTATTGGGTGTTGCGGTATTTCAGGAATGACTGTTCCAGTATGGGTGGGTTTTCTATAAATTTGGAAACTCAAACTGTTTTGTGTTAAAGTTAAGGTCAGATATAAAAAGTTGAGTTTTTGTTGTTCATTTTGTGATTCTATAGTAAATTTTATTGAGTTATGTATACTATTGACATATTAATAAGCGGTTTTCATTCGGGCTTAATGGCCGTCGTGAGTTGGAATTTCTTCCTGATCTTCAGAGGTGCTTCCATGTCCAATTCTGGTAGCAGACTGAAGCGTTCCCGACCGTAAGTTGTATTTATGTGTGAGTGGCTGTGGTGAGGGAGGGGCAGGGCTTCGCGGCACGTGGCTAATCTCAACTTTTTCTGTACTCAATGGGATCTTTCTCGTGTTTTTGAGGATCGGATTCCAGATTTGGTTAAGTTTTAGTGTTTCTTCTTTCCTGTTGAAGTTCTCCGTATGTTTGTAGATTTCTATAACTTCACGTACAAGACGATTGTGGTATCCGGAAGTCGGTGCAAGAAGCTTGACCTCACCAAAGAGTATTTCATGATTCCCTTCACTAAGCGCAACTGCCGATTTTTCCGATTGTCCTAGTCTGCAGTTTCTTTTGTGCTCGTTTATCCTGGTTCCCATGGATCTTTTTGTCGTTCCTATGTATACACATAAGGCTTGCTATACGATAGACTCCAGCGCTTGACAGTGGGTTCCTCCTATCCTTAACTGATCTGATTGATTGCTGTATTTTTCTTGTTGGCTTGAAGATTTTTTTTATGTTGTGTTTCTTCAAGACTTTCCCTATCCTGTCTGTCACCCCAGAAATGAAGGGCAGATATGCATTAGCCCCCACTGGTTGTTCATCCACGTTTTGTCGTGTGGCAGTTTTGGGTCGCATGGCCCGGTCGATTTCAGATGCATTCTAACCATTTGATAGAAAGGCCGACTTGAGATGATTCAGTTCTTGCTCGAGATATTGTGGCTCGCAGATGTTCCAGGCACGTTCTGTTAACGTTGTTATAATTTCACGTTTTCGCCTTGGATGGTAGTTTGAGAGTGCATGCAGGTACCTGTCTGTGTGTATAGATTTTCGGTACACCGTGTGGCGTAGTTACTTACTGAAAAAGCATTTCTCCGATAGCAAATCCACAAAACAAGGAAGGGTCTAACTGGAGTAGATAGAGAACTACTTCACCTACATCTACATCTCAACCAAATCTGGAACCCGATCCTCAAAAACGCAAGAAAGATCCCATTGACTACAGAGAAAGTTGAGATCAGCTACGTGCCGCGAGGCCCTACCCCTCCCTCACCATAGCCACTCACACATAAATACAACTTACGGTCGGGAACGCGTCAGTCTGATACCAGAATCGGACATGGAAGCACCTCTGAAGATGCTAGCCACACGTGCTAGCGGTATGGCTTCGATACGTAGATGATACTTGATTACAAACAATTGATTATCAAACACCCTGGATCGAAGCTCATTGAACTCAGCTAAGTGCTTTAATAGTTTGAATTAACCTGGTCATCCAAGACTGTTGAATCAACATTATAGTTTTTTTTAATATTTATTATGAACCTTTCCCTGAAATTTTCTTCCAAGCATCTACGTAGGTATTTTCATATATTTTTTTTTCTCTCTCGGAAGCCTAATTCCGGAATTGCTTTTGTTTTTAAGCACTGACATTCTGTGACTTGCTTGCATCTACCTTGTTTTTTTTGTTTGTTTTTATAGTTGTTTTTAATAGTCAAGATGTATAAGATAAGTGTGGACAGGTTAACCCGAGACGAGTTAGAATATGAAATCAGAATTAGGGGTATAGACCAGTATCTATACCCCTAATTCTGATGGGACGGTAGATGTATTACGTAAAACACTGCGTGCGTTGTTACAGTTGGAAAAGTCACGTAATACGATGCAGAGTTCGGTAGCACTCGATTTTGATGAAGACGTTTCTGCTTGTGCAACTAAATTATCCCCTATTATCGGAATATGAAACTAAAGATAAGATGTTAACAAATGTGACAAACATAGAACCACCGTTGGATCCAAATTTCTCTAGCCATGGAAGTTCTACATAAGCTTCTCCTGGTCCTAGTGATTCTGTTAATCAATTGTCAATTTCCAAATTCCCCAATTGTTAAGTCAGCCAGCACGGTTCTCAATTCAAGAGTCAAGTGCAAGCAGCCTCCAAAAGGCCAGGGAGTTGATGGCTACAAAACCAAGTACCAACCAGTACCAACAGGATAACGTAGCTCGATTAAGTCCCCAAGAAAAACACCCTAAAAGAATCGAATTATGTAGAGATGATCCCTACACACAAGGAACAACAAAAATGGACACCAAAACTTACCTCGATAGGAGGGTGTAGAAAATGTACTGATTCCAAAAATGGTTGCCGATGGAGAAATGGCGTGTTAACTCGGCCACGGCTAAAATCGCCAAATACACCCCATAAACCCACAGATAATTATACGAAAACTATCACCAAAGTCTGATGGTTTCAAACGTCTATCCGGACACCCACACAAATCCCCCAATTAAGGGTGAAAATTACTAACTTTTCAATTGATGACTGGAGGCCTTGTTTTCTCGTTGCGGGTTCAGTACCAAGAGAACGAACCAAGTCCCTTTCGCTAGCATTATGTGCCCAAAAACACACCGGAAACCGGTACTGCCAAATAAATTACTTGGGGACCAATTTTCCACTACAGCCAAAATCACAAATAAAAAACCACCACGAAAATATTCAGTTGGTAACTATCCAGCTAGCAAAAAAAAACATTTCTATGGAAGATAGCGAACCAAAAATCTGGCGTTACTTATTGCTTAATGTAGACAACTGCATATGACTTTCCACCAACAAATGCGCAAACGCAGGACGCTGACAAATTCCTGACACTAAAAATTATTGTTACACAGCCCCCGAGTTCCCAGACTGACGGTTGGTTCTACCGAGTCGCCGAACGTTTTTACCAAGAACATAGACGGAGTGGAACTCAAAATTCGCGATCCGAACGTATCGAGAATCGCCTGGAATGGTTATGTATCGCACTCTCGAAATGAAAAATCAATCAGCTGACCCTCTCTGTCACAACATTTGACATTCCATTGCATGTTAACAAAGGATAATTAATAAAATTAAAAACAAATAATGGGACCAAAACAAAAGACAACCCATGAGCAGCCCAAATAATATAGGAAAAATATCCAGGTTTTGACTGTAAAACTAGGAAGCTCAAAATAGCTCCAAAAACAATTCCAAATGCATGTAAAAAAATATAAGCCAATGGCAAAGGTAAGGAAACCCAACTACTTTCAAATTTCAACCGTAACATGGTTTGGAGTCATGGAGAAGAGAAGCTCAACCAGTTCCTAGGCCACCTGAACGAGCAACATCCTAGCATAGAATTTACCATGGCAAAGGAGAAAAACCAGGAAATCGCCTTCTTAGATGTGCCCATAAAGAAATCTGGAGGAAAACTAAGTCACACGGTGTACCGAAAACCTACCCACATAGACAGGTGCTTGCATGCACTCTCAAACCACCATCCAAGGCGAAAACGTGAAATTATATAACAACGTTAACAGAACCTGCCCGGAACATCTGCGAGCCACAATATCTCGAGCAAGAACTGCATCATCACAAGTCGGCTTTTCTATCAAATGGTCAGAATGCATCTGAAATCGACAGGGCCATGCGACCCGAAACTGCCACACAACAAAACGTGGATGAACAACCAGTGGTTGCTAATGCATATCTGCATTCCATTTCTCGGGTGACAGACAGGATAGGGAAAGTCTTGAAGAAACACAACATAAAAATAATCTTCAAGCCAACAAGGAAAATACAGCAATCAATCAGATCAGCCAAGGATAAGAGGAACCCACTGTCAAGCGCTGGAGTCTATCGTATACCATGCACATGTGGTAAGGTATACATAGGAACGACAAAAAGATCCATGGGAGCCAGGATGAACGAGCACAAAAGAAACTGCAGACTAGGACAATCGGAAAAATCGGCAGTTGCGGAACATGCGCTTAGTGAAGGGAATCATGAAATACTCTTTGGTGAAGTCAAGCTTCTTGCACCGACTTCCGGATACCATAATCGTCTTGTACGTGAAGCTATAGAAATCCACAAACATACGGAGAGCTTCGACAGGAAAGAAGAAACACTAAAACTTAACCAAATCTGGAACCCGATCCTCAAAAACGCAAGAAACATCCCATTGAGTACAGAGAAAGTTGAGATTAGCCACGTGCCGCGAAGCCCCGCCCCTCCCCCACCACAGCCACTCACACATAAATACAACTTACGGTCGGGAACGCGTCAGTCTGCTATCAGAATCGGACATGGAAGCACCTCTGAAGATGCTAGCCACGCGTGCTAGTGAAACGTCAGGAAGAAATTCCAACTTACGACGGCCATTAAGCCCGAATGGAAACCCCTTATTAATATGTCAATAGTATACATAACTCAATAAAATTTGTTTTGTGGAGTGTTTCTTATTTAAATTATATTTTTTTAATTTTCTTTTTTCTTGTAATTATTCTTATGTCGATGAACAATAAATTTCAAGTTGGTATGTTGTTTATTGTAGCCTTAGGTGGCCTGATGATGGGGTGTAACTGATTGATCCCAAAACTAGTAGCCAAATACATAAGGATTGTGAGAAGAGACCAATTCGTTTTTTATTTGTTTTATTTCACATATAATTTACTCTCCAATGTAAATGATGATCTGATAATATAGTGACAGAGGCATTTAAATTAAATAAAAATAATAATTTGAGTTTATTCTTTAAAAAAAAAAACCAATAATCGCTCATTCTATTTAATAAGGCTATTTCAGCTGAATGCAGATAGTTCAAGTAACATGGCATCTAGCAGATTAACCGTGCTTCCTGGCAATAGCCATCAACGTCAATTATCAAGATTTACTCGCAAATAAGATACAATCCTATTTTCGTCACTATTACTTGAATGCAAAATGATTTAATTCAATAAGACAAACAGTTCTTGGCCCTAGCTCAATTTTCTCCTGTTCGCAATTGTGCAATTTCCCGGAAAGTGTTACAGCATGGTACAAGTAGACACCAAACATGCCACCCGAAGGTGACCAACAAATTAGTCAGAGCGGCAAATGTACGTTGACAGTAGTTGTTGGCTCGCGCTCCACCATATAAATAATATTACGGTGAAAGCTTAATGGATGACAAATTGGAATACGGGTAGTTTGTCGCAGCGGAAAAATTCTTGGAAAGTTTTAGCATAATGAGTTTTGTGAGAATTTTAATAATACAAAAACCACTCAGAAATGCATAGCAAACTGGAAATAGCTTCGAGGAAAGGGCCAAAAATAAGCGGCGAGTACAAGTGTATCCGTTGACAGCGAAAAATGCGACGTCTTGACGATACAAATGACCTGACGTCAAGAATGGCTCGGAGATAAGACAGGCAAAAGAACGAAGAGTCGCTCTCCCGTATAAATTATGGATAAAAAAGTGGCGGAAACGTTTTCGGGATACTGCAGTATATTTTGAGAAGCAACACCTGATTATAAATTAGATTTTGGTATGATTATTTAAACCATTTTCACATCGAAGTTATAACCTATTATTTATAATGAATAAATTTAGTATGATGGTTTGCTCACAATTTTTTTGTACACGATTGTCAGATAGTAAGATCCAGTGATCACGTCAGTTGGAATAACATCAGCATATGAAAATGATGTAGGAAGTTGTTACCCCCCAATCATGTTCGAATATCTTATTAGAATACCAGCTATGGATGACAAAATGTTTATTCAGAAATTGCCTCAAATACCTGTTATAAGCAAACAAAAAACACTAAACTTTTTGTCTGTTCCCTGAGCACGACACATTTCAATTAAATCGCAACAAACAAAACGAATTAAAATTTGGTTTGCTTTTCATACGTCTATCCAAATTTAAAATTAAATTTCGAACCTACATTGTATATAGGAGTTTTGTTTATTTTTATAACATAAATGTGTGTTGGAAGCTGACTGATCCTTCAAAAAGGCTTTTAATAAAGCAACAAAGGATACACATCCTCTCCCGGATTAATGTTCCTGAGCCCCCTAATTGTGCGCGGCTGGAATGGGAAATATAACCATACACCCTAAAACTAGAAGAAGGGATTAATTTTCATTTCTACAGTCACGGTGTTAATTAAGCCTATTCCCTGGTTGACGGACACATTAAGTCCGAGTCCGGATCTTATCTAACCCTTGTACACTTTCCGACATAAATCTTAGATCCCCTTGCTGGTTGTTGCGACTCTATTTACTGAGTGTTCATGGTTATTTTCCAAAACTATTCTGTCGCGCGTCAGAATACAAACTTATTTTTCCTTGTCTTCACTGACACTTTGCCAAGTTGAAATTATGGCAAGCAAATTAAATTTATCTTTTCGAGAACGCTTTTCTATTAAATCAAATGTCATGTCGAGAATACTTATTTAAAGAATCTAGTTTTTAATACAAGGCAATATTTTCAAAATTAATTAATAGTTCCCTTTAAAGTTTGACGCTCTCTTTGAGAAAACTAAGTTCACAATTACCATCAATCTCGACTGTTTCACATTCAACTTTTCTAATTAAGTTTTCCTAAAACAAAAAGTCAGTTATACGCTCTAAGAAGGAGTAGCGCGGTGTATAAAAGGCTTAAGCTAATTTTATATTGCTCGGAAAATTTAATTATCTCTAATAAAGTTCGGTATAAACCAAACTATTCCCCGAATGAATGTTTGCTGAGAGGAAGAGAGCGCTTGCCGGTAGTTTCGAGAGAACGAGTTTCAGTTTTATGTTCATATTTTATAATATATACAACTGGAAAAAATTGTTTATTATACTTTCTATTGTAAAATATTATGGCTGTAAAGGCTGTAAGGACGTAGGAGGTATAAAATAACTCCCACGATATATTTATATATTTAGAATGAGAACAACATAAAAAAGGAGAAAAATATCAGTGTTTGAATAACATGGACATGGCCCCAATTGGTTAACAGGAAATTTGGTAGTTATTTTTATAAATAATGTTTTTCATTGTGATTTTCTTTATGTAGGTCGTATTTCTAAAAATGTTAAATAAATTGAAGAGGTGCCTTCTACAATTCAGTCACGTACCTACGCAGCTTGACATCAATAATAAAGAAGTTGGCTTTGGAATAGATACAGATGCTCAATATTCCATTTTATACATTGTTAATTGAACATCTGAAACGATATTATGGCTTGAATATATGTTTGAATTTCCTCAAACAGAATCAGAAACTGTTCATTAATATAATCTGATTCGAGAAATGTATTAAATGAATATTTTCAGGCATAAGCTTTAAGTGATATTGAAACTTGAATCCGTAATTTATCCTCCTCGAGAGGTGCCCTTGCCTGTTCTCAAGCCTCTTAAGAAACGTTTAGATGAACAACAGGAATAGAAAATTATCGATAAAGGTTGTAACCCGTTTTGTTAATGAATTAACAAGAGGCCCATAATATGCTCGGTTTGCTCAGCGAATAATTATTAGGGGTGGGTTGATAGTATAATAAGCACAGAATGGCAAGGGCGCCACTGAATTTAAAAAAATAAAAATAAATTACATAAAATATTGGGGTGTGAAAATTCAGAAACACACCTAAGAAGATAATCAGCAAACGGTAATTGGTAATTCTGAAAAGGAAATTCATAAGGCATATAACTCAACCAAACCTTGACCTAGGTAAACATATAAAACAATTAAGTAAATTTCAAATCAAATTAGTATATATATTTCACAGTGAGGTCAAAAATCCAGGATTGAATTATTTCAAAATCTAAAATCAATTATTGTTGGTGAAACACTGTGAATCAAATCAATGAAGGGAGGTTAACTTTCAATCAGATTCATCAAGCTCAAAAAAAAAAAAATATATAACAATGTTGCCATATAAGTTCATTAACAGTCGCTGGCCATATCATCAATTTTAAATAAAAATATGAAGGATTTCAGTTTCCAGAAAATTAATTTAAAACAAAAAATGAATGAAGGCAAATTATAATATTATATGGATAAATATGGTCAGCTATTGCCAGAAAATAAAATCAGTAAAATCAAATTTAAACTGTATAAAATCAAAGGTTAAACGTTGAAGCGATAAAGGAGATATAACTGAAATTCTCAAGTTTATAAGTAATATAACCCAGATGAAAAATTGATCAATTTTTGGCGTCATAGGTATTATCCATTCACAATCCGATGTCCACAGGTAGGTACAGGTAAAATCACCTTTCAATGCTATTTCATAGGGAAAGGTTATAAATTTACCTGCACCTGTGGACATCGGATTGTGAACAGGATATACCTCCCTAATAATTTTAAATTTAGAACATATTGTCCAACCTTGACCTCAGTTCAGATTAAAGATTATGATTAATAAAATATTAAATATAACTACCTATATTATTCAAATATGACGGTACTAAAAGTTATGCAAAGATAATAAATTCGATAAATCAAAAAACCAAAATTAAATAATAAAGTTCACTCCGGTGTCAAGAATATAATGAATGAAATTGAAATTTTTAATATATAAAAGCAATGTCGGTAAAAATTCAATCAATTATGTTAATTGATCATAAAACAGATTTCACAGAAAAAGGTACTATACAAACCTCAATTCCAACAAAAAGGTAGAGTACGGTAGTCGGTAGCCATTCATTTTTTGGTCACTGGACGAGGGAAGTTGCACATGGAAGTGTCAGATTCTAGCCAGGAATCAAGGTAGATAGAGGCTAGAAGTCCAGTTTTCTTCATCAAATGTGGAGGTACAGGTATCAACACGTGAGGTAGTCAAGAGGTCTATGCCAAGAGATAGTACTTATTGAAAATGGATCCCTTACGTAAAACAGCTCCCCGGTAAAAACAGCTCCTCGGTAAAATCAACCATTACTTAAAAAAATTAAAAAGGACTTACTTGAAAAAAAAAAAAAAAACAAGTAACATTTGCAATGTTACAAGGTAAAGTAGCCTCAAATTTGGTAAATCGTCTTGTAATTGCAGAAAGGTGATTAGATTTTCCAAAATACAAGTTTTCGAAGTTCATAATTGCCAAATGAGGGAGTTGAGTGAGCCTTAGATACTTGAGTTTTTAACTTGTGCTTTAGACTTCAAGTGAAAGTTTAATGTCACGTTGAAGTGAGTGATTGCTGAAACTTAATTTTGCGCTACATATATATTTTCAGTTAAACTTTTAATCAAAACTCCAGCCTCTAAACTGATTTATGTCCCCTCTAAAAATTAATTAAACTCCATAACGTAAAGTCAGTGAACCGAATAATAAAATAAATAAAAAAAAGGGAAATCCAATCAAAAACTTAATATAACAATATTTCCAGTAGGGTGAGTCTTTGATGGGTTAGAATTTGCCATAGATGCCTATCGCATAAGTAAAGGTAAACGGGCGCATATAAGTAATGGAAGTTTTGGACATTTGTAAAAAAAAAAAAAATTGAAATAATGATATAACAGTGCATAGGCAAACACAAACTTTCTCAACCAAAATTATTTAATTAACCCGCGCGCGAATATTTAGTTTTCTTGAGTGGCAAGAAAGTTTTCAATCATTAAAAGTTGCCTTCGCTAAGGTAGGCACTTAGACCGGTTTTAACTTGATATTCCTTCGTTAAAAATACTTCCTGGCGAAAATTTTCTCTCCAGTGAAGTTCTTAATGCGAGTACGTGCTTGTCGAAGTTGGACCCGAGATTAAAAATAAAGTTTGTTCTGATTATGTTACCGAAAAAAAAAAAAAAAGTGGATGTTTGCTTTCATAAATCTAATTTAAAATATTCGCCATTTTAACTCCGAAAAATCGCTCTATAATTTAGCAGTTGCACTATTTATTCGTTTACCTGTTGCTTATTTCACCCTCACCTTATTTTCAGGGCCAAACCCCAGGCCTTTAATGTAATTTCATTAATTTTTCAAGACTTCGGGCGTTCGAAATCGTTTTAACTCTACAAATAACTATGTGGGTGCGAACTATGCGTGTTTTTTCAGAGAACCGCTTTCTTTTTAATTAGATTTTACTTGAATAATACATTATAGTGTAGTTCTTGAGAAATAAAAACTCAGATCTGCCCTTATATAGGTACACTTTTTTTAAATATTATTTTCAGTCGATTTGTTTGATTTTATATTCATATTCGACAGTGGCAAAAATATTAAAATTGAGAGAGTGGACATCAGAAAAGTTGACACCAAAATTATTATTCTCAGGCTTAGTGGGAGAACAAAGGCATGGCATCAGCCTCGATGGGGAACAGTTCAGCTGTGTCAGGTTGGCAGAAGAAGTGGTACTCATATCCGACAGTATTATGAACCAAGAACTAAAAGATATCACACAGAAGGTTGCCCTTAACATCAATAATGAGAAGACTTAGCTCACTGTAAGGCGGAAGACTTTCAATATATCTAAGGACTATTAAAGGGTCCCAGGTAGGTTTATGCTTTGGTCTTGGCGGTCTTAATTCAAATACCCATTTTAAGAAACGTCTTAATGGATCATTTCGTCCAATACCCTGCAGGAGTATTAGGAAAAGAGCCGAACAGTGTTGGTTGAATATTGAATAAGTATTATTTGTTTTAGAAAATTCCACCTAATGACATCATCTCCAAAATTTGAAATATTTTTGAATAAGTTAGCGAATGAGAAAATCAAGCTCAAAATTAAATTGTCACAGCTCCCCCTTTCCAACGGCAGGAGGAAAAGTAATAGATGATACTTTTCCGACGATCAGTTAAGCTTGAGGAACAAAATAGAGAAAGGGAACGTTAAAGAGAAAGAAAAACAAAAAAAAATACTAATAAGCAAAGAACATTAAATATGAAATCCAAGTAAAGCTACGTGTATAGTATTTGCTCACTTCACCTCAAGAAAAACCACAAAGGTGAGATAACTATTATCGGGTAAAGTGAAAGTAGAGGTAAACATGAGCAAAATGGTAGGTAGTTTTATACTTTGGTCTTGGTGGTCTTAATTTGAATACTTTTAAGAAACGTCTTAATAAATCATTTCGTCCAATACCTTGCGGGAGTATTAGGGAAAGAGCCGAAAAGTGTTGGTTAAATGTTGAATGAGTATATTTGTTTTAGAAAATTCCACCTAATGACATCATCGCCAAAATTTAAAATATTTCTGTATAAGTTGGCGAATGAAAAAAGCAAGCTCGAAATTAAATTGTCACAACTCCCCCTTTTCTACGACAGGAGAAAAAGTAACAGAGGATACTTTGCCGTCGATCAGTTAAGCTTGAGGAACAAGACAGAGGTAGGGAACGTTAAAGAGAGAGAAAAACAAACAAAATATTAATAAGCAAAAAACATCAAATATAAAGTCCAAGTGAAGCTGCGTGTATAGTATTTTCTTACTTCAACTTAAGAAAAACCACGAATTTGAGATAACTATGATCAGGTAAAGTGAAAGTAGGGGTAAACATTAGCAAAATGGTAGGTAGTTTTATACTTTGGTCTTGGTGGTCTTAATAAAAATACCCCTTTTAAGAAACGTCTTCATAAATCATTCCATCCAATATCCTGCGGGAGTATTAGGAAAAGAGCCGAACAGTATTGGCTAAATATTGAATAAGTATTATTTATTTTAGAAAATTCCACCTAATGACATCATCGCCAAAATTTCAAATAATTCTGGATAAGTTTGCGAATGAGAAAAGCAAGGTCGAAATTAAATTGTCACAACTCCCCCTTTCCTACGGCAGGAGGAAAAGTAACAGAGGATACTTTACCGACGATCAGCTAAGCTTGAGGAACAAGATAGAGGTAGGGATTAGGGAACGTTAAAGAGAGAGAAAAACAAACAAAATATTAATAAGCAAAGAACATCAAATATGAAGTCCAAGTAAAGCTACGTATATAGTATTTACTTACTTCACCTTAAGAAGAACCACAAAGGTGAGATAACTATCATCAGGTAAAGTGAATGTAGAGGTAAACATGAGCAAAATGGTAGGTAGTTTCATACTTTGGACTTGGCGGTCTTAATTTAAATACCCCTTTTAAGAAACGTCTTAATAAATCATTTCGTCCAATATCGTGCGGAAGTATTAGGGAAAGAGCCGAACAGTATTGGTTAAATATTGAATAACTATTATTTATTTTAGAAAATTCCACCTAATGACATCATCGCCAAAATTTCAAATAATTCTGTATAAGTTTGCGAATGAGAAAAGCAAGGTCGAAATTAAATTGACATTTTCAATTAAAAGAGATGGACGATAAGTATGAAAACATTCATTTTCCCGCCAACATTTGCTTGCTTGTCAATGTCAATGTGTATTGTGTGGTAAGCAATCCCCTCGTTTTTATATTCGAATCGGTGACTTCACCGATGAGTTAGCTATATATCTTTGTTAAGTGAATGGAAAATGACAATGGTCGACATAAAATGATGGATCCATCGGTAAAATTTGATATGAATAAAAACGCAGGGTTTGAAATTGGAAAGAAAATGTGGGAAAAGTCACTGCTTCATTCGGAGAACTTTGCTTTGGAGACGGTGGTGGATTATTTTGGAAGCAGACAGCTTCTGCCAACTCAACTTGGACGTGGATTACTTTGTATACTTGATGGGCCGTGGATTTCCCTTTCTTTTGCGCGTATCCTTTCTGATTTTGTGTATCCAAATTTTGACAAATGTAGGATTTGATGGAAACTTATGGAAAGACACGTCCGCCAGTGAATAGGAATTATTTTTATGAATAGGCACACTACACACAATCACCATTGTTAGGAAAAAACCTTGAAAACACCGAGGAAATAATAGTTTCTTCCAAAAACATTTCCTACAAACCACTGTCAACGGCTGTCAACCATTGTTTTCATACTTTTTTGGCGTCTGACAGTTTGATGCCAGAGAGAGAGGTTTTTAAATTGAAAAGGTCAATTGTCACAACTCCCCCTTTCCTACGGCAGGAGGAAAATTAATAGATGATACTTTTCTGACGATCAGTTAAGCTTGAGGAACAAAATAGAGGAAGGGAACGTTAAAGAGTAAGAAAGACAAAAAAATATATTAATAAGCAAAGAACATTAAATATGAAATCCAAGTAAAGCTACGTGTATAGTATTTTCTTACTTCACCTCAAGAAAAACCACGAAGGGGAGATAACTATCATCAGGTAAAGTGAAAGTAGAGGTAAAAATAAGCAAAATGGTAGAAAAAAGAAAAGGAAACGAAGTAAGGAAGCGTTGGCCGTCCTGTGGCAAACAAAAGAAAAATTCTTATACTTTTTTCATTTTGTTTGCAGTTGTTATGTGAATTTTTGGTAACTAGTGTTGCTACTCTTTCCATAGTAGAACCTCGTGCACTGGTCTTGCACCGGATTTCAGTGAAGAACTCCCCAAAGTTTTCAACCACAAATTGACCAAAGAGTGGGTAGAAGAGAGGAAAGACAAGGGAGTAGAGATTTACATTCTCCTAGAAGACCCACTAACAATTGGTTGCCAAGATATAGCTCCTCCAGGCTAAAAGATGCCTCCCCTACGGGTAGGGCACCGAGCAGTCAGAAGATTATATTGTGGACAGACAAAAATAAAATTGAAAGGAGGGTGTTCCAAATGGTGACACTGCCAGTGATCCCAAAAGCCTGATAGGCGAAATGGAGCTGATGTGGAACGCAGTTGTAACTGCCCAGCATTTGGCATCCATGTTGTGGGGGTGACGTAACACCTCCCACAAGAAATACCAGCCAGGCAGATACCCTCCGATGCCCATCCTTCCATTTCGTTTGACGTCTCCAGAGGCACGAGGCCTTCAGCCCACTGGCACCTGTCATTACTTACCCTGTTGAAGAAAAATTCACTGCGTTACCGCCCACAATATTAGAGTTACATAATTAGAATTGAAGGTAAGATAAAATAAGACATAATAAGGTGAGATATTGGCTAGTACTGATAAAATAGAGAGATTGAAGTGAAATTTAAGAAATTTAAGGTAACTGCGACTCTCAGCCCAAGCTGCGTGCGGTTTTCAAGTTTTGCGCCAAGAGAACCACACATAACCAGGGCGGAAAACCATAGTACAAACAAAAATAACTGAACATTAGGTAAAGTCGAATAAAGGCGATAGACCTCAGGAATATAGTATGAATGGGAAGGAGTAGAGTCCATGCAAATGATGTACAATAAGCCACAATGAGCTTCAGTGCAGAGCATTTTACACGACCTCAGATCCCTTGATCTTTTTCGTTTTCCATACGTAAAATAAAATTGTTCCAGATATTATAAAGATAAAATCTTACCTTTATCACAATTTTTTTGGGAAAGTTCGATATTTCTTGCCCTTTCAAAAATGTTGGCGCCACCCCAGTACAGAATAGCAGTACTAAATAGTAAGATGATAGTGATCTCGAGGACGAGATGCGAAATATAATTCAGAAATTCAGCTACTAGAAGAGAAAAACTGGCAGGTTAACGAGATGACATGGAAGTCTAAAAAAAAACAACTAAATACTAATAGTCTGACTGAATACTTTAATAAATTATTTGAATCTTCAAAGAAAAGTAAGTTTGATGAATTTGGTTGCTCTTTGAAACTGAACAAAACTAATTATACTTAGTTTTATCATTTTCAATTTATATAGACTTTAATAAATAAACAAAAACGATGTACTATGCATATAGGCAATGTATCATCTTGCTCCACAAAGAAAATGTCACGCCTCCCAAGTCCCGGAATTGCTTGCAACTAAAATCTATAGTGCGGAATGGATCCACTCGGTTACCCAAATCGGGGTGAACCGACCGTCCCAATTCTCATTATCCTTTAAAGAGGTAAAACTGGGATAGTCGGTCGCTAATAAACGTAGGTATACACATATTGTTGTAAGGGGAGGACCTCCATTAGCACTTTCCTAATAATTTCGCTTGGTCATTAATAATTTTAATAATAATGACGGTGCCAAGGAGTGGAATACTGCAATTAGTTTAATTTATGTTTATGTTATTTATAGCTATATTACTTATGTATGTAATGTCTGTTTCGATGCTAAACCAACTTTTTTTTTCCTAGTATACCTACATAAGATGATGCATTTCTTATAGAGATAGCGTTAGAAGTACTTGGGAGAGAAGAATTTGGGATTATTAGTATATTAGTACGTTGTTCCATTATGAGGAAATTTAATATACAATCTGTATTCATTATTGTAAATATAAATGTGATTAAGATGTTCAGTATCCAAACAAACTTTAACAACAACACTAAGTTCTCTTGATTTAATTATTATCGTTTTTATTGAAAATATCTGATATGCTTTTTTTTATTATCCACTTAGCACCTTATACAAAATAACTAGCTAGTCCCAAAAATCTTCTAACATCATGAACGTTATTGGGTGTTGGAAATTCAGACAGGGCTTCAATTTTATCCACACCAGAAGGTATACCGATATTAGATACTTCATGTCCTGAATATTCTATGTTCTCTTGGAGGAAATAGTACTTATTTAACCTAAGTGTAAAACCGGCTTCTCTAAAGATATTTAGTATCTGTTTCAGCTTTTCAAATCCATCTAGTAATGATATAGCTGTTCCGAATCGCAAATAGCCCAAGACTTGGTTTATTGTTCTCTGAAAAACTGCAGGAGCATTCACAAGTCCAAATGGCATTCGCAGAAATTCGTATTGTTCATCTGGTGTTACCAACGCAGTCTTCGGAATTGATTTTTCATTTCATGGAATATGATGGTATTCAGATGCTAGGTCTAGGGTCGTAACATTTTTGTTGCTAATAAATCATTGTCCTACGATTATAGGTACTTTTTGTACATTATCAGGGACTACTAACGCTTCTACCTTACCGGAAGCTAGGTCCACCGTTAACTGTGTCGTCACTCTATTGCTTGCATGCACAGTACCACCACCAAAACTACGTAACCAGGCTGAAGCTGGTTCACAAAGTAAACCCATCTTCTTTACATCTGACTGTTTAGTAGTTAGTTAGAATCAACATAACCTCTAATAGGATGGCCATTAATCACGCAATCAATAAAATAACAAGTAAAACAAAACCGCACGTATTGCGTAAATCTGACCGTCAAAGCAATTCAAACTCATCGTATGAGTAATTAGCAAAGTGTTAGAGCTTTGGTTAAAAGATATTATTTTCCAATAGAAATAAGAAAACCAGATTATTCAATTATTAGTTAAATCGCTATTCTCCTCGGCATTTCTCAATATTAAAAACTTGTGTTGATACTGAATACTGAACTGAACCAAATTTATCGGAAAGGTAAACATATCTGGCCAAATAACGTTTGAGCGATATACGGAGTTTAACTTTGGGTAACGTTGTGTCGGGATTTCTACTATTGAGACAAATATTGTCAATTACGTCATATATTACTTTATTTTCTGGTGATTTGTATCTTTCCGTCAATTAGTTTTTGCTTTTGTTCTTTCAGTCTCATTAAGTCGGCAACTTTTTCTTTTAAAATGTATCATTACCGATATTATTACTTATAGTTGATACTAATATGAATTTATTGTGCATGCCTATATAATTCTAGAAAAAAACTTACACCGAATGCCAGTCAAACACGCAAATGCATTAATATTGTGCGTGCATTACATTTAATTTTATTTTCCATCTATAATAACAAGCATTGTGCAGGTACATGCCCACTTTTTATACTCCGTCAAACCAACAAAAACGATTTACATAAATGCACATAACATTTCCTTTTTTTTTTGAATATTCATAACTTTATTTTGCATGACCCAATATCATAATGCAATATCGAATGTTGCCAAAAATTCTCCTAGTTTCAAAAACTAGAACAAATGATCACGTGACACACGTACTATATTCTGCATATGCATGCAATTTTTCCCTTCTAACTCTCGACTTGTAAATAGTTTTTAAACGAGACCTGTTATTATGACGGCTATCTACGTTCAGGCAGTATAATGAGTCTATTAGCATGTCAACGTTCGAAGTATATCTAAATAGCTAAAGCCACGACAGGAGGGGTTTTGCTACTTTATATGTAGTTAGTGTGCCAATTTCAGCAACAATTTTACCCTCAGCAATTTTTTTTTATTGTCACCGTTTACCAGGGCATAAAACGCTAATGTGCTAACACCGCCCGTGGGTCACAGGTTAAAACAATATTAGCAACTTTGCCCTGCGTCCAGGCCCGCGGTTTACCTCTTTAAAGCGTAATTGGAACCCCCGAAGGGGACAGGTGGCGGTAAACCGGTGCGTCAGCCCCTTTTTGAAATACGGCGATAGTTTTCGGTCGCAAATTGCTCTCATATGCGTAACCCGAGTTGAGTAAGAGTGAACTAATTATTTCTTTGGGTTATTTTGTAAAATAGGCCATTAGCGAGGCAAAATTCGAATATATAGGTAGCTTTCAACGTTTTAAAGCTTTTAAGGGGCTTAGTTTATTGAAAATAATAATCAGGCAACGTTCAGTGATGGAAATTGAACAGGAGTTTACTAGAAAGGATCAATTTTACGGTTTTAGAACCATTGGCAAAATTAATTGGAATTTTAAATTTAATATTTTCATCTAATTGAAGGAAGTATTAAGGCAAAGGATTAAGAGAGTATTGGCATGGATGTAATATAAGGGGAAAAATGGTTTTATTGGGGGTAGGAAGGGTAAAAATTACTCTTTTGCGAAAATATCTAAGATTTGTAGGAAAATGTCCTTCATTGAACTTCATTGGGAATTCATCAAATATTACAAACAGTTTAAGATGTTCTCAAATCTCAAGTGAAGAGGTGAGAGAGTAGCCTTCGTTAACACACCGTGCGCTGGAAAGCGTGTTCTGAATTTAACGAATAGGGTCAAAAATTAAGCACCAGGTACTTGAACTGCTTGACGTTTTCAAAGTTGTATTCATTCATTGTCACATTTTGTCCCACTCTTCCTATGCATGTATTTAGTCTTGCCTTCGTTGATCCTAAGACCCATTTTAGATGTCTCGTGCTCCAATTTAACAAACGTTTCTTTGCTATTTATTACGCTAGTTTCCACGATGTCAGATATTAGTTGCGAACCGTACGTTTGGAAGAGGTCTTTTTTGAGTTTGGAGTCCCTTACAACCTTCTCCAAGGCAAAAGAGTCGGGGACAGCGCGTTACCCTGCTTCAATCTCGTATTCACCCTGAATACGTCCGAGATATCACTCCCAACTTTCACTCTGCATCTGGAACCTTCTACACAAACTCTTGTTAATCTTATAATCTTATGAGTTATATATATTATATATTTTTTCTTTAAAACAATAAATGCTATATCATAATAATAATAAAGTTATCCCGAATTCTGCCATTGTCTCTCAGATCTTAACTCTTTTCACACGAGCATAGGCTTGTGGGAAATCTATAAACAGTTGTAGGCCAGCAGGCAAGTAATAAATAAAGGGGGTAGCTGTAAAGTATTTTGAAGTTGATAATATTTTGGCATGTCGTGTGTGGATAGTATCTGGAGTCGAATCTAAGTTTTCGACCTCGAGGACCCTGTGCTAACTTGGGGGGAAGTCCTAGAAATTTTCGAACTTTTTCAGTTTTTTGCTTATAACTTCTAAACCATGCGTTTTTAGCGGATTACACCGGATGATAAAGTTGAAGAAAATTTAATTTCTTTCAAATTTAGCTGGTCAAAAGTATTCTTTAATACAATAGTAACCGAGATACAGTGGTTCAAAGATACAAAAAAAAAATCAACTTTTCAAAAATTTCTTCCCGTTCGAACCTAATTTAAACCAAGCATGGGATAAACATCTTCCTCGTCTCGTGCACTCACAGACGACTGTGCCCCTGAATTATTTTTCTATTGTATCCTATTTTCATAATTATTTTTGGAAAATAAACCTTTTCTGATTTTGTTTTTGATGTCATCCGTGCTGAACTTGCCTATCTATCTGACAAGTATCGATAACTGAACGAGCCTGGGCTCAGTAGTACCCGTCAAAATCCTATTTAATGTTTGTGTTTAGTTTCATCGTATACTGTTTTCGTTGCACTGCTGAGTTAATATGGCATCTGCAATAAAGTCTGCATTTCCATGCTATTTTTGATAATCTGAAAAATTACTTGAATTTTTGAACCACTATATCTCAGTAACTATTGGATCGAATACTTTTGGCCAGTGAAATTTAAAGGAAATTTGAAGTTCTTCAACTTTGTTGAGAAGTTATAAAAAAAAACTGGGAAAGTCCGAAAATTTCGAGGGTTTAGTTACGGTTAACGAGGAAAATAATTCAGATGCACAGTAGACATATATCCTCTGTGGGTGCTCGTGAAAGAGATGCGTAAAAAATATGTTTATTCCATGCTTGGTTTGAATTGTGGTTGGCCGGAAGAAATTTTAGACAAGTTGAGAGTTTTTCTCTATCTTTGAACCACTGTATTTTAGTTACTATTGCGTTAACGTTAAATAATACGTTTGACTAGTGAAATTTGAAGAAAATTGAATATTCTTCAACTTTATAACTTGGTGTATTCCGCTTAAACACATAGTTTGAAAAATATGAGCAAAAAACTGAAAAAGTCCGAAAATTTCGTGATTTTTCCACTTCCCTCAAGCTAGCACAGGGTCCTCGAGGTCGAAAACTCAGACTTCACTCCATAGGCTATACCTACAAATGACCTACCAAAATATCATTAACTTCGGAATATTTTCCAGCAGAAAGTACCTACTTGCCGGCTGGACTATTGGTGCATCTGCCTATCGAATTCCCAGGTTTTTTCTAGTATCTGTCTAATTATGAACAATTGGTCGGTTGTTGATCGGTCTATCCGAATGCCACTCTGATAGTCTCCTATTATCTCCTCTGTGAATGGGGTTATTCTCGATAAGAATATTTATTTGATATAACTCAATATGCTACGCTTATGAGCGATATTCCTCTATAATTTTTGCATATTATCATTCTGACTCCTTTTTTTGTGTAAGGGGATTATTATGCTTTCTTTCCAGTCTTTTGGAATCTTTTCGTTTTTCCAGTTGGTTCTCATGAGATCGGTTATAGTGTCCTCAGCCGGAAATTTATTGTTTTTCAACTTTTTCATAGCGTTCTCAATTTTCATTCGGAAGGGGTATCCTTGTCGCATTTACGCAGTTTGGAAGCTGGCCGGTTCTTCGTTGTTTGTACAATCCTGGTTAAATAGTTGTTCAAAGTACTCTCTCCAAGTTTGCAGCCTGGTTACTAGATCTTTGTTGTTATCCCTGATGATGTTGTTGGTTCTGGGTCTTAAGCCATTCATTCTTGTTCTTATTGTCTTAGAATTTCCTGGTATTGTTTCTCCCATCGACCTTCAGCTCCTGCAACTCCTGATCTTGTTTTATTCTTCTTTCCTTCTTAGTAGTTTATTAGCCTTTCTTCTTGGTTACCTGAATTTACTGAAGAGAATCAGTAGGATTCTGCATCATTACTAGTCTTGCATTATTTGTCGCCCGAGCAGGGACCGTTCTGCGCATGTCAATGACATCAGCATATGACTGAGAAGACTACGTCATCATCCGTCCTCCATTTTACCGAGTGGCCGATTCTTTTTGATGACCGACCGTTAGAATACCCAATACCGTACCGCTTCAAAGGAACTTCCAGCCTGCATTTCGCCAAAAGATTGACCGCTCTATTTTGGTCCGTAAGTTTAACCATGGAAAATGGTTGGTTTTTTATAGTATTGAGCCGAAATCCCCCATTTCTGAAAAAATCGGTCTGCGCATGCGCAACCCAAAATTTCGAGTTGTATCTCGTTTTCGATTAATCTGAGGTCGCTGATTGTACTTATTGACACGAAAATTCCGAAACCGTAGGTAGATAATCAACACTGATGCATCATCAACCAGATCCGCCAGCTCAGTTAATTCGTTCTAGATTTCCGGCCGAGGAAAAACAACTACACGACTTCCTGAATGAAGAACTACCTCAGTTCAATCAGGGTTCAGTCGGAAAGACGCCTAGCTGCTCCCATTTATCAATGAAATTATGGATAAACTAAGACGTGTCCGTTATATTTCCAGTATTGACCTCAAGCAATGCTATTAGCAAGTACCGCTCGCTGAAGATAGTAGACCAATTACCACCTTCACCGTATCAGGCATGGGTCTCTTTCAATTCCGAGTAATGCCGTTTGGACTTCATTCTGCCCCTGCTACTTTCCAGAGATAAACGGATCGCATATTGGACCTGAATTAGATAAGTATCTATCTCCAACAGTTTGATTTCGAGATAAAGTACCGGAAAGGAGTCCTGAACCGAATTGCCGACACCTTGTCCCTAGAGCCAATAGATACCGAAGATACAGGAGAGACCGAATTTATTTCAAGTTTGGGAAATCCCGATAAAAATTGTAGCTGGTATAATGTTCCATCTTGATTTGAGCTGCGTGCCTGTCAATGGAAATTTTGATTTCTGTGGGGAGCTGAGTTTCACAAATTAAGTTGTCATTGTATTGGAAACTATCTAATATATGGAATAATCTAGAACCGAAGGTAATCCAAAGCTAGACCATGCAAAATGGCTCTATTTTCAAGAAACGAGATCTTAGTACCATTGTATAGAACGTAACCAACGTATCTACTACAAAAGGACATGAAAATCCAAAAAGTCACTTTGCTGCTAAGCAGTTATAAAAAAGCTAATTTCACCAGTGGCGGGAGAGTGGAGAAAATAAACTATTTCTGTACATTTTGAATCGCCTGAACCATTGACACCATTGAGCCTTTATGCTTGAAATTATGATATCTCTATCTCAATTATATTTTTCCTAGACATGCATTCCTCAAAGACTCTGGACAGTATGGATAGCAGCGATATCGGTCTATAGTTCTCTTTCCCATCTGGACGAACCTTCTTAAACAGAGGAACCACAATTTTCATGCACTGTGGAAAGGATCCTGCCCCAATACACAAGTTTATAAGTTTTGTGAGAAGTACCAGAATCAGATTTTTTACTGGTTTTATAATTTTTACATTGAAACCATATACATCTTAAGTTGGTTTATCATATCTCAGACATCATTTCTTCGACCCTAGAATCAATAGTTTGATTTCAATAACAATTGCTACAAACATTGATGACCAATAATTATTATTACAGAAAAATATAATCGAAAATACTCATCAAGCACAAAAAATAGATTATAACTTATACCTTTCAACGAAGTTATTTTTGATAAAGAAACAAAAAATATTTTCCTTGCATGGCGCAAATATTTTCTTTAAATCAGAGAAAACTTTTGGCAATTTGTTTTTGGATAATAAAGATAAACTACAGCCCCTTCCATCACCAGAGGCTTAGCAACAGACTTGTGGAAGTTTATTTGAAACGAAATTTTAAAACTTTAATTAATAAATAGCTCTGCAAATTAATGATACTTTTATAACATTACAGTACAGATTAGTTTACCTACTGGTTGAGTTTAATAATATATTTGGCTATGATTGCCATTTCTTCTTTCGGTCCTATTTTATGTAATAATTATTGTAGAATAATGAAATTCTCAAACATGGATAATATATAAAATTAACTGGTCGTTACAAGCCTCCTTTAAATAACGTGTGCTGTCGCTCACTCAAAGTATAACAACACTTAAAATACTTGGGCCTGATCCAATAAACTCTTGACTGAAAAAAAAAATACTTTCACACAACTTCGCGTGTTTTAACTTAAACAATATAATAACACACCACTAAATAATTATAAAATAAATTGAACTGCACCCTGAAAAAATGAAGTTATTACATTGTATAAACCCTACCCCTCCACCGCCGTTTGGGGTCTCAAAACGAACATTTACCCCGGTTTTTTTTTTGTCAGCAAAAAGCTCGGTCAACGCATGAAAATTATATATCGTGACGTTAAAATAAGTTATCATCTGTCGAATTTCACCACCACGAACCCTTATTACGGCTGACATTGACCGATTAGGGCTGAATGTGTAACACAATAACGCAGAGTCGAGTTCCAAAATTGTGTGGAAAAATAACTTCTTTTGTAAAACGGACATTATTGCTATACTGAGAGGTCTTGAATAAACGAATTTGTTTTCGTTTTTTTTTTTTTTTGTCAACACTATTAATCGATTGAAAACCCTTTTTCGTTTATAATATGATATATTTGCCTCAAACATTACAGACACAAAAGGCCGTTATGCCAACATAAACATGTTATGCTCCAACTTAAAAGCCTCACCAATCCATCGAAGTGTTTGGATTATGAATTGTTAATGCTCTCCCTCTGAATCCATTATGCATTGTTTACTTGCTGAAGCACTTAAAAGTAGATGATTTGAATCAACGAAACGAGTTTTTAAATGAGCTATAGCTTCGATTCTAAATATAATTTGAAAATGTTTATGAATTCAAATTTCACAGGCAAGAGAAAAAAACAAAGACCCTTATTTATCGCCGCCAGGAGGTAACTGGGCAAAAACCGATCCAAATTAAACTTGGGCAAATACAATTATTCATCAGACCGAGAATTTGCAGTCCTATTAAGAAGTTGATTTAGTCGTTATAAGTTTTGTGTTTATTAGAAGTTGTTTTATCGCCCTTTTTGCAGGAGGGCCGTCTTTATGTCTAATTTTGATATTTTAATTAAGAACACGCGATGCTGTCTTCACTGGGTAGATATGGAACCTATTTTTGTTTTCGCTAGCACAACTTTACCTTTTGTGTAAGGGATCACGGCATACATCAGAAGTTCTAGCTTGTGTCGGTTATTGATGTATTGTGTGTATTATTCCGCTGCAGTTATAGTACATTACTCTACTGTTTGTTTCCAACATTAGATTTAAGCCGTAACATGACGTAATGTTACTGAACATTTTACTTTTATTTTCCGGAAAATATCGAATGGACTTCTTTAGGCTGAGATTATAGGCCTGTTCGCACAGCAATCACAAACCAGTCAGAGCGCATTTCATTGGTTGAAAACAATCAGAAACAGTCAGAAAACTAGTTTCAACCAATGAGATTCACTCTGACTGGTTTGTGATTTCTCTGCGAACAGACCTTATATTACGATAACATGTCTTATCAACATTTCCACAACAAAACGCGGAGTTTAGTTTTTAAGAAGATTTTAACTTGCAGATTATTTATCAATATAGGTATTCTACAATCACAATAAATTAAAAAATTAAGCACAAATATGTGTAGCCGTCCGCCCAATTACTTCATTAATTAGTTGGTAAATGGCTAAAATAGCGAAAACATTCAAAAGTAATTTCACTCAAAAGTCAATCAAATTTTCAATAAGGTTTCATAGTTAATTCACTTTACAACATAGTCATAACATAACAATAAATGGTTATATACTAATGTTTGTTGAGATCTTGGGTAATGGGAAAGGAGACAAAGACCAACTATTCTCTGGCGACGTTTCGTATATTACATCTATACTTTTTCAAGCCCTGAAAGGCAACAAACAATAATTTTAAAAAACATTTTTATAAAAAACAATCACATTAGGTTTTAGGCTTATTTTCTTATATAAAAAAAGTATCACTTTTATCTAGAAATTTTTGTTTATGTAAGACTTACTCAAATATGCAGTCAACTCCATTTGTGAGAGATATCGGGCAAGATACACATTGTGCTCTTTATGTAAATAATGGTGGATTACTAATAATTTTCATATTACAGGCAACTTTGAGTTCGAAATTATTTCCTTCTAATTATTATTATTTTTTTTTCCAAAATTTCAGCACGCTTTGATTTTAATTTTTAACTCAAGCTTTGTGGTTATGATGTTCTGTGTTGTCATTAATCATTATTGACGTATACATCAAATGCCTATTCTCTTTTAAACTGTTGTGCTAGAAAGAGACGAAAATATAATTAGCAACAAAAGGTATATGCATCCAGGCATTCAATTATGGGGGTCGTTCGAAATAATGGAAACGGGATGTTTCAAACCCAATTTAAAATTGATCAATTAATTAATTGTTTAGTTTATCTTAAGCCCAATGTCAGTCAATGGATAGTCAATTAAAAATAAAAAATAGAAAAAAAACATAAATAAAAATAAAAACATACAACTAACAACAATAAATAATTTAGAGACAGATTACAGTATTTATATAAAATTAAAACAACATACACTTACATGTTTTAAAAGCTTGAAATAAACTATACATAAGGATCTTTGGTTCTCTTCTCAGAGGAATAAAAAACAATTGAGGCCGTTATTTACATTTTGACGAGGTGCCAGTGAGAAAGCATAGTCTAAACGATCAAGTCTAAACGCCATCCTAGACGAATCAACATGTTGCCAATTATATTTTGGAAAAAACCTTTATTGGACTTCTCGTCGAATAAATAGGGAAAAAATGCCTTTTTAAATTTAATAAAAGTGCAAATAAACTGAGTAACTAGAAAAACTGCTCAATGCAGATTTTTGATAATTTCAAGTTGTTTCTGGAGGGTTCGTATTTTTTATTTGTGTATAGGATGCTACATAGGATTTTATTCGGTTTTGAGATAAAAAAAGAGTCATTGGTAATTAGATATGCGCCTACCAACTTCTTAAAATAAGGGGTTGCTCCGTTATAATCTTTTCTTTTTAGAATTTTCGATGCTCCGAGTACTTTCAAATGCCTGACAGTGCTCTCTCAGTCCTCATCAACTACCTCAACAGTTTCAGGTTTTTAAACAATGACCATATCTTTCTGTCCTTTTCTTATTCTTTTCTCCTCGCTTCGCTATACGCCAGTCCGGGGCCAGTTGTCGCCATACTTATACTTTTGTTTTATTTTAATAGCCTCATATATTTAAGAATCCGTATTTTTGCATTAGGGCCCCACGATCTTTTTAATCCTTAATTTTTTTTTTTTTTTTGTTTTCATGATTTTGCTAATGAAGCAGAACATTTTTTTTTTAATTTGCTTAATTTTTGTCACTAAATAGAAATATTTTCACCATTTAACCTTCCTTCCGCACGCCTATGATCACTCAGGTGGAGTAAAGCAGGTGGAAAGCTTTCTAACAAAGCGGCGTTGAAATCCTTTAGAAAAAATAAATTTTTCTCTAAATTTAAGGAAATTTCGGCTTAGAATGGGCGTTGTCAATGGCATACAAACAACAACGTATTTATGATTGGTATGCTCACTCTGTAGTTTTTTATTCCTCTGAGGTTCTCTTTTACTTTTTGGTCTGGTTATGTTTGTACAAACTTAGAATATAATTATATGTGGGGCTTAGCCCTTTGGTGTCTGTCCTAACGTTAACAGTTTCATTTAAGGTGATATGAATCATCTCTCCCAATAAACGTTTAGAGTAATTCTGTTCTGTATCTAAAATTTCTGTTTTATCAAACAAGAACTGATGACCTGTGTCGAAATGGTGTTTTGATACAGCAGTCTTCTCAGCCTCATAATGTCTGTCATTTTTACAATCATTTCTGTGTTGTTGTACTCTATTATGTAAATATTGCTTTGTTTGGCCTACATAGGTCTTGTTACATTGGCATGGTATCTTATAAATGACATTACTTTTTTTATCTGGAGGAATTTTATCTTTTAGGGGTGTGAAGAATATGTTTGTTGTTTTTGGATTATAAAATGCAAGTTTGGTGTTCTTATCTTTGAAACATTTACCAATTTTCTGTGAAAGGCCATTTATAAACGGGAATCTAAAATATTTATAATTTGGTTTTGCTATGGGTGTTGCTTTTGACATCAATTTAGAGATATTTCTGTTTGTCCGGGAGGTAACGACATATTTCATAGTACCATTTTCGCAAGCTTCATTCTTTTTGTATGGGTTATGCGTGTAGTACCTATATGATAGTAATATGAACGTCTGCCGGCGCACCAACACGACAGGGGGTTACAGGAGGGTTACAATTACAGCAAAATATGAACGAAAAAAACTTAAAGCCGCATAAGCGAAACTTATTTTACATATTGGTAGAAACGTAGAAAGCTCAGAAACTATGGTCTGCCACCTAAATTCCACAACAAAAGTCGTCTGCCACCCACATAAGTAAGCGCAAAAAAAATTTAAAACAAAAAATATACTCGTAAGGCTGAAATTAATTAAAATACTTCTTTTTATGGAAACAAACACAAACATAATAGTCTACCACGAATAAGATACAACGAAGATCGTCTGCCAAGTCTATGAAGTTGGGTTCGGCATGCAGTGCCCGAGCACCACCGCTAGGACGCTGCATTTTTTTCTTATTCCTGTTTATTTTTTAATTTTTTTGAAAGGCTAACCAAAATGAATTGTGTGAAAAGCTCAAGTCTAATGTTCTAGAGTTCTTAAAGAGATTATAGAAGGATTCATCACATACACTCAAAATGGAAATGAAAATTTTCACTTGGAATATTTATTTTCTCTTTTTGACACTTGTCAAACTCACTGTGAAAATTAGTATATTAAAGTATAAGTGGATATTAATAATTGTAGAATGCTACATTCGTGCTTGACAATTGTTACATTTTATTTGACGTTATCTACAAGTACCTAACCTACTCCTGACAAATCAATAATTAAAAAGTTGACATTTAAACCTTTCTCGGGTTGTTGGTTGTTGATGTTGTCATTGGTAACTTTAAAACACGCGCGTTTTTGAATGTTGGATTTAAACACGCTGAGGAGTACTTTAAATAAGTGAAATAGGTTATCAATAAAAAAAAATTAATTTCAGCCTTGCGGGTATATTTTTTTAAAAAATTTTTCACTTATGTGGGTGGCAGACGACTTTTGTCGTGGAATTTAGGTGGTAGACCATATTTTCTGAGCTTTCTATGTTTCTACCAATATGTACAATAAGTTTCGCTTATGCGGCTATAAGTTTTTTTCGTTCATTTTTTGCTGTAATTGTAACCCTCCTGTAACCCCCTGTCGTGTTGGTGCGCCGGCAGACGATCATATTACTATCATATACTACACGCATAACACATACAAAAAGAATGAAGCTTGCGGAAATGGTACAATGAAATATGTCGTTAACTCCCAGACTATATGCAATAACCCATTCACAATGCCCACTTTATTAGATATGGGATGGTTGGAGTGGAAATTAAGTAGTCGTCCAGAATTTGATGGTTTAGAGTACCAATTTATTAAAATTGAGCCATCATTTTGATGGTGTAATTCAGTATCTAGAAAACTGAGTTTGTTATTATTTTCCAATTCCATTGTGAATTTTAAAGCTGGGTGAAACATATTAAACGAATTCAATAATGCATCAAGTTTACCCCTAGGTGCAGCCAACACAGTGTCATCCACATAGACGAACAAGAAAGGGATGTCAAAAGGAAGTGTTCTGATTACTTCATTAAATAAATGGTTCATGACCAGGTTTGCCAAAACTGGGCTAGCTGGGTTTCCCATAGCACTGCCATCTTTCTGCAAGTAAATATCTTTATTATAAGAAAAATAACTTGTTTCAAAACAATATTTAATCATTTGTATTAGTGTGTGTTTGGAAATATCTGTGTAATTAGATATATATCTATAAGATTTATCAACAATACTAATGACCAAATCTTTAGGTATGTTGGTGAAAAGACTAACCACATCAAGTGAAACCAACAAGTAATCATCAGGCACTCTCAAGTTAGACACAGTTTCAACAAGATGGAAAGAGTCACGAATATTATATTGGAATGTTGTTGTTATTGGGTTAAGTATTGTATGTAGATATTTTGCTATACCATAACCAGGGGAATTTACACAACTTACAACTGGTCTCAGGTGGAATCCATCTTTATGTGTTTTTCTCAAACAATATAATTTTAGTGATACTGCATTATGACATTTAAAGTGAATTGATTGTAAATTCGTTATGATTCCTTCATTTTTAAGTTTTGTGAAAAGGTCATTAGCTGATTTTTGGAACTTTAATGTTGGGTCTCTATTAATTTTTTCGTAGGTATTGGTATCGCACTTAGCATTTCATTCACCCTTTCATGATATTGGTCCTTCAGCATGATGACTGTTGAGTTGCCTTTGTCTGATCGGCTTATCATAATCTCTGGATGATCCCTAATGAACTTCTTAGTAGCATTTGCCTTCTTAAGTATGCCTTTATGCGACACCGGGTCCCCTCTTCGATAATGGTTTGTAAGGATGTTGGCGGTTTGGGCACGCAAAATATTATTTTCTTCATCTGTACTGGTTTGAGCATTTATACACATTTTTAGGTCTTTGATGATGTTTGGTATAGGGATCTCATTTCTGGTTAGAGGGAGTCCAAATTTGGGCCCAAGGCCTAATATTGTTTCCACCTCGTGTGGTAATTGCACATCAGTGTAGTTATAGATGTATTTCTGTTGCGTATTGATACATATATCATTTTGTTGTACAACCAATGATTTAAACTTCTTTATATTTGACGCTTTTATCCTTCTAAATTTTCTCTACCATCAGAGTCACCTTCGGGCAACAAGCATACTCTTTGTGTAAAACATGGTCAAAAAACATGATTAAATTGGCAAACATGCAAAACAGACGTATCTTCTTGTTGGAGTGTAGGTCATCAAATATCCTTCCAAAGCACTTAAATGGAAATATCAAATGTATCTATCCACTACAAATTGACAACCACCCCTTCACGAAGAATGTTGACAACTTGGCATCAAAATTTAGAAAGGCTTTACTTAATATTGAAATTGACATCACAATTTGGAAACTGACAAAAATAGAAAAAGAAATTAGTGATGACAGAAGAAAATTTAAAAACCTAGTTAATGATGAAACCTACTCGCATTGTGTAAATGAGAACCAAAAAAGGTTTAATAAGAAATTCTTAAGGATAAAAGCGTCAAATATAAAGAAGTTTAAATCATTGGTTGTACAACAAAATGATATATGTATCATTACGCAACAGAAATACATCTATAACTACACTGATGTGCAATTACCACACGAGGTGGAAACAATATTAGGCCTTGGGCCCAAGTTTGGACTCCCTCTAACCAGAAATGAGATCCCTATACCAAACATCATCAAGGACCTGGAAATGTGTATAAATGCCCAAACCAGTACAGATGAAGAAAATAATATTTTGCGTGCCCAAACCACCAACATCCTTACAAACCATTATCGAAGAGGGGACCCGGTGTCGCATAAAGGCATACTTAAGAAGGCAAATGCTACTAAGAAGTTCATTAGGGATCATCCAGAGATTATGATAAGCCGATCAGACAAAGGCAACTCAACAGTCATCATGCTGAAGGACCAATATCATGAAAGGGTGAATGAAATGCTAAGTGCGATACCAATACCTACGAAAAAATTAATAGAGACTCAACATTAAAGTTCCAAAAATCAGCTAATGACCTTTTCACAAAACTTAAAAATGAAGGAATCATAACGAATTTACAATCAATTCACTTTAAATGTCATAATGCAGTATCACTAAAATTATATTGTTTGAGAAAAACACATAAAGATGGATTCCACCTGAGACCAGTGGTAAGTTGTGTAAATTCCCCTGGTTATGGTATAGCAAAATATCTACATACAATACTTAACCCAATAACAACAACATTCCAATATAATATTCGTGACTCTTTCCATCTTGTTGAAACTGTGTCTAACTTGAGAGTGCCTGATGATTACTTGTTGGTTTCACTTGATGTGGTTAGTCTTTTCACCAACATACCTAAAGATTTGGTCATTAGTATTGTTGATAAATCTTATAGATATATATCTAATTACACAGATATTTCCAAACACACACTAATACAAATGATTAAATATTGTTTTGAAACAAGTTATTTTTCTTATAATAAAGATATTTACTTGCAGAAAGATGGCAGTGCTATGGGAAACCCAGCTAGCCCTGTTTTGGCAAACCTGGTCATGAACCATTTATTTAATGAAGTAATCAGAACACTTCCTTTTGACATCCCTTTCTTGTTCGTCTATGTGGATGACACTGTGTTGGCTGCACCTAGCGGTAAACTTGATGCATTATTGAATTCGTTTAATATGTTTCACCCAGCTTTAAAATTCACAATGGAATTGGAAAATAATAACAAACTCAGTTTTCTAGATACTGAATTACACCATCAAAATGATGGCTCAATTTTAATAAATTGGTACTCTAAACCATCAAATTCTGGACGACTACTTAATTTCCACTCCAACCATCCCATATCTAATAAAGTGGGCATTGTGAATGGGTTATTGCATAGGGCAGTCAAGCTTAGCAGTCCACAATTCCACCAGGACAACATTGGAAAGGTAAAAGACTTACTAAGAAATAATAACTATCCAGCTAATTTTGTAAACAGAAATATCTCTAAATTTATGTCAAAAGCAACACCCATAGCAAAACAAAATTATAAATATTTTAGATTCCCGTTTATAAATAGCCTTTCACAGAAAATTGATAAATGTTTCAAAGATAAGAACACCAAACTTGCATTTTATAATCCAAAAACAACAAACATATTCTTCACACCCCTAAAAGATAAAATTCCTCCAGATAAAAAAAGTAATGTCATTTATAAGATACCATGCCAATGTAACTGTTGTGTACGGGGCTTAATAATAAGCATCGATATGTGCGCATGTACATGACATGCGGAGACCGTAGGTCGAAGAGCAGCTTGGCTGAGGCAGGGAGTCGAGAACGAACGAAGCTACTACACGCAACGAGAGAGACAACGTGGCTCTAGACTCGAACTCAGTAAACTAAATAAATTAAAGTCATGCATTGTTATATAAGTTGTTTTATTGGCACTCCTCGATACCTCGGAAAGTAAATACATAACAGTGGCGACGAGAATAAAAAAATTACGGACGCGGCAAGTGCCAAAATAATAATTAAAATTTAAAATCCGGGTGACGCAAAAAAAAGGACTACGTGCAAGTGACTTGATTGAAAATGGCGACGTCCTCCAAATTCTTCGAATTTGATCAGGAATGTGATGACTGGCAAATCTACGAGGAAAGGCTGGAGCAGCATTTCAAAGCCAACTCCACCACAGACGAGACAGTTAAAAAGGGAATACTGCTGAGTTCTTTGGGGGCCAACACCTATAAATTGCTGAGGGACCTGTGCTTCCCAAACAAGCCCAAGGACAAATCGCTAGTAGAGCTCTGCAACCTTTTGGCAACGCAGTTCAAGAGCCAAACGATCGTTTGGCGTGAACGAATTAAATTTTATAGCCTTCATCAAACACAGAACGAATTAATTAATGAATGGTACGCTCGTGTAAAAAGTGGCGCTGTATCTTGCAATTTCGGCGCTGACCTAACAAATGGCCTCAGAGATCGCTTCTTGTGTGGACTATCCAGTGGAAAAATCCTCGATCGACTCTGTGAAGAAAAAGAAACCCAAAAAGTCGACGACCTGGTGCAATTGGCGATGAAAGTGGAGAATGTGGTAAAATGTGGCACCATAAATGCAATTTCAAAATTCCCGCCAAAGCAGACCCAACCGCGTGGAGAAAGCGGAAGTAGTTTCCATTTTGAAAACCGACGACCCACCCAACATCGTAATAATAAATTTGGCAACTATGGACATCAAAGCAGAAACCAGTCACATGGGCGACCGGAGCAAAGTTATCGAACGCAGCCATCCAACCAAGGCGCCAGACGTCATCAGTCACGAGGCAATTGTCAACCCCGGTAATGTTTTTCCAAATTCTCTCTCTCAACAACAACAACGGAGGAGGAGGAAAAGAGAGAGATCTCTCTCTTTCCTCCTCCTCCGTTGTTGTTGTTGAGAGAGAGGCAATATTTGTCACAAAATAGGACACAGCGCAAGAGCGTGTGTATCAAAAAAGTTTAATTATTTTGAAGAAAATGTAAACAATGATTCAATAATTGAGGATAATGACGAAATTTTTCATTTTAACCAATGCAAAAGAATCTTTGGCAAAAGTAAGAATGTAGTAGTAGGTTCATTAAATGTTGTTGATATGTATAAATTTGAGGAGCATACTGAAAATAAATTTGAAATTGTAGTAAAAGTAAACAAAATCCCTTTAAAAATGGTGATAGACACTGGCGCAGGTGTAAGTGCCTTGAGTAAAAACACGCACCTCACCAATTTTTCTAATTTTAGGTTGAGGCGGGACGGTACTTTGCTAAGGGCATATGATGGGGGAGTTTTCAGACCAGATGGATATGTACTAATGCCAGTTGAATATGAAGGCGTCTGCAAGACAACTAAACTATTTGTGGTGGGTAAGGCCTCCGCTGATGTGTTGGGACGCGACTGGATTGGTAATTTTAAAGTTAAAGTTAATTTAGTAAATGAATTGTCTGTAACTAATGAGGTTGAAACATTGATAAAAAAATATCCAACTGTATTCACTGAAAAGTTGGGTCAGTATAAGTTGACTGAAATTGATTTAAGGTTAAAGGATAATTACAAACCCGTATTTGTGAGACACCGGAATGTTCCCCTTGCATTTAAACAACAAGTAAATGATGAACTTGATAGGTTGGAAACAGAGGGTGTAATAGAGCCCATTGACAACTCTGAATGGGCCACACCTCTTGTTCCTGTTTTAAAGAGTAATGGTAAGTTACGCCTTTGTGCTAATTACAAAATAACTGTGAATAAATACCTTGAAGATGTAAAATATCCCTTGCCTAGAGTTGAAGAAATTTTTAATAGATTGAGTGGGGGAATTAAATTTTCTAAAATCGATCTTCAACTCGCTTATATGCAATTTTGCTTAAATGAAGAAAGTGGAAAAATCTTAACTTGGAATACTGAACGAGGTTTATACAAGGCTAAGCGCATGCCTTTTGGTATTACGTGTGCAACTAGTATTTTTCAGAGAGAAATCGAGAAGCTATTCAAAGGAATGGACTATGTAGTAGCATTTGTGGATGATCTACTGGTAACTGGAAAAACAGACAAGGAACACATGGAAAATTTGAATAAAGTTTTGGAAAAACTTGAGCAATCAGGACTCACTGTCAAGCTGGAAAAGTGCACATTCTTCCAGAGTGAGGTGGAATACTTGGGACACGTTATAAGTAAGGATGGATTAAAGAAAACTAGAGGAAAAGTAAGAGCAATTTTAGAAGCCCCTAGCCCAACAAATATTACAGAAACAAGATCTTTTTTGGGTTTGGTGAACTACTATCACAAATTTATACCTAATGCTGCAAAAATTTTATCACCTATTTATGATTTATTGAAAAATAACAAAATATTTTATTGGTCTAAGGACTGTGATAGGGCCTTTGTTGATGTAAAAAATATTATTGCTTCTGATAAGTGCCTGGTGCACTTTGATCCCAATTCACCCATTTTAGTAACCACTGATGCGTCAGAACAAGGTGTCAGTGGTGTGCTTTCACAGATTGTGAATGGGGAAGAACGTACAGTAACCTGTGTGTCCAGAACTCTAATGCCTAGTGAGAAAAACATGAGCACTATAATGAAAGAGGCATTAGCTATCTATTTCACTATCAATAAATTGTATCATTATTTATGTTCCAATTTTTTCACTCTAAGAACGGACCACAAACCGTTGATATCCCTATTTGGTGAAAATAAAAGCATTCCAGAAATGTCAGCAAGCAAACTTCAAAGATGGGCAACGTTTCTTTCAGGTTTTAATTACAAGATCGAACATATTAAGGGTTGCAAAAATATCGTAGCCGACTATATGTCAAGAGCTCCTTTAAAGTCTGCAATAACCTCAGAAGAAGCATCAGGAAAAGCATCATACATCTTATTCACGGAATCAGCTGATGCTTGGCCAATTGACAATGACAGGATCAGAGAAATGACAGCAGAAGATCCTGAACTGAGACAAGTAGCTGAATATGTCATAAACGACAAATGGCCTGCAAAAGTGAGTGAAAATATACTACCATACTTTCACAGGCGCTCAGAACTTCATATTGACAACAACATTCTGATGTGGGGACATAGAATCATGGTTCCTAAACCACTGAGGAAAGAAATCCTGGAGTTGCTGCACGCAAACCACCCAGGAATTGTTAGATGTAAGAATTTGGCAAGATCCTTCATATTTTGGCCAAACATTAATGTGGACATTGAGAAGCTAATTAAGGGATGTTTGCCTTGTCTCAAGACAAGACAGAACCCTCCTAAGAATACTTTAACCCCTTGGAAAAAAACCTCAAGGGTATTTGACAGAATTCATATAGACTTTTGTGACATCAGAAGCCAAAAATGCCTAATCCTTGTCGATTCATTCTCAAAATGGGTAGAAGTCTTTCATATGAAAACAACTAATGAAATAGAAACTGAAGAACGTTTAAGACAGGTGTTTTCAGCAATGGGAATACCAAGAACCGTTGTGAGCGACAATGGACCACCCTTCACGTCAAGAAAAATGGAGGAATTTTTCAGGAAAAATGGCATACAACACATTACCAGCCCACCATATCATGCAATGAGCAATGGATGTGCCGAAAATATGGTGAAAACTTTCAAAAGACAAATTAAAGCTGCAATGGAAGACCCTAGAAATGTGAGTGTTAGATTAGAAACGCTAATATCCAGATTTTTGATCAGCTATAGAAATACTCCACAAGCTACAACGCAGAAATCACCAGCAGAAATGGTCTTTAATAGGAAATTAAGAACAAGAATCTCCATGTTAAATGAAAAACCAGTGAAATCAGAACAAAGCACAATGACCAATGAAAAATCAAGAAATATAGAAATAGGAAAACCTGTGATGGTGAGAGATTATCGAAATCAAGGACTGAACTGGACTGAAGCTCGAATTGTGAAAAGGATAGGTAGGTCAACTTATCTTTGTAGAATAAATAACGGTAAAATCTGGAAAAGACACATAAATCAAATTATAGAATGTAACTTAGGGGCAGAGCATTCTGGTGAATCACTTTACGATGGTAATTGTTCTTTCATTGTAAACGACCACTCTGTTCCTGTTGCGCCTTGCACATCGCCGGGGACTTCCCCTGGCAATACCCCTGAAATGCCACTGGCAGAGTCACCGTCAGTGCCTGGCACAAGTTCTCAAAATAAAAACTCCAAGCCAAATATAGATACTTCTTTAGACGACAGCTTTTTATCAGCTGATTCAGATAAATCTAGTAATTCTTTTCAGATTCTCATTGATGATTCCAATATAAAAAAAGACATTGACGACACGAATCTCAAGAATTCGATTGTTATTAGACGTAGTTTTAGATCCAGACAACCACCCTCCAAATATAACGACTTTGTGGTAGGAAATCAGGTGGATAAATGTATAGATAAATAATTAAAAAAAAAAAAAAAAATATATATATATAAAAAAAAATGTATTATTTCCTTTTCTTGTCTAAGATAGGTTTTGTATTTGTATTATATTGCTTAATCGTGATCGAATGTCAAATTTTGGAACCTCAGTATTATTGTAACTTACAGAAGTTGTGATTTTTTTTGTATGTAATAGTACGTATATCTATGTGTATTTTATCTTTTAATTTTTTTTATTGAGTACCTACACTTTAAATTAACTGTGATATACATATACCTTAGATTAACTGTGATATACATATACACTTTTAGCTCTAATTATTTAAGCTGTGATAATGTTCTGATCATTTCAGAATCTCAGGAAGGAGAGGGATGAATTATGTCAATCACATCACTTTTTTTATAGCATACATATGCATTTTTTGAAAGTGAGACCACAGATGGTTCATTAAGCCTTTTAAGTCAATTCTGTTCTGATGATTGAACAGTGTCACAATCAACAATTTAGAATACTAAAACTTCTAGATAAGTGCCTTTTAAGTGTAGGGGTGTTGTGTACGGGGCTTAATAATAAGCATCGATATGTGCGCATGTACATGACATGCGGAGACCGTAGGTCGAAGAGCAGCTTGGCTGAGGCAGGGAGTCGAGAACGAACGAAGCTACTACACGCAACGAGAGAGACAACGTGGCTCTAGACTCGAACTCAGTAAACTAAATAAATTAAAGTCATGCATTGTTATATAAGTTGTTTTATTGGCACTCCTCGATACCTCGGAAAGTAAATGCATAACAGTAACAAGACCTATGTAGGCCAAACAAAGCAATATTTACATAATAGAGTACAACAACAGAGAAATGATTGTAAAAATGACAGACATTATGAGGCTGAGAAGACTGCTTTATCAAAATACTATTTCGACACAGGTCATCAGTTCTTGTTTGATAAAACAGAAATTTTAGATACAGAACAGAATCACTCTAAACGTTTATTGGGAGAGATGATTCATATCACCTTAAATGAAACTGTTAACCTCAGGACAGACACCAAAGGGCTAAGCACCACATATAATTATATTCTAAGTTTGTACAAACATAACCAGACCAAAAAGTAAAAGAGAACCAAAGATCCTTATGTATAGTTTATTTTAAGCTTTTAAAACATGTAAGTGTATGTTGTTGTAATTTTATATAAATACTGTAATCTGTCTCTAAATTATTTATTGTTGTTAGTTGTATGTTTTTATTTTTATTTATATTTTTTTCTATTTTTTATTTTTAATTGACTATCCATTGACTGATATTGGGCTTAAGATAAACTAAACAATTAATTAATTGATCAATTTTGAATTGGGTTTGAAACATCCCGTTTCCATTATTTCGAACGACCCCCATAATTGAATGCCTGGATGCATATAAAATCTGTTTTTTTTTAAAGATAATTCCTCAAGTCAAAAATTTAGTAACTATGTTGGCAACACAAGCCTTCTCTACATAAAAAATTTGGAAGCATTGACAATTTTACATTGTATTGCCAACATAATGTCATTTTGACTTTTATCTTTAAAAAAAAAACAGACTTTACCTTTTGTTGCTAATTATATTTTCGTCTCTTTCTAGCACAACAGTTTAAAAGAGAATAGGCATTTGATGTATACGTCAATAATAGGTTCGTTCCAACCCAGCCAAAAACCGTACAATGTACGGTCACGGTCATGCGCCATAGGTTAAACGCGTTCCAACCGAGAGATGATCGTTTACCGTACAGTTTCGTTGGCGTTCCAACCAAACCTGGGATCGTTCGAGAACTGGTTTTAGCACCGTCATTTCGATCCCGAATGGAAAGCAAGAACCGCGTGGACTGATTCATGACTGACATGCGTAATTCAATTTTTGTCACCTGTTTTTGTTGTTCATGTTGTTGTTAAACAACCAATTTCCAATCTAACTTATAAAACTGTAGCATTTTTATTTTTTCAAGTGAAAAAAAGTACAAAATTTATTATCAGCTATTTGCTAATCCTTGATGTTATCAGCTTGCAAGGATTCAGTTTTAGATTCTTGATAATGAATCAGCGTTGGTGTTCGATTTTCCTTTTTTATATATTATTTTGTAATCCTAATCCTACATTCTTATATTTTAATTTGCAAACAAACAAATTTAGGGTTAAAGTCTCGGTTAAAGTTATTTGAACTGTCGTCATTACGAAAACGATCATGAAACCGTTCCAACTACCCGTTGTTTCTGTACCAAGATAAAACCGTGCAAGGTCAACGCATGCGCCTGCAATCGATCCTAACAGTTCCGAAACCGTTTCATGACGATACGAAAACGGGGGGTTGGAACGAACCTAATGATTAATGACAACACAGAACATCATAACCACAAAGCTTGAATTAGAAATTAAAATCAAAGCGTGCTAAAATTTTGGAAAAAAAAATAATAATAATTAGAAGGAAATAATTTCGAACTCAAAATTGCCTGTAATATGAAAATTATTAGTAATCCACCATTATTTACATAAAGAGCACAATGTGTACCTTGCCCGATATCTCTCACAAATGGAGTTGACTGCATATTTGAGTAAGTCTTACATAAACAAAAATTTCTAGATAAAAGTGATACTTTTTTTATATAAGAAAATAAGCCTTTTAGGGCTTGAAAAAGTATAGATGTAATATACGAAACGTCGCCAGAGAATAGTTGGTTTTTGTCTCCTTTCCCATTACCCAAGATCTCAACAAATATTATGAACCAGGGAAATGAAACGTCTGTAGTTATATACTAACCGTGCGTTCGTTATTTTGATCCGAGTTCTCCGAGCTTGAAATTACCGTTCGTTTATTTAAAAAGTATACTCAGTGCAGGCTCATTCGCGTTCGTTGAAACAGTTCTTCGACGCTGAGATTTGTCCATTCCCTTACGTTCTGGATCCAGGATTTTTTCTTCCTGCCGATGCCTTTCTTCTCCTCTACTCTACCCTGCATTATGTTTTGTATCAGTAGGTATTTATCGTTGCGAAAGATGTGTCCTATGTAAGATGTTTTCCTTATCTTAATGAGTGTCTTGGTACTTCGTCGTTGGTAATGAGTGTCAGTTCATGGTATTTTCAGGATGCGCCTATAGAGCTACATCTCAAATACCTCAAGTTTTTTGATCATTTAAGCTGTCAAGGTCCAACATTCTACTTTGAACAATACTGACTACACATAGCATTCCATAAACCTTATTTTGATGTAGAAGTTAAGATTTCTTTTTGTAAGCATTCAGGAGTATTCAACAAATGCTTTTCGGGCAATTTCTATTCTGATCTTGATTTCTTCATCTAAATTAGACATTTATTATACTGAACCAAGATATTTGTATTTTGGACCCGTTCCACGTATTTAGTTTTTTCGGTGTTTATAGCGAGTCCTACTTCTTCACACTCTCGGTTAACTCTCTCTAAAATGGTTTGAAGATCTTCTGCACTGTCCAGTCATTATTGCAGTACCATCGGCAAATCTTGGGTTGTTTGTTAATGATCCTCCAATATTTACTTCCTCGCGTTTCTCTTCCAGTGCTTTCTGAAATACAAAGTAAAAATATAGATTGAGCAGTTGAAGGGATAGAACGCAGCTTTGTTGAACTCCTTTTTGAATTTCGATTTAATCTGTCTCCATGTCATCAACATGCACTACTGGCGTTTGGTTGTAGTAGATATTTTTCAATAATCGAATATTGCTTGGATCCAAATTGATATTATTTAAATTCTATGAGTTTATCGTGTTGGACTACCAAACTTAGAGAAATGATAACCCTATTTGACAAGGAGGAGTGGCACTACTTGTAAGGAAAAAAGTCACACACTACTTAATTGGCCTGATCGAAAATCTGACAATAATCGCAACAATAACCGGTACCAAGACTGCAATTACAACAGCCTATAGAAATCCAAGAGTAGCTGCTCTAGAAGAAGACATTTCTAATCTTGTGAACCACAATAAATCCAAGGTTATTATGCCGAAATGGTACATTATTATGCAACATAGCCGAGAACCTTTGTGATAGGGCCTACAAATCCAACGTACATTCCACATACTCGAGGCAACCCACAAATACTGTGTTAAAAAATATTACACATGAATTTGATATTGCAACCATCAACTCTAGTTCTCCAGATCACAACCCCATAACATTAACATTGGGTAGAGGTCAAAAAACTATGTGTATATTGTCAAGAAAACGATCAAAAACTGATCTGCCTTCAAAAATAATCTCAAGACCACCTTTCCGCTTACAAAGATCAGAACCAATGATGAAATAGAGAAAGCTGCAGTGAAAAACATTAAAAAAGGGTCAATCGAATCTCTCCCAGCCAACCTCCAAGCGATTATTAGAGAGAATAGAAGACTCAGAGAAAGATCCACCACTATTAAAAGCCCAGAAGCAAAGCAAGTAGGTACTCAATGAACACTTGTAACGTGTTACTTGTTCCTTTTTTTTAAATTCAATTTTATATAACCCTGTTTAATGTTAACAGTCTGGTGACTAACATTTAACATAGAGGGTTCCCGCTACTTATTATATAGCAATTATTAAATTATTACACTAGAGGGCACGATTTTCATTTAAATTTGACGTAATGGTTAGTACCAACGTTTTCCGTTGGGAGGAATCGCTGTATGCTCATCTTGTCCATTTCCAATTCTCTTCCTTTTCGAATTGTGTCGTCGAGCTGCAAAGTCGATCGGCCATCTTCTCGAGACAACCGTGCCGTAAGAAAATAAAGTACCTTATCGGCCTTCAAGCATTACCTTATCTCAACAAAATTAAGTTGCGTGAGGCAATAATCTGTTGATTGCAAAAAAATTTGAATTAAAAAGTCTTGTGATTACCATGTAATTTAAGTTTGAATTTCAACCCACCTCGTGGTAAGTTTTTTCAATTTCTTTTTAAGTAATAGCTTTTCAAAGAATGCCGTATTACTTAGGATCTTTCGGAGAGCCGTTTCTCTCAACAAGTTCATTCCAAAAAGGCCACATTTTCATTAGGGTGGCATAGAGCTTTTGAAGGAATTGCTACCCTACAAGAAACAAGACCCTCACAAGTCGATAAGTTTGCTCCACATTTGACGACAATTCTAGTCCCTTATCTGCCTGGATTCTGGGCTGGGATCCGCAAGTTTCATGTGCGGTTCTCTTCGTCAAGTGACCGAGGATGGATGGCCTCCGTGCTCTACCTCATGTTGGAATGGAGGCTTGTATTACGTTTCTCTAATAACTTTTAATACATTTTCTTTTATTAAATCAGTTTTATAGTCAATTAACAAATTTAAGATAATTTTTTTAATATGATTTTCATGCAACATTTAAACTCTCTGATTCTTGACACGACGGTGGAGAATTGGCTTTCGATTTATCGAATTTATTATGGATTTGTCTTTGCATAACTTTCAATATTGCCTTATATTTTATATTTTTTATAAATAATAATCGATAAGTAATCTGAACAAAGGTCAAGGTTGGACAACATTTTCTGAATTTAACAATAATAGGCTACCGTCAAAAATCGATCAATTTTTAACCCTGGGTCCTACGACTTATACCGGGTGGGGCACGAAAAACTTTCCACCCAGGTTTTTTCAGGTGTTAGGTGTTTAATCAAAAATCGCTCAGACACGTCAATTTTTATTTTTTGGGGGACACATTTTATTGGTATTTTCACCCCCTACCTGTAAACCCCTAAGTGAGGGTGACAGGTATCCACAAAATTTCAAATGAAAAGGGGGGTCGAGTGATACGTCATTTGATAGCTATTTTCATTAAGATTATATCCCCGAAGTTTCAAGTTGCTACTATTTACCCTGTCGAAATGGCGGCTTGTCAAAGTTAGGAAAAATCAATGGAAAAATGCTGTGTGGTTTTTACCTGTTACCTACGCATAGGTGTGACAGGTAAAAACTATACAGCTTAGATTATCGAAAAAAAGCATTTTTCTCCAAACGTCAAAAAATCGTCACTTTGTTAACGCCTGTCAAGATGTCAGAAATTTAATTTCTATGCTGCTAGGAAAATTCAGCGGGTTAACACCTGTCAAGGTGGTAGAAATTTAATTTCTATGCTGCTAGGCAACCGCAGCGGCAGTAGAAGTACTTTTATTGCCGCTGGAGCGGCAGCAAAAGTACTTTTAGTGCCGCTCGTACTTTAACTGCCGCTCAACCATCCAGATACCCCCGAGCTTACCCCATTCGTTTGGAGAAAAAATAGCGTGTTGCATACGGAGTAGAAGCACTTTTTGTGCTTCAGCAGTATTGCAAGCCTCACTACGTTCGGCTCGCAAAATTACTGCTTCAGCACAAAAAAGTAAAGCTTCTACTCCTTATACAACAATATACTATTTTCTCCAAACGTCAAAAAAACTTCACTTTGTTAGCACCTGTCAAGATGTTAGAAATTTAATTTCTATGTTGGTAGGCAAATCCAGCGGGTTAATACCTGTCGAGGTGGCAGAAATTTAATTTCTATGCTGCTAGGCAACCGCAGTGGCAGTAGAAGTACTTTTAGTGCCGCTGGGAGCGGCAGCAAAAGTACTTTTAGTGCCGCTTGTACTTTTACTGCTGCTCAACCATCCAGTAACCCCCGAGCTCACCCCATTTGCTTGGAGAAAAAATAGCGTGTTGCATACGGAGTAGAAGCACTTTTTTGTGCTTCAGCAGTATTGCAAGCCTCACTACGTTCGTCTCGCAAACCTACTGCTTCAAGTAAAGCTTCTACTCCTAATACAACAATATACTATTATCCTAACTTTGACATGCCGACCCCTCTTTCCATTTGAAATTTTGGGGGCACCTGTTACCCCCATTTAGGGGTTCACAGGGAGGGGGTGAAAATACCAATAAAATGTGTCCCCCAAAAAACAAAAATTGACGTGTCTGAGCGATTTTTGATTAAACACCTAACATCTGAGAAAACCTGGGTGGAAAGTTTTTCGTGCCCTACCCGGTATATTTGAGAATTTCTATTATATCTCTAGACTATTATTTAACGGTTATAGTCCAACTCTCGATTTCTTTCAGGTACAATTTGATTTTATTGAATTAATTTTTTTACAGAAGCTGTGAGTTCTGAATTTTCACCCTTCCATATTTTAAGCAATTTTATTGATAATTTTTTTTTTAAATTCAGTGGCGCCCTTGCCATTCTGTACTGATAAAACTATCAATATATCAATCAATCAATCAATATATTAACCCCTACAAAAGGGGTTACACACTCTCATGTTATGAAAGCAGCACTCAAACAACATCGAGATAACAACTGGAATGAAAACCTGAACCTGAAAAATACAGCCAATCAATCGGCATGGCAAATGCAAAAGGCCTTAAGAAGGATCAAGTCTATAATTCCCCCCCATTGAATCCATCAATGGAATAGCCCTTTCTGATGCTGAAAAAGCAGAAGCATTTGCTGACACACCCGAGCGAGTCTTCACATTGAACCAAATGGAAAACGAGAATGTAGAGCAGATAGGGAAGTTGAGGTCAGACTGTCATCAATTTCGTCACCCCAGGTGAAATCACAAAACTAATAAATGGACTGAAGATCAAGAAAGCACCCGGTAACGATGGGGTCAAAAACAAGATGGTTAAGGAACTTCCTCCAAAAGCGTCAACAGCATTGGCAAAGAGCATCATTAAGAATAACTACTTTCCAAAGATCTGGAAAAAGTCCAATATTATGGTATTAAAGAAGCCAGGTGAAGATGCCAAGTCTCCTGACAGTTACCGACCAATAAGTCTCTTACCCACCTTAAGCGAGATCATTGAAAGAACGCTGAAGAAAAAACTGTCACAGAAAATAGAAAATATAAGACTTATTCCAGATATCCATTTTGGCTTCATGACAGGACACTTGGCTGAACAACAAACACTGCGCATAACAGAATACATCACAGAGGGTTTCAATAACAGAATGGTAACCGGAGCTGTAATGCTCGATGTGGAGAGAGCTGTGGCATTCAAGACTGATAGAAAAGATGAGAGCTTGGAATCTATCCCCTAAATGGTGCCAACTTATTCACCAGCTATCTCACAAACCGTGAGTTTGAAGTGAGGATAGGGAACCACTTATCTTCTACCAGAAGAATTGAGCCAGGAATACCCCAAGGTTCTGTGCTAGGACCCTTGCTCTACAGCCTCTTCATAAGCGACCTCCCAACCAACCCCCGCACAAAAACAGCACTATTTGCCGACGACACGGCTATAATGATAAGACAAAGAAACATCACAATGATGAGTAGATACCTTCAAAATCAAATGGATTCAATTCAGGAATGGTGCAACCTAAATAAGATCAAAATTAATGCAGCAAAAACGCAGGCAATAATATTCCAAAAAAGAAGATTGACACAAGGACCCAACATTATAATAGGAGATGAAATAATCCCATCGAGTAATGAGGTCAAATACTTAGGTCTCCACATGGACTTGAGGCTTACGTGGGGGTCTCACACCAGAAAGGCAATAACCAAGGCAAAAGCGGTAATTTACCAATTATACCCAATTTTGGGTAGAATGAGCTCCATGAGCTGCGCCATGGTATATGAGAAACTCAGACCTCCACAAGGACTTAAAATGGATTTCATTAAAAAAATTCATTCTGAATAAAGCAACATGCTAATATTGCAATTCACCCGAACGATGATCTTCGAAATCTGACGGCCTACGACCCAAGAGAAGAAAAGCAGCTACACAGTACCTACCACAAAAGGCATAAAAATCCGTTTAGAAGCATCCAGGAACAACTGCCCCCGGAATAGCTGCCGCAGGGAGGCACCGCTCAGCTAGGAAGTATCCACAACAACACCATCATCAAGAAATGACAAAGGTGTAAAAGAGTTCACCAAAAATGAGACACCGGTGGATAGTCCGTAACTGGAAGCAGGGCACAGTAGTCCAGCCCCTGCAGACGGTGTGGTCTTAGTGGAAATGCTCTTCACATTGCACTTCGTGAAAAGAGAAAGCCCCACACTACCCAGTTCACGTCGAACTGGGTGTGCATAAGGCGCATTTCCACACCTTACCAAAAAATAAATAAAATAGACTTTATCAAAGGCCTTCTATCTGGGAGTCAATGAAACAGACGTATACACTTTTATTGTATTCTCTACTTTTCTGTAGCAGTAGGTACTGTAGAAGCAAATAATGTTTCTCTAGTTCGTTATCCCTCTTAAGCCAAACAGCGCCTCATCTTCGCATTTTCGATATATTTTCTGTTTGATTATTTCCAAAAGTACTTTTAGCGTGTGACTCATTCAAATTGATCATCCCATATTCATTACAGGAATTAGGGTTGTAGAATAGTCTGAAGAGAGCATGAAAGCAGAGTTGATCAAGTGAGATCGCTATAGGAAAGAGGAAAGTAAGGGATCAGACGCCAGACAAGTTGAAGCAGCGTCTAGATCCAGCTAGGTTGCCTCGGAGATGCCAGATTCCGTACCCACCAGGTGTGAGCCCCTGCGGTTTTGTTGAGCTATCCTTAGCAACGATTAGCCTGTAAACCCACATGGCCAGTCGCTGGGCCCCGCTACCAACGTCCAGGTCTCACAGCTCCTCGAGGGAGTTTATACCTAACATCCTAAATTGGTTTACATGTCCCCTTTCGCACAACTCGAACATCCCACAGAACCAATTATGGATATCATTCTTTCATTCCTCGTAATATCAGATTTTGCAATCAGCTGAGTGAGCTTGATTTCTTTGGGCTATATGAACCATTTGCGAGGACTGTCACTGGCCTTTCTATATAAGTATACTAGTTTAAGAAAATGTCATAATATGTATAATTTTTTAAAGTTTATTTTCACTTTTATCTTACTTTGATGTTCACTTATTGTTTTTTCTTATGTAAATCTGGGACAAAACTTTCTTATTCACGAAGGTATCGCATAAAACCTGGCCTCATTTTAGATAGAATCTAATTCTCCAACTACTACAGACAGTAAAGTGAAATGATTTACGGACAACATATTAATGGTCGCTAATGCTCGAAATAAAAGGCAACAGATTATGAGCTGATCTCAAAACATTTAATAAGAGTATTACCTACTGCAATGTACAAAAAAAAAATCACTTGGCTTTTCAAAAAGAACCAAAATAGCATAAAATCACCAAAGAACATCCCCGTAGTAAAAAAAACTCAGAAAGAATGCATGAAAGTGACATAACAAAGAGCCCGAGTTGTCTTTTCGACAATGCAGATTCTTTATTCTCTATACACTAAACACACACACGTTCTGGAGGTAATTTTCTAATCTCTTTGAAACACGTCACTGCTCGAGCACGTGTCAGATGCACGTGGCTTTATCATGAGACACATACGAGAGGGCTCAGCGACAGCCTATGAAGTTTTTAGGACGGCGCCTTATGCGACATGGATATTATCCAACAAGAAATATCGAAAAAATGAAAATAGCTTTCAGATTCTTAGATTCTAAAATAATTTGTTTCAAGCAAGTCTCTGTTATGGATTTAGTTTGGTATATTGTAGGGTATTGTTTAATATAGGTAAGAGTTTGTATGAGCAGCGTCCCAAAAGTTTCCCTTGACAAATTTTATAAAGACATAAAACAAGAGTAAACTGACTTAATTTTAATTTGTTTCTTCAATCTTTTGCCGCGAGCAGAAATTATCCACTGAAAACCGCCCAAAAACAAAAAGGTATGCCCCTAATGACAATTTATAAGATTTGCGGTCTATTCTTTCTCTTTACCTGTTAATTAAAAAGGGCCCCCTCTGTCGCGACGCGTAGCAAAGAAATTTTAATGAAACAAATATTTGTTTGAGAAAAAGCGTAACAAAGACGGGAGAGAAATGTAAAGAAAGTCGAAAAGGAGTTTTGCTGGATTGCTCATAATTACGAAAACGTTCTCTAAGCAGTAAGTAACTGAAACGTCTAGAGAGAATTATGGCTAGGTTTCTAATTAATGAAAATGCATTCAAATAAATTTAACTTTATGATGTCATTTCCTTTCGAAAATTGGAGGGACATTTTGTCAAAAAGTCCTACCAAAATGCGATTCAGGTTAAGGGAAAGATTAACTCAAAATTTCCTCTAGTCGTCGCCGGAGCCAGCTAGAAAAGGGAAACAGGCGGCCCCCGATAAGGGCGCAAACACGAAATGCCAAGGAAATTACTGCGAGATCACGGATTGGATAACTGCCGCCTCCTGGATTTAGTTCAAATCATCTACCTCATTACCGTGAGGCAGGAGAGAAATATTAAATATAATAACTAAAGTATATTTGCGGAAGCTTTTAGTATTATGGTTGCACTGTTTTGTGTGTATTTGTATATGGAATTTGGTTTAATAAAGATGGATTATACGTGTAAACGGCGGAAATGGAGATGGAAGGAGGACTTGGTTGACATTATAGAAGTTTGATTTTTATAATGGAGAAATAATGCGTGATGTGTGAATAGTTTATTTGTTGTCATCTATAGCAATGTTCATAATAACGTTTTAATTGTTTTTTGATGTAGATAGATAGTTTCATTTCCAACAAAAGAAAGTGTTCACACTCTTTTTAATTATAATCATGAGAAAAAGTAGACTCAGAGCACAGTCAAGTGATGCCAATGAGCATAACAACTCAAATTCTCGTTGTGGAAACATCATATACTTTTACTTGAACATATACTTTGAAAAAGATATAGGATTTTTGATGGACTTTTTGAAGCTTCTGCACAAAATTGATCATATCATTATCTATATTCAACCAGTTTCATTCTTTTTTGTCCAGGATGACTAGTATGTAGTGATTTTAGAAGATGATTTCGAAATTTCAATGGAATGACTATTCTATTAGGTGCATAATTTTCAATATCCTTTTGGTTCGCTGGCGAAACATTCTGTATATATTGATCATCATTTTAAAAATTGATGAGTGGATTTTCGGGCTGTTCGGCCGTCGTCGATAAGGATCGATTCTCGACGTTTCGCCATCACAAGTGGATGGCATCTTCAAGAGATGTTGCTTGCTAAGCGACTGATTGAAGACTGTCGCTTGAAATTTCAGTTTGACTATCAACGAAAATTCTGGTGAAATATGTGTAAGTTGTGTAGAGGGTCTTAATGCCATTAGCTGTATGTTTATCATCTAAACCTGGGGTTGCTACTTCTTGATTGTCAGTATCTTCATATTCAGAGATAGAGTTGTTGTTTGTTGAATGTCAGCTAAATCTTCGAAGGACACTGTTCTTGAAGGTACAATGTTTTCTTCGTCATCAAACAAACCTTCAACAACTAGATTTGTAGCATCACTACCAGAATCCAAGGTGGATGTAATTACATTTGTAATACTACAGTTCTGTCAATTCCGCTGTCAACAGAGCTAGTAGAATCTTGGAAATAGGTTGTTAAGTAGGTGTATGTAGTGTAAAGGGTTTTGAATAGTAGGTCTACTTCATCGCCTTCTTCAGTTATAGCTTCAGTAACTTCTGGATTGGACTCGGTAACGTAACGAGTTTCAGTGGTGATTTCTTGAGGTAAAGTTGTATCTTGACTAGTGGTTGTTTCTTCTTCATCAGTTTTGTTTCCTAATGTGGTTGTTAAAGTTTCTTCCTTGTCAGCGGTGGTTATTTGGTCTGTAGTTGTTGGTAAAGGCTCAGTTGCTGGGGCTATAGTAGGTTCTGTAGTGGTTTCAACTACATTGCTAGCTTTTATGTTGCATACAATAGTTTGTAATGAATTTTGGCTACTGACTACTACGTTAGATTTTACGGAAGTACTAGTAGATTCTTCCAAAGGAATATAGAAAGTTGTTAGGTAAGTTAAAGTTGTGTAAGCGATTGTAGGTACGATTTGGTGGCCTTCAGTGCATTCTGGTTCGGTATTTTCATTGTCAGTAGAAGGTTTTTCAGTGTCGATTTCATTTTGAGCTACTGGCGGTGTAGTTAGAGCGTCAGTTGTAGTTGTACAAATTTCTTCAGTGGTGGTTACTTCTTGTTCCTCTCTCTTCCGTTGTAATTTCTACAGCTTTAGATGGTGCAGTGTCCACTTTCAAAGAAGGTTGAAATGAAAAATCATCATCCTCAAAGAAAATCGTTGTGGCGCCTCCAGTTGTTTTGACAGCTTGTCTAGTAATTTCTTCTTTACGTTCTTCGAAGAAAACTGTAGCAGGTTTTTTGGTGCTTTCTAATGGTTGAGTGGCGATAGCTTGGGCTTGTAGTGAAGCTAAAATTTTAGCTATATCTTCATCACTTGGTGTTGAGAACATTACTGGCTGAATTTCAGTCAGGGGTAAACAGCAGAAACTGTTTGTCGGGCTTTTGCTCTTTGGCAAGTACTGCAAATTTAGCTGCAAGATCAACTGGAACGTCTGGAGTTCGTCCTGATGGAGAAAACTAATTTCTTACTGTAAATGTTGGTGAATTATCCCATTCTTTTACTTTTGAGGGTTTGAAATTCAGTTCTGCAGGATTATCGTTGTGAATTATTAAGTTTTCGTGCGTTAAATCTTTTTGGGCATTGACTTTAACTACTTTTTTATCCAGAGAGAGTCTGTTGTTCGATTGGGCTTCATTGAGGATTTCAAAATTATTTTGAGGTAAGGACGACGGTGCGGATATAGCAAAATAATCTACAGTAGCTGTGAGGTTGCACTCTATCTATACACAATACCCTTCACTGGCAGGGCACTGTGAACTGTGACAGCAAGGTAACCCTGGTCAAAAGAGGCCTTATTGTCAAAAATCACTAAGAGGTTATTCCCATATCAAAAGGGAACCCTTTTTCACCAACCAGAGAAATCCTGTAATATCCAGCGCAATATACCATTGCAGAATATCCGTTGCAAGCCATAGATGTTGATTATGCAGGACCTTTTCCTAACAAGAAGTATGTTTTTATTGCTGTTGATGCTTACTTAAGGTACCCTATAGTAGTAGTTGACCCAACATCTTTCTCACATCTCCAGTCAATACTTCATACATGTTTACTACTATTGGTATTTCGAAGACTTTTAAATCAGACAATAATGGTCATCCTTTCAATGATTCTGAATTGACAACATTTTTAAATAGCTCTGTTATTCAGCATAAGAAAATAATACCATACTGGCCAGAAGCTAATGAAATTGCTGAGAGATTAAATTTCCCTTTTCGAACGTACCCTGTACATCCAACTTAATATTTGTGGGGGGGTTAACGCTGGCAATTCGCGGTGACTGCGTGCGGATTATCTGTAAACATGGAGCAGAGGTCGAACGAGCATTACGCGCTTATGAACGGCGACTTTTTTGTAACCGTTACAATATTCGACGTATACGTAATGCTCCGTCAAAAAAAAAATATTGAAATCAGAAGCCTCCCGGAAAGCAAAAGTCAATCAAAACGCCAGACAACATTGAGATTGTGCGACTCAAAATTCGAGGCGCTCAATTCGGAAACATGGCCGGGATGCTTCTGATTTACCAATTTACCACTGTACCACCTTGTGATTGCAAAAAAGGCCGCTCTGCAACGACATAGGAATCGTTCGATTTGGAAAACGCCTCGACCATAAACGCGCGTTGCTCGTTTGACCACTGCTCCATGTTAACTGATGATTCGCTTGCAGTCGCCGCAAATTACCAGCGCTAACCTCAACCTCCCCACAAACAATAAGTTGGATTAGTGAAAAGGAATAGCGGGAATAGGACAGCAAAAAAAAGACGTTGTTATTTATTCAGCGACGTTTCGACCGTGTATTTTGGTCTTCTTCAGGCTTCCAAGTATAACGTCATTGCTAAAAATTCCAAATACATTTAGGCGAATAGAGAACCGCTCTGCTGCTGGCGTGTTTGTTTGACTTGCGAGGATTTTTAATTTTTATTTTCAATTTTAAATTTTGACTGATTTCAACTGTAATGTCCAGCTTCGTGTTTTATGTGCCTATATTATGTATTTGGAATTTTTAGCAATGACGTTATATTTGGAAGCCTGAAGAAGACCAAAATATGTGGTCGAAACGTCGCTGCATAAATAACAACGTTTTTAAGCGCGTTCTAAAAGGCAAATTTACTCTGAGTAACCTCGTAGAAGCACGCCTCAATCGTTGAGACTGAGAAATCTCCATTATAATTGGTCTTCAACAGGAAAATGAACAATTTCTTACCTATGTTACCAACAATCTGACCGCATTACAGTGAAAGACTGATGAAAGAAATAAATTGAGACAGAAGAGATATGCTGATACTAGGAGAAAAACACAATACCGCACTTCTATGGAAGGAGATTCAGTGCTTTGCAAACAACCTAACATGAATAGTTCAACTCCATATTTTGACACTAAGCTTTATTCAGTGATAAAAATCATGGACTATCAAAGCGAAACGAGGCGAGAAAATAATTACAAGAAACTCTTCGTGTTTCCAGAAGTTTTTCCAGCCTGCTAGTTTGACGACATGTGATATGTTGTATCAGTACATACAAATAGCCAGAAAAATGAGAAAAAAAATTATTGGAAGTTTATCGATGATGGTGTCACCCCAGATTTAGCTAATTTACATATCAAAAAGTATGGGTGAATTCTCCACATGGTTCTCCAATCTGATAAACCAAGCAAGAGGATATTACATGATATCTACTATTAAATCGTGTGCCAGCTGGTAGTGACGTATGTGGTCAAGAGAGGCTTTTCGAATTATGGCTAGTAGGCTAACCAAAGGATTCTCCATAATTCAGTGGACTGATGCTGATTGTTCCTGGTAACTGGGTGAAACTTTTTTGAAGACTCTTGTATTTTATTTAGTATTGAATTTTACCAGCTGTGTTTTCACAATATAATATAATGTGCGGAGGTAATGGGTAGGTACCTATTGTTACCCCAAAAAGGTGTTTTGAGCTCCATGTGCCTTCTACGAAGATTATACTGGTTGCGAGACTTTTCAAAAGCATCTTCCATACGTTTCTCTACAAATTCCCTAACCTTCTCCAAAATATGTTCCTTATTACAACTTGAATGAGCAACATCACCCCCTGACAATTTTCTTGAGAATTCATCTCCATGCGTAACCGTCTCTTGCCCAAAATTTATAAAATATGGAGTTGCACTGGTGACCTCATATCTAATTCAGCTAGGCATTCATCCCATTTACGATGATTATCTTCCACATACGCCGATATCATACTTTTCATCACCCGTTCAGTTGGATTACATTGAGGTGTGTAATTAGGATTGTAAAATTTTTTGAAACCAAAAGATTAACACAAATTAGAAAACTCACAGCTACGATATTGAACACCGTTATCACATTTCTGAGTGCTGAGGAACACCAACGACCATGAAAATATTCTCCTTAATTATTTTCGTCACTGAAACAGCTGTGGCTCTTCTTAAAGGGAAAATAGACTAAATTCACTAAAACTATCAGTAACAACTAAAATATGTACTGATTCCCATGCGATGATTTCGGCAGAGGACCACAAAGATCAGTACTTATCACTTGCCAGCACTTATAAATAGGCATGGATTTACCCAACAACCCAGATGGTTTCTTTTGCTCCGGTTTAGTCCTAAGACAAGTCTTACATTTAAGAATGAATCGAGCAATATCAGATTTTATTCCAGACCAATAGAATAATCTCGCAATACGATGGAAAGTTTTCTACACCCCCAAGTGTCCAGCAGTTCTGTTATCATGAAATTTCTGGAGAATTTCTTCTCTACTTCCTTCCATACCATTAATTTCCAATGATCAGATTCATTCCTCAGCTCTGGAAAATCAGAGGCGACATATTTAAAAATTTTGGCATTCTCAACTCGCAATCTAGAATACTTCAACGGGAATTTCTCAATAAGGCCACGCATCTTCAAATACCATGGATCTTTGATATCATTAGCCTCAATATAACTACATTCCGCTTCTAAAGGCAAAGCTCTAGACAAGAACAACATTATCTTTTCCACGACGATGTGTCACCTCATAGTCAAATTGCTGCAGCCTTAATGTCCAACGACCTAATCTACCCTGCGGATCCCTAAGGTTGTCTAACCAGACAGTCCGCAATAACATAGAATTTTGAAAGTTCCAAATAGCATCTAAGTTTTCTATCGCCTATAAAACAGCAAGGCATTCTCGTTCAGTGCTAGAATAATTCCATTTTTGCTTTGACAAGGTCCTGGAAAGATAAGCGATGACATATTCTTCCCCATCAAACTTTTGGGTAAGCACTGCCCCAAGACCATATGCTGACGCATCGGTTTGAACATAAAAAGGATAGTCAAAATTTGGACAAGCCAAAATGGGTGCAGAAATAAGCGCATCCCTAATTTTAGAAAAAGAAACGTGTTCGAACGTCACTCCAAATGAACTTTTTGCCCTTATGAAGAAGTGATGTGAGAGGGGCAATAACATCTGAAAATTTATCTACAAATCGACGATACCAACTTATCATTCCAATGACTCTTCTGACTTCTCGCACAGATTTCGGACGAAGTAGATCCATAATAGCATCTACTTTACTTGGATCAACAGCAATTCCAGAACGATTAATAACATAACCCAAGAATTTGAGCTCTGGACGACAAAAATGACACTCTTCACGATTCAGGGTTAAATTGGCTATTTGAAGACGATTGAAAACTTTCTCCAGAACCTCAATATGTTTTTCTAAGGTAGGCGTGCTAATGATGATATCATCCAAATATTTTAAGATGTAGGGCTCCAATTCTGCATCAAAAAGATTATCGACCAAACGTTGAAATGTTGCAGGAGCATTATGGAGACCAAACGGCCTTCTAACAAATTGAAACAAGCTTTGGACGGCACAGTGAACGCTGTATATTGGCGAGAAGAAGGTTCAAGCTCGATTTGCCAATAAGCACTTTGAATATCCAATGATGACAAATATTTGGCACCTCCTAACTTACGTAATATATCTGCCATATATGGCAATGGGTAAGCATGCCGTTCACTAACGCAATTAATCTTACGAAAGTCAACACAAAATCTCCAAGTTTTGTCTTTTTCAGGTACCAACAATACTGGGAAAGACCAGGCACTTGTGGATTTCTCCACAGCTCCCAACTCAATCATTTTATTGAGTTTCGCAATAATGATCTCTTGCTTAAAAGGTGACACCGGATAATATCGTTGTTTGATAGGTTCCTTTTGAGTTTGGATCAGTGCACCCTCATCAACAAAATAATGATCTAGATCAGAAGAAGTTCACTTAAATTGAACCCAAATCGATCTAATCGTTGTTTCATGTTGTCAAAAAGAGTTGGGTTATGTAATGTGAATGAGTTTGTTTATAATTAAATTAATAATTAATTCAAAATTAATTTCTTTTTCCGAGATGCGTAACCTATCCACAAACCTTCCTTGGGATGGCCATAACAACCTACCAAAGTTTCATCGTATTCGGATAAGTGGTGTAGGAGCGCATAAGGCAAACAAACATTGATTTTTATAGATTGAATTTTACTAGCTGTGTTTTCAACGGTATCTTCACCCTAGTATGGGTTCGCCTATGAATTAGACGTTAAGCGTTCCTCAGGTTTTAGGAAACCTAATTTCATTATAGAAGTGGCGAGTGGCAGTGTGCACGTACGTTTGCAGATAAACTGAGTGGAATAAATATTTGTATTCTGTGCATACGTTAATTTATCAATAGCACTAATAGCTGCGTTGATTTAAAGCCATTTTCAGTGCTTTCTGAAAGTAAGGGATACCCTTTTAAACATTCGATAAAACAAATCCTCTATTTCAGGTTATAAGGTCAATTACTTACTTTGTCAGGTGAACAGTGAGTCACATCGCAGTTGAAAGTGAAAATTGAAGAAATTGAAAACATATTCGGACGGCCACAGTTGAAAAATCATGTTTTCATTATAGCTAATAGAACAAGGGTTCTTGGATGTGGGTCGTCATTCCTTACTTACAACTGACCTGCGAGATTGCTTTGATGGGTACCCATTAGGATGTTAAAATACTTTAAGGTGCCCTAGGTTATATGGCCTTCCCCTCCAAGTAGCTGTGAGACCTTGCCGTTGGTAGAGGGGCAAAGCGACTGACCGTGCATTTGACTGGTCAGTCGTCGTTGCTAAGGACAGCTCAACCTCAGGAATCCGCACTGCGGACACGGGCGTGGCAAACCCGAGGCACCCTAGCTGGGCTCTCACCCTACTGCCGGGGTGATCCCACTCCAAAAATCCCCCCCCCCCCCCCCCCCCCGACGCTATTAGGTTAGCCGAGGTCTAGGGGCATCCTTTTTCTATCCCCCAAAAACTTAAGGGAAGGACACCCAAAACCAACGCAACCAAAATGGAAGACAAAACAGAAAAATTAATACTCCAGGCGAGAACCAGTAGTCATACTGGAGCATCCCGCTCCTCGACAGAGTACTGCCCCATGGATTCTGAGGGGGGGGGGGCAATCACCCATTTGCACAAGACAATACAGAGGAAGTTATTATGATCGTGGATAATGATATCTCACAGGAAGAGAACAAGAGAAGCCGAGAAGAAGGAAACCCGTTTGCAAGGCGACATTCAATTAACAGGACACCACCACCAAATAGGGATAGAGGCAACTCATTGCCTGATAATAATACAGGAAACCCATGGACATCGGCACGTCTAATCAAAAAACGCAAGAAAGGTTTATTAGACTCAAGTCCCGAAACAAGAGACACAAGCATAAATGCACAGGCGATCAACGAATTAAATGCAACCATAGAACAAATCAGAAGCAAGTCAAGAAGTTATCAATAGCAGTAAATGAGAATGTCAACACGAAAAAAGCAATAAAAGAAGTTAGCAGACAGTTGCAACGGCAGGCTGAAGTGCTCAATAGGCCATTGATACAAGAATGGCTACAGACACAAAAATATCATAAGGAAGGTAAAAGTACCAAAATAGGGATAAGTATAGGCACTCAGACAGAACAAATAAACAGCAAGGAGATAGAAACTCAGACGATGGAGGAGGAAACAGTTACTAACAAATTGGATATCACCGAATGCAATACCTTCCAGGAATGGACAAACTTAGCTCACAAACAATGGGTGGAAGAAGTATTCTCAAATACTGAAGTGAAGGTGGGAAACCCATTAGATACAAAAGATGAAGTCATAAAGACGACGTGAATAGAACCAGAGGATGTAAACATGGACAAAGGAGTACAAAGGACCTTCAGAGACAAATACCCCGAACTGATCGAGATTGATGAAGATTTTGGTGTTATAGAGCAAGAAAATAAAATTAGGACCAGCAAGAGCGGACAAACAACGAAGAAGGAAATTGTAAAAATTTCACACCACTACAGTGAGGAGGACATATATGATAAATTAATAAGACTTAGAACCGAAGGCCAAGACGACAACTACATTGCCACGCATCAACCAGAAAAAATGGAAACCGAAAGATTTAGAAAGATGGTAGAAACTGTGTTCCATGGGGCTAAGACTATTGTGACAATATATACGAAAGAAAATACCACGAGGATGAAACAAAAAGAAAGGAAGACGTACGCCTTGGTTGTCGATGCCGGAGACCAAACGTATGAAGAAAGTCTTAAGAGCGTTAAAACTAAACTGAAAAACCTAGAAGAAAACAGCAGTAGGTATACAAGGGTTCAGGGGTACAAGAGAGGGAATGCTGCTGATTACCTTGGACAAGGATAAAGTGACTATGGAAAAGATCCAGAAACAAATACAAAACAGAGAGGAAAGAACCGGGGGAATAGTCTAGAAGCTGGAGGAAAGAGAGGAGAAAGAATCTATCCATATCAGACGAGTAGACGCACTCACAGACATAGAGAAAGTGAAGAAAGCCCTCAGCGAAAACATACAAGTCATAAATAGCAAGGAGTACAAGCTTAGTGAGCTTAGACCTGCCAGCGATAATACACAAGTAACTACTTTGACCATAAACAAGATAGATGCTGAAAGCCTTTTAGCAAAAGGAACTATAAAAATTGGACTAGTGAGGTGTAAATTCGAGCGACGAGTAAGGATGAATTAATGTTATAGATGTTGGGGATATGATCATCAGCAAAAAGACTGTACGGGACCTGACAGAACAAAGAACTGTATCAACTGTGGAGACACTGGACACAGAGCAGGAACAGGACAATGTAAGGCATTCCAAAGATGCCTTTCGATAGCCAAGAAAGAAAAAAAATTACAGAAATGACTTACCAAAATAAATCGCTAAGGATTCTATAGATAAACTTGAACAGATGTAGCACAGGACCTAATGACAAAGAACATGTCCGAGGACAACATTGACGTGATAATGGGACAATGGAACCCAATAAAAGCCGAAGAACTGACTACTGTGATATAAACTGTGATAGCCTTACTAATATTAAGAAAGAACACACTGTGATAGAAAGCGGCAAGGGCAAAGGTTTTGTGTACGCGGAACTTCAGGAACTTCTCATTGTCTCGACCTATTTCTCACCAAACGGCCTCATCGAAGATTTCAACGAATTATTACAAAATATTGAAAACCGCATGAGAAATACCAGAAAGGACATCGTGCTAGGTGGAGATCTAAACAAATGTAATCGGATCCAAAGATACCAACCCAAATATTTCAAGAATGGATAGTAGCAAACAACCTGGTCATTATGAATGAGGGAAACACCCCGACGTTTAGTAATGCAAATTGAACCTCGGTAATAGACTTCACAGCAGCAACAGAAGGTATCTCTCTGAAAATCAAACACTGGAGGGTGGAGACAGACAAAGAGAATCTGAGCGACCATAAGAACATAAGGTTGGAATTAGAACTTAACAGAACAGCTGAAAAAACGGACACAGGGCAAAAAGAATGGTACATAAAAGACAAAGAAATTAAAACCTTCACACAGGAATGCAAAGACAGATTTTTCAACATCACCGAAATATCCCCGGAAACACTAATACAAATCATCACAGAGGTAGCTGACAAACATTTTAGAAGAAGGTGACTGCATACAAACGGACACTCTCCGGTGTATTGGTGGAACGAAGAGATCGCCTGAACAAGAGCTTCGTGCACACACACCAGAAGGAAACTAACGAGGGCAGGAGGAAGAAATGACGCGCGGGAACACATAAGGGGACTCATAGAAGAACACAGAACCAAACTGCTCCCACAGAAAGATCCGATAGCATGGGAAGAAGTGAGAAATGTTGAAGAAAAGACATCACCTTTTTTGACAGAAGAACTAAATGCAGCCCTGAAAAATATTAAAAAGAAAATGACAATAGCATGCGCTAAGGAAAATCTGCAGACATTCCTTAATCTATATAACCAGTGCCTGGAAAATGGAAACTTCCCAAAAATATGTCCAAGCTTATCCTTATAGAGAAACCAAAAAAAGAACCCGGAGGGCCAAACGACATACAGACCTCTCTGCCTCATCGATTCAGCAGGAAAAGTACTAGAAATGCTCATTAGGAATAGGCTCCAGGATGAAATGAAGGCGAAGGGACTAGAACACGAGGACCAGTATGGATTTACTTAAGGAAAATCCACAATAAACGCTATAACAAACATCAAACAGACGGCTGACCATACAAAACGCAAAGCATATCAACACCGAGAAACCTGCCTAATGATCTTGCTACAGGAGGAGGCATATCGTACTACCTTATTAGAATTATAAAATCTTATCTGAGTGAAAGAAGCATTGTTCTTCCAAACGGTGAAGAAACGGTAACAACCTGCGGCGTTCCCCAGGTCTCCATACTGGAACCTACCTTGTGGAACCTTTTTACATCCAGGTTTTGAACACCAAAATGGGACAGGGAATAAAACTGGTTGCATACGCAGACGACCTTGCCGTGGCGGTTACGGCGAAGAACGAGGCACAAATCGTTATGAGAGGGGAATCTGCGACTAGAACAGTAATAAAGAAACTCGACGAGATGGGCATTGCGGTGGCGGCTGAGAAGACCGAAACCGTGCTACTAGTTGCACGAAGAAAAAATGACATGTGACAATCAGCATAGCAGAAAAGCAGGTCACTACATCGGATGCTGTCAAATATTTGGGAAAAAATATAGACAGGAACCTTGAAATGAAGGAAAATAATGGAAAAAGCGAATCACATGATGACCCTGTTATACAGACTGATGCCCAGAGTAGGCGGACAAAAAATGAGTAAGTTCAAAAATTACTCGAACCTACTAGCCCGCATTAACAGAAGACTGGCCGTGATGATAACATCGGCATACAGAACGGTCTCGTCTACAGCAGTAGAATCTATAGCGGCTCATACCCATCGATTTGCTGGCTCAAGAAAGGGTTAAATGCCACGAACTCGGAACGACGGAATATAAAAATGTAGCGAGAATGGATATAATCCAGAAATGGCAAGAAAGATGGAGAGAGTATGACGGATGGACCAAGGTATTCAATAGGGATCTGGCGCATGGATTGACAAAGACTTTGGGGAGGTGGACTATTACTCCACGCAAGCACTGACAGGACACGGAATATTTGGAAGCTATATTACGAAAATAGTAAAGCAGGAAAGTGACAGGTGGGGGTTCTGCGAGCAACCAGATATACCGGAACACACCATCTTCAGATGTGAGGGGCTTGAAGCAATCAGAGTTCGATGTGGAAGATCAATCAGCATAGAGAACATAAGGGAGGTCATGCTGGAAAATGAAACCAGTTGGGAGGTCATCATACGGATGTTGGGAGATATGATGAGAGCAAAGGCGGACGAAAAGAGGCGCCGCAAAAGGGATAATTAGACAAAGTGGAGGTAAGAGAGACACCCTGAAGTAATGCCCGAATCCGACACTATCCAGCCGCCAAAGAACAGGCTGGATGTCTTTAAAAGATGTTCCCAAAAAAAAAAAAAAAAAAGTTATATGGCCTTAAGAAGAGATTGCTATTGGTCCTTTCTGGGTGGAAGGTTCCAAATGAGTTGTGATCCTTAGGAGGATAATTGCATGAGCATGGATGGCGACACTCTCCATGTCGATTTTATATTAATTTAGTTCGGAGACGATACATGATACATCTGTTATTGATCTATACCGAAAACCATCGATTTTTTACTATGGTCACATTATCTTTTTCTGGATGCTTATGAAACCATGTATATTCTAGCTTAGCATAAATAAGTTCAGTTATTTAGCGGGTTTGTATTCGAGAAAACAAATTTATGTACAGTTTTTGAGTAAATGGGCTTAAAAGATGGTAAGTATTGGAAACGCATGTAGCTTTATGAGTCAACGTTATCAATCGATACTGAAATAGCCAAACTGTGGGACAGGAATGTTGAAGTCTAGGATCAGTGGTCAGCCGAGATACATTTTTTTTTTCCCCCATTTCCACAATTTGACTATTTTAGTATATCGATTGATAGGGTTAAGCACCTACCTCATAAGCTACGCATCCGACAACATCTTTTAAGCCCATTTACTCAAAAAACTGTTCATGGAATCATTTTTGTTCAATGATAACTTTTAATCAGAATATCGACATCTACCCAATTTTATAAATTCAGCTAATTTGACAGAAAGCCATTTTCCATAAGTTTTGTGCGGGGTCCTTTGAGCCCTTTTTACTCTCGTCTATGGCCGTGGACTGGACTGTGGACTGGTGAAGTGATGAAGCTTCTGGGTTGAACGTAGTTCCTTTAGCGGTAAACTCACCTTTTTATTGGCTGTTGACGCTCTGAGATTTTAGTTTGCTTATTTCTTTGTTCGGAACTTATAATTAAGTGTATACTGAATGTTTTGCTTCTCGCGTAACAACCTTATTGTACGTGAATTGTCAAGATCTGAACATTAACACCGTTCAATGATTTCTCTAAAATTACCTGAGCTAATGCGTCGTCTTTTTCAACTTCTTTCAGAGAAATTCCGTACTTTGTCTTGTGTTAACTCAAGTTTCCCAACTGCACATTGACTCCGTGAAAACCAGAAATTTGTTTTCAACTAAATTTATTTGTAATTCGCGACACTGTATCGAAGATTGTTGTTGTTCTGCTTCCCATATAAAAGCCTTATTTTTCCTTGCGCTGGTAATGATAAAATAATGCTATTTGAGCAAAATTTTCACATATTTTTTAAAATAGCTTTCGAGTCCTATAAATTGACGTACTTCTTGGACATTTCTTGGAGTTGGAAACTGTTCCACTACTTTACTTTTCTCTGACCCAGGACGAATTCCTTCTGTGCTAATTTCATGCTCCAAATAATCAAAAATGACATTTATTCAACTTAAATGTTCCTCCAAAAATTCTAAATGCTTCAAAGATTTCTTTTAATGCTTCTCTGCTAGAATCAAAATTAAAACTTGGCACGAGAATATCATAAAGATAAGCTAATGCGGTTATATGATTACCAGTTAATATAATGTGATTAACCGTTTTTTGGAAAACGGCGGGAGCATGCACCAATCCGAATGGCATACGCAAATATTCTTCTTCAGAGAAATTTCGTACTTTGTCTTGGGTTAACTTAAGTTTCTCAACTGCACCTTTCCGTGAAAATCAAAAATTTGTTTTCAACTAAATTTATTTGTAATTCGCGACACTGTATCGAAGACTATAAAAGATAAACTAATCGCAACTTTATGAACATGTTCGACTTGAAACATCAATTCCTGTTTTTTTTCCATGGCAATCAGTGTATAATTTGTCCCCAGTTCCGCACAGAATATATAAATTTTGTTCGTTTTTCCACGAACTTTATCGAGCCTATTAAAGCCCCCTAATGTATATATTTTCCGTGAAACCTAACCTTTCATTAAACCGCTCGGTGTATGAAAAAAAAATTGGTTTCAGCCTCAAAAGTTATACCTTTGCAAGAAAAATGTTGGTATTCAATTACATTCCAATTTAGCCGAGGAGCATAAAGGCAAAAAGTAACGAACAACCGATAAAGCTGGAAATAATTCATTGATTTTGGGATGGATATCCAGACCCCGTTTATTTGTCTTTAATATTGCTATAAAAACGTAATATGTTTTATGTTCCGAGGCCCAGTAAAAGGCTATAAAGTAAGATATTATTGGATATTTTATCTGCGTTCGTGTGAGGAGGGCGCTCGCTGCGTCCAAATAGATTTTAAGTATAAGTTTAATATTCTTTTATTCGCTGACAGCCCAGTCGAGGTTTCCTAATTTTTCTCGAGATATTACTTTTTATATACCGAAGCCCCAAGTGACGGTTATAGGCCTTTCATGTGGAATATTGAACGTGAAATGGAAAATTTATTAACTTTTTCGAATTGTGTATAGTATATCCGTTTCTATAAGAGTGCTAAGGAATATGTTACATTCGTTCGTGTACACAATTGTGGAATTTCTTACATTTGAAATATTTTATAAGAAGAAGAGACAAGTCCATCCAATCGACAAAAGTGCCCATTATTATTTTGTTCTGAAATCATAGTTCAAAACCCACTCATAAAAATTGGATTGTTTCAATTCGCTCTTTCAAAGCTCTCCTCAACCCCACTCGAAACATTCAAATTGTATTTTCGCTTCGGCAAATTTCCGAAATAGGAACGAAATTAAAACGTTTCTTTTGTTGGCCCACCGAATATAATGTATGCTTTTATAATATAGCCAGAGCCAGCTTTTGTGTGTTAGGTAGGTATATGTACATAAAGAGATATTTGATCAAACAGCTTTTGTGCAATTTAAAGCAGCTTTTTATTTTTAATAATTAAAACATTTAACATGTGAAGGAAGACCCACCTATATACGTTTTGAATTATTGTGATGACAGAATTTAAATTTGTGTTGTTAAATTTAAATTGTCAGTGTTTGTTTTTTTATATTTGTAGAAATCTATACCGGTATTTGCTGATATCCATTTTATATAAGCTGTAACTTTAGTGTAGACCGAATGGTTGAAAGTAAACTTGCAGATAGGTAAAAATGCTAGATGGCTGGTGATGCCGATTTGATATTTTTGTCCGTTTCTTTGAATCACTAATGGCCCACCGCTGTCACCCTGAAAAAAGAGTAATTACACCAGGTTTAATTTATATATTTGAAAAAAGAAAAACGACAAAGTAGAAGAATGCAGAAGGAGCATATAGTTATGTATTGGATAGCGTACGACTTACTCTCTCAAAATCTACAAAAGCTAAATTATACAAAACTGAACAAAGACAGATAAATTATTACTTCGTAACAGAAAAACATGAAAATTTTCCACTTTCAAGAAAAAGTAGTAAAAAAACGTGAAAACGCTCATTCAACCTGTTTGAGGCCATAGAAAGATTCTCGTGAAAGAGAAACATTGTGTTTATTTTTATCGTAGTCGTTTGTAATGTAAAGAAATGCAACTCTTCACGAAGTTTTTCATATAGGAAAGCTGTTGTTATATTTCGCCTCTTTATAGTTTTTGACTACCTCACCTCTAACATCAGTTTTAGAGCTGTTGAACTGACTACTAGACTAAATGTATCGTCAAACTCCATCCTATTAAAATTCCGGTCGTATTATTTCTCAAATATAAATTATATTATTATTTTCGCGCGTGACCTTGCCGGCAAAGTACCAATTCCGTACGCCCGAACGCACATTGCACTTAACGCATTTTTTGGAATTTGGAGATAACAATAGATACCGACGCTAGGCTAGCCGGGACAGTACGACAGTGGTACAGCAGCAAACTAGCCGTCCTAGACCCAGCGGTGTTCCTAAACTTTTAGACTAGTGACCAGCCGATCCGACCGATGTAAGCCAACACCAGCCGTAACCGTAAGTAACAGTCCTCATTAGTGTCGCGCTTCGCATCATCAGGTATTTTTTTCAATTAAATAAGCTTCACACCAAAGCAATAGAGATTTTCTCCCGAGTACCTTGGACGGGTAATCGCTATTGCTTTTGAACTCTCTGGCCCGAGTACCTTGGACGGGTAAGGACTCTCTTTAACGGAACTCACCCGAGTACCTTGGACGGGTATTCCGAATGAGAGATTTTCGCCTGGTACTGTGGACAGGTAATCTCCTCCGAAACTTATACAGGGTGTTAATGAATAGTGGGATCAAACTTCTAGGATAAATAATACTCATTAAAATAAGAAAAAAGTTAATAAAAACTTAGGTCCGCGAATGCTTAGTTTTCAAGATACAGGGTGTCAAAGTTTGAAAAAAAATCGGTTTTTTAGCTCAAAATCCCTTTTCCAATTCTCTTTTTTTAATTTTGGCAGGTTTGTTTGTGATAACAAAAGGTATCTTTTGACTGTAATATGACTTGCTTAATCTGAAAGAAATATCAAAGTTATAAAAAAATAGTGACATGTGTTACGATTAATTTATCATTTACGTAACATGTTCCATCTCTTCTTATTTTCATTATAAAGCTGTATTTTTTTCATTTCAGAATTCAAAATAATTACCAATATTCTAAAAATATCCATTAAATTCAAATTTAAATTCAAGTATTACAAGTGCTGCCATCTATCTACATTTGCGTAAAGTGCAAGTATCAAGAATAGATTTTTTAGTACTGCCATCTAGTGCCCGATGATCGATCTATATTTCAAAGTATGATTTCTTATTTCGCATTTGGCAGTTATTTGTATTTAATTGAAAGAAATTATATTCATCTCACTTTTAGCAAATGGATATATTTCTGTCCTTTTTTACCTTCTTATTTTTTAAATATTCATTTTTGGCTTAATGATCCAATTAATTAACAGTCTTTTATCTTTGACATAACCTTAATTTAGATTATTATAATTTGTAAACAATTAAAATATAATTTATTCCATGCGGTCTTTTCATTGTGTTTTCATTTTGAAGTGAATATGGTCTTTGGGAGTGTACTCGTTTGATTGGTTCAAACTGGCTGGAATGCAGTAAGTATAAAAAAACACAGGTTCGTTTTCCTGCTAGCTTGGTTCTCTAAAACGATTTCTTCTTGAAGAACACTCTGGCCAGGCAAGTCCTCTATTTTTTTTAAATAATTTATGTGCTTTGAATTTTTGGATCCTGCCCTATAGATTTTTCAATATTCAAATTATCCTATCTTTATTAAGCTTCTACTGCTACCTTATCTTATCTGTTTTTTGAAATATAAATATTATATTTTAATTTTTTTTTATCTAATTGTTGACTTCCATTTTGTGTGAATTACTTTGTTTATTGGTTAGTGCCACGTTTTGTTGTAATTGGTAAGTCAAGACAAGACAGTTTGGTTTTAAATAGGTACTGCTGCTCTGGCTTTCAGAATCAATTTTTAGTGTGGGAAAACTGGACCATTTGCTCTAAATAGAGTCGGTGAAAACCAAATTTGTGAGTCCATCCCCTTTAATCCTTTATTGAATCCAGACAGAGGCCTGAACAGCCATTTTCTGCTTGACTCCTTAAATTATTATCTTAACTAGAGGGTGTAATTTTTTAATAGAAATCCAGACAGGTCAAAAATTCAGTTTAAAAGTTTTAATTAAAACATCTCAAGAATTTTGACACATTCTGGATTTGATTAATTTCAACCCTAGGTTTATCTCGAGGTTTATCTAGTATCTGTGGTAACTAACTTAATTCGAGGTGGGAATTTTGTCTATTTGGGGAGGAATCCAGACATTTGATATCTTAATTTTTTTACTTACCTTATTTTTGCTCATATTTTCTCTTGTATTTTTGCCTGCCAGAGCTGTTTTTCAAGGAAGCAGCATTTTGCTCGATTGTAACGAGCATTCTAATTTATTCTTGTTATTACCTTATTTTTTTTCTATTATCTTACCATTGATTTGAATTATTTAATTGGTTTTTTTTTTATATTATAGTTATTTATGTATCAAGGGAATTATGCAGGTGTTAATACCCCAGGGCAACGTTTGTGTCCCGAGGGCCTCCGGCCCGAGGGACACCAATTCTGTCTATTTTTATAAAGGAATAAGCCATAAATCAAAATTTCTATTTTTTGTCAAAGTGTTACCTATTCAAGGTAAAAGCGGGAGGTATGGAAATCCTTAACTCCCTTGGGAGTTATGATATCCTTAACTCCCTTCCTTAACTCCCTTGGGAGTTATGAAAATCCTTAACTCCCTTGGGAGTTAAGACCCTGTTTATGATTATCGTAACCAAGGTATTATATGGTTTTAATAGTTCAGTAGGATATAAAAATATTAATTTTTTAACTTGCAATAGTTTTTCATACCTGATTCTGTTGAAGGGGAGTGTCTGTACAACAATCATTTTATACCAAATTTCAAATTCAATTTCTTTTCCAAAACACTCACTTTTTGACAGAATACAGGATTTTAATGTTCCAAATATTGGTGAACCTGATACTGCCTTATTCTTTTCTGGGTACCTACTCTGCATAAAGATCACTGTTTGGAGTCTGGATCAGCTGAAGTGACGTCACCCCAGCAATCTACCCTCTTCCTGGAAACAGGAAACAACACCAAGAGCTCCAGTTCACGAAAGTGAAACCCCAACACCCATTGAAGAGCTCCGGATTGGAAAGGTACATACTAGGTATCAGATTCACCAAGAAAAATCAAGCTGTTAGCAGTGACATTTTACATATTTTACATAACATTGTATGTACACAAAATAAAATTATTGTTTGTTGGATTTTTGAGTGGTTTCATTTGCACATAAAGGGACTACACGTTATCTTATTTAATTTTTCTTTGAATTCACGACCCTGGGTTATCTTTATCTTAAAGTATACAAATCTCGCAGTTTATTTGTAACACATGCTATTTTTTTTCTGCTTCTACCAACGTAGTTGCCCTCTGGGGTACCACTAGAATAATTACGGTAAATCTAATTGAATCAAAAAATGCCTTTTGTTATTATTACACACAAATCTGCCAGGTTTGAAGAAATTCGGGAAACGGATTTTGAAAAATCGATTTTTTCAAACTTTGACACCCTGTATCTCGAAAACCAGGCATTTGCGGACCTATGTTTCTATTCACTTTTTTCTTATTTTAATGAGTACTATTTATCCTAGAAGTTTGATCCCACTATTTATTAGCACCCTGTATATTTCGTGTTCGTAAAGTCGAGGACTGGTGCTTCTGTAGTTACTTTTTGTGGCCTCCGATCCGTACATGTAGCTGGGTCTCCGAAACATTATCATTACTGTAAGTTGCTACCATTTTCGTACCGTGTACCGTTTCCCATCTACTCATAGTCCGGATTTAATTTTCATTGCTTGCAACATAACGTTTTCAAATCGCACACCGCCGCATATAACACACCTCCTTACACTCGTTTCTGTATTTCCCGGATCTTACTCATTAGTCATTAGGGTGAAGTTAATAATTAGGGAGTTGCTGCGTAAATGTTTTGCCGTTATACAGAGTTTTATTTTAAGTTGAATTTTACTGTTTTCCTGCATTTCCCCCAACCCCGAACTTTTCAGGAATCTTACAGGGAATCTGGTCAAGCAGCTATTGGGACCCCTGGGTTACCGTTACTCCACTGTAACAAGCTACCTGGTGCACGTGGGCCTTCAACCACTTTAATCCTGAGGGTGGCGCTCGAGGCAAACCGTTGGATAAACAACCGATTATTAGCCCGCATCGACTACGCAACGAAAAGCGCCTAACAAATTTGGCGCCCGAGCAGGAACGTGTTGATGCTCCCGCCAATACCAGTTTAGCCGTATCCAGACCAGCGAATACTGTCTCATAAGGCCGTTCTGCGGAATTCGGTAATACGCATGTGCAGTGAGTTGATTTATACCTACTTTTTGACTAAACCGAGGCTGCTGAGTACAATAACCGAGACTGCAAGTTCGCCGGCCTGGTAGTGTCTGAGATATCGATGTTTTAGTGTCGAATTAGACGAAATAGAGGTTTTCCGACATTTGTGGGCTCTGAACAATAAACCTTAGGAGGAATCCATTTTATCGATATAATAAGACCGAGGCAAAACCCAACCGAGATTCTGCTTCTACGAATTTGGCTAAAACATGATTACCGGAGGTGCCTCAAATGATGCTTGAAAACCACCACGTCCGTGACGATCATCAGCACCCATACCACTACTTCACCTTCTACTAATGTAGCACATCCACCCACAACCGTTAGCACTAGCATGCCTGATCCGTATGCCAGTGACGTACGAGTGAGCTGGGTATACCAGTTGAAAAAGGACGATCTGCTTGTCGAACTGAGCAAAAAACCGTCCCCTGAACCCTAAGATGCAAGAGATAATAATTACCAGGGAAGTCGAAACAATGCTGGCAGATGGCATAATTGAACCCTCAACCAGTCCATGGATTTCACTAGTGGTCAATGTCCGTAAAAAATATGGCAAGTATCGGTTCTGTATTGACTTCCAAAAAGCTAATACCATTTCCATAAAGGATGCGTACCTCTTGCATCTATCATCCTACATCCTACATCCTACATCAATGCCATTTTGGATAAGCTCCGGCGGGCCCGCTATAATTCCAGCATCGAACTACAACAGGGTTACTGGCAGATTCCTCTAACCAACGATAGCAACCCCATAACTGCATTTACCGTACCGGGCTTAAGCTTATTTCAGTTCAGAGTGATGCCATTTGGTCTGCATTCCGCCCCGGCCACTTTCCAGAGGTTAATGGATAGCATTATTGGACCTGAACTCTATTCTCAATGCTTCGCGTACCTTGACGATATTATCGTGCTAGCAGAAACGTTTGAGGAGCATCTCAGCAACCTAAAAGAGGTAGTCGAGTGACTCCGCCAACTTAAGACTGAATCCGGATAAATGTCAGTTTGGCCGTAAATCTCTACGATACTTGGGGCATTTGGTAACCTCTGACGGAATCCGAACCGATCCTGAAAAAGTCGCTGTCATTCAACAGCTTCCACTCCCAACCCATTTGCGAAGCTTAAGGCGATTCTTGGGTGTTGCCTTTTGGTACCGACGGTTCGTTCCTCTTTTTTATTCAATGAAAAAACCAACAAAACGAATATGTTTTTATCAACAAAACCGTTTTGGTTATTCATAACCATTTACAACTCGATTAGTTCTTACCTTGCAAGCTTTACCCTCAAATAGAGTCGAGGTGCAGCACAATTGAGTTGCGTCTTTGGTTGGATCAATGAAGCATTTATCCGGAGTATTGACGTGTAAAATCGCCTTCCTAAGTCTTTCTGGTTTTCTTGAAAAATCTAGAAAGCCAAACTTTTGGGATATCGAATATATAATCGCAACTGGCACACTATAATGTCACGGCCAATAACGAAAATAGATTGAATTACGAAGATGATGATGATGGCTACAATTACCGTTGATAAAGCCAAGTCCTGTAAGGTAAACAGTTTGTCCTAATAGGTTTTCACTTGTATTTGTGTGTAGCCTAATGGAATTCACCAATGAAGCTAAAAAAAAATTATTTGTGACAAAATATTAGTTGACAAAAATCAAACCTACATAGTTTTACAAATCTCTTTAATTTAATTAATCCAATATCATGACTGGCACTGGATTCAAAATAAGCTTTATGGATAATTGTCTCTTTAACATCCAATTTTTGTCCACCTCTCAAATCAGAATATATACTTCCCACAGCAACTTTAAGTAAAGACCTAAACACAAATAATATATTGAAATCCATTCGATTGGAGTCATCACATTCAACCAGAGTTGCACTCTACTAACAAAGTTTACAAGCAACAACAAACTCTAATCCAATAGTAGTTTAGTTAAACTTACGTAGGAAATTGTTTGCCATCTTGTTCCAAACAATGCGCCGCAGTCAAGACCCATCTCGGATGTATTAAGCTGCCACCGCAAAATATTAGCTCGGTGCCATTTACTTGTGCCAGTAACGCGGTCTGATGGGGAAAATCGCTTTCTGACGGTTCAATTGGTTTATTGAAACCCTGAAATAAAGTAGTTCGATGTAGTAACTATAGAGTTTAATGAGGTAACTTTGATCGGATGTTTAAATTTGTCATTAACAGTGTAGGAGCTGACTGACAGAGTCCTGTAGTTCACAAACTTAAAGTAATTATCCTTATGAATAGAGATAATTTCAGTTAGAGCTTTTGAAAGACTGAGTTTACAAATTTTAGCAGATAGAGTGCATGTTTGTCCGGAAGAGAACTAATGACTTCGCTTCTGGTGTTTCTAGTTACAGCTAGTAGAAGTTGTTAAGGGATGTTTGGCTATAAAAATTTCATCCATTAACACTGCTTACAAGTAGCGATAGGAAAAAGTATTCAAACAGGGACAGTAGACAGTAGCATTCCATTCAGTCCATTCTCATGCCTATTTTAATCCAGAGAGCATCAATTATCCCTATAAGGGTCAGCTAATCTCATTTGGAACCCTCACCCAGTACTCCATGTGAACAACCAACCACGTCCAAGATCCCTTGTCCTATTAGGTATAGTAAAAACGTGATTTTTTAACTGTGATCGTCCGACTATGTTTTTAATTTGTTGAATTTTCACTTTCAACTTTGATGTGACTCATTGTTCACCTGACAAAGTAAGTAATTCACCTCAACTTCGATGTGACTCACTGTTCACCTGACAAAGTAAGTAATTGACCTTCATTTATCAGTCTACTGAACTGTCAACGCCGCTGGTGACCCTAGACAAGGTGAAGTATGGATCCTATACATAGAGAAAATAAAGTGGGTGCAATAACACAGCCCTGTTAAACGCCTGTATTTATTCGAAATGACTCTTCTTGTCCATCGTTGCGTGACAGTTGCATTTAGATCATCATGCAACAGGCGGAGTAATCCAGGAACATAAAGAGTAGTAGGTACATCCTCTATCGAGATTTTTCACCTGCTTTTTATGTTACCACCGCCACCTGGTTGCGACGGTTGGGCAAGGGAGACTTTGTTTTAGCACTGGTAAAGGCCTTTTTTGTACTGCGGTAGCGTGCCACCAGGGACTTTGTTTGAAGTACCACTGAAAATCTAAGAATGAACGGATACTTTTTAGTAATCTGATTAGATTGCATCTTCCAGGGGCCTTATTCTGTAAGGAACGAACCGTTCGATTCGGTAGAATTTCTTCGATTGTGACGTCATTTTCGGTTTGGTAGCGCGAAAACCAAACCGAAAATGACGTCACAATCGAAGAAATTCTACCTAATCGAACGGTTCGTTCCTTACAGAATAAGGCCATGTGCGGGTTCTTGCTACCTGAGCTGTACGCAGTTAGTTGGAATGCTAGCTCGGGGTTTTCCAAAGGAAATGAAAGAATTAGTTTTTCTTACTAAACTCTAACAATGGTTTATTGAACAAATGGTAAATCTTGGTAAGGAAATGAAAGAAAAGCAAAGAATATACAGTAGGGTATTAACAATATTTACTGAAATGAAAGAAAATACATACGGATATTTGGAATGATAGGGAGTGAAATCAATGAGCGTCCTGTATAGGGCATTCCTTGATGGTACAAGTTACATGATAAATTGAAGATTAAAAGATGCATAAAATAAAGACTAGGTTATAATTCTTAGTGGGTAAAAGTCACGGGCGTCCTCGACAAGGAAATGACAAAACCGCCTTATTCAGGGTAAGATACATGGTGGAAAAGAGATTTGAATTGTGAAGCTAACCCATCACACTCTTTCGGAAACCGACTGATAACCCTTGGCTCTTGACACGGTTTCGTCAGAAATTTAGCGACTTAATCTCGCTGGGCAAAAAAGCCAATTAATTTTATCACGAAGCAAAAAAAAAAAAAAGGATTTTTAGGCCGTTTTGTTACAATAACCTTGTTCCCAACATTTTTCCAGATTTTGCTATTCTCATTCAAAAATCATGTGTTCGGTTCACCACTACCCAAGAAGAAAAATTTGCAATCAATAAATGGCTTTGTTAACAAGACAAAACCTAATTCATTATTTACTTGACGCTGACATTCTGTTCTGTCAATTCTAATGTCTATCCTGAGGCATTATTAGAGAGATATTGCAAGTGCTTGCCTTATTAAGGCAAGCCTTATTTCGACAGCTGGGCATGCGCAGTTTCCGTTTGGAATAAGGACAGCCTTATTAAGGATAAGGATCTGCCTTATTTGGGAGAAAATAAGACCTGCTTTATCTTTGCCTTATTCAAAAGTTCTTAGTCGATCGGAGATGATCGGTAGGAATCGCGAGCTGAGTTTTGTTATGTTTTGTGTTGATAGCCATAGATTTTAGATTCATAATATCAAATTTTCACTTTTCTTGAATTTTTTCTATCCAAACTTTGAGAAATGGGGCAAAATGAAAACAGCATCGATGAACAGAAAAGGGGCGGACTAAAGGTTTGTTTGTTTGTGTCGCACTAACTTGAACTACGCTGTATATTTCAGATTATATCTGCCATAATACCATATAAAACGCTCACAAACGAACGCCCCATAGCAGGAAGTGCTGCCCCGAACAACTCAAAAAAACATCAAGGTTTACATATACGATGAACTGGTTTTGCTTAGAGAATTTGTGTCATTTTCCTGCCACTGTTCTACGATTTTACACGTACTGTATAAATATTTTGAACAAATAATTCCTTATTTTCCAAATATCTTAGCATATATTCCACATCAGGAAGAAAACACTTCAGGTTCAAAACCTAAAAAATAAACATTAACAAAAATTCAAGATTTTCAGGTTAGAAATAAGGCATCAACTACTAAAGTCGTTTCTGGAAATTTGCAATATCTGAACTTGTCATTCGAAGTAAGGAAGTGACCTATCGCGTCTAGATAAGGTTTTAGCCTTATTAAGGCTGATTTGCAATATCTCTCTATTCTTGACTTGACTTCACCTAGGTAGAAAATTTGACATTGTTAACAGTTAATGCACTGTTTAATTTTCAACACAGTCAAATTTTCTCTCGAGAGAAAGTCAAGAATAAGGCCTCTGATTCGACTCTTTTGTATCACAATTCCTACCGTCAAATAGGGTAATTCAGTACTTTTCTTCGTCGTCGTTTTTTATCTTCACCTTTTGTATCAACTGACTTTATAAAGACTATACCAGATTGATCTGCTACATAATTTTAGACAAGGCCTTGTATAAAATAGGTTCTCTTTCTGCATAATTAGTAAGCAAGATGATGTCCTAACAGGATTTTTTTACTGTAAAGGGATTCCAATTACTGCAATTCACATTAATTTGAACAATTGATACTATACTTACATTAACAATAAATCTCCCTGCATTAAATTGCACACATTTTACGTTCCATAAATTACATAGAATCACTATTAACGCAATAGCAATCCTGTACATGTTGTTCGATCATGAAATTCGAACAATAAAACATCGTCCTTCCGTTTTATTAATAAAAAAATAATAACAATAAAGAGCTGATTTTATCCGTTGTTTAAAATAATAAATAACGATTTAATAATTTTCGACAGGATTTCGTGTGCTACCGGTTTATATAGTAGGGGCTGAATATTTCTGGGTCATTAATTTTACGACGCTCTGAAATAATGCCGTTTGTCATTCAATTTTCTGGGTCAGAAACGGATTTGTGACGTGCTCGTAATTTAACTGACGAATCGAAAATTTATTGAGATATTTTACGAAATAACGGAAATTATGATAAACATTGACAATGTATTGTAGCAGTCAGGTAGGTAGGTACTTACTTTAAATATTGTCACATACCTACAGGGCTAGTTTGTCCAGGGAAACAGACATGTAAACAAATCCTCTATTAAAGTCAATTACTTACTTTGTCAGGTGAACAGTGAGTCACATGGAAGTTGAAAGTGAAAATTGAACAAATTGAAAACATAGTCGGATGATCACAGTTGAAAAATCACATTATACTTAATAGGACGAAGGGTTTTTGGTCTTGGGTCGTTGTTCACATGGCTCTGAAATAATACCGTTTGACGTTCAATTTTCTGAGTCAGAAACGGATTTGTGAAGTGCTCGTAACTTTACTGATGATCGGAAATTTATTGAAATATTTACGAATTAACGGAAATTATAATAATAATTGACAATGTATTGATTTTTTTCAGGTTCCCGCAGTAAGGTACTTGAAATATTGTCTCTCTCTAGTGTAATGAATTCGAAATTGGATGCCGAATGATCCCGAAAATAGTTCCGAAATTTTATTCCACGACTAAGATTAATTAGTCAACTCGAGAATTGAAACTCTATCAGTTAATTATAAGGTTTCGTTTATTAAAATAGAAATATAATTGTTTAGCAAGAGGGAAACTTGATGCGTTTTAAAAGATTACTTCGTGTTCTCGGTCTGAAGCCCGGATTCAGAATGTCTCGTCTTCAATCTTTCTTTTCCCAAGAAAACAGCTTCATGGGACGGAGGGCGGCTTCTTCAAATTATCCCTTATAAGATAAGAAGTACCTAACTCTATACAGATTTTAAAGTGCTAAAATGTTTTATTACATGCTATTTGGAAAGTTTGTACAATCATAAACACTAAAATTAACTTAAGGGGCTGGGGCTAAGGGCAATAATTCTCACCATCTGGATAATAAAATAACTGAAGGGTATAGGTATCCTGTCTTTGGCGGCAAGAGTACATTGTATTTATTTATATTTACAATAATTGGGGGTTCTGCAATAGAATTATATAAGAAACGGAAACATCTTTTAGTGAAATTAATGTGAACAGGACATTGGTTGTATAATAATTCTAGCGGCATCGTCTTTGAAACCTGAATATGCAATATAAATATAAAGTACCTACCTACCTATTGAAACGAGGAACTAAACTACACAGATGATGGAATTTGCTTAAAGGAAATGTAGTGAAAATTGTATTAATATTAAAATAAAGAATTTACTAATTCACAACACTAGTTTGTCCAACACATGTTGAAAACACCTCGCTTTATCATATGAGAAGGTTTATATAAAAAAGTATAGGCAGTTCTCCACATGGTTCTCCATCTGACAAACGGAGCAAGAGGATACTACTTGATATCTACTATTGAATCGAGTGCCAACTGGTAGGTACCGACGTATGTGGTCAAGAGAGACTTTTCAAATTATAGCTAGTTGGCTCCCTAATTCAGTGAACTGAGGCTGATTGCTCCTGGGTAACTGGTAAAGCTTTTCTGAATACTCTTGTATTGAATTTTACCAGCTGTGTTTTTCGGGTCAGTAGATTATTGTTGAATAGGATAATTCAATGCTTGATTGATGATAATTCTTCACAACGAGATCTTCACCCCAATATGGGTTCGCCTAGTAATTAGACATTGAGCATTCCTCAGGTTTCAGGAAACAGACCTAATTTCATTATAGAAATGCGGAGTGGCATTATGCACGTTCACAGATAAACTGGGCGAAATGAATATTTGTATTCTGTGCATAGATTATTTCATCAATAGCAGCGTTGATTTTAGGCCATCTTCAGTGCTTCCTGAAAGTAAGGGATATCTTTTTAAGCAATTTGGGGTAATTTATTAATTTTTCAATTTTTCTGAATGCCTTTCTTCATAGATTTCGGCTCCAAATCTGAGAATAATTTAGTGTATGAAGTTTGAGGGATGTTAATTGACCATTAGGATACAAAATCTCAACAAAAAAAAATTTAAATTTCGTCGTTTTAGTAAGAAGGTAGATTTTCGAAAAATTTGAAAGGGCATAACTTTTTCTCCATTGTAGATAGAAAGCTGAAATTTTCACTGAATCTTATCTCAATGAAGGGACTACAATCCCTGAAAATTTCAGCCTATTTGCACTCACACGTCGTGAGATAAAATCGTGTTAAGCAATTTGGGGTGATTTATCAATTTTTCAATTTTTCTGGGTGCCTTTTTTCATAGATTTCGGCTTCAAATCTGAGAATAATTTAGTGTATGGAGTTTGGGGTATGTTGATTAACCTCATAGATAAACCTTATGATTTAGATTTTGGAAAACTTTGGAAGGGCATAACTTTTTTTCTATTACAGATAGAAAGCTGAAACTTTCACTGAATTTCATAACAATCAAAGAACTACAATCCCTGATAGTTTCAGCTCATTTGCACTTATAGTTCCTGAGATAAAATCGTGTTAAGCAATTTGGGGTGATTTATCAATTTTTCAATTTTTCTGATTGCCTTTTTTCATAGATTTCGGCTTCAAATCTGAGAATAATTTAGTGTATGGAGTTTGAGGAATGTTAATTGACCATTAGAATACAAAATCTCAACAAAAAAAAAATTGAAATTTCATCGTTTTAGTAAGAAGGTACCTACGTACTTCGAAGAGCGAATCTTGAAAAAAAAAAGCCTTTAGGCGAAAAATTGGATTGGTTTTCTTCGCTTTTCCTAGCCATACTGATGAGACCTGATATAGGTCGAAACGCGTCTATGGATGGAAAAGCGGAGAAAATTAATCCAAAAACTTTTCTCAAACAGTGGTACCTACGTACCTTATGATTTAGATTTTGGAAAATTTTGAAAGGTCTTAACTTTTTTCTATTATAGATAGAAAGCTGAAACTTTCACTGAATTTCATCTCAATCAAGGGACTATAATCCCTGAAAATTTCAGCTCATTTGCACATATAGTTCCTGAGATAAAATCGTGTTAAGCAATTTGGGGTGATTTATCAATTTTTCTGAGTGCCTTTTTTCATAGATTTCGGCTTCAAATCGGAGAATAATTTAGTGTATGGAGTTTGAGGGATGGTAATTGACCATTAGGATACAAAATCTCGACAAAAAAAATTTTGAAATTTCATCGTTTTAGGAAGAAAATACCTACCTTACGATTTAGATTTTGGAAAACTTTGAAAGCTCATAACTTTTTTTCTATTATAGATAGAAAGCTGACACTTTCACTGAATTTCATCCCAATCAAGGGACTATAATCCCTGAAAATTTCAGCTCATTTGCACTTATAGTTCCTGAGATAAAATCGTGTTAAGCAATTTGGGGTGATTTATCAATTTTTCAATTTTTCTGAGTGCCTTTTTTCATAGATTTCGGCTTCAAATCGAAGAATAATTTAGTGTATGGAGTTTGAGAGATGGTAATTGACCATTAGGATACAAAATCTCGACAAAAAAAATTTGAAATTTCATCGTTTTAGTAAGAAGGTAGGTACCTACCTTACGATTTAGATTTTGGTAAAATTTGAAAGGTCATAACTTTTTTTCTATTATAGATAGAAAGCTGAAACTTTCACTGAATTTTATACCAATCAAGGAACTACAATTCCTCATTTGCACTCATAGTTTCTAGGGTTGGATGAACCCACCGGGATACCGGGAAATTCCCGGTGGGCCGATCGGAGTGTGGGCCGATCTTTAGAACAACAGGATTATCAAGATACCTTCAAACCAAAGTCTGAGATCAAACGGACGGCCTCAATATTATGAAAGCACATAAGAATGGTCAATTCTACTTGTGGCGCATTGAAAAAAGAACAACGGAACATGAAAGAAGTATGAAGTGCTAAGAATGTTTGACAATTGGGCAAATACAGGACTGGAAGCAAATGAAAGTGATGTAATAATTCAAGACTCTGTAGCAAAACGCCCCAAGTACTTTATGTAATTAGTTAGATGGTAAATGGCGAGCGGTATATTGATGGTGTTTATATACTTGGAGCTTGCTATCTTAAATCTGTGGAAGAGGGTCTATTTGCAAGAGAGAGAAACAAACTAATGAGGTGTACTAAATTATATTTTATTTCACATAAAACCCAAAAAAATATCAGCCAAATATCTTTCAAATACTTTACATCCTTCTTTATGTCTATAAAGTCAATACTTCACATCCGTTCTATATTGTTATTTTACGGACCACTGAAATATTCCTACTAAATAAGAAACGCCCTATTCATACTATTTCTCATAAATTATAATGTAACTCATTTTTACTACATCCGAATCATTCCTAATAACTATCATTTACCTAATCAAATAATTCTTTAAAATCTCTAAGTCCTTTATTTATGAAAACCCAAGATAATTACCTATTTGTTTATAAACTAATTTATTCTCATAAATTCTTGCAATGACTTCTACTTGAAACATAAAATTCCTAATTCAAAATTCATTTCATGAACAATAAATTCTTTTAACAACTTTCCCATAATTTAAGACAATTCTATTTCATGAACAAGTTTAATTTTCGAAACATCCTATTTCCTTTTAATTAGTTTATTTAATCAGAACAAATTCTATTATAATTTTCCTTTTTAACAACATTTCAATATTTCAAGAAAACAATTCTATTTTATGTCATCAAATTTCTTTTCAAAATTTCCTATTGCAGTTAATAGTTTATCAGAACAAATTCTATTTTCGGATTCCTATGCCTAGCTAATAAATCCAACTGTTTAATTCATAATTCCAACTCAAAATTGAATATTGTTAAATGCATTATAAGTACTCTTCATATTTTTATTGCACATTTAAATGTCATTATATCTGAAGGTAATTAAAGTTATGCGATAATGTTTCCTTCATAAAACACTCAAGTTATTAATTTCGTTGTAATAAAGTTCCACCGTTAAATTAAAAGTCAAAAGTTTTCTAGTAAAATTCACACAAAGTCATGTTCATCAAAAATAGATCTTGTCACTATAAAGTACTTACATTTTGTCCATAAAACACACGTAAAATTTGTTAATTAATTACTCAAAATATTTAGCTAGCACGCACATAATTTATTGAACGAATTTCAAATGTTATTACTTTCACGATTTTCCGTAAATTTTCTAAGTTAAATTATACCCGAGGCCATAAGCCATGAAAGAAACTTTTCGCGAAACTGGTCAGACTTCAACTCAAATGGACGACTCAACTGTTTTCTGGCAACTATCTCCTCTGCTAACTAAAAACGCGGTTTTTATATCTTTTGTTTCCCCTCCGAAATTCTGTGTCCATGACAATTAAGATGATGCAGTTTCCTTGGAATTTTATATTATTTCTAGTCTAAAATCAATTAATTATGTCGCAATAATCTGATTTATTGAGGTCAACACGTTTGGGTTCAAGAATGCCATAATTCATTCGACTCAATTTTTGGTAAGCGGAAAAGGCCTTGGCTAACAAGTTCATTGATCGGTTAGTTGATGACACAGGTGCTGTGTGTCGAGATACGTAGCTTTAATCTATTTTATTTTAATTTATCGATACAGATTTAAAAATACCGGAATTAAGTTTTTGATTATTTGATAAAAATTAAAATTTTTACAGTAAAGACTTTGTAATTATAGGGTCAAATTTCTGGATCATCACAACTCATTACCCACAATTCATTTTCATATAAAAAAGAGATGCCGCGGCTGTTTTACGGGAGGAATTTAAAGATTTTGGAAGAAAATAGCCTGACTTGAAAAGGACGGAGTTGTATGACCTCTCTGGATCCAATGATGGAGATGAAGATAATGTAAAGGACATAGGGTTGCATACAGGAAATGAATTAGAACTTTCTGAAAAAGTGTTAATCACATTCTCTTTGCAAACAATGTTTGGTTTGCTCTTTTCGTATAACTACAGATTATACATCCGTGCTAGCAGTCATCTTCAAGGCCATTGTATGTATGTATGTATGTATGTATGTATGTATGTATGTATGTATGTATGTATGTATGTATGTATGTATGTATGTATGTATGTATGTATGTATGTATGATGTATGTGTTGGAGGTGTCAGTTGCATTGCGACCAAGGTTGATCTATTGTACCCCTCCTTCTGCTGCTAACTTCGGGTTTCCTGCTTAAAGCAGCCCCTCTAGTCCTAGGTCCTTTAGAAATTTTAGGATGTCTAGCGGTTTCAGGGCTGGAATGTAGTCCTGGTTGGTCTAGCCATTGTTTGTTCCTTAGCCAGTTCTCTTCCTTTGAGGATTTCTTGGAGGTGCGCATTTCCGACTCCGCAGATTGGTTCTGGCCCAGTGAAGGGAGTGACCGCTCCCGTTTTTGCAAGTTCGTCTATGCATTTATTGCCCTCGACTCCTATGTGTCCAGGAACCCAGAGTAGGGCTACTTTGTTTTCCTTCCCCAGCTCATTGAGTTTCGGTAGACATTGCCATACTATCATTTCATCAAGGCCCAATCAGGGCCTTTATTAGTATGTCCTTATTTCAGTGTGTTCACAGGTAGGGTGCGAAAAATGCTTTTCAACACTTTAAGCCATAAAAAATCGGTTAAGGAATCAATCCAGTTACAATAGAAAATTTTGGATGCGTTGATGATAGTGAACTTACATAACGAAATCTTAGGATTGTTGACTTTTGAGAAGATTCTTATGGAAATGTTCAACTTAAGCCCCCCATTAAAGAAAAAAATATCATTCAGATTGTTTGAAATCATCTTGGAAATAAAAAACAAGATGAGAGTTATTTTTAAATTTTCTATTCTGCGTTTTCATTCAGCATTTTATTGTTTTTCCACTGTCGTTATTATATTATTAGATCACATCTAAGTGTGGGGTTGTGCCCCATAAATCCATCAATGTATGGGCCGCTAGACTAAAATTTCCCGGCCCACTTCCCAAAGTTCGTCCAACCCTGATAGTTCCTGAGATAAAATCGTGTTAAGCAATTTGGGGTGATTTATCAATTTTTCAATTTTTCTGAGTCCTTGTTTTCATAGATTTCGGCTTCAAATCTGAGAATAAGTTAGTGTATGGAATTTGAGGGATGTTAATTGACCATTAGGATATAAAATCTCATCGTCTTATGGGAAATTGGCCAAGAATCAGAACCTCCCCCAGTTTGCCATTTTCCAACGTTGGAGTTGACTATGCAGGTCCATTCTCAATTACAAGGGTCGAAAAGAGTGAGGGAGCAAGGTTTCTAGGTAGCTTTTTTCATTTGTCTCGTAACAAAGGCTGTGCACCTTGAGGTTGTTTCAGACCTGAGTACAGCATCCTTTCTGGAAACATTCAAACGATTTATTGCGCGACGGGGAAAACCGTTCAAAGGTTACAGTGATAATGGCACCAACTTCAATCAGCTGCTAGAATTAGGTACTTTTCTAAAGGAAAATTATAGTGCTTTGCAGGAAAAATGTGGTGCTAGCATTAACATAGAGTGGCACTTTATTCCAGCCTATGGTGACTTATGGAAGGCTGGCGTGAAGTCAGCGAAATTTCATTTGTAGCGGGTTTTATCCATAGACATGTTTTATCCAAAGTTACATTCACTTTTGAGATTTTTTTTTCTACAGTAGTGACTGAAATTGAAGCAGTCCTGAACTCGCGTCCTTTAACTCCGCAAGCATCGAAATAATAAATAAGAATATGTGATAAAAGAATTTTCAATTTTACATTGCGGAAAGTAACACGCGTTGCGCGTTGCACACAGGTTACGAGTATTATCCTGATGTCAATGTTTTCAAGTTCTAAAGGAGCCAGATGTAGTCCAGAAACATTACTAACTGGAAGAAACTTCTTTTCTCATAATAAAACAATTAATGGACATTGCAACAAGTTGCTATATACCTGTCAGGATTTTCCACTTAGTTTTATGAAATATTGCGACACCCATTAATTTTTATTGAGGCCTGTTTTTTAGGTTTAAGTCTTCTTTCTGTTGAACCTCAATTCTATTTCCAGTTCTACTTAGATTGATAAACCACAAGTTTAGATGTGATTGTATTTCAATGTTACATTAAATCCGTGTAAATAATTTAAATCTACTCTCGGGCCTAGATTAGTGCGCACCCTTCTAAACACTTTTACCTACATGTAAGTTTTTTTGTTATCCAGTAGCAGTTGGTCTTCAGTATTCAAATTATTTATTTATGTTCAAGTGTACTTTAGAGTACAAATTTTTAAATGGTACAGTGAAGAAAATAAACCAAAATAAATAGTTATCATAGGCGTATATTTCTAACGGAGAAGACATTTGGGTTATTCTTATTAGAAATTGTTGTTTCACATAAGTTTGCGCTATGTGGTGGAAGTGATAGGTTCTACTGAGAAGTTATTGATAGGAATTTTTTGAAATTGTTGCAGCATCCCCGGTTATTGCTGTATGTTGGCATGTGTGCTTAATTTCTTCTGGGGCTGTTGAATTTCTTTGCTCTTTGTATTCAAATCACGGTCAACTAGGTATGTATTAGTAATCTGTATTCGAAATAGGTATTGAATGATAAATAATCGGGAAATGGGCCTCAATAATACTCACACAAAATCAGCTGTAGTACAGACTTCTTGAATCAATCTTCAATTCTAAAAGCTCAACGATTCGTGGCTCTCCTGATCTCTGATATTCGTATTGGAACCCCTGGATACACGTTTCCGAATACCTACTCATCGCATAAAGCGAAAGTCAGAACTCCAATAATTATATTTTCATTTAAGAACAAATTTCCTCAGCCCCCATACAAGAGAATGCGACGCGGGCCCCTACTTCCATTTCCATTTCAATTAAGATAAAATTTGCAAACAAAGAAACCAAATTACGGAAACGCCGAACCGAGTACGCCCTCCGTCCCACACTTCGAACGAGGTAAATACTTGCCTGACGTGACGAAAGGGCGATAAAGTCACAAAAACTTAATAAATGGCACAGCGAAACGAATACAATAAACCCCAAATGGGGGTGTTGCGTAAATAATTTTCATAAAAATCGAATGAATTTTCTAGGTGGCTTGTTTTTTATTTCATGTTAATTCACTCCCCTTTTATTCCTTTAAGGAAGTGATTTAGCGGGGCGTACATGATTTATACGTCTGCAGTTCCTTTTGGAGTATTATTTTGGATAATATGTAAAAAGGTTTCACGGGGGGTACCTATATACATGCTTATACACTTTTAGTTATATTTATTACTTTCATTTCGTATTTACATCTTTACCTGTTCCGGGACTATACCTCTATATATTTAAATTGTAAATTGGACTGTGAAGTGCAAAATAAATTCATCATTTTATTTTGTAATACTTTTATGCAGATGGTGGTTTTCCTATAATGTTCAAAAATAATCTGATGTCACTTTCTACCAATTGATCACTTCCCACTTCGGTACTCTATTCTTGATCCGCATCAAATCGGAAACTTCTAACAGGAACTCTTTCAAGCAAATTAATTATGAGGCAGTTCTGGGAATGATCTGCTGGGTAAGGCATTTGCAAAGTTTATCGGAGCGAGGAAGCAGGTGGAAGAGTTTCTAGTAAGTCTAAGGCAGGAACACTGTGCTACAATCAAACCTGTGGCCATATCATCGAAGCTCTGAATTCCGAGAACTGACATCTGTACATCATATTATATGATGTCTGACCGCCGTATGACTGATCTCAAGTCACAGTAACGAACGAACTGACAAACATTCCCATAACTTATTAAAGTACATCTTCCATCGTATTTGGAAATCTACTATCTTGCACATCCAGAATTTTCTCGAGACTTGTTTGTTTCTCATCGGTTTTGAATTATACCATTATCACGGAGATTTAAAAATTTTCTCAAGCCTTGTCTTCGTGCTTGTTCTTCATGTCTTTAGACTTCCTCTTTTTGTCTTTCTTTCTGTCTTCGGCCTTCTTGTTGTTGTGAAAGTGCTGCAAGCCAGTTTTTTTTCTGTTCGTTTCTCTTTCTGTCTCCGATCATCTAGTTGTTCAAAAAGTGCTGCAAGCCGGTTTCCCGATTTGGCAACATTGAAATTGGAGAGATGAAGTTGGTTTTGACGTGTGTTGACAAAAATTCTAGCCATTCCAAAAATAATGGAAATAAGTGCAGAGAACGAAATGAAAGAAAGAAGAGTGCCCCTTTTTCAAAGAAGAATTAAATTCGTTTATTGGAAGCTATTAATGAAGAGCGCAAATTGAAAATATAGAAACAAATAAATGCAGAAATGCAGAAAAGGTTTGTAGTTTCAATTTGGTTTTATTCTAAGCAGATGGCCTCGCAAAAGAAGGGGCGTCAACATCATACCATGGACCAGAGCCCTATTGTGGCTTAATGAAAAGCCACATCATGGAAGCACTTAACAAATGGGAGAAAGGCCGTCATCATATTTGAGGCACACTCCGGGACTAAACAGTCAAAAAGGTTTATCACCTTTTCAGCAAAAAGAGCTAAACAGCTCATAAATATGAGCAGACCACATCAGAATGGTAGTAGGACTTCTCACTGGCACTGCCTGGTGAGATACCACTTAAGGTTGATGGGCAGGGCAGAGCAGAAGACGATCTCTGCAGATTCTGCTCAGATACAATAGAGACCGCAAAGCACCTGCTCTGTGAATGTCCAGCCCTGCAAGAGGTTCAAATTCCTCGAGGGGACAACACTGTCACCAGAAGAAGTGGGCCAACTGACACCCAGAAAAATAGCTTCCTTCGGCAGAAGTCTACGCTCTGAAGACAATTCAAGATGTAGTCACGTACAAAATATCTGCAAAGGTAGTGCTGAGCAGCTGGAAAGCCGCAACGACTCCCCCCACAATCGACAATACAATGCATGAAATATTCTGAGGAGAAGGCTTGAGAACGGGTAGCTTTAGCTTACAATGCTAGTGGAACGGTTGTAAGAAATATAGATCAATTGAAGCAGAAAAACAATTAAAAAAAAAGGAAGCTTGTATGTGCTTTTTCATCCAGTAGGGCTCCTACAGTCGGCTTTGTTAACCTGAACCGGTCAAAAAATTCTATGTAGTCATATTTTTCAAAACATCTACTCTCATCCTGTATCGCTTAGTATAATTTCATATCCTCTATATCTGAATTGGTCAAAATTTACCATTTTGATTTCGACATGAAATAACCAAAACACAGAACCTGTAATTTAGCACCTTATAGGTTAAATTGCCCTATAAAGTACTCTTTTCAACGCGTAATTGGCCAAACTTGGCACTTCAAGGTAAACGTCACTTTTTCGTAATGGCTCCTTTAAAAACTATTTATGGAACAGATTTTAGAAGTTAAAGGTTCTTTTTAAGAATAAAGTGGACTTTTTTGCGATTATGGAACTGGCCGTAAGTCCTTTACTGACTGCTTATGCAAAATCAAAATAATTATTTGTTTATTAATATAGGTATTACTAACTTCTTTATTAACTAACTAAATTCTTATAAAATAATAATTTCCACATGAAAAATAAAAACCCTAGTTCAAAATTTCGGCAATTAAGATATTATCAATGTTTCTTCATGAACAACAAGTTTCATTTCGAAACTTCCCATTTACAAATAATGGTTTATTTAAATCAGAACAATTACTATTTTCGCATTCCTAGCCAACAAACACAATTATTTAATTCTTATTAGATTCGTTACTATAGCCCTTAAACTTCAATTTGGACAATCCAATTCAAAATTCTTTAATAATTCCTACTCAAAATCGATACTTGTTAAGTGCATTATAAATTCCTCTTTTAATTCTTTGCCAAATTAATTAAAATGTCATTATACTCGAAGGCAATTAAATTTATGCAATAATGTTCCATAGTCAAAACACTCAAATAATTAATATTTATTCAATAAAGTTCCAAAGTTAATTCACTTCATAGTCATTCATCATTTATAAAGTCAAAAGTTTTACTAGTCAAAATCACTCAAGTTTTTAGGCATTAAAAGTCATTGTCAATTCACTTCTTATCATTCAGAATCATTGTTAAAAGTCAGAAAAACATTAATAATCACTAAAGTACTTACATTTAAATTGTCACTCGATTATATAGGTATATATAGGTACATGTCGTTTTAGAACGTCTTTCTTCGTTGTCCGACACCTAATTTCCATCCTTTTCTATCGTCGCAATCCTCTGATAAGAGATTTCTTTCACTCATGGACTTTTGTATGGTCTTCTGCCATTCCAGTTTTGGTCTTCCTCGTTTTCTGTTCGTTGCCAGTGCAGCATTTTTCTGGGCCACCTGTCATTTGGCATTCGTTCTACGTGTCCGTACCAGGTAAGTTGTTTCTTTTGAATGTCCTGGACTATCGTACCTTCTATACCCATTTGCTGTTTTATATTGTCGTTCCTTATTCTATCTCTTCGTGGGATTCGCATGGATCTTCTAATAGCATCCATTTCAACTGCTTCCACTTTTTTCTTTTGTCTGTCTGTAATTCTCCAAGTCTCGGCTCCATATAGAAGGCTGCTCTTTATCATTGTCTCGTATATATTGAATTTTCTCTTCTTCGTAACTTCCTTGCTCCATAATATTCCATCTAGGCATCCTATTACTTTTTTAGCTTTAACTATTCGCTTTTCTATTTCTTTCACGTCTGTTCCGGTGTTGTCGAATGTGATACCTAGATACTCATATTTTTGACATTGCAGAATTTCCTGATCATCGTCCACTTCCAAGTTTCCGTTCTGGTTGCCTACACATAGATATTTTGTTTTATTTATATTAACTCTCAGGCCCCATTCTTGATACTCTTCTATCAGCTTTCTAATCATATATTGCATGTCCTCTTTGTCACTGGCCACTATATGACCTGATCATCTGCAAACTGAAGAGTAAACAGGCACCTATCATTTATCTCTATACCCATTCCATGGATCTTCCTCTTCCAATTTTTCAGTGCTACTGCTACGTATATTTTAAAAAGCGTAGGAGAGATACAACATCCTTGACGTAGTCCTTTATTCACTATAAATGTGTCTGTGCGTTTTTTACCTATCTTAATTCTTGATTTTGAGTCTTTATATAGTTCTTTAAGTGCCGTTATGTAGGTGTGATTGATGTTTGTGTATTCCAATACGTTCCATAGTCTAGATACTGGGACTGTGAAGTATGCTTTTTGTAGATCAACAAATGTGAGGTGGGTTTCCAAATATCTAGCAGATCTGTTTTCTATGACTTGTTTTAGGCAAAATACGTTGTCCGTACCTGATCTTCCTGCTCTAAAGCCGCACTGCTCTTCTTCTTCTTGCTCTTTATAATCTTCTTCAATGAGATCACGCAGGATTCTACCGTATAATCTGCTAGTGTGCTTGTGACTGATGTGCCCCGATAGTTATTGCAATCCAGCTTATTTCCTTTTATGTGAATGGATGATATAAAAGCCGTTTTCCAGTCTTGTGGAACAGGATTTCCATTTAGGCAATTTCTTCTCATTTCTTATCCCATGACTCGTTCTTAGCTATAGTGATGCACATTCTTAGTTGTCTTTTTGTGCCTTTATAAACTTCAAGGTCGTGTTCATTTTTTGTTGTTAGCCATTTCAGATATTTTTGCTTCTTCTGTTGGACTAATAGGTCTATCTTCTCGTTCTACCAGTATTTCTTGTTGGTATTTTTTTCCTTCGTTCCTATTGCTTCTTGGGTGGCTTCTATTAGACTCCTTTTAATATTCTCATAGAGTTTATTTAAGGTACATTCTTCAGGGTTCAATAGTTTGCTATCGAGTCGCCTCTGATATAGAAATACTGCTGTCATCTCTAAAACTGTCAAAATTATAATTTGTTGTATCCACTGTGTCCGTTAGTATGGCATTGGTGTTTTGTTCTTCTGGGTTCTTGTTCGTTTTCCTAAATTGCAACTTTATTTTGGCTTTTACTAAAAAATGATCTAACCCGCAAGTTATTCCTCTTAAGACTCTTACGTCGTTTATCTCTATGTTTGTTTTTTGTTTGCTTATCACATAGTCAATAATAGCTTTTAGGTTACGGGTATTCTGTAGCCATGTGTAGCGGTGAATATCTTTGTGTTTGAAAAATCCATTATTTATTCTAAGATTGTGGGTCTCACAGAGATGTATGAGCCTTTGTCACTCGATTAAATAATTAATTACTCAAAAACTTCTAGAGCACGCACATAATATTGAACGCCTTTAAATGTTTTTTTTTTCGCAATATTCCGTACTTTTTCTAAGTTAAATTAAACCCGAGGCAAAAATAAAAGAAACTCTTCGCGAATTGTTTTATCCGGACTGACATATCAGGTACTGTAGACTTTAACTCAAACTGGACTGGATTGCGAACTGGTCTGACAACTCAACTAACAACTCTTCGCGAATTGTTTTATCCGGACTGACATATCAGGTACTGTAGACTTTAACTCAAACTGGACTGGATTGCGAACTGATCTGACAACTCAACTAACAACTGCCTTCCACTTCTAAAATCGCCTGTTTTATATTTTTCGATTCCCCCACAAAGTATTAATAATTATCCACCAAAATCGTCAATAGGCGGTCGTTTGACCATCAATAAGTCAATTTCATTGGCCGACCTAGATATTATCAAAAAATAATGATGCAATCTATTTGAAATTTTTGTCATTTTTATTTGTTTAAAATCGAATAATTATGTCGCAATATCCTGATTTATCGGGGTCAAAAAAATTTTTGGTTCAAGAATGCCATAAATCATCGATTTAATTACTATGACCTTGCTTTAAAAAGTTCATTGATTTGATTGAGTTAGGAGATGACATCACGCTTGGTGACTAAATAATAGAATTTTTTCAACGTATATAAATATTTTAATTTAATTTGGAGTCAACGCTAATTTTTTTCATTTTCAATTTATCGATACCTACTGATTTGAAATACCGGAAATTCAGTTTTTGATTATTTGATTACATTTAATTTTTTACAGTAAAGACGTTGTATATATCGGAAGGCTTTTATTCTCTACGAACAGCAACTACATAGCAACCAGCAACCGGTCGCAAGTTGCTTGCTTTTTTTGAATAGAAAACTCGCGTTTGACAGCGACTTGACAGCGACTATTGCGCAATTCTCTGCGGTCGCAAGTTACAGAATAAGGCTGCGGGACTATTTTTCCGGATCATTACAGCATGTATCTCTCATCAGGTACACGCGCGATTAATAGAAGGTTTGTAGTCCCTTTATTGAGATAAGATTCAGTGGAAATTTTAACTTCCTATCTATAATAGAAAAAAAGATATGCCATTCCAAAGTTTTCCAAAATCTAAATCATAAGGTAGCTACTTTCTTACTAAAACCAACGCTAAAACGATGAAATTTCATTTTTTTTTTTTGTTGAGAGTTTGTATCCTAATGGTCAATTAACATCCCTCAAACTCCATACACTAAACTATTCTCAGATTTGAAGCCGAGATCTATGAAAAAAGGCACTCAGAAAAATTGAAAAATTGATAAATCACCCCAAACTGCTTAACACGATTTTATCTCAGGAACTATGAGTGCAAATGAGCTGAAATTTCCAGGGATTGTAGTCCCTTTATTAGGATAAGATTCAGTGAAAATTTTAACTTTCTATCTATAATATAAAAAAAGTTATGCCATTCCAAAGTTTTCCAAAATCTAAATCATACTTCTTACTAAAACGATGAAATTAAAAAAAAAAAAAAATTGTTGAGATTTTGTATCCTAATGGTCAATTAACATCCCTCAAACTGCATACACCAAATTATTCTCAGATTTGAAGCTGAAATCTACGAAAAAAGGCACTCAGAAAAGTGCATTTGTGTTCGTTGAGGGTAATCAACCAGTTAAAAGTACTTACATCACTCGGATATCGTCAGTAGGTTAGATTTGAGGTCTTCCCTGCTGGTGATGGGATTGCAAAATTGCTTAATATCTTCTGCAATGGAACTGTTTATAGTTCTGAGTTAGTTTTGAGATTCATTGGCAGGTCGCTTATATATATGAGAAAGAGTATTGTACCAAGTACAGAGCGTTGCGGCACTCCAGTGTATACCTTATGTCGGGTAACTAAGCCCCATTAACTTTAAGCTGATACGTTCGATCGTTTAGCAAGTCCAGTCGGAGGACCAACCCAATACATTGCTACTTTATTATTGACCATTACTTTTTGCATCCAGCCAACTAAACCTACTTGTCTTACTTTCTGAACTGTGCCTATAAAGATTTCCTGCTCTTCATCATCAGCTTCGAATAAATAGGTATACATTTTGACTCATGTTTCTTTTTTCATGACAGTATTTTTGAAAATGACCAAACTTGTTACATGCTTTATGCGGGACATCTTGAACCATGAAAATATCCACAATTGCCACACTGTTTTTTATCAACTCTATTTTCTGAGTTTGTTCTAAAGCTATTTCCACTTTGATTTCGGGCTTAATATTGATCTTTTTGTGAAATAAACTCTCTGTATTTCCTGATTTTTGTGCTTTCTTCACAATAATAACATTTGTCTCAATTTCAAGCTTTTTTGATTGAAGTTCAGCTAACTCCGATGCTCTACAGATATTGAGGCTCTCTTAGCAACCTATCTCTTACTTTAGTGTCCTCTATTCCACATACAATCCTATCTCTAACCAAACTATCTCGCAGATTTCCGAAATTACAATTTTGACTTAGTTTTCTTAAGTCAGTCACAAACATATCAACAGTTTCACCTTGTACCAGCTTTCTAGTAAGAAATAGGTGTCCATTAACAGTCTCATTTTCTTTTGGTTTGAAATGATGTAATAATTTTTGCCAGTCTTTCTTATCATCATCAGGTATCTCTAGTGTGTCATAGATTTCTAGTACTTCCAGCTCCAATTGTATGTAACAAAATAGCAGCTTTCCTTTCAGCTGTTACCTTTGTATTATTTTTCAAACCAGAAACATCCATATAAATGATGGTGAATTATTGCTGTTTCCATTTTTCAAAATTTGTGGGGATATCACCCTCAAGAGACATTTCTTTGGGTTGTCGTAAAGTTTCCATCTTATTTTAATTAGGGAACGTGTGGCTAAGACCGAATTTGACAACTTTCTTTACGACAAAATACTCACGTATTTTGTGAAAAATTCTTCTTCACAACTTATCGTGTCCGCAGCGCCATGTAAAGTTCGGACATTTGGAATAAACGAAATATAATTTCAAAAATTTATTTCAAGCTAAACTGAACTCATTCCGTCACTATATCGGTCACCCCTGCTCTGGCATACCACATATTACTGGTAATTACATGACACTAGATATAATGTGACATTACCTATTAGTAAAGAAAATGACAATGGCAAAGATCCAATTGATGTACCTACGTATCTATTTTAAACAAAACAATGAATCCTCCGACTCCTCATAATATTTCCACTGGATCTGGTAGAGTAATTAGAAAACCATTCAAATTAAATTATATTCAAGTAGAAGAGGAGAATGTATTGTTTTAAAACGCATTCCCTTGAATGTCTGACACAGAACAATGTCTGATGAGTTGTTGTCGAAGGGACGTGTCGTGGTAACGGTTGTTATCAATGAATATTGTGTGAATTTGGGCCGATTTCTCAATATCAGGTCACTCCCCAGGTTAACCATTGCAACTGGACATGTTAACCCTGGAGTTAAAACCAACCCGGAGGTGACTCGCTATTGAGAAACCGACCCTTTGTAAAGAGCACTAACTTATTCATCTGTGGCTCTAATTCTGAATAAAGAAATACTTAAAATGGTACAGCAGTAAGTTATTTGGAAGTCCAGTATCTAACAGTTATGGGCAACAAGTACTATCTCAAGTTAAAAAAAAATAAAAAAATTACCCCAAATACAAAATATTTAGGTCATAGAGTTTTCATAAATAAATATACCCAGCAACAGTAATGGAGCTTAACAATATATTTCCTGACTGCCAATTTTACATAATCAAAATACATAAAATAAACTTAAATATTTGTATAACAACATATCACATATTAAGTACAGACAAACATTTCATAAAATATTTAAAACCTATTTATACTAGACTAGACAATAAAAAGTTTTTAAAAAAAATACATAATTATTCACCCTGTATGTTGATTTGTTAATAGATATAAAATGTGGAAGATTTTGAGTCGATAATAATAACCATGAAATCTGTAAGAGCAAAAAAAATCCTTCACCTTGCTTCACTGAATAAAACAGAAAATAAAAAAACTTATTAAAAATGCCTTTTGTCCTAAAAGGTTCACTTTGTACACTAATTTGTCATACTTGCTCCAGCCCTTTTCTTCTTGCTATAATTCTTTCTCTGGTAGTTCTTCTGAGGTATCCAAAAGGCTACTGTATATAACATAAAATTGGTTAACAACAGCCTAAGCTGATATATATATTTTTTTAAAATGAGAAATTGTATATAATCAACAAAAGAAAATGAGATTCTTACTTAATAATACCAAGAATTGAGGCAGTTCCAAAATTAACTTGAATTTAAATGGGAATGGGAGGCATTTGAATGAAATCTGATTGATGATTATTGTCACAAAAGGCAGTGAAAAAAAATGAGCTCTACATTTTGGAACAACCCTCCTTCATAAATAAATAATTATTAATTGCGTACTAACATATGCAAATACTCGGTGACAAATATCCTGAGTATCATATTTAAATTTTCCACAGCGTTTACGTCAATAATATCTTTGTTGTCTTTAGGAGTGTGCCATTGCTTTGGGAAAGGCAATGGAATCAAATGTAAAACTGGAACATCTGAAAAATTACTTTCAATAAAAATGTTTTGGGTTATTGAGGTACATACTTTTCCTTAAGAAAGGCAAATGATCATCTTCAATGTTGCCACCAAAATAATCTCTTCTAACAAAATATTTAGTAGATCTTGGCTTCAACAATCCCAAATTGTCAAGCCTATCTTCTGCATCGGCCATCCTCTTAAACCATCTAGAAGTCTCCGGAAAATAATTATAAAAATTCACATTACTATGGCCAATCAGATCCAGCAAAATCAACAAATCGATTTTTTGCAAATCAGTCACCGATTCCCCAGTGGATCTCAGCACGTTTTGGTTCTTGTTGTATTTAGCGGCCAAATGTCTCGCTCCGTAAATGGAGTCTCTGGGGCCCCATTGGTCAAACGCCTCTTCGCCGTCGAAAAATACTAATTTTAAACTCAAGTCCGAGTTTGATTTTATTGAGTCGAATTGGGGTTTGAGAACTTTGGCCAGGTTGAGCATCATTGCGCAGGGTACTGCCGAATCTATCGCACCTAGAAATTGGAATTGTTTAATTTGGAATCTTGAGTAAAACAAACTGAGTTTATTTTGGAAAGCTATAGTCACATACACTCGTCTCTCTTCCGATTCAGTATATGTATTTAAAATCAAAATACCTACTCCTGAAATGCGTTACAGCTTGAATTTGAAAAGGGTCAGGCTTGACAATAGATTCTGCTAAATGGTTGTAGATTTTGATAAGTATCAGCATAAGTAATGATTCAAGGATACCTAGATATACTCTACCCAAGGGGCAAACAACCTAGGCATTATTTGCCAAAAATGTGGGGAATTTGAAGGAGTTTGTGGGGAGTTTGAAGGAACTCATCGAAATTTGGTGAATTTATAGGGAGTTCGGAGTTCAGTCAGTTTCAAATTTTTGCCTTCACTAGTTTTCCAGGAAAACTTTGAAATGTGTGAGACTGTATTTTCAATTTATTCAGTTACCTATTCGAGGTTGATTTCCAAGATTCTTCATGTTGTTATTTTCCACTGGAAAAATTTGAAATTTTGGGAAAATCAGTCTCTGACATTCTTCTTCACATGCAAAAAGTTTCAAAATTTCCCCTCAATTAGTTTTCCAGGAAAACTTTGAATTGTGTGAGACTGTATTTTCAATTAATCCAATTATTGTAGGTTGATTTCCAATATTTCTTATGTTGTTATTTTCCACTGAAAAAAATTGAAATTTTGGGAAAATGAGCTTCTCACCTTCCTCTTTACATGCAAAAAGTTTCAAATTTTTCCCTTCACTTGTTTTCCAGGAAAACTTTAAAATGTGTGAGACTGTATTTTCAATTTATTTAGTTATTAGAGGCTGATTTCCAATATTCTTCATGTTGTTATTTTCCACTAGAAAAAATTGAAATTTTAGGAAAATGAGCTTCTCACCTTCCTCTTGACATGCAAATTGAAATTTTGGGAAAATGAGCTTCTCACCTTCCTCTTTACATGCAAAAAGTTTCAACATTTTCCCTCCAGTGGTTTTCCAGGAAAACTTTGAAATGTGTCAGACTGTATTTTCAATTAATTCAGTTTTTGTAGGTTGATTTCCAAGATTCCTTATGCCTTATGTTGTTATTTTCCCCTGGAAAAAATTGAAATTTTGGGAAAATGAGCTTCTCACCTTCCTCTTTACATACAAAAAGTTTCAAAATTTTCCCTTCAGTAGTTTTCCAGGAAAACTTTAGAACGTCTGAGACTGTATTTTCAACTTATTCAGTTTTTGTAGGTTGATTTCCAAGATTTTTCATGTTGCTGTTTTCCACTGGAAAAATTTGAAATTTTGGGAAAATGAGCTTCTCACCTTCCTCTTTCAAGTTTCAAGTTTATTTATTTCAAAATAGTTACAAATATTGTTACATTAAATTTATGTTACAATACTAATATTATATATAACTAACTAAAGCACCTAGATGACTTAACACCTGTATGTGCTTATTTTGATATTTAAAATTTTTGTAATTGTATTTAGAGATGAGTTTTTTTACACGTTTACGATCGCGCTTACGGAAAGAAAAAAAAGAAAAGAAAAATCACTACAACCTAAAAATTACTTACTTATCTGATAATAATCTAGTACTTACTTAATGAAAAAAACACAAAATTATAGATAGGTCTTATGACAGCAGTTTCAGAAATGTTATTCTATTTTCCCAAAGATATTTTTTTGCTTGCTTTGAAAACGTTTTAGCTCTTATATTACTTTTTATTGCGTCAGGAATCAAATTATACGCTTTTGGTCCAAGATAGTTAACTGATCTTTGGTAGAATTCGCTATGACAATTCGGTATAATTAGCATATTCTTTGTATTATTTCTAGTTGAATAAGCATGAGATATAATATCTTTATCCTGATTTTTATGCACAAAACAGACTACTGAATGAAAGAATAGTATTCTTAGATTATTAATTTTGCAATTATAAAGCAGATGTGTTGGATAAAGGTAATCTTTCTTATAGATGATTTTTAAAATTTTATTTTGAATTATTTGTAATGGTTTTAGAGTAGTTTTGTACATAGCACCCCAAGCCAATATACCATATCTCAGCAGGGATTCTACTAAACTCTGATATAATGTGGTTATTAAAGCCTTCGATACAATATTTCTTAAAATATAGAACCTATGTATTAAAGTTTTTAGCTTTTTTGTGATATATTCAACATGTTTTGTCCATTTTAGATTAGAATCCACAAAAATACCCAGATATTTTGCATGTGGTACTTCATTAATTTTTTCGCTAAATGTATCGATCTCTATAGAGGTAAAATCTGGACGATTTCTGTCGATTTTCGTAAAAGCTATGTAATTGGTTTTTTGCAAATTTAATGAAAGTTTATGGGTATCTAGCCAAGTTTTGACTCGTTTCAAACCATCTACTACCTTAGATCTAACCTCTTCCCAAGTGCTGCCACAGAAGACCATTACAGTGTCATCTGCATACGAAATTATTTTTGCCATTATTGCCTGATCTACCAGAGCTTTTATGTAAATATTAAAAAATATTGGGCCAAGGACAGTGCCCTGGGGGACACCTATATTAATCCTCTGCGGCCCGCTAAAAACGTTTCCAATTTTTGTTTGTCGTTCCCGATCAGTTAAGTAGTCTGTACAAAGCCTCAACGCAGTCCCTCTCACTCCATTGGATTCTAAAATCCTCAATAGTATTTTGTGAGAGACTGTGTCGAAGGCCTTCGCCAGGTCCAGAAATACAGCAATACACTTTTTGTCTTGATTTATGTTATTAGTGACTTCCTTGAGCAAGGTGTCTATTGCATCAGTGGTACTGACACCCTCTGTAAATCCATATTGGTCTTTTGATAACAAACCGTTTTTTGTAAAAAAGTTTGTGAGGCGGTTTTTTAGACACTTTTCAAAAAGTTTAGCGAAGTTACCAATTAAGCTTATTGGTCTGTAGTTTGATATTTGATTTTTAGCACCTGATTTATAGATTGGTATAATTATTGATTTCTTAAAATGGCCAGGTACAGTCCCTGTTTCAAAAATGAGATTATAAATATGCTTAAGGGGTGCCAGTAGATACTGATGCATATTTTTGATAAGTTCTACAGTAATCATATCGAGACCTGGACTACTGTCTGTTTTTAAACTGTTGATGTGCTGAATAAGTTCTTTGTCAGTTACTGGAGTTAGGAATATTGATTTGTTCACTGATTCAATATTATTTTCTAACTTAACTTGAGGTATTTTACCAAGCATCTGAAGACCTATGTTTGAAAAATATTCATTACAGTGGTTTGCCATTTCAAGATCAGTTTCAAAATTTTTGTTATTAGTATCTGTAATTTTTAAGAGACTTTTTGTTTTTTTGTTATTGTTTGTTATTTCTGTAATAATTTTATATGTTTTTTTAATATCTTGTTTGCTACTTTCTATTTTTTGCTTATAATATTCGTTTTTTACTGTATTTAAGAGCTTTTTAAGGTGGTTTCGATAATTTTTGTATTCTATCTCTTTTTCTGTTGTAAAGTGTGTTTGAAGTTGCCTTTTAATCCTGTCTCTCGTTTTGATAGCTTTAATTAATCCTTGTGAAATCCATGGCTTTAACTTTTTGTGTTTTGTGTTAATAGTTTTTACAGTTTTGCTTTGCGTCAAATAATTTTGAACAATGGTAATAAATTTACTAAAGCTAAGATCTGTTTCGTTAGTATCTAATACCTCTGCCCACCTTTCTTCTTTAAAGAACTCATTCAGCTGTCCCCAGTTAATTTCTGAGATTATCACAGTATTGCTGTCGCTATTATTATTATCTTTTTTGGTTGCAATATTTAATGAAACTGGATAGTGATCTGTAATGTCAGTCTTTATGATATACGAAAGTGTTTTTATGTTATTTAATTTAAGATTCATTTTGACAAATATGTGATCCAAACAACTTTTTGTTTTTTCTCTAGTAATATTATTTACATATGATTTAAAACCATTAGAGGTTAACATTGAATAATAGGTGACAGTAAGAGGATCTTGGTTATCTAATAAATTAAAGTTAATATCACCAACCACTACTTCAATATTTTTCTCCGTAATGTCATTTTTAAAGTAATATTCAAAGTCATTTATAAAGTTATTTTTGTTTGTGGAGGGTGACCTGTACACTATTGTTAAACCATACTTTACACTGCTTACATCCAAAATTATTCTACTTACTATTATTTTTGTCGATTGGAGAGTGTGGCTTTTAACTTCATGGTTTAAACTGCTCCTTACAAAAGTCAAAACGCCATCATTTTTATTAATACTACCTTGGTTATAATAGCTGTTATATCCTTTTAAAGAAAATTCGTTGTAGGAGTCCAGTTTAAAGCACTCTGTCAATGCTATAACATCAAAAAAATCTAAATTATAGGTTTGTAGGAAGGCCACCAAACTGTCAAAGTTTTTTCTAACACTACTAATATTCAGATGGAGTATATTTAAACTGTTGTTGGGATCATGTTTATGCCGAATCTGGTCTGGATTAATTGTTTCGCCCAAATTTTCATCTTCAAGTATATTTATCAGGTTTACCAAGTTATTAGTCATTATAGCCATAAGCTTGACCATAATTTATTCTGCTCCTAATCATTTTTGTATGATACTGGTAAGTTGGGCAATCGAGGGAACTTGCTTCGTGGTCTGTGGAATAGGTTGTCTTATATTTATCATTTGCTCCTTTGCAGTTTTGACACTTTAGATTTTGTCCTGTTTTTACATAAGGACATTCACGTCTCGGGTGTTCCTTAGCGCAATATGAGCATACAACTTTGTTGGTGCAGCTGGTATTTTTATGATAAAACCCCCAGCATTGGTAGCATTGAGGAGGTTTCACACTTTCATATAGAGTGTATCTTTCCCAATCTATAAAGACCTTTCCGACTGTAATTAATTTCTGAAAATTTGTGGGTGAACAGTCAGCAAAAATGGTTTTTTGTTACTTTTTGTGTTAGTTTTTATGTGCACAACTTCAAATAATTCATTTTCTGCAATAAGATTATTTTGATTTTTTATTGCCTGCTCTACTTCAATATTGGTCATGTTTTTATCAAATCCGGTAATCTTTATTTGAGGATTCTTTAATTTGGTTTCTTCAATCTGATAAGAAACTCCTAATTTTTCCACTGCCGCTTTTTTAAGTTTTTGCACATCTTGGATGCTATTGCACTTTATTTCAATACTTCCCTTTTTAGTGCTCTGTATTTTTTTAATTGCTATGTTTAATTGTGATGGTTTGATAGCATCCATCAGTTCAGTTTTAGTGGTAGTAGCCTCTTGTGTATTTTTTGGTTTAATTAATATATTGGGAATATTTTTAGTTTGAAGATTTTTCTGTTTTAGGGAGTTTGTTGGCATGCTGGCTACAGTAGCGTATGTTGCTTGAATAGTGTAATCAGGAGTGCTTGATGGTTTTTGGTCGGTGCATTTTTACATGCAAAAAATTTCAAAATTTTCCCTCCAATAGTTTTCCAAGAAAACTTTGAAATATGTGAGACTGTATTTTCAATTAATTTAGTTATTGTAGGTTGATTTCCAATATTCCTTATGTTGTTATTTTCCACTGGAAAAATTTGAAATTTCGGGAAAATGAGCTTCCCACCTTCCCCTTTACATGCAAAAAGTTTCAAAAATTTCCCTTCACTAGTTTTCCAGGAAAACTTTGAAATATGTGAGACTATATTTTCAATTAATTCATTTATTGTAGGTTGATTTCCAATATTCCTTATGTTGTTATTTTCCACTGGAAAACTTTGAATATTTGGGAAAATAAGCTTCTCCCCTTCCTCTTTACATGCAAAAAGTTTCAAAATTTTTTCCTTCACTAGTTTTCCAGGAAAACTTTAAAATGTGTGAGACTGTATTTTCAATTTATTTAGTTATTAGAGGCTGATTTCCAAGATTCTTCATGTTGTTATTTTCCACTGGAAAAATTTGAAATTTTGGGAAAATGAGCTTCCCACCTTCCTCTTAACATGCTAAAAGTTTCAAAAGTTTCCCTTGACTAGTTTTCCAGGAAAACTTTGGAATATGTGAGACTGTATTTTCAATTAATTCATTTATTGTAGGTTGATTTCCAATATTCCTTATGCTGTTATTTTTCACTGGAAAAATTTGAATATTTGGGAAAAAGAGCTTCGCACCTTCCTCTTCACATGCAAAAAGTTCCAAAATTTTTTCCTTCACTAGCTTTCCAGGAAAACTTTAAAATGTGTGAGACTCTATTTTCAATTTATTTAGTTATTAGAGGCTGATTTGCAAGATTCTTCATGTTGTTATTTTCCACTGGAAAAAATTGAAATTTTGGGAAAATGAGCTTCTCACCTTCCTCTTGACATTTAAAAAGTTTCAAAATTTTTTCCTTCACTAGTTTTCCAGGAAAACTTTGAATTGTGTGAGACGGTATTTTTAATTAATTCAGTTATTGTAGGTTGATTTCCAATATTCCTCATGTTGTTATTTTCCACTGGAAAAATTTGAAATTTTGGGAAAATGAGGTTTTCACCTTCTTCTTTACATGCAAAAAGCTTCAAAATTTTTTCCTTCGTTAGTTTTCCAGGAAAACTTTGAAATGTGTGAGACTGTATTTTGAATTTATTCAGTTATTGGAGGTTGATTTCCAAGATTCTTCATGTTATTATTTTCTGCTGGAAAAATTTGAAATTTTGGGAAAATGAGCCTCTGACCTTCCTCTTCTCATGTAAAAAGTTTCAAAATTTTCCCTTGATTAGTTTTCCAGGAAAACTTTGAATTGTGTGAGACTGTATTAACAATTAAGTATTTCAGTTTTTGTAAGTTGATTTCCAAGATTTCTCATGTTGTTAGTTTCCACTGGACAAATTTTAAATTTTGGGAAAATGAGCTTCTCACCTTCCCCTTTACATGCAAAAAGTTTCAAAATTTTTTCCTTCACTAGTTTTCCAGGAAAACTTTGAAATGTGTGAGACTGTATTTTCAATTAATTCAGTTATTGTAGGTTGATTTCCAAAATTCCTCATGTTGTTATTTTCTACTGGAAAATTTTGAATTTTTGGGAAAATGAGCCTTTAACCTTTCTACTCTTCACATGCAAAAAGTTTCAAATTTTTACTTTCACTAGTTTTCCAGGAAAACTTTGAAATGTGTGAGATTGTATTTTCAATTTATTCAGTTATTGTCTCGGTTATTGTAGGTTGTCCAAGATTCTTCATATTGTTATTTCCCTCTGGAAAAATTTGAAATTTTGGGAAAATGAGCTTCTCACCTTCCTGTTCACATGCATAAGTTTCAAAAATTTTTCCTTCACTAGTTTTCCAGGAAAACTTTAAATTGTGTAAGACAGTATTTTTAATTAATTCAGTTTATTGTAGGTTGATTTCCAATATTCCTCATGTTATTTTCCACTGGAAAAATTTGAAATTTTGGGAAAATGAGCTTGTCAGCTTCCTCTTTACATGCAAAAAGTTTCAAAATTTTCCCTTCACTAGTTTTCCAGGAAAACTTTGAAATGTGTGAGACTGTATTTTCAACTAATTCAGTTTTTGTAGGTTGATTTCCAAGATTTTTCATGTTGCTGTTTTCCACTGGCAAAATTTGAAATTTTGGGAAAATAAGCTTCTCAGCTTTCTCTTTACATGCAAAAAGTTTCAAAATCTTCCCGTCGGTAGTTTTCCAGGAAAACTTTGAATTGTGTGAGACAGTATTTTTAATTAATTCAGTTATTGTAGGTTGATTTCCAATATTCCTCATGTTGTTATTTTCCACTGAAAAAATTTGAAATTTTGGGAAAATAAGCTTCTCAGCTTTCTCTTTACAAGCAAAAAGTTGCAAAATCTTCCCGTCACTAGTTTTCCAGGAAAACTTTGAAATGTGTGAGACTGTACTTTCAATTAGTTCAGTTATTGTAGGTTGATTTCCAATATTTCTTATGTTGTTATTTTCCACTGAAAAAATTTGAAATTTTGGGAAAATGAGCTTCTCACCTCCCTCTTTACATGCAAAAACTTTCAAAATTTTCCCTTTACTAGTTTTCCAGAAAAACTTTGAAATATGTGAGACTGTATTTTCAACTGATTCAATTTTTGTAGGTTGATTTCCAAGATTTTTCATGTTGCTGTTTTCCACTGGAAAAGTTGGAAATTTTGGGAGAATGATCTTCTCACCTTCTTCTTTACATGCAAAAAGTTTCAAAATTTTCCCTTCACTAGTTTTCCGGGAAAACTTTGAAATGTGTGAGACTGTATTTTCAATTCATTTGGTTATTGTAGGTTGATGGAATATCTGGAGGAATTTGTGGGGAATTTTCAGGAATTTTCAGGAATTATGCATAAAAAATTCCCCTTTGAGGAATTGTTTGCACAAATTCTGGGATGGTGGTTTACCCCTTGCCTATACCTAAGAGGAACCAAATCATAAGAAGCTTAGGTGTTGATCAAATTATTAAGATTAGAAACTACATCAGCATCATACAGTGGTTTTTTTTTGTAATAATTATTCTAAATATGGACCAAAAAAATGGAGAGCGTAAAAGATTATACAAAATATAAAACTCTATGAATACAAATAAGTTACTTATTATGCATGAAAACGTCTGAAAAATTCCAATGTCGAAACATTATGGGGGTTTTTATCGTGACGAAAACGAAAACAGATTTATCTTGCTTGAACCTATATTTTTGCAATAATAAAAATTACCAAACACAATGAAATATCAATTATTAAGGTTGACTTTTTTCATACCATTGTGTAATAACAAATTGAACAGTCATAATTTTTATAAGCAAAATCTGCAGGTCACTGTTTATACTTACCAACAAAAACTTCTCTTTCAAAATACTTGCTATCATAATGACAAGCCAGAACCAAATATCTATCGGCGTTAGAATTCAGCACCCCCACAATATTCTTAAAAGTAAGCCTGCCTAATTTGGGAGTGTCCTCTTCAAATTCATCAACTTCCACATTCCATCCCAACTTGTCTAGTTCGGATGTAATGTAGTCGAAGACTTTTTCGTGATTTTTTGTTCCTACTACTCTCGGTATGAGTATGTTGTCTATTATTTCGTTGAAATATTTGATATTCGATTGGGTGACTAATTGACGTATGTCGCCGTTTGGTAGGCGTTGAGGAGTATGATTATGCTGAAAAAGAAAAACAGGAATAGAATATATTAAACTAATGCCAGTGAGAAGTTAAGGAAATACTTTATAAACAAAGAAGTGATAACAATAAAACCAAAGTTGACAGAGATGAGAGCATTGAAACACTCTGTATGACTCACTTGTTAGACTCCGGATTTGGAGTGAGTGAACAAGAAGTCATGAATGCTTTAAATAATTTAAAACCAAAACAAACTATGGGACTAGATAATGTTCTAGCTTTTGTAGTAAAAGACTGCTAGTTTATTTTCGCGCCAATACTCACTACAATATTTAACTTAGGCATGAAAGAAGGAAAATATCCTGAAATTTGGAAGTTAAGCAAGGTCTGTCCAATCTTTAAAAACGGCAATAAGTGTAATATAGAGAATTATAGAGCAATAGGTATATTGACGCACTTTCAAAAGTGTTTGAATCAGCGTTGTACACTCGTATTCTCTCAGAATGCTCAAATGACCTCGCATCAAAGCAACATGCAATTATGCAAGGCAAATCAACATCCAGAAACCTAATAACCTTTAGCCATATATGTCAGATTCCCTTGAGGTGTTCAGAGATGTCCATGTGGCTTACCTGGCTTTTGAAAAGGCCTTTGATAGAGTCAATAGAGAAATACTAATTGATAAATTAATACAGGCGAATTTGCCATATGTCTTAATTAGACAAAATAGTGGGTGAGGCACTTAGGATTATAGGGTTTATCTATTGTAACACAAAAGATATGGGCATTTCTACAGTAAAACTTTTGTATGATTCACTAGCTAGGACAAAGCTAGAATATGCATCAGTTGTATGGGACCCATGTTATCAGAGGTCAATCCATGCAATAGAAAATTGTCAAAAAAAATTTTTTGAAAAGATTACACTTTAAGAGATTTGGGGTTTACCCAGTTGATGTACCGTATGATGTGTTGTGTATCCAACATGGTTACAGTAGGTTACATGTAAGAAGAAAATATTTTAATGTAATGTTTTTATATAAACTTCTTCATTATCAAGTGAAAGATGAATACCTGTTGAGGCTGATAAATATAAGAGTACCAGATTTGAGAACTAGACAGTCACAGATATTGACTTATGATACACCAAGAACTAATAGGCAGTTTACCTCACCTCCTATAGTAGAATGTGTGATATAATCAATGAAACAAATTGTGATATGCAGAGCAAAATGAAAAATGAAAGTCCTCGTGAAAGTCCTTTTTCAACTTCACGAATTTCATCAAGCGAGTCATCAAGTATGTGCTAAATTAATCTTTCTTATTTCTGAAGACATTTGGACATTATAATAATAAGAAAATAAAACCATGATTTTTAATTTATTTGTCGATGATGGACTTGTTTCAGGACCTATTAAAAATGGAAGGTAAGTAGGTACCGAGGTAGGTACTTATGATTCTATGATTTTGTGTTATGGAATAAACATCAGTTATCTTCCATCTGCCTATTTTTAGGAATATAGAGGAATCATTTTTCTATGAGTTTTGCATACAAAAACCTAGTTGTAAGTTGTAAGTATAAAGGAGAGATGGTAGGTAAGTACTTATGATTCTATAATTTTGTGTTATGGAATAAACATTAGTTATGTTCCATAGACAAGCCGTTTTTCTATGAATTTTGCGAGGGGTCAACCACTTCCCGAAATACGTGTACATTAGGCCCGAATTACCTCCGAAATACTTCGAAGTACCTAGAAATACCTTGAAGTACCTCGAAATACCAGATATTCCCGTCGAAGTACGCGAAATCCCATGGAATTACCGTCGAATTACGCAAAATACCCTCGAATTACCATGCGAAGTACCGCAATACTGCTAAAAAATTTATCGTTGAAAACGATTCTTCTTGCAGATCGCAGTGAAGTATTTTTGCTCTGTTTTTTGTGTCTTTTGATATGATGGATTTTATTTGGAAACACAGGATAGGCAATTAAAGCAATAGTTAGTGATGCAGGTGACTGTTAGTTCTACAATGGTGAGGTACAGGGTCATCCAACGAGTAAGTACTGAACAGGGGCAATTTTTGACTTTCCCTGTATTTTTCAGAAAATCCAAAATAGTCAATTGGAATATTTTTTTCTGGAGAATTCAAAAATGGTATGTACCAAAAAATCGTCTGAACCAAAAACCAGAGTTACCCCATTAAATAGAACGCCGTGTTTTTTTGTATGATTTTAGGAAAAGTCTCAATTTTCACGTCTATTCTGTTGAACATGCATATTTGATATTCCGATTGCCGATTTAATTGGTTCATAGGAGATAAAGGTATACCTAATCTTTGTATTTTGTTGCCATGTATTAAACAGGTAAAGCAAAAACTAATTTAAAAAAAAAAACATTAAAATAAAATAGTTTTTATTTTATTAGCTATCGGAATATCAAATATTTTCAACAGAATAGATGTGAAAAAATGCGACTCCTCCAAAAATCATACAAAAAACAGGGTGTTCCCGAGGGGTGTTTCATTTAAAAAACAGCTCATCCATGGCGTAAGTAACTGTTTGGTTTTTGGTGCAAGGAATTTTTTGGTACCATTTTTGAATTTTCCAGAGAAAAAATTTGCAATTGGCTATTTTAAATTTTCTCAAAAATACAGGGAAAGTCAAAAATAATCCTCTGATCAGTCATCATTGGATGATCCTGTACTTTTAGGTCCGTTTATGCAGAAATCACAAACCAGTCAGAGTGAATTTCATTGGTTGAAACTAGTTTTCTGACTGTTTCTGACTGTTTTCAACCAATGATATTCGCTCTGACTGGTTTGTGATTTCTGCAGAAATAGACCTATTAACTAACTGACATTCGAGCTGATATTGATTACTAATACACAATCAGGTATATACTTAATATATCCTTCCATTTGTTTCAATTACTCTTCAGTAAATTCAAAGTATGTCAACATATTTAGCCTGTTCAAAGATTGACTATAATTTTCATTCTATACCTAATATTCCAATTTTAAATGATAATGAATTAATTGTTCTTGGAACATAAAAAAAAAAAATTAAATAGCTCAAAATACCTCGGCTTACCGCGAAATACTTCGAATTACCTGCAAATACTTCGAAGTACTCGGCAATACCACAAAAAACTAGGTTCGAATTACCACCACCGAAATACTTTGAATTTCGCGAAATACTTGCGAAATACCGACATTTTCGCAATACGTGTACAAATTTTTACAGAGTGGTTGACCCCTTGAAATTTTGCATACAAAAACCCAGTTGTAAATATAGAGGAGAGATTTTTTCTATCACTTTTGGGTACAAAAACTGTTGGGTTTAGCTGCCAGTGCCAACACTGTTGTCTTCCTTTTGGATTTCCTAATTTTAATTAGTTAGTTTTGAATCGAGGGGTTTTTCACCTAGCAAAATTTGCACACTGATTAACATTAGGTACTAAGTAACTGAGATATTTTTATGTATTAACAGATATTTCTATGTACCTAATAACAATTTATTGCAACTATTTCCATGTTATAAAAAAATATTTCCACATATTGCCAGGTATTTCCCTAGTATTATCATATATTACCAGATATTGCCATGCTATTGACAGACTAAAATCAAATATTTGTCTTGCCAGAATTCACCGGTGTGAAGTTAGCACGCCGCTCGAGCACGCAAAAGTGTGAAATTAGAAAAATGGTGTTTCGCGTTCAAATTTGGAAAGATGCTTGTTCAAGGGATGCTTTATCATCCCTCAAAAGGAAAATTCCTTGCCAGCCGTGAAACTTAGGAAAATCATCCCTTGTATGAAAAAAATATTGAAAATTTCATATTTTCTTATTTTTTCTTCAGGCACCTAGATAATGTTTCACGTTCAAATTTGGAAGGATGCTTGTTCGAGGGATGCTTTATCATCCCTCAAAAGGAAAATTCCTTGCCAGCCGTCAATCTTAGGAAAATCATCCCTTGTATGTAAAAATATTGAAAGTTTCATATTTTCTTATTTTTTCCTTGATTTTTTCTTCAGGCACCTAGATGGCGTTTCACGTTCAAATTTAGAAGGATGCTTATTCAAGGGATGCTTTATCATCCCTCAAAAGGAAAATTCCTTGCCAGCCGTCAAACTTAGGAAAATCTTCCCTTGTATGTAAAATTATTGGAAATTTCATATTTTCTTATTTTTTTGTCAGGCACCTAAATGGTGTTTCACGTTCAAATTTGAAGAGATGCTTGTTCAAGGGATGTCTCACCATCCCTCAAAAGGAAAATTCCTTGCCAGCCGTGAAACTTAGGAAAATCATCCCTTGTATGAAAAAATATTGAAAATTTCATATTTTCCTATTTTTTCTTCAGACACCTAGATGATGTCTCACGTTCAAATTTGGAAGGATGCTTGTTCGAGGGATGCTTTATCATCCCATTTCTTCAGACACCTAGATGGTGTTTCATGTTTAAATTTAGAAGGATACTTGTTCAAGGGATGCTTTATCATCCCTCAAAAGGAAAATTCCTTGCCAGCTGTCAAACTTAGGAAAATCATCCCTTGTATGAAAAAATATTGAAAATTTTATATTTTCATTTCATTTCATTTTTTCATTTCTTCTTCAGACACCTAGATGGTGTTTCACGTTCAAATTTAGAAGGATGCTTGTTCAAGGGATGCTTCATCATCCCTCAAAAGGAAAATTCCTTGCCAGCTGTTAAACAAATAAGAAAATATGAAATTTTCAATATTTTTTCATACAAGTGATGATTTTCCTAAGTTCGACGGCTGGCAAGAAATTTTCCTTTTGAGGGATGATGAAGCATCCCTTGAACAAGTATCCTTCTAAATTTAAACATGAAACGCCATCTAGGTGTCTGAAGAAAAAATAAGAAAATACGAAATTTTCTCAGGAATTTTCAATATTTTTACATACAAGACAAGGGATGATTTTCCTAAGTTTGACGGCTGGCAAGGAATTTTCCTTTTGAGGAATGATAAAGCATCCCTCGAACAAGCATTCTTCCAAATTTGAACGTGAAACACCATCTAGGTGTCTGAAGAAAAAATAAGAAAATATGAAATTTTCAATATTTTCACATACAAGGGATGATTTTCGTAAGTTTGACGGCTGGCAAGGAATTTTCCTTTTGAGGAATGAAAAAGCATCCTTCTAAATTTGAACATGAAACACCATCTAGGTGTCTGAAGAAAAAATAAGAAAATATGAAATTTTCTCGGAAATTTTCAATATTTTTACACACAAGGGATGATTTTCCTAAGTTTGACGGCTGGCAAGGAATTTTCCTAATTTTCCTTTTAAGGGATGATAAAGCATCCATTGAACAAGCATCCTTCTAAATTTGAATGTGAAACACCATCTAGGTGTCTGAAGAAAAATTAAGAAAATATGAATTTTTCAATATTTTCACATACAAGGGATGATTTTCCTAAGTTAGACGGCTGGCAAGGAATTTTCCTTTTGAGGAATGATAAAGCATCCCTCGAACAAGCATCCTTCCAAATTTGAACGTGAAACACCATCTAGGTGTCTGAAGAAAAAATAAGAAAATATGAAATTTTCAATATTTTTTCATGTGAGGGATGATTTTCCTAAGTTTGATGGCTGGCAAGGAATTTTCCTTTTGAGGGATAAAGCATCCCTTGAACAAGCATCTTTCCAAGTTTGAACGTGAAACACCATTTTTCTAACTTCACACTTTGGCGTACTCGAGCGGGGTGCTAACTTCACAATCACACAGGTCCAGAATTCTAGGTATTGACATATCCACAGGTATGTACATGTTATTAATGGGTATCAACGAATGACATTAACATATATTGCCTAGATATCTACAAGTATTGACATATTACCTACATAATTAACAAGTAGGTATTGCATAGTATTGACACTATTGACATAGTATTTACCTGGTATTGACATACTACATACTTATATTAACTAGTGGTTTGTATACCGATTAAGAAGGTGAAAAATCCCTCGTTTTGAATGCTGCTTCTACCTAATGTATACATAAGTAAGAATTATATAAATGATTACAGCATAAATTATTGTAATTGGGATTCCCCTTGAAATAGAAAGGTTACTTATTAACGATGACACATAAATTTTATCTGTTCCGTTACTAGTTTAAGGAATCCCCAAACTGGGTCACAGACAGATAACAAACCATAATTAGTAAAATACACAAGACACAAATAATATAAAAACTATATCATACTCATACCTGTAATTTCTTCAATTGATTCGCTGTGCCAATTCCAAAAGCAGATATCACAAAAACAGATTTTATAAAAATTGACATCATTACTAATAAATAGTTAAAACAATAATAAATTATAACGGAGTAATATTAATCATTGAACATTCGTCTCACTACTATGAGAGCAAGTGGCATACTAAAAATGAAATCATCAGTTTTTATTTTATATTTCGCCTAGAGCGTGGGAGATGCAAATTTTATCCAACCCCCTCGAGTCAGCATCCCATATTTTTTTTCTGGGAATCACCGAAGCGAAACAAACATTCAGAAGGGGATACTTGGATTGCTGAAATAAAAATAAAGGAAACAAACAAAACACAAAACCCACACAGTTCAGTCTCGGTCTCACAATCATCAAAATAAAGATTAAATAGAATTCTATCTCTATGTCAATGATTTTGTTCGTAGAATTCTATTTGAAATCACAGATGCATGTCAACTACTGTCAAATATATGACGTTTAAAGCCAGAGGTGCTTTCCAGTGACCCATTTGAGTTACTCCTGAGCAGCTCAGGAGTGCTCCACAATTGCTTTGCGCGTTCCAGTGCTTAGAGTGTCGTACACTTGAACTACTCATTTCTGTTATCCCCTGCCCCCTCGTGCACCAACCCTTTTATCTGTGTTTAATGCTCCTGAAATCGGAAATGGTGGGGGTTAAGACGAGAGCGTTCCAGTGCTGCTTATGTCGAACAGTTCAAGAGCGTCACACTTCAGGAGCATGATACTCTAACAATTTAGGCACTGGAAAGCGGCTCATATAACTGCGAAATTCGCATTTTTTTGACATTGCGTTGACAATTTGACGTTCTATGCGTGTATCAAACTTCAAATTGTCGAAGTCAAAAAAATGCGAATTTCGCAGTTATGAGTACTAGGCTTAAGGATGTTTTTCTTTTGCAAGATTATCGATATGCACGAACACCAACATCGAGAAAGCTTTTTCGAAATGATTGTATATCGCCTCTAGTCGATTCCTGTAGCGTAATCCATATGACATTTTAAAAATCCGAAATCCGATCATTCCAATCAGTCGGAGTACTTAGAGTGCAAGGAGCAAGCAGGTCGTCCGTATCTAATGCTTTTTACAAACAGCCATAAATCAAAAGAAAGCGGACCAAACGTGTAGGTGCCTGACCTCGAAGTTTGCCCAGAGCCATCCATCTGAAAAGTGCCGCACCAGTTTCTAAAGAAAGCGTTCAAAAGCGATCTTCAACTTCACACACTTTGACTGAGTTCGGCTTTACGCTCGGTAAACTCCGAGCGCGCTCGAAACGATTGATCCTGTTCGTTTTAGCCCGGTATTCATAGACAGGTGCTTGACTCAAGCTCCGATTTTTGACAGTTGTGAGCATCGTTCCGTGCTTTTTGGAAACGTAAACGTGGCGTCAACTCGTACTTGAGCCAAGACGCAATCTTGAGCTTCGACTATGAATACGGGCCTTAGATCTCAGAGTGTTCCCTTTTACGTTCGGCTTATGACCGCGTATGACTTCACGATATCCATGCTCATATTGTTCCGCTCCGTGGAGTGCAAAGCCGAACTCAGCCTTTATTACTAATATTTTATAATAGCTGTATTCCTTTCAAGAGTTTGAAACGCTAAAGCTACTCGCTCTGGTGTTAGTCGCCCCGATTTGAAAGTAATAGATGCGCTGAAAGCATTTAAATGGTTTACTTCGGGCTTGAGTACTCAGGTGCAACAAACACTTTTCGAAAGGAATGAGCGCATAACGCCCCGGAGCAGTTCCGGAGCTCCTCATAGGTGTGAAAGGAATACAACTATTATAGCTGGGTTCGGCTATTCAGCGCGGAGTTGGAGTGGAGTGAACAGAGCTAATGGAGACACCCCTATTACGGTAAAAAGCAATACCCGAACCTTAACCCGAACGGCTGGAGTGCGAATGGAGTCACTCGGAGTGCACGGAGAGAGCAAGCTGAACCCACCTTATATTTCACAATAGCCCTTTTGTAAGAGATAGCAAACTCCACCACACAAAAATTTTGGAAAAAGCCACATTAAATTTAAAAATGCGTATAGCATGAACTATTTCTGATTCCAGAACCGATAGAACTACTTCAGAATCAAGTTATAACAACTAACAGCCCATCTCTACTCACTTCACCTTGCGTTCGGTATTTTGCTCAAGGAGCAGAGCATGCTGAGCGGAGCCGTAATCACGTTACCAGCGAACGAACAGAGCAGTTGAACACTGTTTCAGAGTACCCGAAATTTGAATAATAGAACGCGAATGAGCCTGCACCGAGTAAACTTTTTAAATAAAAGAACGGTAAATTCAAGCTCGGAGAACTCAGATCAAAATACCGAACGCCCGGTTTGAATTGAACTTTGACACTTCTCACATCTTGCCGCCTTGCGCGAATCTTGCTTTTTTTTTATAGAAAAGTAGGGGGTACCACAGTTTAGAGGAAATATACACCCATTTATTTTTATTTTCTCCAAAGAAATTTTAAGTTTTCGTTGTTAAAAGTGCCTTTCATTGCTTCTTCACAAACTTTTATTCAGGTAAATATGAGAAGATCGATTCTGTAAATGTTTCCGTACAGTTTAATTGGTAATTTTATTGAAAAATCCTTGGTTTTTTTATCACAAAGATAAGCAAAAAATTACCTACTTTTTAATAATGAAGTATTTCTTCCCAACCAAAAAAACCTAGGTTATTGTTAATAATTTTTAGTCCTAGAGATCATTATTATTTATATTTATAACCTAGGAATCTGAATCAGGATTCCCGGGCAGCGAAGCATTGGTTATACTATACACCCGATTGATTTTCTACCGCATTTTTTTAACGGCGTTTAAAAATAGACTTTCTACTTTCATGTTTCAACGGAAATTCCTATAATTAACTTTATTTGTTTATGGTAGAAATTGAAATCGAATCGCAATTAGCAATGCTTGTGTTATGTATTGTGTGGACTTTAGTCAGTTTTCGGAAGCAGTTTGTGGTCTACATGAGGGTCTACGTTTTGTATTGTGTGACTTTTCCAAAATGATTCCATAAGGCTGATTTTTTTGTGATATGTGATCATTGACCATTTCATTTTCTTCAACATTCACTTCCTTCTTCCTCCCTTTTTGTGCTTGTAGTTCATCTTTTTTATTCCACGTTTTCCTCAGCCTGGTTTCTAGTTGTTGTTCTCTTCCCTATTTGAGTTTTGTATATTATTGTCTTCTCCTTCCAAAATGGTACTTTCACTGGCAATTTCCCAAAGATTTACCCGAGGATTTTCCAGTTGTAGATTTTCTATAATTCATTAGGAATCTTTCTAGTAAGGTCCTTTTTTTTTCTTTGCTGCTTACCTACTTAGGCTTCTTTGAGCTTAGTTTTTAGTTTGAATACGAACACACACAAAAAAAGAGTAAGCATTGTAGGTATAATACCTAAATGGAGAGAAGCGTAAACCTAGTTTCAACATATTTCACCAAAACACTTGGTAGGTAGCGGCTTGAATAGGGTCCTAAAACTTATGATTTAGTCCGCTCCTTACTTTATATCATAAATTAATATGTAATTTACTTCTTTCACACATAAAGGAGCCTATTTCAACAATGAAAATGTACAAAAAGTTCATCGTTCTCCTATCAAAATAAAAACAGAATAAAAGAATTTATTTAATGTAGAAAAAAATGATATAGGTACTTAACTTGGAAATTAAAATTGCACATGATACATCAGTAAAATTAAAGAGACAAATTAATCAAAAAATGGCCCGTGCTGAAGAGTTTCTACCTGAAAAGTATATCTTGATTTCCAAAATTCATTGAAAAAGAGATATGATAAGGTTTTTAATATGATTAAATTTAACCAGTTAAATAAGATCCATAGATTTAACTCACAGCAGAAAAATATTTTGGTCACCCCTGATAAATGGTTGATGAATCTTACTGACATAAACATTCCTGATTGTTCAAAATGATTACTAGCCTTAAGCCCTAAAATTCACATATCACATAATAGTAAGGATTTTCCAATTTTTGAAATCATCAAGGATAATGAGTATTGCATTCAGAATTTTCCACAGAATACAGATAAGAACTCACTCATAGCAACATGTACCAATATAATTACTAATCACTTTAATGGATTAAAGCATACAAACAAAATCAGTCAGTACCTAAGTAGTATGACATAGATTATCAAAAAGCAAGAAGGTTTCTCAAGAATAACCCCCATCTTATTGTCTCTAGATCTGATAAAGGAAACAGTACAGGGTGGGCCAATTTGGACACTTTCTTATGGAAACACCCTTTATTTTTGGAGATAGAAAAAAATGAACCCCCCCCCCTCTGAGGCTCAAATTTTATGAAATTTTGATTGGTGCAAACCACATTTTGATACCTTCAACCGTTTAGCCGCTAGAGGGCGATTTTCGATTTGGAGCAATACTGTGAAACCTTCATAACTTTTTTATTTATGAAAATAATTCATTTCTGTATAGACTTTCTGCAAGCACTTTTTTAAGTGGAATTCAGTGACGTTCTCAGCTTTTTTCTATTTGGCTCCGATTCCGAGATATTGACCAAAATCCGATTTTTTTCAATAGGACATCCTATATATTAATAGCTCATTGAAAAGCTCTGCTTTTGCTGATTTCAATGATATAAAATTCGATAGGCTTATCTCCAACGGTTTCCGAGAAAAAAATTATTTCGATTTTTGTCATAAGACACAATGTGTTGGAAAAGGACTTTATCTCTGTAAGGAAACTGAGAGAGGTCTCTTTCTAACACATTGTTTCTTATGACAAAAACCGAAATAATTTTTTTTCTCGAAAACTGTTAGAGATAAACCCATCGAACCTTATATCATTGAAATCAGCGAAAGCATAGCTTTCTAATGAGAGTTGGCACGTATGATTCCACCGAGAGTAGCACCTACCAGGCGAACCCGTCAAACAGACGGTAACCATGAATTTACTGTCAAACTAGAGGCACCAAGAACCTCATTATATCAGAATTCATATCTCTGGAGAACAGCATCGCTGTGGAATAAACTCCCTGCGACGGTTTTCCCTGCAGGTTACAACCTGAACCGTTTCAAGACCAACATACACCGACATTTCCGCGCACTTGCCGCTTCTCGAGCGTGATAGGACATTTCCTCTTGCAAGTGCGCATATCCGTAAAAAAAAAAAAAAAAAAAAAAAAAAAATGAACTATTAATATATAGGGTGTCCTATTGAAAAATATCTGCTTTTGGTCAATATCTCGAAATCGAAGCCAAACCGAAAAAAACTGAGAACGTCACTGAATTCTGCTTGAAAAAGTGCTTCCAAAAGGTCTTTACGGCAATTAATTATTTTCATAAACAAAAAAGTTATGGAGGCTTTACAGTATTGCTCAAAATCGAGAATCGCTCTCCAGCGGTTAAACGGTTGAAGATATCAAAATGCGGTTTGCACCAATCAAGATTTCATAAAATTTGAGCCTCAGAGTGGGGGGTCCATTTTTTTCTATCCCTAAAAATAAAGGGTGTTTCCATAAGAAAGTGTCCAATTTGGCCCACCCTTACAGTTATTATTGATAAGACTGATTATATTATTGAACATTGATACTTACATGAAATTCAACAAAAACCCCACTTACCCCACAAACACTTTGGAGAACAAATCCAACCAGATAGGATGGTCTCATTGCCTATAATTGATTCTGACTCCACTAAGAGATACATGACTCATAACTCAGTCTCACCCAAAATTTATGGTTTACCTGAGATTCACAAGGCCAATGCACCTCTACTCCTGTTGTATCCTGTACATTGTCACCCACATATAATATCTCTAGCTTTGTAGCTAAAATATTGGGCAATGAGTTCCACGTTCCAGTATGAAGTTAAAAACTCCTATGTGGTACTTAGGTGTTCCATCCCCCAAGCTTCGACAATGGTAGCAGTTTTGGTACCGAAATGTCAGCAAAAAATCCAGAACTCATACCTCCAAGCTTAATCAAGTAATATTTTACTAAAATAATAAAACTCGATTCGTTTATAAAAAGTCGATTCGAGTATTTTATATTATAAAAATAATCTGATAGGTAAAATTGCTCTAATCAGAGAGCTTGTAGTAATTCGTATCAAGATCAAGAAACTTCTGGTATTAATTTCAATTGAGATGTAAGTCCCAAAAAATGCAAGGTAATATTATAAATCCACCTCAAACATACAGACATTTGTTCCTATGTTTTTGTTGAGAAGCTCAAGAACTTTGTAGTAGCTAAAGGTTACATTCTTGTATCCCTAGACATCACATCACTGTTCACCAACATACCTAAACAACTAGGGTTGAGCCTTATTGAAAAATATTGGGACACCATTTGCACTTTCACTTATATGGATCTGGTACAGTTCTTGAAGTTGGTGATGTTCATTTTTGACCCCAGTTATTTTTCTTTTGAAAATATTATATATAAAAACCGAGGGGTTATTTACTAAGGGAAAAATGTGACAAGATTTCGGATTTAGATCGATTTTGTGGGATTTTGGGTGATTTCGGAGGATTTCGGTAAGATTTCGGAAAGATTTTGAGGGATTATTCACTGTAACAAGATTTCAGATTTACAGCGATTTTGAGGGATTTCGGTTGATTTCGAAGGATTTCGGTTGATTTCGAAGGATTTCGGGTGATTTCGAAGGATTCCAGGTGATTTCGAAGGTTTTCAAGTAATTGCGAAAGATTTCGGGTGATTCGGAAAATTTCAGGTGATTTCGCAAATATTTTAATTTAATTTTAGACTTATAAGTATATTCACAAGTGTATTAGTAGAAACTGAAAAACGGCCGCGTTGACCGATTTACGAATTTTGGGCCAATTGCGAGGGATTTTTGGGTCTGCGGAAAGATTTCTGAGAGATTTCGGAGTGATTTCGTGAATTTCAGAGATTTCGGTACGATTTCGGGGATTTCGGACGAATTTGTGACACGATTTGGAGGAATGATTAACCCCTCGATAAAAACAATAGTTATTTGTGTACCAAGGCCGTAAAGTTGATCTTTTTTGGCCGAATCAGAAATTTGCGGCCAAGGCGTAGCCGAGGCCAAGCAAATTTCAGGTGAGGCCAAAAAAGATCATTCGGCCGAGGTGCACACAAAATTTTTTAGGCGAGTGTTTTTTCTTGAAAAAAGACGAAAATTCAACAGGAGCTTTAACTTTTTATTGATTAGATAAATAATCCAGCAAAGATAGGTAGGTACATAATTATTAGTAACAAAAACTACAATAAGGGAAGTGTGATTATAGAAAATTGCCGACTTTTTCGCATGGTATACTATATTGTGCTTTTTTGAAAAAGTAATAGGATAGGGCTAAAATCAAAAATTTGGTTCCATTGTGGTTGCTAACTATTTATTGGTTGTGTTTATAGTTACGGACCGCGTTTCCGATTGTCTGTTTATATATTTTCACCAAAGTATATAGCGGCCGTAAAGTAAAAGCGGCCGTAAAGTAAAAGCGGCCGTAAAATAAAAGCGGCCGTGAAGTAAAAGCGGCCGTAAAGTAATAAAGCAAATGCGGCCGTGAAGTAAATGCGGCCGTAAAGTAAATGCGGCCGTAAAGTAAATGCGGCCAAAAAAGATATACTTTAGGGATGATATTGAATCCGTAAAACTAATCTTTTTGTGACAGTCGCCTAAAAATACTTATTTGGAACAGCAATGGGTAACCCAGCCTCACCTATTTTTGCAAATATTGTTATGAATGAGCTAATCTCTTCGGTTTTACCACAGTTACCATTCGTAGTACCTTTTTTGTCCCTATATGTGTATGATATACTGACTATGATCCCTAATGATGCTGAGAATATTATTTTAGATAGTTTCAACAGCTTGGTGGTCTCGAACATCGCAGATCTGTGGGCGATTTATCTCTCTTCTACAGGTACTATCACGGAAAATGCTCTGAAGAGTTGGCACGTATGATTCCACCGAGAGTAGCACCTACCAGGCGAACCCGTCAAACAGACGGTAACCATGAATTTACTGTCAAACTAGAGGCTCCAAGAACCTCATTATATCAGAATTCATATCTCTGGAGAACAGCATCGCTGTGGAATAAACTCCCTGCGACGGTTTTCCCTGCAGGTTACAACCTGAACCGTTTCAAGACCAACATACACCGACATTTCCGCGCACTTGCCGCTTCTCGAGCGTGATAGGACATTTCCTTGCGAGTGCGCATATCCGTAAAAAAAAAAAAAAAAAAAAAAAGCTTTCATAATAATTTGAAATTTACAATTGAGAAGGAGAGGGATAATAAGTCACCTTTCCTTGATGTTTTGGTGATTAGAGAAACTAATAGACTAATAAAGCTACATCCTCAATCAATCTGGTAGCGAAGTGGCACTTTGGCACGCGTGCTGGAAAATTTATACCCATCCTCAATGCTGTCAATTGACCTTTTGTTTCGACGCCATATTGCGGTGCGCGAACATAGTTGCCAAAACAAGAAAACCAAAAATTACTAGCGGGCTGTCAACTAAATATTTTATTATTTCTATTCTGCCCAATACAAGCTAAAATTGATAGCTTCTCTTTCCAAAAACATTCGTAATAGGCGGCAAATTTAAATTTTTAATGTAATTTATTCACTAACTTTGGATTTTAAAGTTGACAGAACGCTGGTAATTTTTTTTCTACTGTTGGCAACTATGTTCGCGCACCGCAATATGGCGTCCGAACAAAAGGTCAGTGCGCTCGCTGGTCACGTGATTACGGCTCCACTCTGCTCTTTGAGCAAAATACCGAACGCAAGGATAACCTAAATTAATTTTTAAACGTACTGCGCATGACATAAGTCGGCAAGCATCGAAAAAGCTTGTAGCTTGCAAACTTCACTTTGGAGTCGACGTGCATGCCAGCACGGAATTGACCTTTTGTTTCGACGCCATATTGCGGTGCGCGAACATAGTTGCCAAAACAAGAAAACCAAAAATTACTAGCGGGTTGTCAACTAGATATTTTATTATTTCTATTCTGCCCAATACAAGCTAAAATTGATGGCTTTTCTTTCTAAAAACTTTCGTAATAGGCGGCAAATTTAAATTTTAAATGTAATTTATTCACTAACTTTGGATTTTAAAGTTGACAGAACGCTAGTATTTTTTTATTCTACTGTTGGCAACTATGTTCGCGCACCGCAATATGGCGTCCAAACAAAAGGTCAATAGGAGCAATTATATGTCAGACAGTGATCACAAGTATGCGCATGTGTGAGGGATTTAGCAATGTTGCCAATTTTACTCTTTGCTAGAACGCGCGAAAAATGGAAAATATAAAAATTAAGCTGAGAATTGGCCTGAAAAAGCACTAGAAACTAGCCTGAATGGAAATGGATCTATAACTTCATGGACATCGACCATCGTGATTTTCTCATATCTTTGAAAAAAAAAAAACATATTAGGGATTTTCCGGTGGTTTCTCTTGATGAAAAAAACAATGCAATTATTATATTTAATGTTTTTATTAAATATCTATGTATTTTGACAGTGATATTAGGTATTGCACTTTAAAAAAGAATACAATAATTTTTTAGGCATAATTATGTTCCTCAGAACTATTTTTCAAAATAAATTCTTGACCTAGTAAAGTATTTTTCATTTTGAAGCACTGATCACTACTTGGTTTTGAAACTGATATTTTATCTTTAGCCAACTTTCTTTTTTTAGTTGAAAAAAAGTTTTGTTGCTTTTTAATTTTTTTATTAGCAGGTTCACCTTGTGCTGCTGTAGGAGGTAGCTTTGATAATGTAATATTAATATTGCCTTTTAATAAATTAGTGATGTTCCTTTGCTGTTTTAAAGCGTGCTCGATAACAGTGTCATCTATGCCAGACAAATCTAGTTTCAGAACCTCTAAACATTGTTGTTTGAGTAACTCACGTGTGGGTTTTTCTGTACTTATATTACTTGCTGCCAGTGTTAAAATGCACATCCATTTCATTATTATTGCTATCGTGAAGCAAATTATTATTTTCTTCTTCTTTTATATCATAATGATTAAAAAGGATCACAGAATGTATATGTTTGCATATTGAAGCTTTTACAAAATAGTCTACACATGTACAACAATATGCGTGTATACAAATATTGCATGCGATACATTTTAATTCACAGCATGATGAATTCTGCACCTGATTCTTAGAAACCATATAGATTTTGTCCTCACTTTTTACTCGCCAGATATTTTGCTCCTCTTTGATTTCAAATGCACTTTTCAATGCAGTCTCATGCCTTTTTTTAATTTTATTTATATGAGTTGTATTTTTTCCTTTTACTTGTTTTATCATTCGGTCTATAATTTTATTTCTTATATAATTATTTACAGCATGAATACCCTTGTCTAATCTCTTGACAATATTGCCACCTAAGTGAAAATACTTAATGCTTTTATGCATGGATTCTAAGTGCATGTTGGTATTCACTCCTGCTGACTTTCTATAAACATATGCCCATTTTTCACACCTATTCGCATAGTTTTCAACAAAATATTTTCCAAAGTTAGCAGTATCTGGATCCCCATACAGCATGTGTATAAATTGTTCCAACTCTTTCAAGAAATTAACTTCTTCCATTTCAGTCTGTAAGACCTTTAAGGCATGGTAGACACTTTCCCTTTTCACTTTCTCTGATATTTTGCTCAAATTAGCTCTCCATGCGCGATCTATATGCCAGGAGCAGAAAATTTGATATTTTACTGGTCCCATAACAGCATTCCATGCATTATAAAATACGTTAGTGATATCTGTCATAAATGTTTTGGCTTTTATAATTCCAGTTTTCTCCTGTATTTTATTAAAAAAGAAAATGAAAACTTCTGTATCTTTTCGATTTGAAAACATACAAGCACCTGGGAATCCTTCTCCCCATTCATCAATAACTAAAATGGTGGTCAATTCAAAATCGTAGCCATTAAGGCCATGGGTGCTATCAACACATACAATGCTCCCATTTCCATAAGTTCTTAGCATGTATTCTTGTGAAATATTCATAAATATCAAACAGAAGTCATTGTTTTGAAAAAAATCATGATCTTCACCTTGTTTTTTATAAAAAACTGTATTTGACTGCTGCTTATAGTCTTCAATCCACAGTTCAACGCTTACACTATCAATTTGGTGTCTCACTCCATCATTAATAGCAATATTATATGAACTCTTAATATTAGCAATATCCATCCTGGTTAATAGGTCCTTTCGCTTTAAATTTTCTGATGATATTTTTTCTCTATTTGATTCCAAAATTCTTAAACAAAGAAAAAGAAATTTCAAATTTTACTTTTATAAGTAGATTTATATAACAGCTCTTAAATTATCAATAATATGGCTTTTTGTCCAAAATAGTAAAAAATCTTATTTTATATAAAATAGTAAAAAATCTTATTTTATATAAAATAGTAAAAAAGTTATTTTATGCTAGCATTGATCTTGATTTACAAAATATTTAAAAAAACTGTAGCTGCATAATTCTGCATTACCAATATTTATAATATTGGGCCTATTCAGGTTTGAAAAAAGCACGGTTCTAGAATGGTTCAAAACAATCGCACAGTTTATTATTGAAATTTGTGATAGCCGAGCTGTTGCCATTTTGTTAATTGATAAACTGTCTGATTGTTTTGAACCATCCTTATTCCAAACCCAAATTATAGGCCTGGTTACTTTTCTAAATCACCAATGAAGACATACCTTGAAACACAAACGCCTTTGGTCAATTTTTCAGCTATTTCGGCTCGATCAGAAGCTGGAAGTCGTAAATGCTGAATTTCATTAGCATGAGCATAATGTAAAGCTACATATTTTATATTACATAAGCCTGTTTTGTTGTCCTTCGTAAGGTAAATAGTACTGGTACAAGCACTGTCGTCTTGCAAGATCCTTGACTTTTTGCTGTTCTTTTCCTGTCTTGATTATGAATAGTTCGAATACTACCTAAAAGATAACATTAAATATATATCAGGATCAGAAAATCAAAGAATTCTTGACAGTGTGTCGAATAATAAAGGTGTTTAAAAATTAACTTTGGAATAACACAAGTATTCAACCGAAGCTCCAAAAACATTGATAAATACTCATACTATGAGTTGTACTACTCTGATCACTGATCAGAATATGCAATGGGTCTGAATCTATTTTAAACCTGTTTCTCTGATTTTTTGTGCTCGCCTATCTTGCACTGCGAAACTAGTCTGCAACTAGCGCCAGTAACCAATGATTGAGAATTCATGTTTCTTTATTGTTTTATAAAGCAAAACCTCTAACCACACGTATTGCATAATCTCATCAGTGATCAGAGCAGTACAACTCATAGTACCGGTATTTACCAGTGTGTTTGAACTTTGGTTGCATTCTTGTGTTTTTCCAAAGGTAATTTTCGAACAACGCTGTTATTAAATATAACCTCCAGTAGGTATATCCAATCACAGCAATAGGAAGAATCATAGTGAAATACTTACCACTGCGATTGCAGTAATAATACACAATATCCAAATCTTTGGTTTTTCTTGTTTTTTGTCTAACATATTGAGTATTACTTGCTCTGCAAGTGTCTCTTAACCAGACATCAAATTCTTGAAAAGAACAAAATATGTTTGTGAATCTAGCATAAAAAATCAACAGACTAAAACAACTTACCTTCTTTGGTATTAAACTGAAGAGACTCTTCAGGAAAAGTTTTCAAATGAACATCAGTTAGATGGTGCCTCAGTTGTTCTATGTTTATATAGGATAGCCTATATTCAAAACATTTGTTTATGAAGACATTAAACTCATAAGAAACAATGTTCTTGTTCCCAAATCGATGCACTGTTTTTAAATGTCTGTTTAAGTTACTTTGATATGTAAATATTTTTTCACAATGAATGCAAGCTACCCCATTGAATGATGGACGTGAAGGACCGGCTTCTTCAACATGATGAACAACATGGAGATGCCTATTTAAATTGCTACGAAATTTGAAAGTTTTTTGACAATGAACGCACGGTAAAACCATATTTATTCTATTTTTAGATTATTTCAAAACTTTTAGCTCAGAACTTTTAAAATCACTGGATTGGAAAGCACAACCAATGAACCAACTGAGAAAATCTTGGAAAAATGCATTAAAAACAAAATAAAAATAACATAACCCAAAAAATATTTCTTATTGACAAGGAGACAAGGTAGATTAGGCAACGTCGCAAATCGCGCACGCGTATTATAGGGATCGGTGTCTGACAATTAATTCCTCCTAAGGTCAATTGAATTGAGGATGCCAACGTTAAACAACATTTTCCTAGCTTGCATGCCGAAGTGCCACTTCGCTACTAAATTGACTGAGGATGAGCCTTAACTGATTGGTACCAAAAACCAATGGCATCAGGTAGAATGATCAATTATAAGTCTAACCACAATATGACTCAAAAGATTGCTGTCATCAAATCGCTCAAGTATAGAGTAATGAATTTAGCTGATCCTCAATTCCATGAGCTGAATTTCAAAAGAGTCTTGGATCTGTGTAGGTCCAATCACTATCTAGTTTCTCTAGTCAACACTATGTAATACTCCTCCAACTGATTCAAATAATGATAGTAATCTTGATCATAATGGTGATATTAGTGTTAAATTTTTTTTAGAAACTATTCATAGGATTATTATTATATGTAATACATAATTTCATCTTATATTAGATGTTTTTAATGGTTTTTTCCAAATTGCATATTTCTTTTTTTAATCTCATGAAAAGTCTATAGTTAGCAGTGGGCCGATTTCTATGCACTTAAGTGTAGGTATTCTTTTTTTGTCTTTGGTTTATTCAATGTTCTAGAATAGAAGTTAACATATATTGTTCCAGCCTTTCTAAATAGAGTTTTATTGCGGATTGAATTTAAATATTCAGGCAAGTGTTTATACAATTTTATTCCATTATGAAATAATAATATTGACTTTTGGGCAGTATTCGATTTAATTTTAAAAAAACTGCTGTTTCGTTCTATATCGACCTCTACACATAATCTTCATCAAATCAATACAGGACAGTATACATATTCCCAGACTGCTGGAAATCAAGTTTTATGGTACCCATGTACAAATCAGGTGATCCAGAAAATGTGACTATCACCCTATAAGTATTTTTAATGCTATTCCAAAAATATTTGAAAAAATTGTCACTAAATTCTTAGCATCTTGCCTTGGACCTGATATTAAACACCAGCAGTTTGGCTTCAAAAAACACTCATCACAATTTCAATATATGTGTGCAATATAGGCAGCAGCAATGAAGACAAGAATAGAAAAAATCCGAGAAAAAATCCAGAGATTACAAAACAGAATTATTAAATATCTATATAAACTACCAAGACTTTATTCAACAAAGGAACTTTATGAGAATACTAAATATGTTTAGATCGAGAATATAATAAAGCTAGAGGAATGCAAACTTAGGCAGAAAATTAACTATCACCAAATTAAAAACAATATTAAACTAGTTAAAAATTCTGAAATTCGTGGTCACTCTACTCCAGTTCACTTGAAACCACGTTGTGCCGCTGACACCCAACAGCAAATCATAATTCAACCATTTCTCGCCGGTATTTGGTAGTGCCCCACTGCTACACTTACCTTTAATGGTATAATCGTGTAACAAATGAGATCCTAACCTATTATGGCGTACGGCTTCCCCGGGGGACACTAATTACCAAAAAGAAATAATCAAACCATGATTTGTTGCCCTGGATATCAGTGAAACGCAACTTTAATTGTTAAAATTGTATTCGTTAACATCCTCAGTCCAATGTTCTCTATCTTAGGCCAGGTTTATTCATCTTGAGATAAACTTGCTGGTAACGATCTGTAAGATATATTTACAGATCTATAATCCGTTTGGTCACTGGATAAGGCCGGAGTCTCATGCATCCGTTTTCCGACGAAAGATGTCCGAAAAACCTTCCATTCTGACATATTTATATACGATTATGTCAGAATAAAAGGTTTTTCGGACATCTTTCGTCGGAAATCGGATGATGAGACTCTGGCTTAATTCGTTGACCAATGGGCTTATATATTGCGTTTTTATCTGTCAGATTGCATTACCTGACATTTTATTAAAAAATGAATACCTACTCCGGCTCTTATATGTATTAAGAGGCTCTTGAAGAGCCGGGAATAGACAAAAATTTAGAAGTTTAGAGAAGAAATTAAAGGAAAATTTCTAAAAAGCAGAGGTATCTGTGAGAATTTAAATAAGCGCTAAGTTTATTGCTTGGCCCACAACAGTAGTAGTATGTCAATGGTTTGAAGTTTTTATTGGGATTTTTGACCAATATATCATGTTTATCTCAATGTTCACATATGTACTTACATAACTTTTTTGAGAGTTAATATGATGCTGGAGCAAACATAAAGGAAACATTGAATAAGATTCAAATATTTCCCCATTGTTAAATATATTCAATTCCTAAAACAACATTAACTTTTTATTACCCTATGTATATCCAAATTCGATTTTTCAATTGTTGTTGATTGATTTCTTTCTAATAGTGCTTAATCACCATATTGGCTGATTCTGAAAGCGACGTGTTTATGCTGCGTTCAAGACAACAAACGTGAAAACAGAACAGCCCCAGTCCGGTGAAGACCCATTACAAAATCATGTCAAATCATGCCCCAACAGCCACTACCACTACTGCTTCCGAACCAGACGCACCTGCACCAATTCAGCAACGGCCACATCTCAATTTTCTTACTGAAAGGAATCTTCCTCATTTCGGACATTGTGCCAACAATTACCATAGCATTGACATAACCGTCAATATTGCTGGACAGAACTCCCTGCCTAGTGCAGTGTACAACCAGATCGTACAGCTCAGTGCCTCAAAGATCGATCTCACAAAAGGTGAATTCACTCGAATGTGGAAGACGCTCTTACTGAAAAGAGTACAAGATGTTTTCCAACAGGAGAAGAAAAGAAGACCTGCGAATATGATTAGACTAGGCAGCTCTATTCTCATTCCTGGACCTTTAGCTGATACCCTCAGCATGCTAGGCCAGCACATTTCGACAACAAACGGAGGCGTTTACCACATTGTACCCCCCGACCGCAGCCCTGTTTTGGCCGATTGGTCGATCGTCGATAATGGAATATTGGCAAAATGGATTCAGTTGATGTACAGAATTAAATTTTTGTATGCTACAGCAGAATTCCCTTCAATGAATGACTATGATGGTAGACCTCTTGTTTTTACAACTATACAAGACACAGAGGATTGTCGTCAGGTCAGAAGTTTCTCAAATGAACCAAAACCTACAGACGTTCTTATACGTTTTGTTAATGACGATCTGTTCGTCAACCTGCCCTTTTCTTATGAAAATTGCCACCTTCATATGGCGGGGCCGCTTCATCTTGTCAGTGTAGTTGGCAGTTATGTTGGATCTCATGTTAGGTGCTAATGTTAAGTATTATTTTTTTGATTTCATCTAGTGTTTAAGCGTATGGACCTGTATCCAATGTTTATTATTTGAGTTTCTGTAGAATTTCTTTTATGTTTGTTTTTGTAGAATTAGTATTACTTTGTTAAGCATCTCTATGCAGAATGTTAGTTTTTTTTTCAAGCTAGTTTATAGTGATAATGATAAAAAAAATGTACCTTATAGATTATTTGATAGAACTCAATAAACAAAATGTATCCAAGTCTGATTTTTCTCTATGGGACAACAAGGATACATGCCCCAATAACTCGGGCATAACTAATCCAGCTTCTATTTTGTAGAGAAAGATTATATCCAGATAGTCTTCTGTTCTTTGAAGTTTGGATTTTTGAAAGATATTGTCACATAATATGGCGCTTGATGTACAGAATTGGGCGGCTGATTCTAGATTTTTCAGGGAAAAATGGCTATCGCGTTTCTTCTGGATTTTACGTGAATAGTTTTCGGATATATAAAGGCCGGTATTAGTTAGTAGTTTTGAGTTTAAAATTGGCTGTGATATTCAAGTATGTATGTATATCTGTCTTGAAACTGGAGGAGGCTGAAATATATATTTTTTTTTTGCTCTCTTACTGGTTTCTGCAGTCTCATTGTGTGCTATTTTTAAACTGATTCTGAAAATTTTCCCAAAAGGCGTCTGATATCAGGATTATCAGCAATGTCCTTTAAAAACTTCAGTTAGCTTCATCATTGAATGGATAGAATTTTCCTAATTAAATACTAAAAGCAATGGCAATTTATTTATTGATACGTTATCCAATTACAAGTCCTTTATAATGTATTAATATGTATAACTTTTATCAATAATTTATGCACTCTTCTAAAAATAACCCATTTGTGGTTACATTCTATTTATCAAACACTAATAATCACGATTTTTCTAGTTTCCAGTGAATTTTCATAATGTCTGGAGATCACGAAGTGACTACTCCTGACGACTTGGACCATGAACCGGAGTCCACCTACAAACCACCACCGGAAAAGACAATTGACCAGATTTTGGAAATTGATCAGGACGATGAGAGCTTGAGGAAGTACAAGGAAACTTTGCTTGGCCAGGCACAGACTGGACCAATTATTGTGGGTAAGAATTTTATCAATGTTATCAACTTGCGGACACTAACTTTTGTATTATTTAGAGCCTGACAATCCAAGAAAGGTAATTGTGAAGCGGCTGGTATTGATACCAACTGATAGACCTGAAATATCTCTGGATTTGACCGGTGATCTCTCAAAATTGAAAAAGGAAACGTTTGTCATCAAAGAGGGAGTTTCTTATAGAATAAGAATCGAGTTTCTGGTGCAGAGAGAGATTGTACACGGACTGAAATATGTGCAGAAAACTAGCAAATTGGGAATTACAGGTAACTTTTTTTTACATTTAATACTTTAAAATTCAAAGCTAAAACAACCACAAATGACTCATAAGTTAAAATAAAAATTCTTATCATAAAATCATAAAGATAAAATGTGTGTTCTATATTTATCTTGGGCAACATATTGTTTTTATTTTTAATTATGAGAAATGCAATCTTTTATCCACCAGGCAAACATTTTGCAGTAATAAACTGAGCACTAGCAAGACATATTTTCGACCAAAAATCATACATACTAATAGATTCCCTGGTGGATTGCTTTTTAAAAATCGATTTTTCAAAAATACTTCAACTTTAGTCGATAAAATGACCCACATGGTGGGTTCCTACGCTCCCAAAACCGAAATCCAATCGTACACAACACCTGCGGAAGACGCCCCATCTGGTTTGATGGCACGAGGTTCTTACACTGTCCATTCTTTGTTCACTGATGACGATAAAAACGAACATCTAAAATGGGAATGGACTTTCGAAATTAAAAAGGATTGGAAGGATTAATAGAATAGTAGTAATTTTCGTTTGATGCTTAAGCAATTTATATTTTAAGTAATAATCCTTTTTTCGTGATTTGAAGTATTAAAAGCAAAAGCAAACAATATTAAAGTTTAAGGATTTAAAACGCTGATTAACCTATTTACCCAATTTTTATAACCTTAGACCTTATATCGTAATGTAAATTTTTGAGAAACCATTTTACTATACAAAAAATTGAGCTTTATAAGAGATGCTTTATTTAGTCAATTATTGTGTGAGTGTAATTTTATGTAAAAGGAGTATTTGAAGGTTTAAATAATTTAAAACAAAAACCAGTGATGCCTTTTTACTCCTCAGGATTTAAAAATAAATAAGTAAAAGACTAATATTCCTTATAGCAATAGTTTTCATTTGAAACAAATATCTGAAGCTCTAAAGCATTTATTTCTGTTTCTAGTCTTATTTGCTCATTTTTTTACTTTCCTTACGAGGAAAGTATTATGTTTTATAATTATTAGGTAATTGTTTATTTTTCCTCTTCAAATAATGCTTCAAAGTTATCTAGCTATAATTATTCTAAAGAAACTATGTATCTTCCAATGTTTCCAAAATGTAACTGCCGGTAAAATTGAAACAAGATCCAAAAATACTTATTATTATAAACTATTTGTTCGTAAATTTTAATTAAGTCAGAGTGTTTATAGGTAATATTATTGTGTGAAGTTTTTTTTTGCTTAAAATAGTACAATATGTACTTTTAGAATACATTTTGAGGAATAAACTATGTACCTATGTATAGTTGAGGATTTTTTTTTAAATAACTCTTTACTCCCTTTTACAGACATACAAATTTTTAGTGAAACTTTACAAATATGTCATCTGGATAGTTATCAAACTTTTACAAAGAAGCTAAGGTGAGCAAAAACTAATATCCTCCTTGAAAACACAAAGTTGATGCTGAAAACAAATTGAAAGACAAATGATAAGTGTATCATGACATGAATAATAGCTCTGTTTCAATTTCAACAGACATGAGAACGATAATTTCCAGTCAATCAATTCATTTGTCAATTAGGATGAACGTTCAACTTATTGAAAAATAGGTGGGCAACTAGAAATTACTGTTTCTGGAACAAAGCTAATAAATAGTGTCCGTAACACTGCTTGCTTGCATCTGTGTCTAAAATCAACATGCCTTTCTGATCGGGATAGGACAACACTGGATTCGTACATAATGCTCCTTCCAATTTTCTGAAAGCGGAATCGCATTCTTGGATCCAATTGAATGTTGATTTTTCTTCCGTGCGGAGCAGCTATATTGGCGGAACCTTCCACAAATCTTTGATAATAAGAACATAATCCTAGAAAACTCCTTAGTTCATGTTTGTCGCGTGGTTTTGGCCAATCCCTGACAGCATCTATTTTTCCTTCCATAACCTGTATGCCATCTTCAGATACCACGTGACCTAAGAATTCCACTTTTTTTTGAAATAGAAAACCCTTGTTTGGGTTGAGTTTCAAGTTGGCATTCCGGAAGCGGTCAAAAACTTCTTTCAGGTTATTGAGATGTTCTTGGAACGAATTTCCCATGATCATGACATCATCCAAATATACCAGGCAGGTTCTCCATGTAAGGCCTCGCAAAACAGGATGCATCAGTTGCTCAAGCGTAGCTGGAGCATTACACAATCCGAAAGGCATTACATTAAACTGGTATAACCCGCTTCCGGTACTGAAGGCAGTTTTCTCTTTGTCATCTTCGTGTACTGCGACTTGCCAGTATCCACTTTTGAGATCCAAGGTGGAAAACCATTTGGAGCCCGACAGCGTTGTTAATGTATCGTCTATTCTCGGAAGAGGGAAGCTGTCCTTCTTGGTGACGTCATTAAGCTTACGGTAGTCCACACAAAATCTAAGACTTCCATCTTTCTTGGTCACCAATACTACTGGCGCAGACCATAGACTATTTGACTATTCAATAATTCCCTCTTGAAGCATTTTATCAATTTGGTTTTCCGCTTATCCTGTTGTTTAGCTACTGCCATACGTCGAGGTTTATAACATTTTTTATAACATGTGCATTGTTCATGTATTTAACAAAAATCGTTTCATACTGTAAACAACACAGATAAAGAAGTAAATTAGAACCTTAGAAATTATGTGCTGTCTTTTTGTGCTGAGATTTTGATTTTGTGGATTTAGAGCGTGCATTAGAGCCTTGCTGAATTTACTAACATTTTCCTACCCTGACGAGAGAATATCCTAACGAATTGAAATAATCAATCTAGAGATATTGGCTCAAAAACAACTATAGCTGAGTAGCTTCCCGTATGGGACCTCAGTATCCGCTGGGAAATTGGCTAACTAACAACAGTTCAGTATTGAATATAGGTAGTGTTGATTGAATGTTGAGTGTGTAAAATTTTAGCACAAAGACCAAAGACGGTATCTAATTTAAACTTTTTTGACTTAAATTATTGAATTAATGACTCACAATTATTATTAAATTGACACAGTATATTTCGATTTTTAAGGAATGTTAGATCCAGGGTTTCTCTGCCGTTCTCTTTCCCCTCAAAAATTCTAGGTCGAGAACGGTACGATTTACTTTAATAATAAAATAGACGTTTCACAAATTTTTCGTTTCTTTTACATATCACAACTTCCCTTAAATTTCCCAAATATTTGCTACGTCAGGCGCATGTCCAGTAAGTAAAATTGAGTAAGTTTCCACAACGTAGGTCCTATTTTTTTATTCATCGTTTTTCAGAAGATTTGTTGTTTGAAGGTAATACAAATTCTCATCGTTCAGTCTTACCGAACGAACCCGGGTATATTATACTACACTAAATAGAATTGATTTAAAAAATAGATACAAAATACCTAAATAGTAGGTAGCGGTGCATTTTCAGTTTTTGTGAAGCATAAATATTTAAACTTTGGTAGATTGCGTCCTCCCAAAATTGGTGAAAAATTATTCAATCTGAATGGCAATGAAAATGATAATGATCTTTTGCATACAGTCGGTCGAAATAGGGTCCAAATTATGTTTAAATCCGCTATAGGTGACAATAAAATAGTTGAAAATCAGGTATTTGAAAATAACAATCTTATTGCATATATTCCCTCTCATCTTACTCAAAAAATGGCCTTATCCGTCATGTTATTGATACATCTTTTTCACAGGAAGAAGATTCGAAAATTTTGAATTCATCATAGTTCCAATTAAGGCAGTACAGAGGAGATTTAAATTTGTTCTCGATAAGGATGGCAATAAAGTAAAAGTTCCTAGACCAGATTATTCTAACTTTCGATAATTTAGTCCTGCTACAATTTGTTTATATGTACCGATTGAGATATGAAGTTAATACTTGGTACTCCCCAGTCACTTAATGTTATAATTGTTTAAATTTTGGTCACACTGCTTTCCAGTGTAAAAGCAAACGATGCAAAACCTGTTCTAAAGTATTAAATGACGACGGACTGTGTACTGATAAAATGTCCTAAATACAACAACCAGGTTAAAATTAAGCAGGCTATGGTAATTCTCAATGCATCCTTTAAAGAACCGAAAAAATTGTAGATAACCCATCACCCATCTTATGCAAGCCTCGTTTCGAAAAATAAATTTGCTCCATTGTCTTTATAAAAACCGATTTTCCTGAAGAAATCAATCTAATCCCCCAAGTTCAAAAACGACATTTGTAGCACATCCACATTCCAGTAAGTCTATTTCTTCTTCCAGTGTATATTATGACAATAATAAAAAACGGAAAGTAAGTGATAGAAGCCCTTCTTTAGAACCCATTAGCAGAGAATTTTATTGGTCTTATACGGGTGCACCTAGGATTGAGTCTCATCAGATAAACACTAAAAATACTTTTGAAGGTCTAGTCTAAAGGATAAAATAATTGAAGATTTAACTTGTTGAATGAATAATTCAATCAGGAGTGAGAAATCTCATGTATCAAATATAATAAAAAATATAGGCTATATAATCAATAATACGAATACCCTCAAAAATATCTTTCAACAATTAATGGCAGCCATCACACAACAACTAATTGTAATTCGCTGGAATGCCAGATCTGCGTATTCATTCAAACCATAATTTGTTAAAAAACTTATTACAAGATTCTAATATTGATATTGCCATTTTAAGTGAAACTTGGTTTAAACCGGAGTACAAAATTAGTCTTAAAGGTTTTATTAATATTTTAGGAAAAATTGAATTAATGGTAAAGGTGGTGTGGCTATACTAATTAAAAAATCAATTTCCTTTTCCTAAAGATGATCACTAATAAGAGTTAAGCAAGAAGAAGTTAAAAAACACTTTAGCTTCTTGAAAAACGGTAGGGCACCAGGCCCAGGAGAAATATTTGGAGAACTGATAAACTCTACAAACATTTAACAAAACTATTTCAAACATGCATAGATAAACATGAAGTACCGGAAGAGCGAAAAATAAGCTATTTAACAACAATATAATAATATATAAAAGGACATAGAAACAAATGCGAGAACCACCGAGGAATTGCAGTAACAAATACGCTGAGCAGAGTGTATGGAAAACTCATAAAATCCAGAATAGAGAAAGAGTATAAAGATAGTGAGGCAGAAGAACAGGCTAGTTTTAGAGCAGGAAGATCAACTGTAAACCATTTATTTAGTTTGACCCAAATAATGGAAAAGAAACTAGCGTATAACCAAGAACTCCATTCACTCTTTGTAGATCTAAAGAAAGCATCTGACAATGTTCCGCTGAAAAAGATTTGGGAAGCACTTAGCAGTAAAAACGCTCTATTGTGATGCAAAGGCCAAGATTATACAGGGAAACATAATCAGTAAAGGCTTTAAGCAACATGCAGGGATGCTGCATATCACCAATACTTTTTGAAATACACTTAGAACAAGCGCTTAAGGGATGGAAAAACAAATGCAGGCACATGGGAATACCGCTCAATGAATATAATTTATATACTTTAAGCTTTGCAGATGATCAAATATTAATTGCACAGGACTATGATGACCTAGAGTACATGACACGAAAATTAATAGAGGAATACGAGAAATGGGGTTTGGAAGTAAATTTAACTAAAACAAAATATATGACTATTGGAAGTAAACAACGAACTCTGAAATTGAATACCGGACAAGCAATAAAACAATGTACTGAATACAAATATTTGGGCATGAAAATCTCACATGAGGGAACCCTAGACAAAGCAATTAAAAATCGAAATATATAAGGACGCAAGGCAATATCCCTACTAAATGGTGTACTGTGGGACCAAAATATCAACAAAACTAACAAAACTAGAATATACAACACCATAGTCACATATAATTCAGAAGTCTGGCCAGTAAAGAACAGAACCGCAAAAATGCTGGAAGCAACTGAAATGGACTTTTGGAGGAGATCGGCAGGCAGGTCAAAAATGGAAAGGATAACAAATCTGAGAATTAGGGAGATTAGGGACGTAAAACACATAATAGTAGATGATATAAAGGATAAATAGCTGATTTGGTTCGGACATGTAAAAAGAATGGCAGATACAAGAATACCCAAGCAAATTACTTATTGAGTGGAAGCCAGGGGAAAGAAGAACACGCAGCAGACCAAAAAGAAGCTGGAGAAGTGGAATGGACGAAGAAATAAGAGACAGAGACAGAGGCTTGGAGGAGGATGCCTGGATTGATAGAGATGGTTGGAGATTTGGGAATCAGAAGACATTGAACGTTATAAACCGATAATTATATATGTTACGGTTAATATGCAAACTTGGCTAGTTTGTAAACTAGCTGGATAGTTTACAAACTAGCCAACCCCGTGACTATTTTGATAGAAAGCGCAATTTCCACTAAAATAGCAGCTACTTTGCAAACTAACCAAGAGTCTTGGCTAATTTACTTGAAATTATTGAGAAAACTAAATTAGCTGGTTAGTTTATAAACTATCCAATGCAGCCTGGCTAATTTGAAAACCATGATTTCTAGTAACACAAAATAGCCAAACGTTTGCTTTTATCAACCTGATGATAAATTGACATTTACAAATCAAGTGAAACATCAGATTAAAAGTGAAGATGACATTCCAATTCATACAAATCATATAGATACGCTATATTCATAAAATGGTCAACAAACAAATCAAGAAAATGTTAAAAGATAATATAATTAGACCATTATGCAGTCCTTGGTCATCCGCAGTTTGAATAGTACCAAACAAAAAAGAAAGACTATAGAAAACTTAATGAAAAGACAATTGATTGATGATGGGTATCCTTTACCAAACATCACAGATATACTAGACAAATTAGGTCGTAGTAATTACTTTACAACTTTAGACCTAGCTTCAGGATTTCATCAAGTAGAAATGCATCCTGATTCTATATCAAAAATAGCTTTTAATATTGAAAATGGTCATTTCGAATTTCGAAGAATGCCATTTAATTTAAAGAACGCACCAGCAACATTTCAAAGAGCAATGGACAGTGTATTGTCCGGATTACAAAATAAAATATTGAAAGGTAGTTGACGTCCACACACTTGTAAATAAACGAAATTGCAGCTTTTTTGTACTTTTATATTCACATACTAATCAAATGCCAACGTTTCGACACGGATGCGTGTCATCCTCAGGGTCAGACTAATAATTGTGGTGCCTGTTCTTCGAAATTAATTATTTATGTTTTTTAATTTCGAAGGCACCACAAATTATTATTCTAGCCCTGAGAATGACACGCATCCATCTCGAAACGTTGGCATTTGATTAGTACGTGAATATAAAAGTCCAAAAAATAAAATATGCTTAGTGTACTTATATGATGGATGATATAATTACATTTTCAACATCTCTACACGAACACATTAAAAATTTAAAGAAAGAATTATTGGCGCTAGTTTGGGCTACTTAATACTTTAGGCCCTATCTTTTCGGAAGAAAATTTGCCATCTTATCAGACCATAAACCTTACAATGGTCATTTAACGTAAAAGAACCAAATTCTAAAGTAATAAGTTGGCGATTGAAACTATCAGAGAATATGACTATGAGATTGAATATAAAAAAAGGAACTTTGAATATGAACGCAGATGCACTATCAAGAAATCCTCCAATGCATCAAGTAAATGCTATTGATATATCATATCCTGATGCAAGATTAACAAAATCAGATGAAGAATTTCAAAGAAAATCAGGAGAAATGTCAAAAGGTACGCCTCTAGATAATGAAGAAATAATGAAAAACTACTTCGTAACCTTTTATGGCGAAAATCTTCTGAAGAGAAGGAAGAAGCATTATTAACTGAATCTTTTCAAGTAGGTAATGAAAACGGCATCAGAACCTAAGAAAAGTCCAAAAATTAAGATAATATCACAGGTAGTAATACCTCCAAAAAATAAGAAAAATGAAATTCCAATAGGAGAGGGCGAATCTTCGACAATGCATCAAGAAGAAAAACCTTTTCTTTCAGTAAGATCCAACTGAAGTTCTGAAGATTAAAAAACAATAATAGCACCTTCGGAAAATGAACAAACAATACATACATCACTTGAAGATCTAATATTAGGAGCACCCTATACTAAGAAACATTTAAATTTGTTCCAAAATCAAGTAATATTTCGATATTCTAATAATAATTCAATTCCAAAAGAAATAATTAAACCATTTCCTGATAAAAGAAGAATAATATTTTTCCTACCAAATAACCCAACATTACAACAAATAACTGATCTTGTTAAAGAATTTATGCCACCTGGTATATATTGTTTTTACATTTTCACGCATTGGAACCAATAATAATACGAGCATTACAAACGTCATTTAATGCCAATTCTTTTACATTGTATATGTATATCTAACTCATTCGTAGATATAATAGACAATAATATTCAACAAGTAAAAATAAAATACTTCCATGAAACCAAAACTTCTCATCGAGGAGTAATGGAAAATGTATCAGCTTTGGAAAAGCAATATTATTGGTCTTATATTGACAAAGATGTCCAAGCATATGTAAAAGCTTGTGAAATTTGTAATAAAACCAAATATGAACGTCAACCGTATAAAATAATATTTAAACCAAAAACCGATTGGATCAAAACCTTTCGAACATTTATATATTGATACTTACTTATATGATAAATAAAGAGAAGTTTTTTACTATTATTGATACCTTTTCAAAAATCGCTAACAACTAAAACAGCCGTGAAAATTGCATCACAACTTTCAAAGTACTTAGTGATCAAATCACGGAATACCTACCTCAAAGAATTACCTCGGATAACGGAGCGGAATTTGAGAATGCAATAATTACTGCTTTATGTACATTGTATAGAATTGAACTCCGAGAAATCCAACTTCAAACAGTCCTATTGAAAGATTCCATTCAACGTTGCGTGAAAGCATCAGAAGTCTACAACTTATAAGTCGATGAGTGAATTAATGACAATTATTGCTATTTTAAACTATAATTATAGTATTCATAGCATAACGGAATATACACCCTTTCAAATAATAAAAGGAGATTTGAATTTTGCTATGCCAATAGAGCAATCATATTGGGATGACACTGACCAGAAAAACTTACAATAGATTTTCTATGAAATTCATAGAAGAGAGCGACGTGATGTTGAAATATCCTCGTATAATGCACTGTTTCAAGTCAGAATAAAAATACTATACCTCTATACAAGCTTCCTCAATACTCCATACCCAAACAATAAAACGCCAATAAGATAACATAAATTTATTTGTAAATTCAATAGACACATTAGTACGGTTGTTTAACTAAAAATATTTAATATGAAAATCCTGTCTAGTCTTTTGGCACTAATTAATTATTAAAATATATTTTTGCTCTCGACTTTGTAAGTATGCTGCACAAAAATATACAAAATACATTATATATAATATGTAAATTCTCCATTGTTTATAAATATAAAATAAAAAAATAATTATGTTAAATTACAAGGCAGTCACACAATTTCTATCACATATTATTCCAAGCATACATATACAGGGTGCTCCAAAAATAATGGCTAATCTATTTCAGATTTTGTAACAACCTGTAGACTAAAAACACCTACATACATTCATAAACAAAAAAATGGTTTAAATTTATAAGAAAAAAAATAAAATAAATTATTTACACAGTGATTTAAATAAATTATGGCCAATAAATTTGTCTTATCAATAATAAAGTATCCATTTTTTCGAGCTCACTCCATAACATTCATTCAATGTAACTAAAATAAAAATAAATAAGGCACATAAACAATCGCTTCACGCGTTTTTTTTGAGCTTCTGATGATGCTAAAGGGACTCGAAACCTGATATATCAGACCCCTGAAATTAAATTATTAGAGTTGAAATTTTTCTTATTAAAAACGTACCCTGTCTGGTTTGTACAGATGCGTATGGGGTAGCAAAAATGTTGATCCCAAATCGCGTTCAGCCATTGTATTGGCCTCCTAAAATATTTTCATTATTTTAAGTAACGTAGTAATAACACTCACCTACATCGTTTTGGTGCGTTAATGACTTTGTATCGTATTCGCTTCTAGTAAATGACTTCATTGGCGGAGGTATGGTCGTTTCGTCGTAAGATCTAGACTCAGAAACAGTGCTAAAAATAATTAAATACAAAAAACTATAATTATATTCAACTATACTACAAGTACCTTATTCTAGGAATATCCATCCAATTACTGTTTGATTCCAAATCGTCGTCTCTAAAAATAGGAATTATGTTAAAAAAAAATAAACAATATTATTGTTACTCAACTTACACTAGAGAAGATTTCCTAAGAGTATTAAACTGGGACGAAGTGTCGGCTCTTGAAAGCAAGTCGGCACTAATTTTTTGAATTAGTGTCGCATTTTCGCTTCTATCAGCCTCAGTGCCGCAAGTAGTTCCTAAGAAAAAATTACCTATCAACCTCAATCCTTCAAAAATCAATCCACTATTACCTAAAGTTCCTACTGTTGCTGAAACTTCAAATCCGGCCGAAATCAAAGCTCCAGAAGTTTTCCTAGAGCTTGGTTTTTCTTCAATAAACTGTTCGCTTAAGGCATTACTATACTTCCTCTTTGAATCAGCCTTTCAAAAAAAAATCACTTACATAAGATAATAATTCTTCAGGAGATTCATACAACTTACCCTTGAAGGACTAGGTCCAGCATCTAAATAGCTTAAAAGTTTAGCTTCATTTGTCACTGATGGTATGCTAGGCTTCCTTGCGTCAAATGTTGTATAATTCATCATGGGTGACGTTGGTGGAGCTGGATGGTATTTGGCTCTAGGAATCATCACTGTCAAAGACCTGTCTTTTTGTTCTGGGAATATTATTCCTGGCTCAGAATGTTCTACACTGGTCATTGACACTTTGGAAACCTTCTTCAAAGCCCCTTTAGGTGGAGGAGGTTTCAGTTTAGGCTGTTGTTTCTGTTGCACGTAAGGAGGTACCGAATTGGTTTCGCTGCGGCTATCCTCCGAGCTGGTATCTTCAATCATCGCTCTTCTATCAAGGTTTCTGTTGGAACCCACACCACCAACTCTTTGAGGTAGGAATCCGATAGCTCCTCCGGACTTTTTGGGCTTCTTTCTAACGCACGTGAGAATAATGCAGACTAGAAGTAGGGCAAACAGGATTGTACCAAGAGTTACCAAAGCTATCAAGAGAACTGCAAAATAAAAATAAGTTACTAAGTATACGAAATGTGGATTAACTAACACACCTTTGAGATTAACTTGACAGTTTTCGCCAGCGTACCAATGGAAGCATTCGCAAAGTAACTCCTCGGAACCTCGAGTGTAACAAGTACCATGATAATTGCATTTCTCACAACCCACTTGTTCTGCACTACAAATTCTACCTGGATAGAGCATATTTTCACTCAAATCTAAAAAAAAAAATCTTGATGAAAAAAACTGCTCCAAAAACCACCCAATTTCTCACCAGAATATCCTTCCTTGCAAGAACAAGTATAAGTTCCGCGCAAATTGAAGCACTGAGCATTTTCGGAACAGTCGTGCAACTTAGGGTTTTCACATTCGTTGAAATCTTGAGCCCTAAGATTTGCGAGGGTCTGTTGCGAAGCTATTACGTCAGTACCGCCCAAAGAATAATTGTTATTTCTCAGGTATTTTTTGAATATGTCTTCCATGCGGATTTCATCGATGTTATCGGATAGCTGAAGATAGAAACCACTAACCACTCCATTGCTAGCTGGATAAAATGAAGTCACATGGACTCCATGGTACACATCCCTCAAGTCAGATTGCATAACCATGCGATCCAGGGCTTCGTGGACTTTTCTGGCCATTTGGATGAACTCTGTTGTGTTTTCCATCGCAAGCTTGTCTGAATATCTGGCAGGAGTCTTTCCAAACTTGTCTATAGTTATGTTCATACTGTAAGTGTATGTAGCTGAAAACATGCAATAATTAATAATTTGATAAAGTTTGTGAGGCTTTCGCGGCCCAGGTTTATTGATAAAGTGTTTTTATTCGGGCCCTATGGCCGTCGTGGGTTGGAATTTCTTCCTGAAGTTTCGCTACGAGGTGCTTCCATGTCCGGTTCTGGTAGCAGACTGACGCGTTCCCGACCGTAAGTTGTATTTATGTGTGAGTGGTTGTGGTGGAGGAGGGGTAGGGCTTCGCAGCATGTGGCTAATCTCAACTTTCTCTGTACTCAATGGGATCTTTTTTGCGTTTTTGAGGATCGAGTTCCAAAGAACCCCGCACAAAATTATAGGAAAGTGGCCCGCAGTGAGATTTAGCCGAAATTTATATATATTGTAGGTATTGAGTTTCTGGTTTCTGATCAAAAGTTCTTATTGGTCGAGTTATTGTTACAATCCTCTAAGACCCCTAATGATTTAGGTCTCAGGGCCGTATTTAGTATAGGTGTCCAATAAACAATGACACTTTTTTCTCAAACCCATAACTTTTCATTTCCTATCCAGGTTATGTATTTAAATGCGAAAAATTGTATAATAGGCTAGTCAAAATAGGGGGTTGGGGTAGAAAAAAATTATTAACAAAGTGATCTCTGCGGAAATGAGTAGTCAATAGGGTCCTTATTAATCCCTCAAAAATCGCACTTTGTCGCATTGGTGGAACTTGGAAAAAAATGGCCGCCATCTTGATTTTTTTGGAATTTATTGAATAATTCGTAAAGTATGCATTATATCAAAAAACTCAAGAGGACTTTTTTGTGGAGAATCAAAAGTTACCTTTAATGGGAGAAATTTAAAAACCATCAGCTGCAAACGAAAAAGTTATTGACATTTATTTCATTTGGCAACATGGAATTTGAAAAAAACTCAAATAAGTATTTTTTTTTTTTGGTGCAGAATTAAAAACTACATTTAATAGAAGAAAAATTCAATTAATTTAATGATCTAAATATTTTTGTTGAGAGGAAGTAAAAACGCATATGACCAGAAAAACATTTGAGCAGGAAACTACCCAGACACAGACAGCACACAAAGTCTTGAAGACGTCTTTTTCAAGTCTGCATTCTGCATTACATTTGATCGTCTGAAGACCAAAAAAAAAAAAACGTCTAAAAACTTCCATAATCAGATGTCCTAAATTCACATCTCAAGGATAACTGAACTGAGCCACACTATTTCGTTCAGCCAGGCCTAAAAGTGAATAATGGTTCATGTATTGAAAAGAAATTTAAAGACCTTTTAAAAATTTCGTTGGAGAAGAAGAATGTCTTAGTTCTAAAGGCGTCTTTATAGGCAGACTTCTGAAAGGCGTTGGGTTTTGTAACATACGTCGTCTTTAAGATGTCTTTAAGACGCCTTAAAAATTTCCCACAGAATTCGTTTTTCATTTAATTTTAGAAGTTACTTGAAACCAATTAGAATCCTACAGAACACTCTAGAACTTCAATAATAAGCCTTTTCGAAAGTTCAAAACACTTAAAATTCAACTTATAATTTCCAACAGCATTGTGTAGCGCTTCAGAACATTTTGAAAACTTCAGAACCATTATTAGAATGGAGTATTTTGGAACAATTTAGAAACTTCAGAGATATTTTAGAACAATAACGATTCAATTTAGAACTGGAAACCTTTTAGAATGCTTTTAAACCAATTCAACTTCACTTTGGAACTTCAATAGGGCTCTAAAATACTTAAAAATCTGTCAATCTGTCAAATGAACATTTTGAAATTTAACATGGATCCTTCGAAGAAGTGTACTTCCCAATTTAGAAATTCCTGAAAAACTTCTAGAATGCTCCAGAACCCAGTCAACTTGGAACACTTTAGACAAACCTCAGAATTGTGCCAGAGAGCCTAATAAATAATAATAATAAAAATAAAATGAGTAATAAATAAATAATAATGAAATATTAACAAGAAAATGTTCCTCTTTCAATTCAAATTCTTGAATTTTTATATTTTTTTCTATTCCAGGCTCTTGATTTTTCCTTACTTCTTTATCCTAAATTCTTAATTTTCTTTTGGCTTAGATTTTTTTTTCCATGTTCTTGAATTCTCATTATTCCTGTATTTTAGAATTTCAGGCTCTTGACTTGTTTTTCAAATTTCAGTCCTGTCTCTTCAAATAGTTTCCTACCAAAATGAATTTTTCGTATGTTTCCGTTTAAAGAAATCAATAATTTAAGACCCTAGCGTTTAGAATAGACAAAAATTGAAAGTTATAAAATGAGTAATAATAATAAAATATCAGTTCTGAAGACGTCTTTCGGCAGACGTCTGAAAGGCGTTGGGTTTTGTAACACGACGTTTTTAAGATGTCTTTAAGACGCCTTGAAGACGTAAGCCGACGTCTGAAAGACGTCCTGAATGTCGTTTGTGGACATCTTAGGGACGTCTTTAAGATGTCTGTGTACTATCTGGATAGACACTAAGTAATTCAAATAAATTAAAATAGGTATCTTTAATCCTCTACTAACAGGCATTCTTAAGTTTCATTAGAAAAATCCATATTTACATTTCGCGATTTTACCTAAAGTTCAAAAATTTCCAGATTTTTAAATAAATTAATTCCCAATAACTTTTTTGTTTTCCAGCTTCTAGTGTTGAAATTTCTTTTATCATAAGTAACTTTTTATTCTCCACAAAAAAGCACTCTTGAGTTTTTTTGATATAATGCATACTTCACGAAATATTCAATAAATCCGAAAAAAATCAAGATGGCGGCCATTTTTTTTCAAGTTTCACCGATGCGACAAAGTGCGATTTTTGAGGGATTAATTAGGACCCTATCGACTACTAATTTTCGCAGAGATCACTTTGTTACTAATTTTTTCTACCTCACCTGCATAAACCTGCCTAGATTGACTATACTAATAAGAAATCTGATCCTCAGAGACAATCTCACTTTGCTAATTGCCAAGCTTACTGACTGTCTTGTGGTATAAGCGAAAATTATCTCCAAAAATTCGTCAGATACGCCTTGTTTTAGCTTGCACAGAAATGCTAAATGGTCTTTCTTGAGTACATAATAATACATTATCTGAATCCATCAGCTTCACCGAGAATAGGATCACAATATCCAAACAATTCTTGAAGTTGATTTTTTTTTTGAAATGGAATATTTTAAATTCGTCATCCGCATAGGAGTTTTCATCACAAAAATCTTGGGTTTTTTCATTTGCAACGGTACGAAGACCTTGCAGGAAGTCTTGGAGAGTTTTTCCTTCCAAAGGGTATGGGAAGTTTACAGACTCTAATCCAGGCAACAAAGCATTAAATATGAGTCTTCGTTCGTCCAAACGATGGTCGCAACATTTTACTCCCTCAGGAATGTAAATATTTTGTTCAATAAATACACTAACTTGGGCTGCTAAAGATATTCTTAGAAGATTTTCGAGGGCATTGCATACACAGCATTTTTTGTGGGATCTTTGTGTTATGATGTTTAATCGTATAGGTACTTGCGGGTTCAAGTTAGTGCTACACAAACAAACAGACCTATGGCTTCTTTCATTTCGTCTTGTGACAGCAATTTCCCTTTTATGGACGTCACCCACTCGGTCGATCCGTGCTATTCTCCGTACATCATATACCGTCATACAGACTTAACATGGAAATATGGGATCCATTTTCACTTTTTAAAGAAAAGTGTTTTAAAAAAATCAAAAAACAACTTAAGAATATATAGGCTTAAACTCGAAGAAATTCACTAAACAGAACACAAACTGTGAATGTGTCAAATAATAATAAAAAAAAAATTGTGTGCTCATTTTTTTTCCAAGGCAGATTTGATTGATTATTCTTTTATACTCTCAATACAGGGTGAGACACGAAAAACTTTCCACCCAGGTTTTCTCAGGTGTTAGGAGATTAATAAAAAATCGCTCGAACACGACAATTTTTGTTTTTTGGGGGACACATTTTATTGGTATTTTCACCCCCTACCTGTCAACCCCTAAGTGGAGGTGACAGGTGCCCCCAAAATTTCAAATGAAAAAGGGGGCCAAGTGATACGTCATTTGATAGCTATTTTTATTAAGATTATATGCCAGAAGTTTCAAGTTGCTATTATTTACCCTGTCGAAATGGCGGCAAAGTTAGGAAAAATCAATGGAAAAATGCTGTGTGGTTTTCACCTGCTACCTACGCATAGGTGTGACAGGTGAAAACTATACAGTTTAGATTATCGAAAAAAAGCATTTATCCTAACTTTGACATGCCGCCATTTCGGCAGGGCTAATAGTAGCAACTTAAAACGAAAATAGCTACCAAATGACATATCAGTCGACCCCTCTTTCCATTTGAAATTTTGGGGGTACCTGTCACCAGGGGCGGATGGGCCAGCAGGGATTTTGGGAAGTTTCCCGAAGGGCCGCTTGCTTCCGGGCCGGTCGAAGCATATATATAATATGGAAAAATAAAATCCTTCATCTTTAAAAACTATTTTTTATCAAGAAATTCAGTCATACTCTTTTACTGGGAAATAAAATAATATTTAAGGTACTTTTCTGCTAGCCCCTAGTGATGACACAAGGTAAGCGCGCATTTCTACGTATAGGGCTATATAACGTCTGAACGTCTGAAAACCAAAAAAAAAAAACGCCTAGAAGACGTTGTTTTGAAGATGTCCATAGATGTCGTAAATTCATATCTTAGTGATAGCTAGTTGGTTCAACCAAGTTTGAAAGTGAATAATGGTTTATGTATTGAAAAGAGAATCCAAGATGTCTTCAAGACATCTCGTTGAAGAAGTCTTTAGAATGTCTTAGTTCTAAAGACGTCTTTAGGCAGATGTCTGAAAGACGTTGGGTTTTGTAACATTACGTCTTCAAGAGGTCTTTGAGACGCCTGATAGACGCAAGCAAGCGTCTTGAATGTCATTTTTGGACATCTTAGGAATGTCTTTAAGATGTCTAGAAAAATTTCTTTGGGCTGCAAGGCTCTCTCATATCTACTGCCGCCTAGGGCCTGGTAGAACCTTGAACCGTCGCTGAGTTTGAGATTTTTTCTCCATATTTTCAATGTTAGTAGTGAGTACCTATTCATATCACGTACCTCACCACATCATTTACCATTAGATAGGTACCTACTTAAAAAAAATAGGGGCCGGTACCAACGGTTTCCCGGGCCGGTTTTAGGCTCCCCATCCGCCCTGCCTGTCACCCCCAGTTAGGGGTTCACAGGTAGGGAGTGAAAATACTAATAAAATGTGTCCCCAAACAAACAGAAATTGACGTGTCTGAGCGATGTTTGATTAAACATTTAACACCTGAGAAACTCTGGGTAGAAAGTTTTTCGTGTCTCACCCTGTATAAATCACAATAAACTGAACCGTTTTAAACAAACATTACGTTCTATTTTAACGCTTTGATCTGCCCACTATTTCACCCCGTTAAATATTTGCTCCATTTCGACAAGTGAAAAGTTGCCATATTGCATCTGTTATTAATTTTTTATCTATTTCTCTCTTCCTTAAAAAGCTACATATCGTCGCTGTCAGTACGAAGGGGCCTATCTCGATATTTGGTGAAAATGAGTTATTCCCATAAAAATACTTAACAGAACCATATTTATATTGCGACGAACTGGCATATCTCCATAATACACCATGTGGTCATTATTCAATTTTAGCGGCATATCTGCTTTGTCAAACAGCCAAACATTTGTTTTTGTTTTGTTATTACGAACGGGCCTATCTTCTTAAATAATTTATTTGCAGAAAAAGTCCAATATTTTCTTTCAAAAAAGATATGTCTCAATGTTCTAAGTATACTTTTGTGTTATTATGTACCATCGTCACCAAAAGTAACTGGGACAGCATTATATTAGCTCTTGTACTATTATACGAATTTTATTGTCAAATATTTGTCAAACTATGAATCAAATGCATTGAAATGAATGACAGTAGAATTAGTCCAGGAGATTATTATGCATTATTTTTGTCCCAGATACTTTTGGTGACGATGGTACATGAAAAAACAAGTTCCGATACTGAATTATATCCAGTGCTACAGACAAAATGAACAGTGAAGTTTTCTCCAAAACGGTCTCCTGAAAAGTTGTTAAATCAGAGATTGGCTACTTCGTAATGACAGCGACGATATGAACAAGACTATCGGCTAGAGATAATGGCCATTTTTTGTGACTGGAAAAGAAAGCTACATTTATCTTCTAACAAACCAGCTAGCAACATGAAAATATGTCAAGAAATAAAAAAGTTATAACACGATACACAATCAATTTTTAATTCGATTTTTTTCGGGTACCACTTGGCAAATACAGCTTTACTAAATACGGTCCTGTAGGATAATACATGATTCACAGAGGACTTGTGCTATAAAACACAAATACTAAGTTTATACAATTTTCCGCATTTAAATTCAATACCCAATCTGAGAAAAAAAACTGTCATTGTTTATTGGGCACCTATACTAAATACGGCCCTGAGAGCTAAATCACTGGTCTTAGAGGATTGTGCCAAAAAGAAAATTTGATCAAAAACTCATTACCTACAACATATGTAAATTTCAGCCAAATCCCACTGCGGGCCACTTCCCAAGTCTATAAAGTTAGCAGTGCAAAGTCAGCAGTGCAAAATTTTTATGATTGGAAAAATTAGTGCTAAGTAAGTGCTAATTTAATGCCACGTTCACAAATTTTGTGCTCTTGTATTTTCCGAGATATGGCCTGCACTGCTGGCTACCCGTTAAAGATAGCAGTGCACCATCCAGGAAAGTGGTATGGTGATATAAATGATGAAAAAAATTAAATGCTATACCACTTCAGCTTTTTTTCGTATATTTTTTTAAAACAACGCGGTGCACTGCTAGATTTACGCAGTATGTATAAAGAGTTTTCATGAAAGAATGAGTTGGTGGAGTTTTCCACATTGGAGTAATTTAGTGCTAATTAAGTGCTAATAAATGCCAAGTTCACAAATTTTGTGCTCTTCTAGTTTCCGAGATATGGCCTGCACTACTAGCTACCCGTTAAAGATAGCAGTGCACCATCCAAGAATAATCCAGGAAAATGGTAGGGTAATATAAATTATGGAGAAAATTGAATGCTAATTAAATGTTACCATTTCCATAAACAAAATCTCTATTTTCAGCTTTTTTCCGCATATTTTTTCAAAAACAACGCGGTGCAGTATGCAGTACACATGTTGAGTTTTTATGAATGAAAAGGTTGGTAGAGTTTTCGACATTGGAATAATTTAGTGCTGATTAGATGCTAATTAAATGCCAAGTAACCAAATTTTGTGCTCTTGTATTTTCTGAGATATGGCCTGCACCAGTGCCTATTTTTGATATAGTTGGGCCCCAAGGCCCAAGCAAAACTTCGGGCCCCCAATATCCTATAATGATGATACAGCGATAAGAACCGACATCCGATAGCCGGTAACTATTTTGACATTTGGTTAATCAGATTCCAGGAAACCATAGTCCTAAAGTAGGTAACCACTTTTCCAGGAACCAGAGTAATTTGATTACTTTCGGACCGCGGAACCATTATAATCCACACAAAAGGGCATACTGGAATACTGGACATACGATATACGTTTTTTTTTTGTGTGTTTATTTTCGAATTGAAATGTTATTTTTTTTTTCAAGCCTTTTTCGGGGCCCCACTTGCCACCAGGCCTAAGTCCCGGGCCTTATGGTAAAATAGGCCCTGGCCAGCGCTGCTAGCTACCCATTAAAGGTAGCAGTGCACTGCATTGTTTTTAGAAAATATACGAAAAAATGCTGAAAATAGAGATTTTGTTTATGGAAATTATAGCATTTAATTAGCATTTAATTTTCTTCATAATTTATATCACACTGCCACTCTGCTGAATCATTCCTGGGTATTGCACTGGCACTGCTATCTCCAAAGAGTAGCTAGCAGTGCATGCCTAATTTCGAAAACTACCAGAGCAAAAAATTTGGTAACTTGGCATATAACTAGCACCTAATTAGTACTTAATTATTCCAATGTCGAAAACTCCACCAACCCATTCTTTCATGAAAACTGAATATGTGTACTGCATAAAACTAGCAGTGCACTGCGTTATTTTTGAAAAATATACGAAAAAATACTGAAAATAAAGATTTTGTTTTATGGAAATGGTAGCATTTAATTAGTATTTAATTGTCTTCATAATTTATATCACCCTAGATAGGTACCACTTTCCTGGATCACTGGCACTGCTATCTCCGAAGAGCAGCCAGCATTCCACATCTCGGAAACTACAAGACCACAAAATTTGGTAACTTGGCATTTAATTAGCACCTAATAAGCACTAAATTATTCTAATTTCGAAATCTCCACTAACCCCTTCTTTCATAAAAACTCAATACCTATGTGTACTGCATAAAGCTAGCAGTGCACCGCGTTGTTTTTGAAAAAATATGCAGAAAAAAGACATTTTGTTTAAGAAAATGGTAGCATTTAATTTGCATTCAATTTTCTTCATTATTTATATCACCCTACCATTTTCCTGGATCATTCCTGAATGTTGCACTGCTACGGGTAGCTAGCAGTACAGGCCATATCTCGGAAGCTACAAGAGCACAAAATTTGTGAACTTGTCATTTAATTAGCACTAATTTTTTCAGTCATAAAATTTTTGCACTGCTGACTTTGCACTTCTAACTTTATATACCATGTGACAAAAAAACGCATCACTCACTAAAAGTGTATATTTTGTTAACAAATTTTTTTGGTGTATACAAACTAGGTTACAAAAAAAATGCATCTCCCACCAAAAGTGTATATTTTTTGAACAAATTTTTTTGGTCTTGGTCAAAACTAACGGAAGCATATGTAGAAAATTTGTTAAAAAAAATATATAATTGTCGTGGGTGATGCGTTTTTTTGTCATTCACTATATATTATGTGTCTTCCGGATACCACAATCGTCTTGTAGATGAAGCTATAGAAATCCACAAACATACGGAACACTTCAACAGGAAACAAGAAACACTAAAACTCAACCAAATCTGGAACACGATCCTCAAAAACGCAAAAAAATATCCCATTGAGTACAGAGAAACTTCAGATTAGCCACGTGCTGCGAAGCCCCAGCACAACCATTCACACATAAATACAACTTACGGCCGGGAACGCGTCAGTCTGCGACCAGAATCAGACATGGAAGCACCTCCGAAGCATCAGGAAGAAATTCCAACTTAAACGGCCATTAAGCCCGAATGAATCAATAATTTCCTAGTGAATTAAAATGAATCACTTACGATTACATGGTCTATCGGGGAACATCCTAGCAAATCCAGGCCTGCAAACACACCTCATCACTCCCTCAACTTTCTGGCACAATTCATTTCTGCTAGGTTTACACTCCGGACTACATCTGTCCTTATTCCTCTTATCACTGTCTGTAGCATCAAGTGGTTGGTTGGCTATAAGGATACCTGCTAAAAGAGCATTGTCCACTTCGTTTTCTGTTATTTCGTCTCTGTGTGGAGTGTCATAAGATTGATCAGTTGGAGCCGCAGTTGTTTTGTCTTTGTCGGAAGTTTGAGGGGGCATTTTGATTATGGTGCCTTTGTTTTTGTCTGTCATGACTACGAATATTGATTCATTGCTGTCGTAGTTTTCCTGCGGACTAAAAATACACAATTAATTTAAAATGACTAGAAAATAATCAAAAAATGTTTCACCTTATAGCATCACTGTCACTATCCTTAATAATAAAGTCTTCCAAAGAATCCTCATCATCATCACTACTTAAATCAAAACCTCCTGTGGAACTAATAATGTCACTAGGCTTGATGCTTGGTACAACAGCACTTGGTCTCACTTGCACTGCCGGATATAGCGAATTTTCAATAGTGGTGGTAACAGTTTCTACAATATTTGTAGGTCTCACTAAAGTATGGAACTCTGTTACCGTGTCCACAATATAGCTTTTTTCTGTTTTGGTCACCAATATTGTTAATGTACTCGGAGGGCCTCCCAAAGTTTTCACTACAGTAGTCTTCGTTATAGTGACTGTATGGGTTTTAGTGTGAGTAATATATCTTGTAGGCAATATCGGAGATTTGCTGCTAATAGATGGCTTAATCGCTTCATCAATAATTTTAACCTCATTACCACCATGATGAATTGGTTTAGTAATAATATCGTTTAGGTCTTGTGGTATTGTGATAATTAATTCTGGAGTAGATTTCGTAGTTACTTCGGATGAAGCACTAGCCTGATCTTGAGGTTGACCAACAATAACCTCCATAGAAGGAGTACTTTTGATTGTAGGCGTTGGTGTTATCGAAGTGTTATTTTCTGGACGCTTATGTATAATTGGCCTTGAAGCAGTAGTTCTTGTTCTAAAGTAGCCTTGATAAGGAGTTGTAGGAGTAGTTGTTGATGTAGTTGTACGTCTATATCCAGGCTGTCTTCGAAGGGGTGGCAATCTTGGCCGTTCATATTTTTTGGTTGTAGATGAAGGAATATCAACTTCCATAGATAAAATGGGCTTGTGAGTTGAAACTAATGGGGGCGGATTCATGCCTAAAACAATCTCGGTTGTTGCACGAGTAGTTTCAGGAGATGGTGGTACCATTTCTTCAGACAAAGTATCTATGTGTGGCACTCTTACAATATCCTTTCCAGGAGAGTTTACGTCTATCCTTGGTGGTTCCATTGAAACGCTTGGTACTTTTAGGACATCGTCAACAAGAGGTGGCGGTTGCAAAACTTCCATGCTATTGATTTGTTGAGTTATATTAGCATATGCTTCACTATTTAGTAAAATTGCTGGATTAATAGTTGTAGATTGAGCCGTGGAAGGCTCGGCTATATTAACTTCGTTAGTAGGTTGTTTTGATGGATATTTAGAGCTGTCGAAAGGTTTTTCTGTTTGTGATTGATGATGATGGTTTTCTATTTTTGGAGTTGTAGAAGTTGATGTCTGAGTGTCAATAGGTAATGAAGTTACTTTAGGCCGATTGTTTCTCGTAGGTTTTCTGTTGAGGAAGTTACTTTGTTGTCCATGTTCATCAATAAATATTAAAACAGGTTTTTGAGAGGTAACAGCAATAGTTGGTTTGGGTTTTTCAGTTGTGGTAGTTGATGGCCTCCTACTAACATCCAACAAATTATTCTCTTCAGTTTGTGATTCTTGTAAACGAATTCTGATTTCTTGTTCAGTTGTTGTTGTTCTTTGTGAAGTTGTGGGTTGATAATATTCAGAACTAGGAGGTTGTCTATAGGGGAACCTTACAGGTGTGCCATTTTCGGATCTATCAGGGAACCTGACCATATCCGGAGCTCTTTCAGTTGTACGTTGCAAAACTTCTATTGGAACTTTACTTGGTCTTGAATTTGATTCTTGCACAACTTCGCCATCCTCGTTTGGTAAATCGTCTTCTAAATGTTCATCTCCAGAATAGAGGTCGTCATTTTCAGTTTGTTTATAAAAATTATCTTGATGATATTTGTTAAAGTTTGGACCAGCATCTGGACGTTGATGGTTAGTGTTGGATACTTTTTGTGAATCAAAGTGCGACGGGAATATTTCATCGGAATTTGGTTCTAAGCTTGTTAATGGACGTTGAGGATTTTGAGCCGAAGCGAATCTGTTAATATTATTGTGTTGCTGCTCAGGCATCAATGGTATAGGTACTCGTTCCTTATTTGGAACATATCCATGTCTGAATGGAGGTCTCTTATTAGGCTTATTTACTGGAGGCGGAGGTGTCATAAATTCAGAAAGTTCCAATTGAGGCCTAGGTCTGGGCCTCAATAAGTTTCTTTTGGGCGGATACGGATACTTGGGTTTCTTTGGCCTTTGAGGTGTATTGGGTTTTGGTTTAGGCTCTTCCAAATAAACTGGCTGAGGAGGTCTCATTTCTTGCGACAATTCATTTTGAGTTTGATGAGCGGCAATGTTTCTCATTGGTTCTTTGTGCTGATAAGTCGGTTGAAGCGGAACGTAATTTGGTCTAGTATTATTGTAAACTGTCAATGGAATGTTTGGAAGCTGTACGACCACATTACCGCCTTCATGGTTGATAATGTGGGCATTGACGTCTCCGTGCTCTTCAACCATACCGAAAGATAATGGGGGTGGTTGGATGATGTGTTGCTGATTGTGAGCATTTGGATTATTATTATTTTCTTGTCCAAAGTTCACTTGAGCATTTCCGAAATGATGACTGTTAAGGTTTGTTGGTTTATTATTTCCATGTCCAAAAGGCAAATGCGTATTAATTTGAGCATTACCAACAGGTAACTGGTCGTTTTGGACCTGCTGGTGCTTGTTACCATTTGTCTGGTATATATTTTCGTTCTGTATGTTTACTTGAGGATTACCGAAGTTTATCTGTTGATTTTGCTGATGCTTGTTACGATTTTCCTGGCCAAAAGCTATCAATTTAGGTGGCGCTACGTTCACGTGACCTCCAAACTGTACCTGGTCATTATGGTGGTGTTGGTGCTGGTTACCATTTGCCTGATGCACATTTTCCTGGTCAAACGTCATAAGCTTAGGTGGCTGTATGATCACTTGACTTTGATGATTACTATTTCCCTGGCCAAAAGACATTATTGCAGGCGGTTTAACATTGATTTGAGCATTACCAAAGTTAACTAGGTCGTTTTGGAACTGCTTATCGTTGGTGTTAACTTGAACATTCTCGACACTGCCTTGTCCGAAAGACAATGGAGGCGGTTGTATGTTAATTTGAGCATTGCCAAATTGTACCAAGTCGTTTTGAATTTGTTGATTGTGTACAGGCCGTGAAGGATTTATCTCAACAGGAACCTTTTCATTGGCACTAGTGTCGGGTTCCACTTTAATAGCATGACTCACTTGTGTGCCTACTTTAATTACTCCCGACACTTGCTGCGTATTTACATTATTCACATTCAGTTGAGGAGTATCTTGGTACACAGAAGCAAATTGGGGCGCTCCATTTTTAAAACTTTCTATCGGATTAAATTCAGGTTCTGGATACGGGCTTGGGTCGTCAAAGTATTGGCCATTATGATGGGTTTCAGTTGACCCTCCGTAAATTAAGGCTGTCGTTCGATTGAAAGGTATATTCACGAAGGCTACTTGAGATGGCTGTAGTTGAACCAGCAAAGGCTGTCCAGTGCTGCGTTCAATAACTTCTGGAAGCACTATAGGCACTTGTTGCTCCGAAGCATAAATAGGAGGATAGTTTTGTTTTTGAGACTCTATTTGGTAGTTTTTGTGAATGGTTTCTTGCAAGTTCTGCTCGATTTTTACAGGAGCATTGTTTGCGTTCACTTGATAAGGTGGAGGCTGCTCGCCAGAATATTGTGGAGCATATTGGCTTCCCACAACATAATTATTATACTCGTGTTGTACTAGTTTACTGTGAGGAGCTAGAGGTATATGCTTCCTCTTTTCACCTCTAAACTTTTCCTTGAGTGGAGGTGGTGGGCCAACATAATCATCCTTATTAGGAGCGTGAATAATATTGGTTTGTGCAGAAACCTGGTCTCCTAAAACAGCTATTTGCTGTCTATTTTTCCAGTTGCTTGGCTTTTCTAGTAATGGAGGCGGTTTCATGCCAAAAGGCACTTCATTAGTCTCGTGGTGTAAAGGTATAGCGGATGGTAGTCTTGGACCAACTCGTCCAGGTTTGCCAACAATGACGTCCGAATTTGCTGTTATTATATCACCAGGGCTTATGGGAATACCATTGTGGCCCAATAAAGATGCTTCCTGAGATTCACTCCAATCAAACGAAGCAATATTTTGACTTTCTGCTATTTCAAAATCTTCCCCGTTCATTCCTCTTACTGGAATATAAACTGGAGATCGGTTTTGGGTGTCAACTGCAGGTGGTACTGTTGACGAGTCTTTTTTCTTTTCAATAAGTTGCTCATTGGTACTATTAGCGTCATTTCTTCTAGTTGACTTTAAATTTTTGTTAATGTAGCCTGCCATCGCACTAAGTACTGGCGTCAAAACTTGTTTTATGTTAATAGAACCGAGTCCCAGCAAATCAGCTGCTGGAGTTACTGGCTGCTTGGTACTGCTGATTTTAGCTGGATGATTTTGCTTTTTTGTTTTATCAGATTTTTTGGCGGCACTAGTGGAAATTGCTGGAGCCGCTTTACTAGGATTCACTTTATCCTTGCTCTTTTTATTTCCTACTTTTTTAACTTTACTTGTCACTATATCTACTCTGGTTTTTTTGACAACTTCAGAGGATAAAAGTGATTCTAAGTTGTTTTTGACAGCAGTTGTTGAAGCTAAATCAGGAGTTGGTTCTAAATTGGCGAAAGGATCATCATCTACGAAAACAATAGTCGAACCAGTAATGATATTATTTGGTTTTGAAGATGTAAAACTGTCTTCGAGGTTTAGTTTTTCATCGATACTTGCCTCAATAAGTGGCATTTCAGTTTTTTGAATAGGCAACGTTTTAGTAGGTTCAATTTCGTTGTGCTTTTCATTTGCTCGAACAGTTATTTCAATTTGTTGGCCATCGCCCAGAGTGGCAAGTTTCTGGATTCTATCTGAACCACCTTTTAATTCATCGGATAAAGATTCTAAGTATTTTGAGTCAAATAAGTTGGGTTCCAATGTTTCTGTAACGACATTTTGTACTACTTTAGTGCGTGAGTTGATAATGGTGCTCTTTTGTGGGTCATTTTCTTTTAGAAGAGTTGTGAAGTAAGTAAAAGTAGTGAAATACACTCGTGTGGCAAGGATGTCAAATTTATGGTCATCGTTTTTGGTGTTTTTCTTCTTTTTCTCGTCAATTATAGGCTTTTTGGTTTGCAAAAGTACTTTTTCAACTACCACGTCGCTTTCAGTGGAAACATTTGTGTAAACTTTCGGAACTCCATTATCTAAAACTGTATTGAAATAAGTATAAGTTACAAAATATGTTTTAGTAACATCGGTGGTTTTTGGTGGATCTTTTGAAGTATTTTTATTGTCTTGCATCATATCCAGTGCTATATAGGATGTCATTACAGGACTATCTCTTAGAGGAATACTTTCGGTTATGACCACTTGCGTTACCACTTCTCGAGTACTTATAACGCTTTCATGGCCATCTTCGTAGAGAGTTTTTTCCAAATTAATGGTACTGAAGTAGGTGTTGGTATCCTTGACGGCAGCCTTAGCAATGGAAGGTTGCGGTGAAGTCGCCAAGTGATCATCAAGAGCCGTTACAGTGTTGGCGACAACATGTTTGGAGGAGATTACCAATGGTTGCTCACCATCTAATATGGTGTTCAGGTAAGTGTAGGTGGTGTGGAAGACTCTAACTGATAGAGCAGGGTACTGAAAAAAAATATATTGTACTTTGAATTTGATTGGTTGTTTAGGATGTATGTACAGGGTGCTGCAATTTGGAGAGTTCGAATAGAAAATACGTACTTCCAGATCAGATAGAGAAAAAATTACTTAGATGTCATAGGATCGATTTCCGATGATGTCATTTAGGACTGGATGTGGATCTCGAGTCGGGACCCTAGTTACAGCGTAAATTTAATGGTTCATAAATAGTGTTATTTGCTTTGCAAATAAATCAAGAGTTCAAAAACCCGGCGAGAGTTTACAAGAATTCGAATAGGAAGTTGAAAGGCTAGTGAGTTTGGCATTTCCTGCAGCTGGGGAAGACATGAAGGAATGGATGGCAGTATCTGCGTTTATTGATGGTCTCAGAGATTCCAAGATCCAGGAAAACCTGAGAATGTCTAAGTTCAGACAAAGTAGCGAAGCCCTTGTCCGAGCATTGGAACTGGAAGCAATCTTTGGTGCCTAACGACCCAGAACACGAGCAGTGTCCATTGAAGACCCAAAAGATAAACAATCATCAGAAGAGAAGAGGATGGTGGTTTCGAGAATGTTATAAGTAATTTCATGGAGGAAATAAAAGAACTATTACTAAAAGGCAGAAAAACGGGAAACGACTCCAGACAAACACCAACACTGAGAAACCGATTAGAATGTTACCGGTGCCATAAGCTTGGACATATTTAACGAGATTATAGAGTAGGAATGTCCTCTCCTTCTAGGGATCATTTCCAACGCTATTCGAGATCTAGAGACGCCAGTTCTAATAATAGACAGGAAAACGTGAACTAACCAGTATGGAGGGACGAATGCTGGTTAGTAATGACGAATCGGCACCAGTTCAAGGAGAAGCTATGGTTGAGCCTAATTTCGGATCTGCCACCTTCAGGCACAGAACATTAGTCGCCGATATATAAGAAGAAGATGATTTGATTTTGGGAATGGATTTGATCGGCCAACATCGTTTCTCTTTCGATCCTTCTATGAGCATCCTTAAATTTTGTAATGAAGATAAACCAGAAAAGTTTCTCGTTGGAAAGATTCTAGTAAGAACAAATGGAGACATTATGATAAGATAAGAATTGCCAATCTTTCTTCTGAAACAGTGAAAATAGAGGAAGGAGATATAATTGGAGTATTAATCAAGGCAAAATTGGCGATGCTGACCAAGTCAGTATTTTATTATACACTACTCAAGCTATAGGTACTTACGTAGATAATCTTTACGCACAAGTCATTGAAAGCATTAGTTGTTTAGTAGTGAACAAAGATAGAAAAGCAGCTCTAGCCACCAATTCCCCAGTAGCTCACCGTACTGGTTTAGTAAGGCTTATTGAAGGTAAAATAGTTCAAAACCAAACAACTACTTTATACGAATACAAAGTTTAGGTACTGTAATTGATGGCAGATATGCACAAATCATTGAAAGTACTTCAAGCTTTATTTTGCCTTCTATCAGTCCAAGTGCTGTTGCCAATGAAATAGTGCCAACTGCAACAAAAGTCCTTGGTGATGGGGCTGGGGCTAGTATTATAGCACCAACTCCAGTTGTTTTGGAAGGTTCCTTAACCGATTCAGCCGGTAGCGAAGAAACAAGTACTGAATCCAGTGATGAAGATAACGAAGAAGACAGAAATGGACGTAATAAATCTGGATTGAACTTCCAATCTAAAAAACGTACTCTCACTCCAGCAATAAGGTCATTTGTTTCCCGGCAACGACCTTCATTTGCTCTCAAACGTAATAAGGCAGGAGCTACTGCAGCAGCCACAATAACCAGATTATATTTCACTCCTACAGTTACTGCTATACCTGTATCAAAAGCCAACAGGCTTGGCGGTAGACGTAGTTCAAGCTCCAACCAAGTAACACAGCCAACAGCGTCTGGAAGTAGAAGATTTCCCGGCCTAAAGCTACGACTTCAAGTAGATGAAGCAGCATTGGCCAAGTTAATGCTACATCTAGTGTATTTAGATGAGCTGGAGCTTAGAGAAGTTCTTCATTGGGCAACAGCAATAACTGAAGGACTAGTTCGTTGTTTGGTGGAAATTCGAGATTTAGAATCAGACCTAAGGCTGCAGCAGGTCTGAGCCGCTCACCAAGCTCTAAAATTGTAACTGAAACCTGATGGAGAAAATGATTTGGCTACTAATATAACTGACGACCCTTCAACTGATAGTTCTGGTGAAGCCGGTGAGACCACATTGCCACTGCAAAGCACCACTTGAGACTTCACCAATCCTTTATTACGATTTAGAAGACCTCCAGTAAATAGAACTAGTCCTGCTGTTAGAACTACAGCTAAACCTAGAATTAACAATAAGGCTACCACAACAACTGCACGACCGAAAACAACTCCTGGAAGATCCAGTGCCTTATTGAACAGACAACGGGCAGGTGGATTATTCCCGAGAAGAAACCTATTTACAACCACCACAACGCCAGCTGCAGAAGAAGAGGAAGGGAATGAAGAAGACTTGGAAGAAGAAGCTGGTGAGAATGAAGACGACGACGACACTGATTATGAAAGCTCGTTGCAACATACCCAAACCGAAGAAGCTCCTACAACCCCAAGTCCCGCCAGACAAATGGAATCCAAATAAGGCAAAAGACGCTCAAAACGTCAAGCGACTTATTCGAGATTCAGACGAACTACTGGAAGATCCACTACGACTGCAGCTCCTATAGAGGAATATGAATATGTAGACCAGCCTACATCGGCTAGAACTTCATCTTTTCGAAATAGATATCAAACCAACAGATATAAAGCGCCAACCGCAAGTACAAGTGCCCCAACAACAAGAAAACGAATTTCGCCTACTAAGCCTCAAATAAGGACCCAGTTTACTTTGAGAGAAAAAGATAGGGCATCGAATAGTAGAGCTAGCAATAATTTTAAGCCTAGAAGTTCTAATGTTAGAAGGACTACTACAACAACTCTCGAACCAGTTAAGTAAATATCGAACTGTGACTTATCAGATAAGCGACATTTTAAAAAATTGAAATTAGATACAGACATCTTGATGCAGACATTGGCGAAATCATGGAAACATCTCGATCCAGATAGACTTCAAGAAGCTACAGATTTCATCTTGAAAGAAGCAGACGTATTTGTGATGGATAATCAAACCGGACGAACCCGTTTAATTCAACACAAAATTGATATTGGATTGGTACACCCAATGAGACAACCACCTCGACGTATTCCAGTAGCTGAACAGCAGGAAGTGGAAAACTCAACTGATAAAATGCTTCAAGAGGGAATTATTGAAGAGTCAAATAGTCCATGGTCTGCGCCAGTAGTATTGGTTACGAAGAAAGATGGAAGTTTTAGACTTTGTGTGGACTACCGAAAACTTAATGACGTCACCAAGAAGGATAGCTTCCCTCTCCCGATAATAGACGATACACTAACAACTCTATCGGGCTCCAAATAGTTTTCCACCTTGGATTTTGAAAGCGGATACTGGCAAGTGGCAATACACAAAGATGACTGAGAAAAAACTGCCCTCAGTACCCGAAGAGGGTTTACTAGTTTTACGGGATGCCTTTCGGATTGTGAAATGCTCCAGCTACGTTTAGAGCGACTAATGCATCTAGTTTTGCGAGGCCTTACATGGAGAACTTGCCTGGTATATTTAGATAATGTCATGATCATGGAAAATTCTTTCTAAGAATATCTCAATAACCTGAAAGAAGTTTTTGACCGCTTCCGGAATGCCAACTTGAAACTCAACCCAAATAAGTGTTTTCTATTTCAAAAGAAAGTGAAGTTCTTAGGTCACGTGGTATCTGAAAATGGCATACAAGTTATGGAAAGAAAAATAAATGCTGTCAGAGATTGGCCAAAACCACGCGACAAACCTGAACTAAGGAGTTTTCTAGGATTATGTTCTTATTATCGAAGATTTGTGGAAGGATTCGTCAATATAGCTGCTACACGCTTCATCGATTAACGAAAAATCAACATTCAATTGGACCCGAGAATGAGATTCCGCATTTGAAAAATTAAAAAAGGAGCATTATGTACAAGCCCAGTGTTGTCCTATCCCGATTAGAAAGGCATGAGGTAGCTGAGGTAGCCAACATTATAAGAGAATTGAAAAATAAATGCTCACCAGGTGAGCATTTATCACAAAAAAGGACTTGTTACAAGTTCAAGACCTACTGGAAGAAAGGATTGTTAAACTCATCAATAATATATTAGAGACTGGCACGTTTCCAACAGAGTTCAAGAATGCCAAAATAACTCCTATATATAAAAAAAGGGTCACATAAAAATACAACAAACTATCGGGCTCCAAATGGTTTTCCACCTTGGATCTTAAGAGCAGATTCTGGCAAGTGGCATTACACAAAGATGACAAAGAGAAAACTGCCTTCAGTACCCGCAGCGGGTTTACTAGTTTAACGTAATGCCTTCCGGATTGTGTAATGCTTCAGCTACGTTTGAGCGACTAATGCATCTAGTGTTGCGAGGCGTTACATGGAGAACTGGCCTGGTATATTTAGATGATGTCATGATCATGGGAAATTTGTTCCAAGAACATCTTAATATCTGTATTGTATCTATTCTCCAAAATTGCAGAAAAAATAATAAAAACACGAATAATTAACTTCATAAATAATACATCTGGTATGGACAAATATCAATATGGTTCCCAGAAACAGAGCAGCACCCTGGAAGCGACGGCTGATCTGCTTGAATATGTATCCTCTGAAATTGGCAAAAACAATTAAATGCTCACTATATTTGTACATCTCCAAAAAGCCTTCGACACAGTTGATGTAGATATTCTTCTAGAAAAACTGGGAAGAATGGGCTTCAGGGGTGTTGGATATACACTAATAAGATCATATTCTAAGTATCGGACACATTACACTGAAATTAACAAGATCAAGAGCAATAAAGCTGAATTGAAGGTCGGAATTGCCCAGGGTTCTGTACTTGGCCCACTGCAATATTTATTATATGTCAAAAATTTAAAGTGCGCGGATCTGAAAGCCAAGTACCACATGTTTGCAGACGATACAGCTCTAGTTTTAACTGCAGATAATCCCAAGGAACTCGAAAATCTAGCAAACCAATATTTGAACCTATATTTTAGGTGGTTGTGTATTGGTCCGATGGTTATAACAAAAATCCTTCCAAACGATAGATATAGAGTGAAGGATATGCCGAATTTGGGACGTAGTGCTACCAGAAAGTACGATAATGTCATTGCAGTTGATCGCCTTAAGCCCTGGATACCTCCTGGAGGTGTTTCGGTTGATACTTTGAGTGATTCTGATGGAGATGGCGACCTACCGCTTTCAGATTCATCTGAAAGTTGAGTTGCGAGGACGCAACTTCTGTAAGGATGGGCCGAAGGTAAAATAATATCCAATTAGCTTTTAATTATTTAATGTATTATTATCCTTTGTTGTGCCTAATTCCATGAATATTCCCCCAATCCATAATAAGTAAGAGAGACACTCTGTATGATAACTTGCCAGTAGATAGTCAAAGCGGGTTCTAGCATCAAATTCCGACCATAACCTCAATATTGCATTCTTGACACGAAGGTGGATGCGTCAGCGCCATCTTGTCATCTGTCAAACGTCATGGCGCCATCTGTCGAGAGTGCGGTGAATTTTTGCAATTGATCGACAAGGGTTCGAAATTTCAGATCAAAAACGCCGCCGATCTAGAGATTTTCCCACGTTAGCGGAAAATTTCTCAGGCTCTGGTGCCCCCGTTACTACTAACCTGTCTCGAAAAGCTGCCTGTGTAGACAGACACCTATCTCGAAAAGCTATCTTTATAGACAGACCTGTCCCATAAAAAAGCTGTCTGTGTAGACAGACCTGTCTCGAAAAGCTGTTTCGGACCTGTCTCTGGATCTGTATAGCTATCTATACACTTAATTGTCTCTGGACCTGTATATTTAGAGCGACTCTATGGTGAGTACTTTTTTAAAATTTATTTGGCAAACAGAGCAGTAATCGTATTTATGTTTGTTTAATGGAATATTGGCTAGAAATAATTGGCTTGCAGAATGAATTGCTTTGTGAAGACCCACAGAAAGGGATCAGTAAGTTATTTAATTAGCGAATTTTACACATCTAAGTCAATTTTTCTCTATCTGGTCTGTAATTATATTTTTCCTGTTATAAAACACTCCAAATTGCAGCACCCTGTACAGGCTCAACAAAAATTATCACCCGACAAAATACTTCAGATACCTAGGTCTAAGAAAGGAAACTTTTCAACGAAATTTCGCTTGCAGGGTAGGGCCATCTTGAAATTAAATTAGGGGTGAATTACGTGAGAACTGCAGGAGGTATTTCGCTTATAAAATAACACTCCCGGCCGGATCGAAGATCCTGCTGACCTGACTGAGGATAATTTGCTTGGTATAAGTTTAATCAAGAAAATACATCAGAACCTGTAACATCTCCATAATATTTGACTTGCAAATTCTCACCTGTGTCAATGTAATTCCCATAGCAGGAGTGGGTAAAATTTTTCCAGTATTTATTCGCTCTTCTGTAGCCACATTGGAAACCACTTGTTCATGACTGGATACCGTCGTGAGACCCTTTTCCAAATACGTAGTCAAATATGTAAACGTAGTCAAGCAAGTTTTAACTACAAACTGGTTGGGATCCAAAGGTGTTGAAGGATCAACCTAGAATGTTGAGCTTAGACATAACCTCCAAAAAAAAAAACATGATTTTACTTACAGTTTCCTCTTGCGGCAACATAAGTAACATGTGATCGGACAAAGTACTTGGTTTTAAGGTTACAGCTTTTTGAATACTTGGCACTGCCTTTCTAAAGTCCTTATCACCCGGATATGTTGTTTTGTCTCCTGCCACAATGACCTCGACCCCATTGGACATAACTCTTGTAGCTAAATTTCTTGGTTCTTCTCTAACATCTGGATTATCTAACGTATATTATAACTTTATTTGTTGAAAGTTTTAAGATTTTTATATACAATAATTTACATAATAATGAATTTAATGATATAATACAATATGACAATGAGACTACAAAAAAAAACTATATATAATACAAAAGACATAGAAATAAACTCACCTTCCAAGTTAGAATTCGACAGAGAAGAAGGATTATAATCCAAAGTTGGAATAAAGGTCGGCTGTACATCAGTCTTGTCCATATTGTCCAAATCGAGTAACGTTAAAGTCGAGTAAAGTGTTGCACTTTCAACAACCGTCGTTGTTTTGATCTGAGGCTTAACCTCCGTAGTAGAAGTTATAATTTCTTCATTACCAGCCACTCTGGTTACTACATAAGTGTACGTACGTAAACGAGTAGTGGTGATTACTTTGGTTTCAAGTTCTATATTTGAAACTATGGTGGTTTTCAGAAGGAGTACTGGAACATCTGTTGACTCGGACAGTTCAGGGAAGAAAGGTTCATAATCAGGTAAGGAAGTAGGAGTAGGAATTGTTTCATTGTTTATGTTTGACTCTTCTTTACCTGCATCAGTCATTTCAGTTGTATTTGCTTCCGTTTCATCTTCCTCTCCATATTCATCATATTCATTTTCGTCTTCCTCTTCAAAATCATCATCGTATTCTTCATCATCATCATCAAACTCATCTTCATCATAAAGCTCTTCATCATCATCATCATTATCTATTGATTCGGTAGATTCTTCATCTTCAATCAAATTCTCCTCAGTCCTGTCTTCATTTTCATTATCTACTGGTGCAAATAAATTTAAATTTAATTTTTTTCCTGATCTGCTTTTATCAACATTTTCTCGAAAGTGTTTAGCAATTTCACTTTTCTCAATTTGAATGTCGTAATAGCTATGCTCCACTAACATCTTACTGCTATCAGCTTTTTCAGTTGTTGCTGTAGCTTCTATAGGTTCGCTTGTGTCAGTTTTACTTTTATTTGGCAAGATTCGTTTTCTAGTGATTACGATTTTTCTTCTGGGTTTCGTAGCTTCCTGGCCGTGAGCTTCTAACCCATTTAAATAGTTTGTATTTATTGTTTCTTGTATTATTGGTGGAGTTAAAAGACGTTTCTTCTTTTTAATTTTAATTTTCCTACGTCTTTTTCTTGTACTATTATTATCAGTTACATTTGATGATGCCTTCACAGGTTGTCTACGTATAAGCTTTTTAATAACTCTACGTCTTTTTTGTATACTATCACTACCATTATCACTTACACTATCTAAGTCTCTTCTATTTCTAAATAAATTATCTACACTTAAAACACTAATATTTACAAAAGGGTTATTAATTTTGCCAATGCATTTCGAAACGTTAAAAATTTTGTTTGTTTTAATTTTGATCTCGTTTTTCTCACCGAAAAGGCCCCTAGGTTCTAGTGTAGACGTTTCGACCTTGGCATTCTCAGGGGCAAGATTACTGCTAAGGTCACTTAGACTAAAAAATCATCGTTGGATTTGACTTTTTTATACAGTTTGGCATCGGAAGCCTTTACGTATTTAATGGTATATTTTTTGGTAGCCTTAGTAGCTTCTTCAATGGGAGTTTTTGTGTTTAAGTACTTAGGAACATCACCAATGATACTCTCAAGGCTTTCAGTCTCTTGTGTCGAAGCTTCTTCGTTAATATCTTTAGTAGCTGGCTGTACATATTGATCCGTATTAATGATAAAATCTTCAAAAGTCTTTGAAGGCTGCACAGGAATATACTCTACATCCCTCTTCCTTCGTTCATTTTCTCCTAAAGTTACTGTAGACAATAATGTAGTAAAATCTCCAGGAGTTCTGCCAGAAACATACAAAGTAATCACACTAGTTTCTTTGGGTGGTTCCACCTTAGCAATTTTCTTTTTATTCTTTTTCGAAGACTTCCTTTTAGGAGCTACAGTAGTAGTTTCTTCACTAGAAATTGCCTCATCGTCTAAAGCTAAATTGTATTCATCACTGAACAATTGTTCTTGAGACTCTACATTAGCAGGAGTTTGAGGCTGCAAATTTTGACCTAACAATCCTTGTGACTGTAGTAGTTGATTCGCTTGCTGTTGTTGCTGTAGCTGTTGTTGCAATAAAGGCAATAATAGAGTGTTGAATTGAGGTGCTTGTCCATAAGCTGGTATTGTAGGTGTAATTACGAGGGTATCTGTTAAAAATTCTGTAGCTGTTACCACTTCAGTGCTAACTTCACTGATAGTAGTCAAAATTTCTTTGCCTCTAAACGTCAAAGGTATTACGGTTTGTAGAGTATTGGTAACAGTAGTCACATATGAGGTGGTGCGTATCTTGAATTCTGTAGTTGGTGTAGCAGGCGCTCCAGGGTTTTGTTGTAAAGCTAATAAAGGATTTGTAGGCACTCCACCTCCTAATAATAGCTGAGATAAAAGTATGTTAGCTAAAGGAGCTTGTGCAGCTAAAGCTGGTTGTATTGTGTTCACAACTTCCTCTACTTGGTATACAGTACTGGGTACTACGTGGGAAAATGATGTTTTGCGGCCTCTAATTGTTGTAGGAGTGAATACTACTGCTGTTGTAGGAGATTCGTTGATTAAAAATTGTGTTACCAAAGTAGCCCCATTATTATTGACTGAAGTATTTTCTGTTAGCAGTACTTTAACTTCTTTGCCAAAATTGTTTATCGTAGAAGAATATTGATTGGGATTCAATACTTCAGTACTGAGCTTTGCTGTCACAATATTCTTATATTCAGTCATTTTTCCATTAACCACAGGTATAGTTGCTTCAGTTGGTATTTGATACGTCACTGTAATGGTACCATCAAATTTAGGAGAAATATAATTATCATCTAAATTTTGATCGTAGGTTCTTCTACTTGAAGTTCTGCCTCTGGATCTAGCATTGGTTGCTCTAGAACTAGCTGTAGGTCTCCTCGCAGAGCTTTCAGTTAAATACCCACTTCTTCTATTATTTATTCTTGGAGTTGTTGTAGTAGTCCTTCGTACATTAGAACTTCTAGGCTTAAAATTATTGCTAGCTCTACTATTCGATGCGCTATCTTTTTCTCTCAAAGTAAACTGGGTTCTTATTTGAGGCTTTGTAGGCGAAATTCGTTTTCTTGTTGTTGGGGCACTTGTACTTGCGGTTGGCGCTCTATATCTGTTGCTTTGATATCTATTTCGGAAAGGTGAAGTTCTAGCCGATGTAGGCTGGTCTACATATTCATATTCCTCTATAGGAGCTGCAGTCGTAGTGGATCTTCCAGTAGGTCGTCTAAATCTCGAATAAGTCGCTTGACGTTTTGAACGTCTTTTGAACGGCCTTATTTGGATTCCATTTATTTGTCTGGCGGGACTTGGAGTTGTAGGAGCTGCTTCGGTTTGGGTATGTTGCAACGAGCTTTCATAATCAGTGTCCTCGTCGTCTTCATTCTCACCAGCTTCTTCTTCTAAGTCTTCTTCGTTCTCTTCCTCTTCTTCTGGAGCTTGCGTTGTGGTGGTTGTGAATAAGTTTCTTCTTGGGAATAATCCACCTGCCCGTTGTCTGTTCAATAAAGCACTGGGTCTTCCAGGAGTTGTTTTCGGTTTTGCAGTTGTTGTAGTAGCTTTATTGTTAGTCCTAGGTTTAGCTGTAGTTCTAGCAGCAGGACTAGTTCTATTTACTGGAGGTCTTCTAAATCTCAATAAAGGATTGGTGCGTCTAGAAGTTTCAGTGGTGCTTTGCAGTGGCAATGTAGTCTCACCGGCTTCACCAGAACTATCAGTTGAAGGGTCGTCAGTTATATTAGTAGCCGCCAAATCGTTTTCACCATCAGGTGGGGTTTCAGTTACAATTTTAGAGCTTGGTGAGCGGCTTAGGCCTGCTGCAGCCGTAGGTCTGATTCTAAATCTGGAATTTCCACCAAACAATGAACTAGACCTTAAGTTATTGTTGTTGCCCAATGAAGAACTTCTCGAAGCTCCAGCTCGTCTAAAACCACTAGATGTAGCCTTAACTTGGCCAATGCTGCTTCGTCTACTTGAAGTCGTAGCTTTAGGCCTGGAGAATCGTCTACTTCCAGACGCTGTAGGCTGTATTACTTGGTTGGAGCTTGAACTACGTCTACCGCCAAACCTGTTGGCTTTTGATGCAGGTATCGCAGTAACTGTAGGAGTGAAATCTAATCTGGTTATTGTGGCTGCTGCAGTAGCTCCTGGCTTATTACGTTTAGGAGCAAATGTAGGTCGTTGCCTGGAAACAAATGGCCTAATTGCTGGAGTGAAAGTGCGTTTTTTAGATTGGAAGTTTAATCCAGATTTATTACGTCCATTTTCGTCTTCTTCGTTGTCTTCATCACTGGATTCAGTACTAGTTTCTTCGCTACCGGCTGAATCGGTTAAGGAACCTTCCAAAACAACTGGAGTTGGTGCTATAATACTAGCCCCAGCACCATCACCAAGGGCTTTTGTTGCAGTTGGTACTATTTCATTACCGACAGCACTTGGACTAATAGAAGGCAAAATAAAGCTTGAAGTACTTTCAATTATTTGGGCGTATCTGCCATCGATTACAGTACCTAGAACTTTGGATTCGTACAAAGTAGTTGTTTGGTTTTGAACTATTTTGCCTTCAATAAGCCTTACTAAACCAGTACGGTGAGCTACTGGGGAATTGGTGGCTAGAGCTGCCTTTCTTTCTTTGTCCACTACCAAAGAACTAGTGCTTTCAATTACTTGTGCGTAAAGATTGTCTACGTAAGTACCTATAGCTTGAGTTGTGTATAATAAGGTACTGACTTGGTCAGCATCGACAATTTTGCCTTGATTAATACTAACAACTCCGGTTGGTTTTAGCTTTGCCGCTTCCACTGATGAAGGGGTAATGTTTTTGGTGAGTATTGAAGAAGTACTTTCATGTACTTGAGCATATAGGCCATCGATGTAAGTACCGTAAACATCGGTTGAGAATAACGTTGCTGTGCCATTGTTCTCAAGTGTTCTAACCATTGTTGACAATAAGCCTGTAGGTTTGATACCGTCTGCGTTCTTTACGTCAGTCGAATTCATTGGGGCGCTGTTATTGAGGACATTTGTTACAGTTTCAAGTCTACTATTCAAGACAGTTTCATCGCCAACATATGAAGTTGTATAGTAAGTGTACGTAGTGTAGTAGGTTGTTAATTCATCTTCACCAACTGTAGATGGCACAACAGTTTGATCAATGCTTCTTTCCATACTGGCTGTTGGAGTGATTAAATTGGCTGTAGGTGTTATTAATGGTATAACAGCTTCTGGAGCATCTGTAGGCTTGAGATCTGGCGTGACAACGTTAGAGATTGTTTCTTCTCTGCTGGTTACTTTAGTTTTTCCATCTTTGTATAAGGTAGTCCAATATGTGAATGTAGTGAAATATGTTACTGGTAGGTTTAAATCTTCTGTGCTCAATCCTTGTGAGGGATTTAATGTAGCTGTAACAACGTTAGTGACAGTTTCAAGTCGACTAACGATATCACTAGCTGTAGTTCCATGGTACATTGTAGTATAATAGGTGAAAGTGGTGTAAGAAGTTTGCAGAAGCAACGTTGGTGGTGATGGTACTATTTCACTTTCATTGTTGCTTTCGCTAACAATTTGATCGTCGAGTAAAATGTTGCGTTTATCTAAACTGTCAATGATTCGTTCTTCGCCTTTAGAGGTACTGCTGCGCACATCTGTCACCATGGTGGAAATGGTTTCATAGTCACTAAGATCCAATATGGCATTATCAGTTTCTTTTTTACGGTTTAAAGTTACATAACCATCTTTGTTGTGGATTTTTGATGGGATTAGGTCGTTATCTTCATCATCTTTGCCAGGTTTATCGATACTGTTATGGTTGTTACCAAATTTGATATTTCTCAAGCGGTTTTGCAAAATTAGTTCTTCTTCTGGGGTATTGATTGCAACTGGAAGTTTTGTTTGTAATATATCTGAGGCATCAGTTACTGCAGTGGGTGTGACGTAGTTAGTATAAACTTCGGTTCTGCTTGAAATTTCGGTCTCACCATCAACGAAAATTGTGGTGAAATATGTGTAAGTTGTGTAGAAAGTCTTAATGCCATTAGCTGTATGTTTATCATCCAAACCTGGGGTTGCTACTTCTTGATTTTCACTATCTTCATTTTTCAAAGATGGGGTTGTTGTTTGTTGAATGTCAGCTAAATCCTCAAATGATACTGTTCTTGAAGGTACAATGTTTTCTTCGTCGTCAAATAGACCCTCAACAGCAGGATCTGTAGCATCGCTACCAGGATCCAATGTGGATGTAATTACATTTGTAGTGACTACAATTCGGCTAGCAACAGAGCTAGTGGAGTCTTGGAAATAGGTTGTCAAGTAGGTGTATGTAGTGTAAAGGGTTTTGAATAGTAGTTCTACTTCATCGCCTTCTTCAGTTGTAGCTTCAGTAGTTTCTGGCTCGGACTCGGTAACGTGACGAGTTTCAGTGGTGATTTCTTGAGGCAAAGTTGTATCTTGACTAGTGGTTGTTTCTTCTTCATCAGTTTTGTTTTCTAATGTGGTTGTCAGAGTTTCTTCTTTGTCAGTTGTGGTTATTTGCTCTGTAGTGGTTGGCAAAGGCTCTGTTGCAGGGGCTATACTAGGTTCTGTAGTGGTTTCAACTACATTACTAGCTTTTATGTCGCATGCAATAGTTTGTAATGATTTTTGGCTTGAGACAACTACGTTAGATTTTACGGAAGTACTAGTAGATTCTTCCAAAGGAATATAGAAAGTTGTTAGGTAAGTTAAAGTTTTGTAAGCGATTGTAGGTACGATTTTGTGGCCTTCAGTGCATTCTGGTTCGATATTTTCATTGTCGGTAGAAGGTTTTTCAGTATCGATTTCATTTTGAGCTACTGGCGGTGTAGTTGGGGCATCAGTTGTAGTTGTAAGAATTTCTTCAGTGGTGGTTTCTTCTTGTTCCGGAGTAGTTGTTTCTGGTTTAGGTGTCGTTGTCAATATTGGTTGCTCTTCTGTTGTAATTTCTAAAACAGCTTTAGATGGTGTAGTGTCAACTTTCAAAGTAGGTTCAAATGAAAAATCATCATCTTCAAAGAAAATGGTTGTGGCACCTCCAGTTGTTTTGACAGCTTGTGTAGTAATTTCTTCTTTAGGTTCATCTTCGAAGAAAACTGTAGCAGGTTTTTTGGCGCTTTCCAAAGGTTGAGTAGCGATGGCTTGGGCTTGTAGTGAAGCTAAAATTTTAGCTATATCTTCATCACTTGGTGTTGAGAGCATTACTGGCTGAATTTCAGAAGGTTGAATTACATCTGGGGTAAACAACAGAGTTTGTTTGTCTGGCTTTTGCTCTTTGGCAAGTACTGCAAATTTAGCTGCAAGATCAACTGGAATGTCTGGAGTTTGTTTTTTGCCATCTCTGTCTTCTTTGCTAATAACCATTGTATTAGGGCCTGATGTATTGAATAATTCTTCTAAATCTTCATTAAGAGGTGTTGTGGTAGGAATTTCTTCTGTAGTTATAAATGTTGGGTATTGTCTATCTGTTGTTGGTTTTTCTTGTTTAGTGGCTAAAGGTATATTTTGGACTACAGTAGGTTTTATAGTAGGTTCGACAGCAATTTTAGTTATTTGAGCTGCGTTCATAGCTATTTCAGCTGCTGTATGTGGAGTAAAAACAATTACAGTGTTAGCTACTGTGGTTCTAAAGTCAGCAAAACCAGTATAAGTAACTGTTTCTAAGTCTTTAGGGTTGGGTTTAATGAGGCCAGCTTTAAACAGAAGTCTGGCTTTACGATCTGCTTGGGTTGTTGACTTGGACCTTTCAGTTCTTGAGTCGAAATCGTCACCAAAATATGAGAATCCTGATGGAGAAAATTCATTTCTTACTGTAAATGTTGGTAAATTATCCCATTCTTTTACTTTTGATGGTTTGAAATTCAGTTCTGCAGGATTATCGTTGTGGATGATTAGATTTTCGTGCGTGAAGTCTTTTTGGGCATTGACTTTAACTACTTTTTTATCCAAAGAGAGTCTATTGTTCGATTGGGCTTCATTAAGGATTTCAAAATTATTTTGAGGTAAGGACGAAGGTGCGGATGTAGCAAAATAATCTACAGTAGCTGTAGGGAATACTTGGAAAGCTTGAGGATTGTCAGTGTTTCTAATGAAATTTTTATTTACAATCAAATTTTCGTCCAAGTTCCATTGTTTTTTACTCGACGGGTCGTAAGATTTAGTTTGCGAGTCGTGATCATACACCACCCGACTAGTCTTTGTGAGTAAGTGAGCGTACAGTCGTCCATTATCGAGTGTCGTACCGACCACTTGAGTGGCGTATTCAGTGGTCACGCCATCTTGTATAAATGTACGCGCAGTCGATGTTATAAGTCCTAAGTCAGGTTTAACGCTTAAATATCTCCCAAGGGAATTTTTTCCATGGTTGTCCACTAGGAGAACGGTGGTGATATCTACGAGAATAGAGGAAAGATAGATTTTAGATTATGGTACAAAAGTAGTTATTATACATAAAAGTAACTTTATTTACAAATAATTAGGACGCAATACTAAAAACAAAACATGTATGGCTGAATATTGGAAACATGCTATCCAGGGGGCAGTTCAGATTCAAGTTAGCTAGGAGTCTTATGGGGGTCGGTCTAATCGCCCATTGGTATACTTCATTCAATCAAAGTTCATTCTTCTCAATGCTGCTAGGGTGTGAGAATTAGGCGCCTGAACCCCTGATCTCCGATATTTGGCACTACAATTAAATCTTTTTTTATACATATTTTAGCACATCTCTCTCGAAATATAACAAACTATTATTATTTATGTGATATTATACAGGGTGTTCCATTCAAAAAAAGTATCATTGTTCTGAAATTTCTTTATGGAACACCTTTTATACCTACTCGAAACCAACATTCTGGCGCTTGTTAATAACACCTAGAAATGTCAAACCGAAACCATGTAGGTCAAAAACATCAAAAGTTACCTATTGGTCAAAATGTGGTTAATCACCCTGTACATATTTTAGTTTAGTAATTATTATTAAAATAGATTTTTCCTGGTACCCAACCTGCATTACAACATAGTTAGTAATACTTAATTATAGAAAACACTGGCAAAAGACTTTTTTACCCTTGACATTTGCCTATACCCAATGAAATCACTATTGCCTTAAAATTTAAAAATACCTAAGTATTTACATTTTTTGCTTAACTTATTGTTAGTTGAATTTTTACAAATTCATTTCTATTTACAATAATTATTTAAGTCTTATGATAATAACAAGTTAAAGCACTTACCTTTATCATTTTCTCTTCTTTTTCTGGGCGACGTGTTTATATAATCTAGACCTGAAAATGCAATAAAAAAGTATGTTAGAAATTCCGTGGGAAAAACTTGGTTCTATTATTATCAACCAAACCAGGTAAACACGAGTTTTGCATGTGATATCGTGTGTGCTAAATAGATACAATTAATTGCTCGCTTTCTAGATTCGTTGCTAATTTTATGTAATGCCTCTGCCCGAAAATGAAATTTCGAAGTCCCAAGAAGAGAACGGCAATAATAAAAAGACTATAATAATATTAAAGAAACAGGTTGCCCAGATGGAATGTGTGTTACTGGGTGTAAGTTCACGAAGCTTAGGCGTGGCCTTTACTTTCATAATCGTTAAGAATGCCTGAGGCCACTTTGCACGGATTCGTTTTTTTGTAAGTTAAAGGTGTGTGGATCTGCTTTCGATATTTCTTGTGGTAACAAGGAATATCTAAATATTACGCTCGAAAGAACATACGTTTCCACATATTTTGTAACAGTCATTATCGAATCGGAAGAGACATCATGCATCTGCAACCCACTCTTGAAGACAAGTCATTTCCTGCAATTTTCAATGGTAATTCGTCTTGGAATTGAATGCACTTTCCCTCTCTGTTGTACTCTATTATTACGCCCGATACTTTGTGACTGGGAGAATTCAAAATTAATCAGTTTCAGACCTATTATTAGATCAAAGACAAAAACTCAAAGGGAAATTTGTTGAGTGCCTGCTTGACCCCCATTGAAGATGCGTGAAGTATTTCGGAGCTCACTGGAAAAAGCCAATTTATGTAACCCCTTTTGTTAATGAATTAACCAGAGGCCCATAATAGGCTCGGTTTGCTCAGCGAATATTTATTAGGGGTGGGTTGATAGTTTTTAATAAATACAGTATGGCAAGGGTAGAAAAGGGACTTTTCAATTTTCTCTCTCCAGAATAAATAGAAATCACTTGACAGTCTTCCACCAATTTTTGAGTTTGTTGCTGAATCCTGAATATCTTCAAACATTGTGGTTTGATATGTCGCATTATATTTCTGTGAATGAGCTATGATGACTTCTGAGATGCGATTAAATAGTTAAGTGGCCAAGTTAACAAGTGATGAAGAAGATGACAACGAAATCCCATCGAAAACCCAAAACAGTGATGTAATGGTTATGTAACGTTAATTGAAGTGAGATGGACAAATGCAGATCTTGCTGCAGGAAAACATCGACATTACCAATTCACTTCTCAAATGGAGCAATAGTAATAATTGTAACTGAGAAACTCTAGTGTAATGTGAAGAAATCTACTTGGACTCCTATGATGGATCGATAACATATAAGTTCAAGCTACTCTTATTAATGTAGAAGTCAGTATCAAAAGGCTGCCCACAGGGTGGAGTCCTATCCTCTTTACTGTGGCACCTGGTAGTAGATGAACTTCTAGTAGAACTTATCAACAGAAACATTCACACTCATCAGAGTTACTCAAATGATGTACTATCCATAATCATGGGGAAAAAGTTACAAACTACTTCTGCGCTGTTGTGAGTATAGTTCTTGAATACTGAAATTTAGTATAGAATATGAGTAATGCTTTTCTTATAGAAATCGCGCAAGTTGTAATGTATCGTTAGGAATAAGTTTTGATGTTGAATGCATGATCCACGCATCAGTCCCCCAGCATCAAATAACAACAGGTTACGGGCCCAGATTTCAACAACTGGAATTATGAGGTAAGCAGTATAATGTCCATCAAAAATCATTTCAATGTTGAGTTGCTAAATGGGCGGAATTATCACACATGAAAGTTCCGTATGAGTATTTGGTTTGAGGACAAAGATGTTTTAGACTGTAGTGACAAAGAATTTAATGAATCAGATTATTAAGAAAGATAATAAATGTAAGTTTACTAAGTCGGATATTTATCCATTTGAATGTGACATTTGCAATGCTAAATTTAAAGATAAATATAATTTGAGAAGGCACATTTCAACACACTCGGATTTTTATCCTTTTGAATGTGACACATGCAAATCAATATTTAAACGAAAAGGCGAATTGAAGTATTCCAGGCCAGTTGATTCTTAGAGAGAAATTAATGTCGATGAGGCTTCAGGATAGTAGTAAACTGAAAGAATTTTTGGCTGAATATGATGAAGTTATAAGACAGTTAAATACTACAGGGGCAGATCTGAAAGAACAGGATATAGTTTATATTTTGTTTTTCTCTACGGGCATGATCGAGACTTTGTCTCACCTGTCTTCCCCTGTTCTCTGCGCCAGAGAAAAAGAAGAGCTCTCCCCTCAGTTTTCACGACAGAAGTGTGGTGACTTGCTTACTCTGCACCTATTAGACTAACAATAATTTGCGTGGGTCCCCTACCTATCCGGATTACTTTAGGCGGCCAGTTGACGAGCCCCCAGGGTGCGAAAATGTTCGAAACAGTCATAACTATATTAGAAAGTGTATTACTACAAGATTTAACAATGAGTTTGGCCAAAGCTGAAAGAAAAAAAGCATTATACGAAGCTAATAGTAGCGATGACAGACAAGACAATGTAACTCCATGAGCTTTTTCAACTCATCAATCATGAATATGTTATTCCTGTGGTCAAAGGGGTCATTATAAGAAAGACTGTAGAAATCAAAGACCTGTATATAATCATAATCTATTCAGAGAACACAAAGATTTAAGTGGAGGTGGTGAACAAGGTGGTTTTGACAGAGGTCAAGGTAGCAATCGAGAATTTGGAAGTTTTAAAAGAAATTTTCGAGGAAATGGTAATGAATATCAATACAGAAACAATGATAGAAGTGCAAACTATATGGTGAATACAGAGAAAGCAGGAAAGAGTGAGTTTTGGAATTAGGTTTAGAAAACTGCAAAAATATAAGTAAACAAAATTTATTATTTTATATTGACTCGGGATGTAGGTACTGATCACTTAATGATAAAGTAGTTATTTATATTACTAGTACGGTATGAGCTTCATTATAGTAACGAGTAGGGAATATAGCCACGACGAGGTCGTAGACCGAGTCGTGGGAACCACACCAATGTTGTAATGAGCCCCACCGTACGTGTGATATACAACATTTTATCTACGATCTGCACAATAAGTGACTATTTGTTTGTCTATTATAAAATAACTATTGTTCACTCGATTGTGTAGTTATATTAAAAATAATGACCTCTTACCGCACTAGTGCGATAATGAACGTGTTATGATTCATTACCGCACTAGTGCGGCAACAAGGCTAATAACACTTATTGTGCAGGTCATAGATAACAGTTATTTACATTACAGTTGCGCTTATGGCTGAGCTAGAAATAATTGTTCTAAATGATGAACAAATGAGACACGACTGAATTATTGGTAAATTTACCTCACTTTATAAGTATGATAAAGATTTTGTACTAAGAAAATTAGATCACATGAAAATCCCAAAAGAGTTGATATGTCTCAGAATATGCGAAGCTGAATACACTGACCAAAATGTAGGAGTTTAAACGTGAAATTTTACCGGAGCTGTGTAAGGAAAATTGTTTGAAATTAGTACTAAATTTTCGCGATAGGATTGCTTTATCAATGGCAAGATAAATACCCATTACCTCTGATCGATGAGCAGATTGATAAGTTAGCGGGACAGAACTATTTTACAGCTCTAGATATGGCCTCAGGATTTTATCAGGTGCCAATGGACGAAAATTCTATTGCAAAGACTGCTTTTGTGATTCCGGGCACCCACTATGAGTTTTTGCGCATGCCGTTTGGTTTAACCAACTCCCCTGCCGTATTTCAACGTTTGATGAATAATGTTTTGAGAAAACTTACAATTCAGATCTAGAAAATCCAGACTCCTTTTAACCATACTTGATCCTAACTTGTCAACAGAACTACATACAGATGCATGCTCATTAGGATTTGGGGCTATATTGATCCAAGTTGAGAACAGTGAGACTCACCCAGTTGCTTATTACAGCAAACAAACGACAATAGACCAAAAACAATATCATTCCTATGAACTTGAAACGTTGGCTGTCGTACTGGCGTGTTCTGTGGTACTAGCTTTAGCACATTTTCGAACTTATTTACTCGGATTGCAGTTTGGTCACTGACTGTAACGTACAATCTTTTTCAAAGAAAGATTTGATACCAAGATGGTGCCAGATGTCCAAGAGTAAACCTTTGAAATGTTTCAATAAACTAGGTATACAAGGGTTGAAGCCTTGTTATGTTTTCGTAGGTGTAGCTCTGAAGTAAAAATGAATGATTCGAAAATTGTTGTTTGCTTGATTTATAGTAAAGTTGGAGCTTTATGATTTTGGAGCTCCAATGAAGAAATAAGTGATTGGAAATTGTAGTTTCCACGGAGAATGGTAAGTTTGGAACTTTATTATGTTCTATTTAGGAGTTGCAGAGTTGCAGCTTCAGTGGGAAAATACCATAGAAGGTAGAGTAGTGAGGGAATCTACTCTCTAGACTTAGAGGCAACCACCATTATTTTGACAGCAAAGTGATAAAATTTGTTTTTGTTTTTCTCAGAAAATGATCTCACTCAAATCCCGAATTAATACATAAATTACGATATCCTTTAGCATATTATGTGATTTTTCGTGGGAGACATGCAACAAAACCCATACTAATCGTGTAGTGAAAGTCACCATATCTATATTAAAACAAACATTTCAGGTACCATGCACTTACATATACCGTTTAATTTATCAGTTAGGACGTTCTGCTCAGCTGAATCCACACTCAGTATCTACTGTGTTTTTTTTCCATAAATAAATTCATAATAATATAAATACGATTTTCATGCTTAATAGTGTTCTAAGTATTTCCTGCTTCACGGTTCTCTGAAGGATTTTATCATATATTTGAAGAAAAAGTACTTATTAGAAATTTAAGGTTGAAAGGATATTGATTTCCTACTGCTGCTACTGCACAACTAATAATAAATAATTTTCTTTCAAAGTCAATGACTGATAATTTTAATAATTTTTGTTTGATTTCCCATGGTCTTCTACGACCTTTCACGATACAGTGAACGCCCTAACTTGTTATTGTTGAAGTCGTGCGAAAAGGTAAAAGATCATTTTTGTAACATCCTTTTGAATGTCATTTAGAACAGTTTTTCTTCTAATTCGATTTTAGATCTCATAGAGATTTATCCACCAGTATGTCACTAGGCTAAGAGAAGCGTCTGTAACCTCGAACCGCTATAAGTAGTAAAACCCAGCCAATGTTTACTAACAAAGTACCGCTAGATTCTCGAGAAGTACTACCGGAAGATGACGGACTATGGGTTAATAGGATATTTTGCGAAATGAGAGGAAAATTTATTTCGGGATTTTTTAACTGGTTATTAATATGTAAAAACATTTTCTAAATAACTTATGCTTATAGTCATTATGGGAATAATTATGATGACGGCATAAATGCAGGTTTACTTTTACTTTAGATTTTTTCCGTTTGTCTCATTTACATTCCACTCTGTTGCGTCTACATTTCAAACTTTACAATTAAACTAGGTAAATTCAGATCTGGTATAGTTACCGTAAATTCTGGTTAGTTACCGGAGATGATATATTTATTCTGTCAAGATTCCGAGCCGAAGCAACTGTTCGCTTTTATTGGAAATTGTTGGTAAATTATGGTAGATCACGTAACTGGTTTTTCTATCCGTTTCGAGTTTGTGTCAATCGGTATAGTAGAAGAATGAAAAAAACTTCTATACCGCAATCTTTGGCTCTTCTCGCCTGCGATTACCTACATTTTTTATATAAGGACAATTTAATGTTATTGGATGATCGTTTGTGTAATGTTTATAGCGTTTTACAACATTTGGTTTTTTTCAGTCAGCGGCAAGGGAAATATTGTGTCTGTCATTATCCATTGAAAGAAGCAAATATTCTGAGTCCAGTAGGCTTGGAAACCAACATTGAACATCATTTTACCAAATAGTAGAGTGCTCATTTTAATATATTTTGACTTTTGTGGGCGCGTCGTAGTTACAAGTATGAAGATTTTAATATGGTAATTCAAAATCCCAAGGTAATACAAAATCAGAACGAACAAAAGGGCACTATAATTAAAAATTGAGATTATTGCATGAACGTAAAGAATATTAATTTATGACTGTTTTCATACATTTCGTAATGGTATATTAATCGAAAAAGCGGGTCAAAATTAGTGGAAAACAACCCTGACATCAATTCCAAATGCCCATTTTAAGCAGAAACAAAAATAAAAAGAAAATCCTATTTTTGGCTCTGGAAAATTTTCCAAATCTTGACATAATCATGAATAATTGCCCATATCAATTTGCTCTTAAACTAAAAATCTGGAAATATTGTAAATTACAGGCCATTCAGGACTTGATAAAAGATACAAATTTTGGAAATTTTAATACAATTTGCTCAACGGTTACCGAACAATTGAGGTTTGAATATTTTAAAATCAGAATTCAAAGGGGGTACCCTTATGAAAAATTCGATTTTTTAATTTTTTAGTTTTGCTCAATTTTCACTTTATGAATCGATAGAGCGGGTCAAAATTAGTGGAAAACAACCCTGATTTCAATTCCAAATGGCCATTTTAAGCAGACACAAAAGTAAAAAGAAAATCCTATTTTTGTCTCTGGAAAATTTTCAAAATCCTGACATGGTCATGAACAATTGCCCATACCTTTGGTAAATTTTGAGCAAATTGAAATAAATTATACATTATTGGAAAGAGCCTTAAATTTTCTATAAATCTGTGCAAAATTGAGCTCGATAGCTCGGATAGTTTTTCAGCAATTGAGCCTCAAAATTGACTTTTATTCCAAATTTCGTCAAAAATTTCAAACTCAATTTGCTCAAAAACTAGAAATCTGGAAATATTGTAAATTACAGGCCATTAAGAACTTGATAAAAGCTGCAAATTCTGGAAATTTTAATGCAATTTGCTCAACGTTTACCGAACAATTGAGGTTTGAATATTTTGAAATCAGAATTCAAAGGGGGTACCCTTATGAAAAATTCGATTTTTTTATTTTTTAGTTTTGCTCAATTCTGACTTCATGAATCGATAGAGCGGGTCAAAATTAGTGGAAAACAACCCTGATATCAATTCCAAATGGCCATTTCAAGCACACACAAAAATAAAAATAAAATCCTATTTTTGGCTCTGGAAAATTTTCAAAAACCTGACATGGTCATGAACAATTGCCCATATCTTTCTTAAATTTTGAGCAAATTGAAATAAATTATACATCATTGGAAAGAGGCTTAAGTTTTCTATAACTCTGTGTAAAATTGAGCTCGATAGCTCGGATAGTTTTTGAGCAATTGAGCCTCAAAGTTGACTTTTAGTCCAAATTTCGTCAAAAACTTCAAACTCAATTTGATCAAAAACTAGAAATCTGGAAATATTGTTAATTACAGGCCATTTAGAGCTTGATAAAAGCTACTAATTCTGGAAATTTTAATGCAATTTGCTCAACGGTTACCGAACAATTGAGGTTTGAATATTTTGAAATCAGAATTCAAAGAGGTACTCTCATGAAAAATTCGATTTTTTAATTTTTTAGTTTTGCTCAATTTTGACTTTATGAATCGATAGAGCGGGTCAAAACTAGTGGAAAACAACCCTGATATCAATTCCAAATGGCCATTTTAAGCAGACACAAAAATAAAAAGAAAATCCTATTTTTGGCTCTGAAAATTTTCAAAATCCTGCCATGGTCATGAACAATTGCCCATATCTTTGGTAAATTTTGAGCAAATTAAAATAAATTATACATCATTGGAAAGAGCCTTAAATTTTCTATAAATCTGTGCAAAATTGAGCTCGATAGCTCTGATAGTTTTTGAGCAATTGAGCCTCAAAATTGACTTTTATTCCAAATTTCGTCAAAAATTTCAAAATCAATTTGCTCAAAAACTAGAAATCTGGAAATATTGTAAATGACAGGCCATTAAGAACTTGATAAAAGCTGCAAATTCTGGAAATTTTAATGCAATTTGCTCAACGTTTACCGAACAATTGAGGTTTGAATATTTTGAAATCAGAATTCACAGGTACTCTTATGAAAAATTCGATTTTTTTATTTTCTAGTTTTGCTCAATTCTGACTTCATGAATCGATAGAGCGGGTCAATATTAGTGAAAAACAACCCTGCTATTAATTCCAAATTGCCATTTTAAGCAGACCTAAAAATAAAAAGAAAATCCTATTTTTGGCTCTAAAAATGTTCAAAATCTTGACATGGTTCTGAACAATTGCCCATATCTTTGGTAAATTTTGAGCAAATTGAAATAAATTATACATCATTGGAAAGAGCCTTAAATTTTCTATAAATCTGTGCAAAATTGAGCTTGATAGCTCGGATAGTTTTTGAGCAATTGAGCCTCAAATTTGACTTTCAGTCTATATTTTGTCAAAAACTTCAAACTCAATTTGCTCAAAAACTAGAAATCTGGAAATATCGTAAATCACAAGCCACTTAGAGCTTAATAAGAGCTATAAATTTGCAATGCAAATGCAATTTGTTTAACGGTTACTGAGCAATTGAGGTTTGAATATTTTGAAATCAGAATTCAAAAGTATATAATACGTAAAAGGGTTTATTGTATTGTACAATTAGCGAGAAAGAAAGGGAGCTACGGAGAAAAGTAAGATGGAAGAGTACTGGTGCAGCGGTAGAGCGGGTTGTTGCGGCTCGAAGAAAATTACTTTTTTTATATTTAATTCTATATTTCCCTTGCACATATTTATTTTAGAATAAAATTTTTTGATTGGAGCCTTCATTTCGGAGATAATGCGAGGTGAATGCAAAAATTGATATATTTCAATCAGATTTTGCTCAGGTGCGAGAGAATGCAAAAAATGTATTCTAGAAAAATTATAATGTGTCAATTGATGATAGGGTAGAACCCAGACAGACAGAGATATCTTGAAGACGTCCCTAAAATATCCACAAACGACATTCCAGACGTTTGCTTACGTCTTCAAGGCGTCCTAAAGACATTTTTAAGACGTCGTTTGTAAAAAAAACCCAACTGGATCAATAAGGCGTCATTTTCGAGTTTTAAATCTAAATTTGGGCGCTAAAGTTTTGCTACGGGCTACGCTACGGTCTACAGAAAGATGGGTCTCCGGTAAGTACCAAAACCCCCATATGCAACAAACTAGGTTGTGACATTTGCCACACACAGGATCTAATATCTAATATATGCATCATATATCTCAAATACTTTGCTGTTATCTTAAAGGAACTACATACTTCAATATTCAAATTGCGAAATCAATTAAATTGGTTGACCGTATTAGAATTAGTGGGTGATTAGGTGATATAATGAGGTTGCATTATTAATATGCTAAAAGCATGTCTACTGAATAAATGCTTTGGAGTGGGTCAGCGACCCGATATTCTAGCCACGATTTTTATCTTGTTTTTGGGGCCGAATAAATTCATAAAACAACACATTGGATTATTGGTTTATTTTCTTATGTAACAATTATTGCATACAGGTTTACTCCCAAAACCTGAAATTAGAAAAATGAGTACCTATGAATTTGTAAGAATTTGTTTGGTAACTTACAACCACAGATAATCCTTATGGCTATTATTATTATAATTGAGACTGAAGGTCTGTTGGTGCAAAAAATTGTCTTCTTCTAGTTCTGTTTCACACGGAGTGAAAATAAGAATTAGCATCGATACGAGCAGGCCGATATTGACACAAACTGAAAATATTAGGAACATTGCTAGGTTTGTATCTGCATGGCTCACCATACTTCTTCAAAAGCTGACAGATATAAGTGGAAAGTTTGACATTGACTGGTAGGAATTTTCGATCAACGAATACACCCCTGGTGCTTGTCACAATTTGTTTTTTCATCAAGAGAAATAGAAAAGTAGTTAAACAAAGCGGGCTCTGCGACATAACGTTATCGTAATGGTGATAGCATTAGCGTTAAGGCCCCCACAAACTGCGTTTTTGTTGGACGGTTTTGTTCGACAAGCAAATCTGGTCAAGCAAAAACGTCGCAAGACCGAAGTGTGTGGGCAAAAAATTGTAATTTTTGCTCGCATACAAAACCGATGCAAATATCTGGCTTTGCCTGATTTTGTCCGTCGGATATGTTCGATTTGCCAACAAATCTGAAGTGTGTGGGCTACAAATGTCAAAAATGACGGTTTTGTGTCGTATGTGTTGCGTAGCTACAAAATTTTATATTATTAACTTATTGGAACAAAAAACAAAAAATAAATAAAAACTTTTCAACATGACTGATCTTCGCCAAACTAAACCGAGGTCTGTGTGCACTGTGACACATGAAGCCACCATTGACACCTGTACTACCTACCACCCAAGCCCACAGACAGATGGCACACTTAACGTACGCTTACGCTATGTCGCAGAACCCGCTCTGTTTAACTACTTAAAAATCATGCATATGAGGGTGAATCGCATGTGATAAATTTTTCATTGTTCGAAGTTATCAGCATGATCTTATTCAAACTGATGCGTGCAACAAAGACGATATTACACGACTTGCAGCATATTCTCGGCTCTCAGAATGTTTCAGCATATAGTTCAATAGAGTGTGTTCATCTTTAGATCTAACAATTTCTAATCCGGCCTCAATATTTCACTTAAAATAACGTCTTATTTCTTCATTTCTCCAATGACATTTCAAATTTGAATCTTGTGTTTTCATTTTTCCAAGAACAAAATACAAAATTCAAGGTTTCAATAGATCGAATACCGCAAAAAAACGGATTCAAATTTCACACAAGCAATATCATCTCACGCACTTCTATGGTACCAATTACAAAGTTACGAAACACGACGATCCTTTCACTGCAAGATCAAATTTAGGTTCACATTCTATTGTTACATGCAATAATCTGCGGAAGTCCTATTTTGAAATTTTTAGGTACCGATTGTTATGTATATGAAAAACCATCCGAACATGTATAGATCAGCAAAACAAAATCCATTTTAGTAGGTTAGTTACTAATGTCAAGCTTAGGCTTCGCGGCACGGTCTTGATGTGGGTCACTAGTACCGAAGTCGAGATTGAAAAAGAAAAAAAAATTGAAGATGGTTATCTACATATAATAGACAGTAAAATAATGCGTTGGAAGACCTTACTTATTGAATATATTTGTTATGGTCGGCTTGACTAGGCCGGCGGAGTAATGAATGGTCTGACAGTAATAGTTTGGCGGCGGTACTTTCTATTATTGAGATTTTTGTGCTTAGTCAGTACGACTTATGTTTTTGCGTATATTAGGCCAACAAGAAGTTAATTTCTCAAATATGCCTTTTCGTCGGGAATTTGTTAATTTTTCTTTCTAACTGAGAAATTATGAACTTCTAATTTCTCGTATTCACAGGGTTTTGCTACAAGTACCTATGTCTGAACTAGGGAAGAATCATATTGCTGAAATTTGCATTGATTTGAATAACGATACACCTGTTACTTATCGACCATATCGTTTAGCCTTCGCTGAGCGGGAAAAAGTTAGAGACATAGTTCGAGAATTACCTACTTGAAAATAATATGATCAGGGAATCTTCTTTTCCTTATGCCAATTCAATTTTATTGGTGCGCAAAAAGAACAGCGAATCGCGTATATGCGTAGATTATCGTGCTTTGAACGCTAAAACCCTTAAGGATAAATATCCTCTGCCGCTCATTGATGATTTACTGGATGAGCTCAAAGGTGCTCGATACTTTACTCGTTTAGATTTTGCTTCTGGATATCATCAGGTGCCAGTTGCCTCGAATTCTATCGAAAAGACAGCTTTCATAATCCACTATGGCCATTACGAGTATGCCATTTGATCTCGTAAATGCACCTGCAGTCTTTCAGAAGGAAATTCATGAAATTCTAGGTTCTTCACGTTATACTACAGCTATGGCATACTTAGATGCTATTTTGATACCGTCAACGGACGAAAAAAATGGATATACGAATTCAGGAAACAATCTAAAACTCCTATACGTACGTGAAGCCAATATAACATTACGTTTTAATAAATGTTGATTTCTCTTAAGTCAAATAAGTTATCTGGGACATGAAATCTCCTATGAAGGAATCAAACCTGGATCCAAAAAGATTAAATCTGTACGAGATTTTCCAACACCGACAGACGTACATACAATACGACAGTTCCTGGGACTTGCCAGTTCCAGTTATTTTCGCAGGTATATCAATGGATTTGCGCTTATTGCGAAACCTGTTACCGATTTAACAAAGAAATGCGCTTCTTTCAATTGGCAGACCGAACAGAAGAATGCATGTATGGAACTTAAAGAGAAACTTATAACTTGTCCCACGCTAGCTGTTTATGATAGAAACTCTGTTACGGAGCTTCATACTGGCGCTAGTAAGCTTGGTATTGGTGAAATATTACTACAACGTCAAATAAATAGAGAACTAAAGCCTGTACAGTTAATAATTCAGTCGCTCTACCACAAACCAAAAAAAGGTCTACCACTCATGTAGTATGAAATTTTTTTTTGTGTATCTGATAGGAATTGAATTCAAAGTGAGAGGCAATTAGTTCCAGGGCCGTTCGTCACCAAAGAGAAGCCCTATATCTAGGGGTCTTCGGGGTAGCCAACTTTAATACATACGGATGGGATGCCTGTGAAGTTTGTTTGGAAATCACGTATTTCCAATCCCTATTAAAATTAAAATTAATTTCTGATAACAAAGAGATTTATAAAATTCTCCAACCTACGCATTATCCCAAAGCTACAAGTTAAAACAATACTATGCACAACCAATGCTCAAATAATTCAACATAGTTAGTCAAATTCTCGTTCGAACAAACTTATCATTGGCAATGGTTATTGAACCTTGATTTAACCAAATAGAAGCTATATACTCAATTTGAGACTTCTTTGTCCCCTCTCAGATGGAATTAGAATGCCTTACCCCTGGGCACTTCCTCATAAGAACAAGCCTAATGTCCTTCCCAGAAAAAAAATCTGAGTGATGATTAAAATTATTACGTCAAATCATTTGTCTCGCTGGCAACATTGCAGCAGGACTTTTGGAAAAGGTGGTCAGTGGAATATCTGAGCAATTTACAGAAATGTTCCAAATGGCATGTTGAAACAGAGAATCTTAGACCCAATACTATTGTCTTGTTAAAAGAAAAAAGAAGACAATATACCTACTGTAATTTGGCTCATGGATAGAATATTGGAAGCCATTCCCGATCCTGACCACAAGGTAAGAGTAGTGAAACTTCAAACCAAGAATGGGATCCTTACAAGACCCATTACTCTAGTATATCCATTACCCAAAGTTGACGTTATGAATTAAACTATATTAACTTTGTTTTTGTTCCATGCAACGGTGAGCGAATGTTTGGAAATCACGTATTTCAAATCCCAATTAAAATTGAAATTATTTTCTGAAAATAAAGAAATGTATAAAATCCTCCAAACTACGCAGAAGGTAGGTATCTTAAAACAGGTGACACACTGGAGAAATAAGTTTCATGAAACTTGTTGCAAGAAATGGAAATTTGTTTCAATAATACACGACATTCAAATAAGGCGCCTGAGGCGGAGCACACTGGCGTTTCTGAAACAGGAGAGCGGAAATTGTTTCGCCAGTGTGCTCCGCCTCACATGCAGTATGATAATGAAACACATTTCCTGTTTCTTGCAACAAGTTTTTTGAAACTCATTTCTCCAGTGTGTCACCTGCCTATAGGTACAAGTTAAAATAATACTATTGATTTTTGAGTATAGATCTGCAGTTGACCAATCAGCGTCTAATACTTCGAATAGTTGCATAATGATGTCACCTTTATCTTAAAATAAGCAGAGAAAACAGACGCCAGTTAGGGCCGCTTGCTAGATGTACAGTCTCGTGCTCCTCGCACAAAATCATTAAATTGATTTATCGTGGTACAAAATCAGTGATTCCAACGAGAATCTCGTTTTCGAGAGTCTCGCATGATCTTGTCTCGTTTTTGAGGCGATACTCGGACGGTCTCGGACGAGACGAGACAAGACTTTAACTGGTCTCGTCTCGTGTGAAATGTCTCGTGCGAGAGTCTCTCCGGTGAATATTTCTGCGTGCAGACAAAGATTGTATAATGTAAACTAGCGGGAAGCCGATCGGGTTATGGTCTCATTAGCCAAACTCTTGCTTTTTTATAACTTATCTTATTGTATCTTATTCGAAAAAGAAGAAATTGTACGTATTGTATCTTAAAACTAAATATCTTAAAACAAAGCTTGAAAATAAACATCAAAGTTGTGGCGCCATCTAGTAATGAGCGGCTGGAACTCAATACTTGATGCAGAAATCTGTAAAATTGCAGATTTCTGTCTTACATGGGCAACATAAAATCGTTTTGAAGATCAACTTAACTTAAAAATATAAAATTCGTATTATAAAATTTTAGACTACCCCCGATTTTAAGCACCAAAAAACTCGCGGAAAACGAGTTTTCAGGAAAATTTGATCAAGCTCATCGGATTCCTGAGGTTGAAAACCCCTAAGATACCAACTGTCGAGAAAATGTTTAGAGCCGTTCTCAAGATAGCATGACTGAAAATACATATTATAGACTCTGAACTGGAACAAGATTATTCATGGCGAGATTTCGATACATGATACATTTGCGAGAATCTCGTACGAGACGAGACTCGAGAATGCGAGACAAGACTTCTTATTTCATCGGCGAGAAAGACTTTATGAAAGTCTCGTCTCGTGGGAATCCCAATACAAAATTGCCAGTTGACTGAGTGTTATGCCTATGGAGAATTATTCCAGGCTTTTACTTACCTACTCATAGTAGTTCTCTGATTTCTATATAAGAAATTTAGGGTTGCCAACTTAGTAGATTTTTTACTAAATCTGGTAGATTCAGGTCTACATTTGGTGGTGATTTAGTGGGCAGTGGAAAATCTAGTAGAATCCGAATTATAATTAAACGACCTTCTAATAGTGTCGCTACACTCGTTACATTAGTAACTTTCAAATTATGTATAACCGATAATTTGTCATCTATTTTAGTTGAGTGTGGAGCTGCTAAATCGCAGTATACTATGCTCCACAGTCACCGTTCTCTCATTTTGCGGTAGAATCTGGGGAATCCCCGGCAAGATTAGTGTGTGTTGTTTGTAAATTTAGTGCTTTCATATCATATATTATCAGTCACTAGTCAGTTTGTCATCAGTGTAATTAGCAAGCGATTCAGTTTGTAGTTTTTTGTTTAATAAATAATTGTACAACAATTTAGAACTCAGTTCAGACTGTTGGGAGTGCAAAAAGTATAAAATAAAACAAAGTGTTTCATTTTAACGTAATAACAAATCAGCTTCCATATTCCTTTTCATCAAGGGGAGTAGCAATGCCCAGTTGATTCTTTGGTAGGAATAAAAAAGTACCTAAATCTCGTTTAGTAGATTTCTAGTAGATTCGATAACCTCATTTAGTAGATCTACTTTCGGAAATGTTGGCATCGCCGTAAGATATGCTTTTTTTATCAACGAAGTCTTCAATAAAGTGCCTGCTCCAGCTATAAGTTTGTTCTGGTCTCTACAAGACAAGTAGAGTGATTGATTTTCTTTGCAATCGCTGATTTTTGACATTTGTCCCTTTTGCGAATTGCAAAGTTTGTACAAAATTTATTATTATTGAAGTTTATTATTATTAGTGAATAAGTGTTAGTTTCTGTTCGTTTCTTAGCTGTAGCACAGATCACCTAATACAGATGCGTAAGTACGTATACTTGCTGTCGACGATATTCTGTGACGAAGCTGGGCCGCCAGCGGCCCCACGCATCGATAAAGATCGCCCGCGTCAGGACAATTAACGTGGCCGAGTGCGTGAGCATGTTCCAGCCTGTGTGTTTACATATTTTTGCGGGTAGAAAAAAATAGTTTTTGCTGTTTGTGAACCAATTAAAGAAATAATATTATATTATTGAGCTTCCGCATTTATATAATAAATACATTGATGTGGCATTGGTGCGGCCAGCCTATGTCTATCAAATTAATCTTGAACCACGAATTCGCCGCTCTTTCGCATCTGTATGTAAGTAATCTGTGGCTGTAGGCCAAGTGGTCTTTTTAAGAAATGTTTAGCAAGAAATTAGCAATTAGTTCTATGGATAAATCCTGACTGTTCAGGTGTGGCATTCAACGTTTTTTATTTCCATTGGCTATAATGGATGAAGATGCAAAATAAAAACTATCCTGTTTATACAAGGTTCCTGTGGTTCATAACTTCTTCTATCTGGAATGAGGCTGGCTAGACCGTCATCTTCCACGGTAATAACGATAGAATAACAAGTCTGCCACCTCTCGTCTATGTTCGAGAGATTTTAATAAATGGTTGTTGCAGAAGAATTTTACTAATAGTTTCACATATAAATACAACTTTGTCCATGTAAGAACCAATGTGTGACAGTACCTGTGCCGCTCTACGATTGCCCTCTATCGTAGAATTGGATGCAAATTGTTCGACAAAGATATCTGCTTTTTCCTTTGACGATACTACAATGGAATTATTGGCCTAAACTTAAGGTGGAAGGGAATGTCTTGGCAAAGGACCTTGAGCCACTCGAGCAGTCCAAAAGTCGATTAAGTTAGACGGCAGATGAAAAAGAGAAAACTACCTTTAGTACCGGAAGCGGATTATACCGGTTTAACGTGATGCCTTCCGGATTGTGTAATGTTCCCGCTACGTTTCAGCGACTGATGCATTTAGTTTTGCGAGGCCTCATATGGAGAATTTGTCTGGTACATTGAGATAATGTCATGATCATGGGAAATTCATTCCAAGAACATCTCAATAACCTCAAAGAAGTTTTTGACCGCTTCTGGAATGCCAACTTAAAACTCAATCCAAATAAGTGTTTTCTATTTCAATAAACTGTGGAATTCTTAGGTCACGTAGTATCTGGAGATGGCATACAAGTTAAAGAAGGAAAAATAGATGCTGTCAGGGATTGGCCAAAACCACGTGGCAAACCTGGTGAGTTTTCTAGGATTATGTTCTTATTATTTGTGGAAGGATTCGCCAATATAGCTGCTTCACTTCATCGATTAACGGAAGAAAAGTCAACATTCAATTGGACCCAAGATTATTAATTCTATATTAATATTTTAAGGAGCATTGTGTACAAGCCCAGTGTTGTCCTATACCGGTCAGAAGGGCATGTTGATTTTAGACACAGATGCAAGCAACACCAGCCTTGGAGCGGTACTTTCACAAATTCAAAATTCACAAAAGCATGTCGTAGAGTACTACAGCAAAACCTTATCAAAGCCAGAACGTTTCATTCAGAAATAATGAAAAGAAAAATGGAAATTTCAAAAGGAAAACTAGCTGGAAAATATACAGTTATAGTGAAATTATTTAAACAGTGCATGCACGTGATCAATGACGTCGAAATTATTGCCAATTGCAGTTTGTAAGAAATTAAAATTCGTTTCAAGCTGAGAGCTCATTCTCCTTTTTATTTAACCTTAGTTAAAAAAAGACAGAACACTGTTGGCATTTAACCGAATCGGCCGATGAAATGATATTTAGATTGGCACTCATGGGTTATGTTGCCAAATATTGCTGCAAATCTGCGGTTACTGATTTTAATAATTTGAAATTATTTCTATTTGTGTATCTATAAAATGCCAAAGTCATTGAATAGTCAGAGTCAGAAACTCGTTGTGTCTCTAATTAGTTTCTTTGAACAGGAACGAGATAATGGGGACCCCTTTTTGCCATTAAATAGCGTTAGAGAGGTGAAGTATATTGATACTATCAAATATAAATCTTCTGGGGCTTTAATTGGGAATATTTTTCCAGCATGTTGCAGCTGCACTGAATATTGGCATAACCACTGTGAGTAAAATCCAATGTAAAATCTCTCAAAAAGTTAGGGATAATTTAGCGTTAAATTCACCAAAGAAAAAACGTCCACATAAGAAGCGGGTAACGAATCAAGATCACCTTGATGTTAGCTCTATTCGCAACCAAATTTACGACGAAAAGTGAGTAGTTTTTTTAGATTGTGTACATAATACACTATCTATACATATAAAAATCGATGTTTGTTTGCTTTAGTGATAACAAATTTTTCTAGACATGGTATGTCAAAGTAAAACGAAAGTTAAAATCGGCAACATTGCGACGTGCTTATGTCATTAATTTTGATCACGTGCATACACTGTTTAATTAATTTCACTATACCATGGACTTGCCTGAAAATGAAACAGCTTGTGCCACAAGGGAAGATTCATTTTTGATACACAGAAAAATGGAACATACAGCAAAATTTCCTAGTCCCGAAATACGTGAAATATGCATGAAAGGCAAAGAGATTAAAAAACCCTACTGCAGCAAGCCAACAAGAATTTCAGAAACCATTTCTAGCGACGTATGTGGTCCCATTAATCCAGCAACGCATGACGGAAACAACTATTATGTAAGTTTTATTGACCGCTACTCTCAATTTTGTGTTGTTTACTTAATTGCTTAGAAAAGTCAGGTAACACAAAAAATCGAAGAATTTATAAACTCCCTTCCAGGTTATGCTGTGACAGTGGTGGGGAATATATTCCTAGAAATTTTAAAAATCTATGCAAATATCATAACATACAGATTCAATACACCGTTCCAAGAAATCCCCAGCCAGCAAAATTATGTTGCAGAGATTTTTAACAGAAATAATATGAATATTGCAAGATGTTCAATTTTGTATTCAAATTTATCAAAAATCTTTTGGGGAGAAGCTGTGAGATGTGCTGTTAACTTATTAAATCTTACAGAAACAAGTGTATTCTATACCAACTAATGTGACCCCTGCAAAAATTTGGCACATGGATATAAACCAGATCTCAACAAAATCAAACTTTTTGGTTGCGAAGCATATAATTTAATCCCAAAAGAAGACAGGAAAACTAAACTCGATGTTCGAAGCAGAAAGATGATCATGATAGGGTACTCTGATAACGGATACAGTCTGTGGAATCCAGAAGAAAATAAGAATCAGAGGAATGTGACCGACATAGTGTAAATGATGACATGAGTCAACAGGATAAGACAGCAGAAGATTTTAAGGAAGATTTGCAGGAAGAAAAAGAAGAAAATGGTAAAAATATAAAAGTTTTGAGAAAACAGGAAAGTTAAAAATAACAAGTAGGGAAAACAAACGACTAAATATCGAGGCACCGTTGGGACGACTATACAACTTAAACTTTGAAGAAAATTTAATGATGGCTTTATCAGCTGAAAATTTAATAACAGATGTACCACAGACCTATGAGGAAGCAGTTAAGGAAAGCAGATGGAAAATAGTCATAGAAGAAGAACTGAATTCAATGTATAAGATGTCAACTTGGGAAATGGTATCACCTCCTCAACATCAAGAGATCATAGATTCGAAGTGGGTATTTCGCAAGAAAAGTATTAATGGAGCAGAAGTGAAAAAGGCGCGTTTATTGACTCGTGGCTTTCTACAGAGTGAACTCGATGAAAATGTGTATGCGCCGATCTCCAAAATGTTATCTATTCGCATTTTGTTATGTCTATATCTCGAGTCAGACATGTGTGTGCGACAGCCGGATTCAGCCTTTCTTCATGAAGTAAGTTCTTTTCAATTTCTTTAAAAGTAATGGTTGTTCATGATATGCATGATATACCCTAAGGGTTTTTTGAGGAGCCCGTTTCTTTCGATTAGCCCGTTTCCAACTAGTACACGTTCCTAACCAAACCCCTTTTGGTGGAGCCCCATTTTTCCATGCAGATTGTTTGGCTGGAAGGCTGGAACATGGGCATGGAGTTTTGAAGGGATTTCCTAGAGGAATCAAGTCCTTCACGTGTCGACACCTGTCCCTCAACACTTGACGAAAATTGTGAACTTCTAGCCTCTATCTACCCTGATTTAAGGCTAGAAACTGCAATTTCCACCTGCAACTTCCCTCGTCAAATGACAGAAAATGAACGGCTACCGGCTACCATTACTAATTTAGGTTTACGAAGGTCTAATGATTTTGCCAGATTTTCAAACAAAAGAGAAGTTCATAACTGGAGTCGTTGGGTGAAAGATGCACGCATCAAGCAAACTCAACCATGTTCGTAGAAGTTACTTCTAATTAATATACGCCTCGAATGGACGATGACTACGGTTTGGAGATGACACTATGAGAAAAGGGGCTGCAGTCAAATTCCGGAAAAAACCCTCAAAAAATTGGGGTTGACCCAGATCAAATCCCCGTAATTTCAGATCAAAGACGCCGCCGATCTAGAGATTTTCCCACGGTATCGAAAAATTTCCCAGGCTCAGGTGCCCCCCATGGTTGACAGATATCGTCGCTTCGGCTTAGTTGAAGTTGCCCGGAGTAGGTTAGCCTTGATGGATGGCGTCACTTGGGTTAGACACTGAACAGATGAACTGGTAGATGGTTGCACCGGTGCGCGGCGTGATGGTGAATGAACTTACTATCAACTAGCAGATGGTTGCATCGGTGCGCGGTGTGATGGTGAACTCCCTTACTATCTCTACTCAAGTACATCGTGATCAGGTGATTCGAGATCATCCTCTCTGTGGCAAAAGAGCTCACTGCGAGAAAAGTCCCACCTCAGAGCGAAATCGCGTGTGAAGTTCATAGTAGAAACATGAGATCGATTGGGTTGACAGAAGATTTTACTTGCATCTCTGTTAAGACCGTGGATTTTTGTGCTCAAGATGTTGGTGCACTGAGTTTGAATTGGTCTCTTATGTTAGAGAAGTCAATTATTAAACTTGATGTAGACTGCCCGCGTATACCCTCCTCCTGGAGATACGAATGAGAGATAATTTAACTCCGGAATTCTTCGCACGGAGGATGTGCATCATCATTTGTAATCCAAGTCAATGAGGATGAAAAATGGAAAAAAAAGATGAAATTGAAGGAGAGAAAAGGATGAAGTGTTGAAAATCGAAAGTCCGGACAATTTAAATCGAATTTACGAAACCAGAATGGAAGCCAGGGGTAGTACTGCCTCGGTCGAAGAAAAGCCCTTCTTCCACTCCAAGTGATGAAAGATGATAAAAGGAGATGGTCGGATAGAAAAGGTACAAGAGAGAAAGATGACTCCTGGAGTGGAAAAATAGATGAAACGCCACAAGAAGCAGAATCGCCTCCAACTGGATTGTGAGACACAGAACTGAGTATGCAAGAGGCGCAGAAAATACTTCCTGATCACTCAATTGTTTAGTGAACAGATACAGGTTCCCCAGTCCAGATTGATATCAAAAACCGAGTCAAAAACTAATCCAAAGAAGAACATCATGACAGTAGCTGCCACAGTACAGAAATTACAGTTTTTACTCCAAGTGCAAAGAAAAAGGCCATCACTCCAGAGCGGTCTTTATAGATTTTGTTTCAAGTCCAGAAAGGCTTCGAAGGAACTTATTTCTAGAAGCAAAGAGCAACTCAAGTTTTTTTAAACAGAAAAGCTCAATTTCCTGTATTCGAGATTGAAGTCACCTGTTTGAAAAATGAAGTGCAGAAAAAACCTGCAAGTTATTGGTTGAAAAAATGCCAATTAAAATTCACATTATTAATTAATAAACAAGAATAATCATGAACTTTCTCTACTAGTATCTAATGAACCTACGCCTCAAGGAGATTCCGACAAAAAAAGATGATATGGTCAATGAAAACATCAAGTCTCATTTGAAAGTGACAATATTTTAACTTAACCCAATTCAGCCTTGAAAGCGGCTTAGTTGGAAACCAATTAAAAAATGGTTTGTTGTCAAATCGGATTTTGATTTCCGGATAGACAACCTTGCCTGTGGTAATAATAAATTCGATCAGTATTGATTTATACTTACTTATAGGAAATGCGTAATAAAAGAGTAACTAATTTCTAGACTACAATGACCCTTTTATCTTCGCCTCTGAAAAGCTTTTAATTACACTTCACACAAAGGCTGTGAATTAGTAAACAATTGTGAATCATGATAAGTCATTTTCGTGTATATAGGTACCTCCATTAGAAAAACTTTCTCTTTAGACTGACTGAGAGACTGCCATATCATTCACAAGCCTTAGGGCATATTTTGAACCTTATTGCTTTTTACCAAAATCCATTCTTCAAAATGTGGATGAGGAATATTAGCACCATTATTAAGGTGTTAATTAATGGATGTTCAATTTCACTTTTTTCATGTATTGGTCAATGACTGTTGCCTGAAGAATTTGATATGTAGTTTCAATGTCGCAATAAGGATTATCTTCTTCAGTTTCTCGCCATATTTTTCCATCTGACATGAATATTTCTTGAAGTAAACCAAATTTAATTTTAAAAAAATGGATCGAGGTATTTGAGTTTTGCCATATGTAAGTGTACAGAACATTGCAATTTACAAGAGAATCCAATTTCGAAGTCGGACAATGTGTGGGTTTTAAATGGACAGTTTTGTAATAAATCTTCTTAATTAAACAATAAAATATAATACGTAACAATACAATTGAAGCGAACTAAAATCGCCATATTTGCGAAACGCGATTTTGAACAAACAAGACAAGGAGCAGTTGAATCGCATCATTAATTTTCAGACAATGAAGCTTAAAAAGTATTTCTGAAAACGAGCCTGGTTGCAATAATTATTGCAAAACAAAGATCATATTTTACTGGAATACTTAATATAAAGGTAATTATTGCAGAGAGAGAGTCTTCGACAATAAGAATTTTGTTTTTATTTATTTTGACAAGTCATTTACATTTCACATTTTGCTGTAGCTGTAGTCTATTATTTGATGGAAAAGAAAATATTGAAATTGTAAATCTAGTGATGCTGCCGAGACGAGAGTAGTGATGCCGCGAGACGAGACGAGACCAAAATAAGAATACGCTGTCTCTCGTCTTATGTCTCGAAGATTCGAGAGACGAGACGGGAGACTCTCGATACGAGACTAGAGAGCTCTTCTGTCGTCCCGTTTTCTCTCGTATCTCGTAATTTTCAACGCATTAGTTTTGTCTCCGAGGTCAATATGTTTTATGGCTGCTTAACTTTAATGTATAAAAATGTTACTCATAATACCCAAGGTTCTGGAAAATATTGGACACTCATTTTTCTACTTTTTTATCTTAACAAAATGTTCGGGACGCCACTGGAATAATCAAGCCTATTTATTATAGAGCCACTGGAAACATTTTACATACAATTTAGACCAAAAGTTATACAGGTTGTCCCAGGGAAAACAGTCCAGCAAGGTTTACGGTTTTGGACGAAAAAAATTTAAAAAAAAAAACCCCAAGGCCCGTAAAATTTTGTTTTCAGGGGAACACAATTTATTGGTATTTTCACCCCTCACTTGTCAACCCCTAAGCCGGGGTGATAGGTACCCCCAAAATTTCAAATGAAGAGGGGGGTCGAGTGATACGTCATTCGATAGCTATTTTCATTAATATTATATCCCCGAAGTTTCAAGTTATTACTACCTACCCTGCCGAAATGGCGGCTTGTCAAAGTTGGGAATAATGCGGTGTAATTTTCACCTTTTACTTCCGCATAGGTGTGACAGGTAAAAACTATACAGTTTAAACAGAATTTATCCTAACTTTGGCATGCTGCCATTTCGACAAGGTGAATAGTAGCAACCTAAAACTTGGGGGATATCTTATGAAATCTTAATGAAAATAGCTATCGAATGACGTATCACTCGACCCCCCTCTTCATTTGAAATTTTGGGGGTACCTATCACCCCAGCATAGGGGTTGACACGTGCGAGGGGTGAAATACCAATAAAATGTCTCCCCCTAAAAACAAAATTTTACGGTTCCGAGGTTTTTTATTTTATTTTTTCGTTCAAAGCCGTAAGCCTTCCTGGACTGTTTTCCCTGGGACACTCTGTATAATATTGCTCGAGAGAGCGAGAGAGAACTCGAAATATTCTCGACGAGAGACAGCATTCTCTTGTCTCGTCTCGAAGTGACTTTTCGAGAGAAAATTGGTCTCGAGACAAGAGACGAGAATCTCTCGTCTCGGCGGCATCACTAGACGAGAGACGTCGAAAAAACGTATTGAATGTCGTTTGTGGACATCTTGGGACGTTCTTACGATGTCCACTTCCTACAAAATTCGGTTATGAAAGTTCAAAAAACATTTTAGAACCATTCAGAAGTTTGACACCCATTTTAGGACGCTCCAAAACACTCAAACACTCTAGATTCTCTAGAAACATTTTGAAAAGCTTCAGAACCTTAGGATTCAGGTTAAAAGTCATACGCCTTGGGCCCTTATTTTTTTTTATATACAATATTGACTAAATCTGTTGCATAATTACAATAAGAAAAATACAATTCGAGCATTTTCTATTCCTCTCTGTACGTTGAATAGTGTGGAGCTGAGCGGTGAACCATGTGGCACGCATGCTTGGATCTGCCTGGTTGTTGATCTGGTCATGGAGCTTGTGGATCCGTCTAGAGTTACGCAGAAATTTCTGTCGCTTGGGAATGATCCAATTAGTTTGACCAGGTAGTGAGGTATATTTGCTCTTAGCAGTTTAGGTATCAGGCCTTGGTGCCACATTTTGTCGAAGGCCTTGGATGACCAGATCTTACAGGGAAAGATTTCCCACTATAGAACGGCGCCCATGAAAGAACATTGTGCCCGTTTTACAAAGATTGAGTGATACGGAATGTGTGAGTGTGCAAAATCTACCTGTTTATTTTAGCGTTGATTTTTATGTGTTTCGGGAAACTTTTAATAAAAACTAATCTATTCATAATAAGGATTTGGCAAGTAGCTGAGTAATTATTATTTAATTTTTCTCTTGAATGCTTGAATGTTTAGTGCACTCCGTCTAGAGTTACGCAGAAATTTCTGTCGCTTGGGAATGATCCAATTAGTTTGACCAGGTAGTGAGGTATATTTGCTCTTAGCAGTTTAGGTGCCACATTTTGTCGAAGGCCTTGGATGACCAGATCTTACAGGGAAAGATTTCCCACTATAGAACGGCGCCCATGAAAGAATATTGTGCCCGTTTTACAAAGATTGAGTGATACGGGATGTGTGAGTGTGCAAAATCTACCTGTTTATTTTAGCGTTGATTTTTATGTGTTTTGGGAAACTTTTAATAAAAACTAATCTATTCATAATAAGGATTCGGCAAGTAGCTGAGTAATTATTATTTAATTTTTCTCTTGAATGTGTAGTGCATCCCTAGGACGAGGGGTAAACCGCTGGGAAAAATGTGTACACTTATTCCTAGGGTGGTAACTTATTCCTCTAATTCCCCTAATTCCCTTCTAATTTTCCTAATTTTTCTAGTTTTCAAACTAATTCCCTTTTATTTCCCCTAACTGTACTAATTCCCAACTAATTCCCTACTTATTCACTAAATCTATCACATAAATTTGGTCACAAAATGGTGTAAAATAAATCAAGAATGTCTAGATGTTCTCTAAATGTTTACATGGGTAGTTAGTCGGAGGCTCGGTCGGAGGTTTAGTCCTTTTCATACCTAGTCAAGGTCGGAATTTTTGGAAAGTGATTTCTTCGATGTTTTCTGACGTGTTTTCCTTGTACTGCCTTCAAAAAATTATTTCCAAAGTATCACATTCTTGATCTTCATGAAATTCTTTTGGAAATTAAGTCCGTGACTATAGGCCTGTTTTCACAGAAATCACAAACCAGACATTGGTTGAAAATAGTCAACTGGTTGTTGGCGATTTGGACCAATCAAGAACGCTCTGACTGGTTTGTGACTTCTGTGGAGACAGACCTATTATCGCCCTTAATACTAACATTATTTGTGTTTGCCACATTTTGATCATTTTTACCAGGTTTTAGGAAACGAGTAGCTATAGTGTGTTCCAAGAGGGTTTGTACTTTTAACATCATTTGCCTTCCTTTTTTAATGACAAACCGTTTTTCCAAATTATGACATCATCGATGTCAAAAGTACAAACCCTCGTAAAACAAACTACGCATATTTGTTCAAATATGTGTGGTGTCTTGTACAGGTTGTTTCCTTATATTTTGACCCCTACCTACAGCTTTAGTTATACGAGGTGGAAAAAAACTTTAAATATGAAAGTTGTAAGGTTTTATGTCTATTATCTTTTGCAAATGTCAAAATGGGAAAATGACTGGTGCTAACCGTCACAATGACAAACACTTGCATTTTTTAACACCCTGTATATTTTCGGCTAGAATATTAGCTTTTTTTCTTCTAGTTCCAAATATACCATATATGTTGATATTTGGTTCAGTTGTTTTTGCGCTATTTAATTTTAAAATTGCATTGAGCAAGCCTCATCATTGATATAATAAACCAGGACAGATTAAATTAAGGCTAATGTAAATGCATTTTTTAACTTGAATAGCGTAAAAACAGCTGGACCAAATATCAACATGATATATTTGGAATCAGGAGAAAAAAAAATCTATCATTCTAGCCAAAAATATACCTACAGGGTGTTCCATTTGAAAAATGCAAGTGTTTGTCATTGTGACAGTTGGCACCTGTCATTTGCCCATTTTGACATTTGCAAACGATAATAGACATAAACCCCTATAACTTTCATATTTAAAGTTTTTTTCCACCTTGTATATCCAAGTATAAGGAAACACCCTGTACATATCATTCTCCATTTTTTTTTTCAATGCTGCAGTGGTACCACCACTCCCAATCTGTAACTGGCAAAGAATGGAGTTGCTCTGTATATTCTAGGATTGTTTTGATTTTTTATTTTTATTCAGGAGCTAAACGAGACACCAAATCAGTATTTAAAGGCATATCTCTTGAAAGGCGAGTATCGCCGTCTGAGGAAAATCCGATAATTGTGATGCCAAATTTCTTAGCTTCCTCCTTCAACGAATCATTCGATTTTCGAAAAAAATACGTAGTTCTGACAAGAATCAAAATACCTTTAAAACAAGGTACCACTCGACCTATCTTCCCTATCCTAAAAAGAGGCGTAAAAGTCACCCCACCCAGAGGATGCACCCTAGCGAAAACCCATGGAATCAAGAATTTTTCCCTTGCCCCCAGCTTTTTCTTTGGTATAGCAATTTGGTTTGCTATCCTAACATTCCTAATTGTTGAAAATTTTCTTGTTTCTAAGTGAACGGTTATTTAGTTTACCTGTTGGTTAACTGATAATTATCATTGGTTAACCAACAGCTAAACTAGATAACTGTCCACTGATAAACCGGTCTTCAAAAGGAAACAGCTGCGATGTTTAACTTCTGGTTTCCAAAAGCGTTTTGGCGTCTAGTAACTTACTGGTTAATGTTAAATATCGGTGACTATCCCCATATCATAACATTTCAAACCATTTCGTAACTGCTCCATGACTGAACTCAACCAAAGCCATAACTAACCCAGACTGTAGCAAGATATATTCTATTTTCCTACTGCTAAAATTTAGCGCACCATGGTATATGAAATACTTGGTTGATTATATCCTGGCGCTTTAATTCCACTATATACTTACTAATTCCCCGAATTTTCCGACTAATTCCCCGAATTTCCCGACTAATTCTCGTAATTCCCCAGTAATTTCCTAATTCCCCAATTATTCCCCTAATTCCCAACTAATTCCTCTAATTTATTACTAATTCCTGCAGATTGTACACCAGAATTCTTCTGCGGCTTACCCCTCGGCTAGGAACACCGCTCCTGTTTCCATTCACCTGTTGGCTACTTTTAGAATGGTGTAAGTGAGTCTGGTGGCTTGGTGAATTGTGGAGTGTTGTTGTATGAAGCCCATTTGTTCATTTGGCAGTAGGTTGAGGTGATTAATGCTGTCCTGTACTTCTCTTTTGATTCCTCACTGAGTCACTTTACCTAGCGCTGGGAGCAGGCTGATGGGTCTGTAGCTTTTGGGATCGATGCTTAGTTCTCCTTGTTTTCTGAAAAGTATTATGCTGACTTCTCTCCATGATGGAAAGTGGGATAGATTGAATGTGGCTTGTGTTATTTTGTTTAGGTCTTGTAATTGTCTTAGGGGAAATTGGTAATGTCTTTTCCTGGAGTTTTCCTTCGATTCAGGCCTGCTCTTTGATTATTGGTGGTGGTTCTGGATGTGATTCTGTCAGTAGTAGTCGTATTGTAGTGTTGACATTCCTCTTGTGCTCTGGGTATAGAAGAAGGTTGTTTCGGAATTGTTCCTCCAGGCTGTCTGCGAAAGCTTTTGCTTTCAGAACCGAGTCAGAGATGATTATGTTGTTACTTTTGAAGCTTGGGATTGCTTTGCGTGGTTCGCTGGTTAAGTTTTTGGTCAGTCGGAATAGGTTTTTGCCTGTACATACAATGGATAAATTCGAGTTTGTCCTGCCATTGGTCATTATAGCATTCTGTTGAGTTGCCTTTGGAGGTAGAGGTCTCTTGTTTTTATAGCTATTTTTCGCAGTCTGTTCCTGCTGTGGATATCTTCCATTATTTCTCGTGGTAAGTTTTGTCTGTTTGTGGCCGGGTGGAAGAAGTTTTGTGCGTCTTCAAGGGCTCGTTCAATGTTTGCCGTTAGCGTGTCTACAGCGATTTCTAGCTCCGGTACGGTGGTTATCTCTCTCAGAGCTTCCTGCCTTTCCAGGTATCTTTGGTAGGTGTTTCCGGACTCTTGTGTTTTCCATATTTTTGTATGACTCTGAGACTTGGACTCTTAGAAAGGTAGATCGCCACCGCACCCCAGAGAAGCATTTGAAATGGGGAATTGGAGGAGAATGCTGAGAGTTCCTTATACAGCTCACCGAAGTAACGTTTCCATACTAAGCGAACTCGGAAATCTAAAATGACTATTCTCCATTGTTTCAACGCACATGACGTTCTTCGGCCGTATCCATAGAAGTGATATTATGGAAAAAATCGTTGTCTAGGGTCATGCCTCGAAAGGACTCCGTGACGTCATAGCAGTTTTCCTACACGCTGGGTGAACTCCAGTTCTGACTTCGGAGTATATTTTATGAGTTTACAATATGTTTGACAAGACATTGTGACTATGATAATGATATGAGGTTTGATGTAATATTTGCACTAGAGCAAAACATCTATTGAGCGTTTTTGGATGGCTCAGTGAATGTTCAAACGTCTTTTTTTAAAGCTTTTGTATTTTATCCGTAATGCTAAGATCTTCTCTTTTTCGATAATGCCTTAGTGCATCGTCTGTTCAGGAGCGATCTCTCAAATGCAGAAATTTTTCTATTGCTCGTCAAATGGTTCTACATTTTATCCTTAAAGTAAGAGTACTACAGTGGAAAAAAAATCACCAAATTACGTTGTTTTGACTCCGGAAAAAATTGTTGAACTTGCCGTGAGTCAATAAACACATTAAATCGCTTTTCAACATCACAAAAGCGTGCATTGCATAAACGAAAAAACAAATAAAATACCTCGTATTTTAAACCATCCTTGACTTTTAACGAAAGGTCAAAGGACAAGTAAACGATGCTCAACCGAATACTCCGGTACTCACTTAGCAAATGCCAGTTAGATGATTCGAATAAAAAAAAATCCGGAAAATTGTTGTTCTTACGGTATAAGCGAGTTTAACTCAAATTAATCATGCGTTTTTTTTTAAAGACTTTCAAGCATTTGCACTTTATTTCAATACCAAAAAACTCTTCATCATTAACTCTCTTCTCAAACATTCTATTCATCTATCACTTGAAAAGCAATTAAATAAAGACCGAAACCATAATAATTATAGTGTAGGGTATATGGAATATTTTTGCTTCTGACCTAGATTCCGCTTGTTTCAGAATCAATCACAAAAGTACCCATGCAAAATTTAAATAACATACCTTTATGTCTTATGGGTATGGTAATAATTGTTTATGCATGTATTATCATGTTTTTAGTATTAACCAGATGCTAACTGACACTCCATTACGATTTTAAAGGTGTGAAAAATTCATAAACAAACCTTACACTGTGGATAAGTTGTAACAAAGATATTGAAAAACTAACCCATAAAAGTCAAAAAGGCAATGTCACTTTTTTTTATACTTAGGTAACTTGAGGATTGAATAAGCATCTCTTGGGCAATAACAATCTTATACAACAATATAATATATTATTGTCACTTCTTGGCGCACCTTTGAACGGCCAATAAAATATAAATATTTATCGATTAATAAAATCAATAACAACAATCAATACGTTTTTGGACTTTATACAGGGTGTAGAAACAATAGTGTACCGGACTTCGAGGGGTGATGCTACATATGAAAATAGGAAAAAAAGTTCCTCGGAACACATACCCTAAGATGCTATTAGGTTTTGTGAGTAACTACCCTCCACCCTTATGGAAACTACTCTTTCAGAACTGAGTAACTTCTTCAGGGAGCATCTTAGGGCATATGTACATAGGAACTTTTTTTGTTATTTACATATCTAGTATCACCCCTCGAAGTCCGGTACACTATTTTTTACACCCTGTATAATATAGTGAGTTGCATGGGGCAGAAATCTATGTATAGTTCCAGGATCACTTAGTGTTAAGTTGGTTCAGTTTCGGCAGGTTACCACCGAGCTTCAATTATAAAATATTTGAAAATAATTGCTGCAATCTATTACATAAACTCAATTCGCTGTTGACATTAGCTTTCCAAGAAAACACAAGGACCTTTAATTAAAAGAAAGTTGGAAAATAGAGAAGATACACACAAGTTTATAATTTGCTAGGAACCAAACATAGAATTATCAAATGACTGAGTACCATTGTACATTACATTATCAATTTTTTTCTAATTAACGAAATCGTTTCGGTACCTGTCGCTAGTGCACATTTTACTTTCTCCCATGCATGGCGATAATATTGTCTGCGCCGATTTTACTTTTCATAAAAATCTATTTGTTTTGATAATTACGGCATAGCGTGCATCTTTTCAACCGTTTTGTAATCCTCGGTTAAACAATCCGATGCACGTTGGATGAGCCAACTACATGGGTGATTGATGAAAAAGTCTTGCGTTATGCATGAGCATTTTCAATCGTGAAAGATGATTGATGAAGACGAAGCTAAGAAGATTTTAGAGGAACTATTTTCTATTTTGTTACGAAAAACATAGGGAGACGAAATTCTAGCATTGGATTTGGATCCCGATCATCAGTCAGGGGATAGGTGATTTAGGGAGATTACTATGAACTTTAACATCAAACATTTTGGAGATTGTAACATGTGAAATCTAGACTTTGTTGATTCAGGAATCCGGAGAGCGCCTGAGAAATTTAAAAAAGACTCTGGAACTTTGCAGAATGATTTCTGGAGATTATTGACGACTTCAAAGCGTGTTGCTTCGTTACATGCTGATAACTGTCTTTGTTTTGAATTAATTTTGATTTCAGGTTATTTTTAATCAGGAATCTTATATGCGGTTCTATGATGAAACTATTATATAGCAGACTTTTTGATTTGTGGAAACATCTTTTCATTGCCCCAAGTATGGGTGAAATTTTCTGACTTACGTTTTGTATGTGGTTGTTCCATGGCGATTTATTATTTATATTTAAGCCCAGAGTTACGTCGAGTAAGTTAGCAACAGATCGGAAGCAGGATCTTAAAATGCACCTCTGCTTGTGCTGCTATATTACTGCTTCATCCTGCTAGGAATTGTAGGGGAATTTCGAAATGTTTTGAGAAATTTAAAGGTATTTCCAGGAATTTCGAGGAATTTCGGGATATTTTAGGGTATTTCGGAGAATTTCAAGGGAATTTCGAAGGTATTTCGAGGAATTTGAAGATTGCAAGGACACCATTCGGAAGACGGTGAAAAGGCTTGAAAAAAATTCCGAGGCCCAGAAAACTTTATTTCTGGCGATTGTAGAGTAGAGCGAAAACTTCATGAAGACTGAAGATTTTGAAGACTGTAAAGACTCTGAAGTTTATAAATTGTGTAGAGATGCGACACTGAAAATTTTGAAGTTTCATATGACTCAAAAGACACCTTTTTTTAAATTGTAGAATAAGGAATCTAAAGACTCTTTCGATTTAAGAATTCAGACAAAAGTCTCCGAAAATTTTAAAGATTCCAAAGGTTCTGGAGGATTCTGTAAACTTCTTTCTAGAGATTGTAGACAGAAGACTTTAAAGCAAGGGGTAAACCACCATCCCAGAATTGGTGCAAAAACAAAAGGGAATTTTTCAGGCATAATTCCTCAAAATTCCTGCAAATTCCTACAAAAAGCCTATCACAAATTCCTCCAAATACCCCAACACGAACTTCTCCAAATACCCCACAAATTCCTCTAAAAAAATGGAAAATTTTGAAACTTTTTGCATGTAAAGAGATAGGGGAGAAGATCATTTTCCCAAAATTTCAAATTTTTCCAGTGGAAAACAGCAACATGAAAAATCTTGAAAATCAACCTACAAATAACTGAATTAGTTGAAAATACAGTCTCACATATTTCAAAGTTTTCCTAGAAATCTAGTGAAGGGAAAATTTTGAAACTTTGCATTTAAAGAGGAAGGTGAAAAGCTCATTTTCCCAAAATGTTCCAATGGAAAACAGCAACATGAAAAATCTTGGAAATCAACCTACAAAAACTGAATTAGTTGAAAATACAGTCTCACATATTTCAAAGTTTTCCTGGAAAACTAGAGAAGGGAAAATTTTGAAATTTTTTGCATGTAAAGTAGAAGGTGAGAAGCTCATTTTGCCAAAGTTTCAAATTTTTCCAGTGGAAAATAACAACATGAGGAATATTGGAAATCAACCTACAATAACTGAATTAATTGGAAACACAGTCTCACACATTCCAAAGTTTTCCTGGAAAACTACTGAAGGGAAAATTTTGAAACCTTATGCATATAAAGAAGAAGGTGAAAAGCTCATTTTCCTCAAATTTTCCAATGGAAAACAGCAACATGAAAAATCTTGGAAGTCTTGGAAATCAACCTACAAAAACTGAACTAGTTGAAAATGCAGTTTCACATATTTCAAAGTTTTCCTGGAAAACTAGTGGAGGGAGAAATTTGAAACTTTTTACATGTAAAGAGGAAGGTGAGAAGCTCATTTTCCTAAAATTTCAAATTTTTCGAGTAGAAAATTACAACATGAGGAATCTTGGAAATCAACCTATAATAACTGAATTAATTGAAAATACAGTCTCACATATTTCAAAGTTTTCCTGGAAAACTAGTAGGTAAAGGAAAAATTTTGAAAGTTTTTGCATGTGAAGAACGTGAGAAGCTCATTTTCCCAAAATTTCAAATTTTTCTAGTGGAAAATAACAACAGGAGGAATGTTGGAAATCAACCTTCAATAACTGAATTACATAATTGAAAATACAGTATCACATATTTCAAAATTTTCCTAGAAAACTAGTAAAGGGAAAATTTTGAAACTTTTTGCTTGTAAAGAGGAAGGTGAGAAGCTCATTTTCCCAAGATTTCAAATTTTTCCAGTAGAAAATTACTACATGAGGAATCTTGGAAATCAACCTACAATAACTGAATTAATTGAAAATACAGTCTCACAAATTTCAAAGTTTTCCTAGAAAACTAGTGAAGGAAAAATTTTGAAACTTTTTTCGTGTAAAGAGGAAGGTCAGAAGCTGATTTTCCCAAAATTTCAAATTATTCTAGTGGAAAATAACAACATGAGGAATATTGGAAATCAACCTACAAAGACTGAATTAGTTGAAAATACAGTCTCACACATTTCAAAGTTTTCCTGGAAAACTAGTGAAGGGAAAATTTTGAAACTTTTTACATGTAAAGAGGAACCTGAGAAGCTCATTTTCTCAAAATTTTAAATTTTTCTAGTGGAAAATAACAACATGAGGAACATTGGAAATCAACCTACAATAACTGAATTAATTAAAAATACAGTATCACATATATTTCAAAATTTTCGGGAAAATTTTGAAACTTTTTGCATGTAAAGAGGTAGGTGAAAAGCTCATTTTCCCAAGATTTCAACTTTTTCCAGTTGAAAACGGCAACATGAAAATGTTGGAAATCGACCTACAAAAACTGAATTAGTTGAAAATACACTCTCACATATTTCAAAGTTTTCCTGGAAAACTAGTGAAGGGAAATTTTTGAAGTTTTTTGCATGTAAAGAGGAAGGTAAAAAGATAATTTTCCCAAAATTTCAAATTTTTCCAGTGGAAAACAGCAACCTGAAAAATCTTGGAAATCAACCTACAAAAACTGAATTAGTTGAAGATACAGTCTCACATATTTTAAAGTTTTTCTGAAAAACTAGTAGAGGAAAAATTTTGAAACTTTTTGCATGTAAAAAGGTACCTGAGAAGCTCATTTTCCCAAAATTTCAAATTTTTTTAGTGGAAAATAACAACATGAGGAATATTGGAAATCAACCTACAAAAACTGAATTAGTTGAAAATACAGTCTCACACATTTCAAAGTTTTCCTAGAAAAATAGTGAAGGGAAATTTTGAAACTTTTTGCATGTAAAAAGGTACCTGAGAAGCTCATTTTCCCAAAATTTCAAATTTTTCTAGTAGAAAATTACATGAGGAATCTTGGAAATCAACCTACAATAACTGAATTAATTGAAAATACAGTCTCACACATTTGAAAGTTTTCCTAAAAAACTAGTGAAGGAAAAATTTTGAAACTTTTTGCATGTAAAGAGGAAGGTGAGAAGCTCATTTTCACAAAATTTCAATTTTTTCCAGTAGAAAATTACAACATGAGGAATTTTGGAAATCAACCTACAATAACTGAATTAATTGAAAATACAGTCTCACACATTTGAAAGTTTTCCTAGAAAACTAGTGAAGGAAAAATTTTGAAACTTTTTGCATGTAAAGAGGAAGGTGAGAAGCTCATTTTCCCAAAATTTCAAATTTTTCCAGTGGAAAATAACAACATAAGGAATATTGGAAATCAACCTACAAAAACTGAATTAGTTGAAAATACAGTCTCACACATCTCAAAGTTTTCCTGGAAAACTAGTTAAGGGAAAATTTTGAAACTTTTTGCATGTAAAGAGGAAGGTAAGAAGCTCATTTTCCCAAAATTTCAAATTTTTCTTGTGGAAAATAACAACATGAAAAATCTTGGAAATCAACCTACAAGAACTGAATTAATTGAAAATACAGTCTCACACATCTCAAAGTTTTCCTGGAAAACTACAAAAGGGAAAATTTTGAAACTTTTTGCATGTAAACAGGAAGGTGAGAAGCTCATTTTTCCAAATTTTCAAAATTTTCCAGTGGAAAACAGCAACATGAAAAATCTTGGAAAATAACCCACATAAACTGAATTAGTTGAAAATACAGTCTCACACATTTCAAAGTTTTCCTGGAAAACTAGTGAGGGGAGAATTTTGAAACTTTTTGCATATAAAGAGGAAAGTGAGAAGCTCACTAGATTTTTTAAAAAATTTCCATTTATTACTATTTCTTATACCTAATAAGAATGTGAACCTCAGTGACGTCATGACTCTACAATTTCCTTTAAATTCCTCATAAATTCCTCACAAATTCTCCCAAATTCCCCATAAATTCCTCCAAATTCCCTATAAATTCCCCAAATTCTCATAAATTCCGATGAGTTCCTTCAAATTCCTCTAAATGTCCCACAAATTCCTCTAAATTCCCCACATTTTTGGCAAAGAATTCCGAGGTGGTTTGCCCCTTGTTTTAAAGACTCTACAAGACTCTGAAGATTGTCACGATGCGATACTGAAAGTTCTGGAGATTGTAGGCAACTTCGAAGGATGCATTAAAACTTTGATGATTTCAAAGATGCCATTCTGAAGACGTTGGAAAATCCAAAATCTGTTAGTTTAAGACTTTAGACTAAAGCTGCACGGGATTTTGAAGGCTTTGAAGATTCTGAGGTCTAGAAGATTGTAAAATAGAGCGTAAATTTCGTGAAGACTGAAGATTTTGAAGACTATAAAAACTCTGAAGTTTATAAATTGTGGTGATGCGAGATGCGACACTGAAGACTTTGAAGTTTCTAAAGTCTCAAAAGTTCTAGATATAGATTGTCGAGTGATAACTTCAAAGAATGAATAACAACTTTGAGGATTGCAAAGACCTCAAACTGAAGACTTAAAACAGGCTCTAAGAACTGATATTTTGCGATTGAAAAATAAGAAATCTAAGATTAAAAACTATAGACTAAAGCCTCGCAGGATTTTGAAGACTTCGAAGAAGACATAATTCTGGAGATTGTAAAGTAAGGCGAGAACTTCATGCGGACTGTAAAGATTCCAAAGAATAAAAACTGTGAATCTGTGAAGATATAACACTGAAAACTTTTTAGATTTAAGAACTGGCACTGAAGATTTTGAAGACTCTGAAGGTTCTGAAGCCCTGCCTGCATTCTTATTTCAGGAAATTGTAAAGACTTTGAAGACATTGAAGTCTGAAAAGTCTATAAGGACTCATTTTTTCAAGATTATAGAATGTAGTTGATATTTCCATCAAACACCATTAATATCCAATTAAATAAAGGTCAGAAACACACCCAAAAACCTCATTCAACAAAACTCTTAAGCAAATTGTTAACAAAATCAGCTATAAAAATGCAAATTTGGTCAATAAATTAAATTAGCCTGACAAATTAAAATCTAATTTTAACAAACGATTAATTAATTAATTAGCTCATTGGTGGTTACATGTAGCAATTTTGTTTGAAGCATCCCATTAAAAAATATCATATTACCTACCTATACCATCGTCCAAGTACCTACTAGTAGTGATGGCCTGCGGTGGTATCTACCTATTAAGAAATGACCCAGATTTCAAATTGCTAATCTTTCTTAAGGATTCTCCTTGTGCTTATATGGAAACTATACATGGTTGCAAAATTGAGAAGACTTTATCAGCGACACTTTCATCATTTTATTATTTTTATTGGCAGCAAAATTGTAATGATGAGTCAGCTTCATGTATTGGTTTTTCTGACCAGGGACTTTTGGGCGACCAAAAAAAAAAAAATTCAATGCTAATTTGGTTGAAAGAATGTGGATTCCTAGTGTTTTATTAGATGGTGGGTGTAAATTTCGTTTTGGTAAGAGATGTTCGCTTTGGTTTTTTTTTTTGTAAGTCTGCAGCACGAATATAATAACACGCCTTTCAGATTTTATATAAATCCGATATCTGCTATGTACTTTACAACAGCTGCGTTCTTTGCTAATGATTCTGAACAGTTATTTAACGCATTATAAACAATAAAATCCGAAAAGCGTGACATTAATTGGAGATGGCCGAAGCGTCCGAAATTACAGTGAACTTGTTTTGCACGCACGCGAGCTGAATTTTGGTACACTATTGGTCTAGATTTTTTTACTTCGGAAATAGGGAAATAGTTTAAAGTACTGAAAATAGAATACACGTTTTATCATCAGATATTCGTGAACAAAAGAAAAGCATTGATGCCATTTTCTTGTATTCTGAACATTCGTTATACAGTTCACAGTGATTCTGATTATGTCGTCTGTCCAAGGAATTAGGGGTCTTCCTATCATAGGTAAAAGTAATTTAAGCTAAGCACTGCTTTGCAATCAGTCACCATTGTGGAATTGATTTCATAGTGACTGGGATTAATATGGCATCATTCTCATCAGATTCAACAGAGATTTTTTTTGTGAATGGGAAATTACGACAGATTCAACACAGATTCTTCAGAATGAAAAACTAATGACAGATTCTCAAAGAATGACAACCAATTCAAAAAACATATGTTTGAGAATGTGAAACCAGACAATAAATTCACCAGAAACTCTTGAGAATGAGAAAACATTCAACCGAAATATTTGAGAATCAGATACAAATGTTTCTCGAGAATGAAAAACGAAAAACAGCTCAACAGATATTTTTGTTAATTTAAAACAAACTAACCAGATTCAACAGAGATTTTCATTCTTTGGGTATTGGGAACTACAACAGAGATTCTTTAGAATGAAATAATGAAAAACTAATAACAGATTCGAAAGAATGATGATCAAAACAGGCATATTTGAGAATGAGAAACCACACCAATAAATTCACCAGAGATTCTTGAGAATGAGAAAACATTCAATCGAAATATTTGAGAATCAGAAACCTACAACAAATCTACCAAAGATTCGTGAGAATGAGAAACATTCAATAGAAATCTGGTGAAAATGAAGGACAGCTCAACAGATATTTTTGCAAATGAAAAACAAACCAGCCAGATTCAACAGAGATTTTTATTCTTTGGGAATGGGGAACTACGACAGATTCATCAGAATGAGAAAAAATTAAAAACTAATAAAAGATTCTCAAGAATATTGCCAACCAACTCAACAGACATCTTTGAGAATGAGAAGAGATTACTCTGAAATTTGGGAAACACGGTCGGAAGCCACGGATGCTGGCTCTGAAATTCAGGAACTTGCTGAGAACCAAGTAATATTGAAATTCCTAAGCAAATAGTGTTATGCAAGGATATGATAATAGAGGACAAAATGAAGATTTTGAAGGCAAAGGACCATATCATAGATTTACTTGAAAAAAGAATAGAGAACTTGGACGGCCCAGCACGGTTCGTGAGAAACAGCCAGTCATATGCAATCAACCTTCAAGAAGCTATGCATCGGATAGAGTATTGTTGTTGAGCCATTGCATTGTACTAACCAAAATATGATAGAGCAGGATATAAAACGAAAAATTGACCCTACACTGATGGAAACAAATATCCGAGGCTTGAAGAAAGGTCGAGAAGGATCAGTAATAATTAAGTATGATGCAACCAAAATAACTGAACAACTACATAACCAATTATAGGGAGTGAGTATGATATCAAAATATCTGAAAGACATAATCCACTGATAAAAAATTTGTCTATTGAATCAGGGTTGTCGAAGACATAAGTACAAGGCAGCCATTCGTAGACAGAACAGCCAAGGATAAAGTCAAGTAACTTGAAAATCATTGCATATAAAAAATCACGAAATAAGTATATGACTCCTGAAAGGGAATGAACTGGTTGACATTAGCAGCGAGTTGTGAAGAGATTGAAAAACTTATTTCTTATACTGACCTTTTCCAAATAATGAGAAAGAATACTTTGGAAATTTGGCGTGATGAATATAACACCATGATATCTCAGGCACCCAATTTCTATAACTCCCCATACCCCAAACTGAATGACAATCCTCTGATGAAACGTGTTAAGCTTCCCAGGAAACTGTATGCTTTCTACTTCAGATTTCTTGTTGGCCATGGTCATTTTGGTAAAAAATATGTATAAGATGTAGCTGACTGAGAGCAACATCTGTTCTTGTGATGGGCAATCGGAAGATGACCTAAACCATAGATTATTTGGATGCGATCACAACGTGCAGGCAGTATCTTCTATATCTGAGAAGTGAATTGGAAAAGCGGCAACTTTTGCCACTAAATTATCAGTCTTTCATGGCTCTCATCCTATTGGATAAGGATTTAGAAGCAATAACTTTCATTCAGTTTTTGAAATTGTGTAAGGTGTTGATTTAGGATCAAATATATGGAAGAGTCGTGCTCCTTTGTTTTTTCCCTATGTATTTTTACCCTTCCTAACCGGGTCTACATGTACTCTATTATTTGTTGAAATACTGTCCTGCATTGACCCCAAGACGAGAAGCGTGTGACCATGTGTAATCCCCAATGTTGTTCTTTCATCTGACGTTGTTTTGGTAGTAAAGTTTGTTGTATAGTAGTAGGTATAGGAAAGGAAAATAATAATAAGGAAAGTGATATTTAGGAATATATGGCTATAATGGAGTGTATATGGCTATAGTGGTGTGTGTCCCAAGAGTTTACCACTGCTTGGAGTTGATTTGTCAGGGTCACTCGTTCTTTCAAATGTTGCTCCTTCAATCACATGGTCAAAGAATATGAAGAGACCAAGAAATATGCGGTTTTTGCTCAGCTTCTGGTCACAACTCAAGATCCTGTTCTAGTACCGGAATCAAGAAGTGTCTACAAATAAACCAAAAATTTCACACAAATGGAGATACAAGTCACACAGCCTACTCTCTCCAGTGTCCTGCGTGTCATATGGAAAAATCTAAAGTAAACTATAGTGTATAGCAATAACAAGTTCCAAATAGAGTATATCTTCTCACGTGTTGGGTAACCAGTGAAAAAATACTATTGATATTCATTGTCGCACATAAATCCTACATCAATATGCAACAAATATACAGACGTTCTCGAATCTACCAAGCAACCAAGCATTATCAAGCCAACTTCCTTGCAATATCGAAAAATTTTCTGCTTCCAGAGAATGCCAATGATAAATACCATATTGATGAATACCAACTTTACCGCACAGATAGATACAGAGGTGGGGTTGCACTATATGTTAGACACAAGGTCAAATCAGTAAAAATTGACTATCAGAATGCAGTAGCAGAGACTGACTAGCTGTGGGTACGAGTCACAATCGAGAAAGTATACATCGCTACAAACTCCCTAGAATGACATATGGAACCTTCCACTGTCTACATGACAGTGAACCTTTTATAAGGCGATTTCGCCTCAGTTTGGTACCCCAGTTTGGTCTGTCAAACAGGTACCATTCAATTTCGGATGGGTGAATGATGCTGTCACAACAACTTTGGTAGGCCCTTTGATCTGTCAGATGTTATACCGCGGTTTGACTGGGTAGTGGAGGTTTGGTAGCTTTCTGTTTCTTTTTCTCTCATGTCCAAATGAACATGTCAAAGTCAAAATGTACCAAACGCCCTATCCACTGAATTCGGATGAGATTGTTGAGCTACGTCACTTACGTACCAATTGGTTAACCATTCGCCTACCAAACAGCAGATGAAAATCTGGGGCGAAATCGCCTATAATTTTGTCTAATCTGCAAGGGTGCAGCAAGACACCAGCCTATAAAGCAGCAATAACAGCATACTCTGAAACCCTGTTGGATTATATTTATATCAAGGATCAAAAAATTGTAATAGAAAGTGGTGTGATCTCCCCTAAGTCAATCATCACATATCACGAGGCAATTAATTTGGACTTCTTTTGTGCAGCATATAAACCATATCCATCATCATGGAAGTCTGCCGCAGTACAACCCATTCCAAAGAAAGGAAAAAAGACAGATCCGTTAAACTATAGACCAATCGCTCTACTTCCGGTGATATCAAAAGTAATGGAAAGAGTTGTGAACAATCACCTAACCAAGTACTTGGAAAAGTACAAAATTATCAACGATAAGCAATACGGATTTCGAAAATATAGGTCAACTGGCGATTTACTTACATACGTCACTCACTTATGGCAAAAATCGATTGAGTTGCGGGGTGAAACAAGAACAATTGCCTTAGATATATCTAAAGCATTCGACAAAGTTTGGCATGAAAATCTGCTCAACAAGCTCAAAGCAATGGGATTATCGCCGAAACTTTGCACTTGGTTTGAAAGTTACCTAAAGGACAGATCCATTTATGTTGCACTGGATGGCCAGAACTCCAACTCTTACCAAATAAATGCTGGTGTGCCACAGGGAGCAATCCTTTCGCCAACTCTTTTCCTGATTTACATAAATGACCTCATAGATAAAACAGTAAATCCACTTTATTGCTTTGCAGACGATGGCAATGTAGTCTCCTCACTCATACCACCCACAGGTCTTTCCGCATGTGAATTCCATCATCTTAGACTAACTCAAATATCGCAGATAAATAACGACCTGGAGATAATAGAGGACTGGGGTAACAAAAACCTTGTACAGTTCAACGCGCAGAAAACCCAAGCAGCTCTGTTTTCAAAAAAGACCAGCACCGGTGAGCCAAACATCATGCTATCTGGAAGCGCTGTCACATTAAAGAGTCAGTTGAACATCTTGGGGGTTACTGCAGAGACCAACATGTCTTGGCACAGTCACGTGGCAGATATTGCTAAAAGGGCCTCCCAAAAGCTGGGGGTGCTATTTCGTACAAGACATCTGTACACACCAAGCCAATTGCTGACACTCTACAAAGCCCAGATTCGACCAACTATGGAGTACTGCTCACATATATGGAGTGCAGCACCCAAACATACCTTAATGCTTTTGAACACCGTGCAAAAACGAGCTATCAAGCTGATGAATGACCCCGCACTTACTCGTAACTTGGATGGTCTCGAACATCGCAGATCTGTGGGCGATTTATCTCTCTTCTACAGGTACTATCACGGAAAATGCTCTGAAGAGTTGGCACGTATGATTCCACCGAGAGTAGCACCTACCAGGCGAACCCGTCAAACAGACAGTAACCATGAATTTACTGTCAAACTAGAGGCACCAAGAACCTCATTATATCAGAATTCATATCTCTGGAGAACAGCATCGCTGTGGAATAAACTCCCTGCGACGGTTTTCCCTGCAGGTTACAACCTGAACCGTTTCAAGACCAACATACACCGACATTTCCGCGCACTTGCCGCTTCTCGAGCGTGATAGGACATTTCCTTGCGAGTGCGCATATCCGTAAAAAAAAAAAAAAAAAAAAAAAAAACCAATGGCACAGATTACCTAATAGAGATGCGAAAGTACGTATACTTGTCGTCGACGATATTCTGTGACGAAGCCGGGCCGCCAGCGCCCCGACGCATAGATAAAGATCGCCCGCGTCAGGACAATTAACGTGGCCAAGTGCGTGAGCATGTTCCAGCCTGTGTGTTTACATATTTTTGCGGGTAGAAAAAAATATTTTTTTGCTGTTTGTGAACCAATTAAAGAAATAATATTATATTATTGAGCTTCCGCATTTATATAATAAATATGTTCAAAATACATTGATGTGGCATTGGTGCGGCCAGCCTATGTCTATCAAATTAATCTTGAATCACGAATTCGCAGCTCTTTCGCATCTGTATGTAAGTAATCTGTGCCAATGGTTCAAGAAATAACCTATAGGAATTTGAGATCGGTTAAGCACAGATCTTTTGGAGTTACTTAGATGAGATTGACTTTCTCCCACTGTATCCCAGCAACAACAACAACTTATTCGACAGGCACACACCATAAATCAAAAGGACCTTAGAAACCAACTTGTTCATGGATGACATATAATATACGCTGCATGTTAAAGTTGAAAAGGAGAGCATTTCACAGATTTCACAAGTCGGGCCTACCAGAACATAGGCGCTACTATTGTGACTTAAAAAATTACATTAGCACCGCTATCAAGAAGGAGAAATCAGCCTACTTCACATCTGAACTTCGTAAATGCAGTGGCAGTGCTGAGACCTGGTAAAGAATTACCTAAATCTCTTCATTGAAAACCAATGAAAAAACTTCCACCTGATATGGATAATAATGAAGCTTGCATGAGAAGTTGTAGGTATTCCATCACTGTCAGTTAGTGAAGGAACCATTTAAGTGTTTGAGAAAAATCTGGCCACAGAGGAATAATTCTCTTTATCTTTGGTTGACAGGCTAGACCTTCAGAAAGCCCTCCTTTCAATAAAAACAAACGCTGAGGGTATTACATCAAATATGCTCAAATAATGTCTTCCATCATGTATAGAGCCTATACTCAATATTGTCAACAGTTCACTTATGGAAAGAAGAGTGTCTAGTTTGTGGAAGTCTGCTCTTGTGGTACCCTTACCAAAAGTTGGGAATCCAACATTGAATGACTTGAGGCCAATTAGTGCCACATCAAAATACCTGGAAAAGGTGGTTAACTCTCAGGTGCAGCACCACATCAAGATAAATAAACTGTTACCAACCAATCAGTCTGCTTATCGAGAAGAAGAGGAAAAGATAAACACCTTAAACGATACTATAGTGAAGGCCCTGACAACAGGCCAAGATAAACATTCCCCAACAACCAAAAAACACGAAAGGATAGGCGAAGAAACTAATGCGAGAAAGAAGAAACAAAACAAGTGAAGAAGCAACCACAGAGCAAGAGCTAAGGGAAATGAACAGACAAAGCAATAAGAAGAGATACAAGGGTATACAAAGTGAGAGAAATTGAACGAACCATAGAGAATAACAAAAGCATGAAGGTACTCCAAAGAAAACTTACAAATGGAAGGAAAGAAATATGCAAAATGAGAAACAAAAATGGAGAACTTACGACCAATAGGAACGAAATATTGAATATAGTGGAGCAATTCTATAAACTCTTTTACAAAAGTCAATATGACGACGAAAATCCTGAACCAGTAATCCTAACATCGAGAGGGGGCATTGTCAACCAAGGATCAGAAGAGCTTCCTGATATTACCGTCCATAGAGAAAATAGAATTAGGATTAAAAAACACAAAAAATAATAAAGCGCCAGGGAAAGACAACATAGTTACAGACGCAAAAAAGATAGGGGCCAACATCTACTGCTAAAAATAAAAGAACTATTCAAAAGTAAAGTCCCCAAAAATTGGCATAATTCCATTGTAATCCTGCTTCAGAAAAAAGGAGATATAGCAGAGCTAGAGAACTACCGACCAATAAGCCTCTTAAGTCGCCTTTACAAACCTTTTTAGTCGAATTATAACCACCCGACTGGAAAATAATTTGAATTTCTACCAACCTGTAAAACAGGCAGGTTTTCGTCGTGGATTTGGAATGAATGACCACCTTCAAAGCGTCAAAACACTCATAGAAAAAACAATGGAATACAACAGAGCTCATTACGTGGACTTCCACAAAGCCTTCGACACAATAGAGCTAAATGCAGTGTGGAATGCACTTCAGGAATGTAGAATCGACTACCGATCATCCACAATATCTACAAAAATGCAACAATGACGGTAAAAATACATGAAAATACCAACCTCATAACTATTGAACGTGGTGTTCGGCAAGGCGACACGATATCACCAAAACTGTTCATTACAGTAATGGAGAGTGCATTCAAACAATTGGACTGGAGTCAGAGAGGTATAAACGATAGCAAGAACCTAAACAACTTACGTTTCGCAGATGATATAGCGCTATTCTCGGATAATCTAGAAGATATGTGACTGATGCTGCAGGACCTGCAAGAGGTGTGTGGAAAAGTCGGTCTTAATATCAATATGCCAAAAAAAAAATGCATGACAAACCTTGTTCCCAGATTGACGGAGCTGAAATTCAAATGGTAGATATGTGTACCTTGGCCCTGAGGTGAGCATCTCAAGGGATAACCAGACATGCGAACTAAAGAGAAGACTCACTCTCTCATGGGCAGATTTTGGAAGACTTAAAGACGTTTTCAAGAGTCACATTCCCGTCAATCTAAAAATAAGGGTTTTCGATCAGTGTGTGCTACCAGTTATGAAATAGGGCTCAGAAACTCTAACACTGACAACAGCAACAGCAAAGAAACTCAGAGTTACACAGAGGAAGATGGAGAGATCCATGCTTGGTGTGACCTTGAAGGACAACATAAGAAAAGAGGATCTGCGCAAAAGAACCGGTGTCAGCGATGTCGTTGGAGCTATTGCGAAGCTTAAGTGGAACTGGGCTGGCCACGTTGCACGGATACGGGATGATCGATGGGAGAAGAGGCTTCTTGAGTGGAGACTTAGAACGGACAAGCGAAGTAGAGGAAGACCGCCCACGCGTTGGTTGGACGATATTAAGAGGACCCGCAGCAACTGGATACAAACAGCACAAAATCAATTGGAATGGAAAATTATTAGGGAGGCCTATGTTCAACAGTGGACGCAGAGGGCTGGTTGATGATGATGATGATGATGACTAGTTCAAAGGAAAGTCACTGTTTTGGTTTTGTTTGATATGTCACAAATCTATGACTCTATAAACCATGGACTAATAATAATAATAGCAAAACTTAAATACTATAATTTTCATGATGTTGATCAGATGGTTCAAAAATTACTTTGACTGGAGAGATCAAAGGGTTAAGATCCAGGATCGCATTTCAAGTACCGGATCCATTACATTATATTGGGGCCTCAACTATACTCACTATACTCGGCAAATGAAGCACTCAATTGTGAAATCCACTTTGCAGATGACACTCAGTACTCCGTGTCGTTTTATCTGGAGGATATAGAAAATGCAGTGGCTCTAATGAACAAAGATTTAGAGCGTTTTACTGCTTGGGCGTCCAAAATCAATTGAAAACAAAAGCAATTTTATTCGGTGCAGGTCCACATACAGATCCCACAGTCAAAATTAAAGTTATGAGAGTGGAAATACCCTGGGAGAAAGAAGTGGAAAACCTGGAGATTCTTATGGATCAAGGCTTGACGTTCACTGGCCAGGTGCGCAGCCTATCGCTGAAATGTTACTTTACATTAGTGTCTCTATGAGTTCAAATACTGTATTTTAGTTAGTTTGAAAATTCCTTAACTGAATCGCTTGTTTTATCAAGGTGCAACTATATGCACATTGTTTATGGAACGTTTTTGAACTTATCAAATAAACACAAAATTCAGAACAACTAGTTTAAGGTTGTAATTTAAATAGGAGAGAACACATCACTCCACACCTACGCAACCATTCAATGCTGAATATGGCTGAGAGAAGATGTATGCACTACTCAACACTTACTTCTAGAGTCATGTGACCTGTTTTGAGAACTTTGTAGTCACATTCCTGTAGTAAAAGCATATCTATATTGAAGTGACCCGGGCAAATTTTGTTGTCATTAGACACAAATATATAAGGACAGTGGAAGGTTCCATATGGCTCTCTAGGGGATTTGTGGATAACACCAATAGCCTTGGAGTTATTCACAGAACAGACACAAGAAACAACAATGTCTTGAAAGTGCCATTGCATAGGCTGCAGGTCTTTGAAAAGTCCTTTAAATATCTTGCACTCACAATTATTAATGTGAACCCAAAAGAGAACGGCAACAATGTAAATTATAGAAAGAACTTGCAAATATTTATTGTCGACCAGAATCTTATTCTGTAACTTATATGTTTTCTATTTACCTATGTGTGATTTTTTTTACATTTCTGATGTTTAAGCTCTTATTTGACAGGTATACATCAAAAAAATACTTTTGCAAATAAACTACGTTTCTGTTCTACTTGAAATTTCGGTTCCACTATAAACAAGTGTGTGAATTGTGTAAAAAGTCTTAATGCCATCAGCTGTATGTTTATCATCCAAGCCTAGAGTTGCTACTACTTGATTGTCACTATCTAACTTCCTTATTTAAAGATGGAGTTGTTTGTTGAATGTCAGCTAAATCCTCAAAGGACATTGTGCTTGAAGGTGCAATATTTTCTTCGTCATCAAACAGACCTGATAAAACAGGATCTGTAGCATCACCACCAGAATCTAAGGAGGATGTAATTACATTTGTAGTGACCACAATTCTGCTGGCAACAGAGCTAGTGGAATCTTGGAAATAAGTTGTCAAGTAGGTGTATGTAGTTTTAAGGTTTTTGAAAAATGTAATTCTCCTTTATCGCCCTTTTCAGTTGTAGCTCTCTAAGTACCAAGTACTGTAAACATCGGTTGAGAATAACGTTGCTGTGCCGTTGTTCTCAAGTGTTCTAACCATTGTTGACAATAAGCCTGTAGGCTTGATACCGTCTGCGTTCTTTACAGCAGTCGAATTAATTGAGGACATTTGTTACAGTTTCAAGTCTACTATTTAAGACAGTTTCATCGCCAACATATGAAGTTGCATAGTAAGTGTACGTAGTGTAGTAGGATGTTAATTAATCTTCACGAACTGTAGATGGCACAACAGTTTGATCGATACTTCTTTCCATACTGGCTGTTGGAGTGATTGAATTGGCTGTAGGTATTATTAATGGTATAACAGCTTCTGAAGCTTCTGTAGGCTTGAAATCTGGCGCGACAACGTTAGATATTGTTTCTTCTCTGCTGGTTACTTTAGTATTTCCATCTTTGTATAAGGTTGTTCAATAAGTAAACCTCGTGAAATATGTTACAGGTAAGCTTACATCTTCTGTACTCAATCCTTGTGAGGGATTCAATGTAGCTGTAACAACGTTAGTGACAGTTTCAAGTCGACTAACGATACCACTAGCCGTGGTTCCATGATACATTGTAGTATAATAGGTGAAAGTAGTGTAAGAAGTTTGTAGAAGCAACGTTGGTGGTGATGTTACTATTTCTCTTTCATTGTTGCTTTCGCTAACAATTTGATCGTCGAGTAAAATATTGCATTTATCTAATTCTAAACTGTCAATGATTCGTTCGTCGCCTTTAGAGGTACTGTTGCGCTCATCGGTCACCATGGTGGAAATGGTTTCATAGTCATTGAGATCCAATATGGCATTATCAGTTTCTTTTTTGGTTTCCCCATTACGGCTTAAAGTTACATAACCGTCTTTGTTTTGGATTTTTGATAAGACTACGTCGTTAGCTTCATCATTTTTATCAGGTTTTTCGATACTGTTATGGTTGATACCAAATTTGATATTTCTCAAGCGGTTTTGCAAAATTAGGTATTTTTCTTCTGCGGCATTGATTGCAACTGGGAGTTTTGTTTGTAATACATATGAGGCGTCACTTACTGCAGTGGGTGTGATGTAGTTTGTATAAACTTCGGTTCTGCTTGAAATTTCAGTTTTACCATCAATGAAAATTGTGGTGAAATATGTATAAGTTGTGTAGAAGATCTTAATGCCATTAGCTGTATGTTTATCATCCAAACCTGTGGGGTTGCTACTTCTTGATTTTCACTATTTTCATTTTTCAAAGATGGAGTTGTTGTTTCTTGAATGTCAGCTAAATCCTCAAAGAACACTGTGCTTGAAGGTGCAATGTTTTCTTCGTCATTAAACAGAACTTTAACAGCAGGATCTGTAGCACTACTACCAGGATCCAAGAAGGATGTGATTGGGTACATTTGTAGTGACCACAATTGTGCTGGGAACAGCGCTAGTGGAATCTTGGAAATAGGTTGTCAAGTAGGTGTATGTAGTATAAAGGGTTTTGAATAGTACTTCTACTTCATCGCCTTCTTCAGTTGTAGCTTCAGTAGTTTCTAATGGCTCGGACTCGGTAACGTGACGAGTTTCAGTGGCGATTTCTTGAAGCAAAGTTGTGTCTTGACTAGTGGTTGTTTCTTCTTCATCAGTTTTATTTTCTAATGTGGTTGTTAAAGTTTCTTCTTTGTCAGTGGTGGTTATTTGCTCTGTCGTGGTTGGTAAAAGCTCAGTTGCTGGGGCTATACTAGGTTCTGTAGTGGTTTCAACTACATTACTAGCTTTTATGTCGCATGCAATAGTTTGTAATGATTTTTGGCTATTGACTACTACGTTAGATTTTATGGAAGTACTAGTAGATTCTTCCAAAGAAATATAGAAAGTTGTTAGGTGAGTTAAAGTTTTGTAAGCGATTGTAGGTACGATTTTGTGGCCTTCAGTGCATTCTGGTTCGATATTTTCATTGTCGGTAGAAGGTTTTTCAGTATCGATTTCATTTTGAGCTACTGGCGGTGTAGTTGAAGCGTCAGTTGTAGTTGTGAGAATTTCTTCAGTGGTGGTCTCTTCTTGTTCCGGAGTAGTTGTTTCTGGTCTAGGTGTTGTCAATATTGGTTGCTCTTTCGTTGTAATTTCTTAGATGGTGTAGTGTGAACTTTCAAAGTAGGTTCAAACGAAAAATAATCATCTTATCGCCGTCTGCAGTAAAACTACTGGCAAAATTACTTCGGAAGTTTTTGTCTGGCTCCTCATGCTCATTGGCAAGTTTTGCCAATTCAGCTTCAGGGTGGTTCCTGTGGAGACATTGACATAATGTGGCAAAAGACCGACAAACTCAATTTATTTTGAAAGAACAAAACAGGAATTTAGTTTCTTTACCTGTAGAAAAAAATTGATAACGTCGCCTTGGGGAAAATGTCCTCTTTATTTCATGATTAGGCAAGAACTTTTCCAAGGACTTTGATTACGTTGTAGAATCCAATGTTTACCAGCTTTTATAAATGCTTCAGTGAAATTTTCCAACACTTCAAGGAATCAAAGGACTAACTTTTGAGAAGCCCATATTATGGAAATAAGCATCATTATTGACAAAACGATATATTCCTTCTTAAGCTTGTTGATATTGAATTCTCAAAGTATTTTTTTGGTAGTTGCGTCAAGCTTACTTGATCACCTGCATTTCATTAAAAACTTGAGAAATAAAGATAAAATTCCTCATTGATTACGATCGACAAAGCAAGGTGTATACCTATAAATAACATAATTTCTGGGTGCGCACCCAATCAAGGTTACAGTTTCGATATCGTATTTATTCTCCACTTGAAGCTAGACAAAAAAAAAGAATCGGACACCGACTGTTAAAGGTCGCCCAGGTTTCGTTTCTTGCTCCTAATAACGCAAGCGAATTTACCCAATTGTTCTAATTAAACTTGCCACTTTCCGGTGTTAGGTAAAGTGCATAACGTTTTTTTTTTTTTAGAATTTTATGTAAAAGAAAATTGGATTCTAAAAAAATGTGTTGCGGAATTGACTGACTAAAGCCCCGTGAAGTTGCAGCTTTGTTACTCGTTTTAGTGGAATGGAACTATTATTGCAATAGGAAAATGAAATCATATTGAATATATTATGCCGAATCGATGAACTGGCAAACACTTGTTGTGGAGGGTAGAGCCAAGGAAGTCATTTTGAAGAAATGATAGCCGCAGTGTTCCCAAATAAATGTCACTCCTCGTATGAAATTGTATCTGTTAGGAGTTTCCAGGTTGCACCGGCGGATACTTCTACCTCCTGGCTAGTAGCGCTATGAGTCAGTATCACCAAAAATCCTAGGAATAGTATCATGACGTCTCTTTCACGGAGGGACGTACTACTTAGTGGCCACTCTGTATTATGTACCATCAATACACTTGGCGTGACTGAAGACTGAAGCTGGGTTTGAGACAGGTCCAGAAGGGCGTTTCCCATTAAAGGTAGTTTGCACGAAAGAGACTTAGCTAGAGAGGCTTTTCCCATTTGAGGTACTTTGCACTAGCCTTAGTCTGCCAGTAATGGATTTCAGCGCGGTATTTATACCAAATAAATGCTGACTCGTTGACACACTTAAATTTTGCAAATGATAACTACCAGTAATAGGAATGATATAGAAAAGAAGATTTCACCAACTTCTTTAAAATGGAAATAGGTACTTACATCTTCTTAGACAGAAAGTAATAAAGGCATGTTCTAATTCTGAGAAACTTCTAGTTCTTATAATAAAGCAAGTTGAATGTTGTGTTCCGTAAAGCTGAGACAAAAGTAAAATAGATAGAAACTATCTAGAAAGTTCATTTTTCTGGTCTGGTCTGTATCGACGAGTCAGCATTTATTTGGTATAAATACCGCGCCGAAATCCATTAACGGCAGACTAACGCTAGTGCGAAGTACCTCAAATGGGAAAAGCCCCTCTAGCTAAGTCTCCTCCCAATGCAAACTACCTTTAATGGGAAACGCCCTTCTGGGACTATTGAACGTAGCAGACTAGGTCCAGTGCAAACTACCTTTAATGGGAAACGCCATTCTGGACCTGTCTCAAACCTAGCTTCTTCTGGGAGCCTTGAACTCAGCAGACTAGGTCCAGTGCAAACTACCTTTATTGGGAAACGTCCTTCTTGACCTGTCTCAAACCCAGCTTCAGTATTTAGTCACGCCAAGTGTACAGAGGGTACATAATACAGAATGGCCTATAAGTAGTATGTCCCTCCGTAGAAGAGACGCCATGATACTATTCCTAGGAGTTTTGTGATACTGACTCATAGCGCTACAAGCCAGGAGGTAGAAGTATTCGCCGGTGCAACCTGGAAACTCCTACCAGATACAATTTCATACGAGGGGTCAATCCCATTAACATACAGAGTACTCTGGCTTGAAGAGCCTTCGGAACTAACGATACTGAAAGGCAGGAAGTGTCAAGAATCAGGGATAACAGAATGTAAGATTTTAACATATATGGAAGGAATAGCATCGGCTGTAGACAAGGAATTAAGAAGTATAACTAAGTACTTGTAGGCCACTCTGTATTATGTACCCTCTGTACATTTGGCGTGACTGAAAACTAAAGCTGGGTTTGAGACAGGTCCAGAAGAGGATTTCCCAATAAAGCTAGTTTGCACTGGACCTAGTCTGCTGCGTTCAATGCTCCCAGAAGAAGCTAGGTTTGAGACAGGTCCAGAAGGGCGTTTCCATTAAAGGTAGTTTGCACTGGACCTAGTCCGCTGCGTTCAATATTTCCAGATTTCCCATTAAAGGTAATTTGCATCACTGGGAGGAGACAGCTAGAGAGGCTTTTTCCATTTGAGGTACTTTGCACTAGCCTTAGTCTGCCGGTAATGGATTTCGGCACGGTATTAATACCAAATAAACGCTGACTCGTCGACACAGTTTAGTAAAATTGATGTACAGTGTGGTACTTACTTAAGTAGTTAACAATACAAGTAAAATAATCTTGAAATTTGTTATTGGAGCAAACACAGAATTTTTCTCTCTTCCTAAAACATTATATCATGAACTAAATTGTTATCTTGAATCATTCACCTCTATACGATTTGTATCAGTATAAAGATTTACGTAAGTTAATTATTTATTCTTGTTAATAATTTTACACTTCATAATTACACGGCGTGGTACATGATACGGCCTGTTGCGAAAATGTGTATATCTTGTAACCACTCTTGATCCCACTCGGATTGAAAACGTGTGGTTTACCTGTACACCAACAGAATTTATTATGAATCTTAAATTACAGTTATTACAATTAATATAAAATAATGTATTTTTGCCGTGATGCTGACACATCCATCGTCTATAGACTTAGACAACCCATAGATATAATTATTGTTAATTTAGCAATTAACGGTATATATTGTATTTTTTTTTTAAATGTTCCTAGCCTGGTTTCTAGACCCATTTAAATGTGAGAGATTTATGTTTATTGTGTATATGTATAGTCAATTAAAAGCAACTTTACTTATACGCACGAACTATAATTCCTTTTTGGAAATTTCTTAGTTTTGGTAAAAGTGAAATTGTTGTTTGTATGGATTCTGTGTGTGACTCATATAACAAGTGCTACATGCTACATAAATTCAAATATGATGGAAGCTAAAAATTAGTGGAAAACACCCAATTTGTTGAAACTTTTCAATAATCAAATGGGACTTTTAACAACAATAACCAATGTTTTCAATTTTTATTTCCTCTTTTAGCCAGATTCACCATTTGATATTGGACAATTAATTGTGCAATAAATCTCTCATTGAATAAAAATCCTCTCTAAAATTTACTCACGTTTCAGTCAAGAGGCAAACGTTTCTTTCTCCTTAAACCGTTCAAAAGTGAAACTTGTCTTACATACCTGAAACAAAATAAAAATCGTTAGCTTAAAAAAAAATAAAACGACAACAACCAAATTGAAAGGAAAAAGTTAATTAGATGTAAGTATATTGTATACCGAGATTTATAAGGTGTAAGGAAACTGGGTTAGTTGGCACTTTTTTTTGTAGAATACTTTTATTTTACTGGCAATAAGTGTTAAATGTTAATTGAAATTTTGAACTTTGAATCTCAAGGGAACAAGGCCTGTGCTTACTACTAAACGATATACATATAATTGAATGAATTTCATAAGAATTAATATTACATCAATAATCAATAGGGGTAAATGATATTCATTATTGGCCCTCCCAATGAGGATTGTAATTATGAAAAGATGGCCTGATCTGCTCAGCCTACTGAACGGATTGGAGATTAGTTTATATCCATTTTAGAAGTTGAATTTTTGAAATTCATACTCAGATTCAATACCTTGAAAGTATATTTCAAGTTCAAAATAAATAGGTATGAATACATTGAAAAATATACGACACAATATTGACATAAGCAATCTCCTCTTCATTCGCATTCTGTTGAAATTATTTTGAGCAAATTGCATTGAAATTTCCAGAATTTGTAGGTTTTATTAGGCTCTAAATGGCCTGTAATTTACAATATTTCCAGATTTATAGTTTTTGAGCAATTGAGCTTGAAGTTGTTGACGAAATTTGGACGGCTCAATTGCTCAAAAACTATTCGAGCTATCAAACTCAATTTTACACAGATTTATAGAGAATTTAATGCTCTTTCCAATGGTGTATAATTTATTTTCATTTGCTCAAAATTTTCCAAAGATATGGGGCATGGGGCATGACCATGTCAGGATTTTGAAAATTTTCAAGAGCCAAAAATAGGATTTTATTTTTATTTTTGTTCCTGCTTAAAATCGCCATTCGGAATTTGTGCCAGGGTTGTTTTCCACTAATTTTGACCGGCTCTATCGATTAATAAAGTCAAAATTGAGCAAAACTTAAAAATAAAAAAAATCGAGTTTTTCATAATTACCCCCTTTGAATTCTGATTTCAAAATATTCAAACCTCAATTGCTCGGTAACCGTTGAGCAAATTGCATTAAAATTTCCAGAATTTGTAACTTTTATCAAGTTCTAAATGGCCTGTAATTTACAATATTTCCAGATTTATAGTTTTTGAGCAAATTGAGCTTGAAATTTTTGACAAAATTTGGACTAAAATTCAAATTTGAGGCTCAATTGCTCAAAAACTATCTGAGATATGAAACTCAATTTTGCACAGATGTATAGAGAATTTGATGCTCTTTCCAATGGTATACAATTTATTTTAATTTGCTCAAAATTCACCAAAGATATGGGCAATTAATTGATCATGACCATGTCAGGTTTTTGAAAATTTTCAAGAGCCAAAAATAGGATTTACTTTTTATTTTTGTTTCTGCTTAAAATGGCCATTTGGAATTGATATCAGTGTTGTTTTCTACTAATTTTGACCCGCTCTATCGATCAATAAAGTCAAAATTGAGCAAAACTTAAAAATAAAAAAATCGAGTTTTTCATAAGGGTACCCCCTTTGAATTCTGATTTCAAAATATTCAAACCTCAATTGCTCGGTAACCGTTGAGCAAATTGCATTAAAATTTCCAGAATTTGTAGCTTTTATCAGGTTCTAAATGGCCTGTAATTTACAACATTTCCAGATTTATAGTTTTTGAGCAAATTGAATTTGAAGTTTTTGACAAAATTTGGACTAAAAGTCAATTTTGAGGCTCAATTGCTGAAGAACTATTTGAGATATCAAACTCAGTTTTGCAGAGATTTATAGAAAATTTAATGCTCTTTCCAATGGTATATAATTTAATTCAATTTAGTCAAAATTTACCAAAGATATGGGCAATTGTTCATGACCATTTCAGGATTTTGAAAATTTTCAATAATGTTTTTTGAGCAAATTCAGTTTGAATTTTTTGACAAAATTTGGACTAAAAGTCAACTTTGAGGCTCAAAAACTGTTTAAGATATCAAACTCAATTTTGCACCGATTTATAGAGAATTTAATGCTCTTTCCAATGGTATATAATTTAATTTAATTTGCTCAAAATTTACCAAAGATATGGGCAATTGTTCATGACCATGTCAGGATTATGAAAATTTTCAAGAGCCGAAAATAGGATTTTCTTTTTATTTTTGTTTCTACTCAAAATGGCCATTTGGAATTGATGTCGGGGTTGTTTTCCACTAATTTTGACCCGCACTATCGATCAATCTACCATTACGGAGTGTATGAGAACAATCATGAACTATTCGTTCATGCAATAATCTCAATTTTTAAATATAATGCCCTTTTGCCCGTTCTGATTTTGTATTACCTTGGGATTTTGAATTAACATAATAAAACCTTTATTCTGTAAAAATTTCAGCTTGTAACTCCGACATGCCGACAAAAGTCAAAATATATTATAAGGAACACTCTACTATCAAACCACAGTAAGAGGAAAGTTCTATTATAGTTAATTCGAAGGTGGTACTGGTACGCTAAAGTTAGCTTGCCGAGAAGAAAGTACTAAACACAGGTCGAGGTCAAATTTCTCGAGAGAATCTAACAATATCGATAAATAATCGAAAGTCAAACATTATTGAGAAATATACGGGTAAGATGAATAATGAGGCAAAATTCCTCCGGTTTTTATCAAAATAAATCTAAAAAAATTTATCACACGTTCCGGAAAAAGAAAATATGTGATCGTCTTTTAAAATCGAGTGAAACCAACCCAGACCACGTATAATCTAAATTGCAAATTGATTGAACTTTAAAAAGAAAATGGCAAGACACTTGTTGAATAATTGAAAGAATTCTTCAACGATTTTTACAAAATAAGATTGAATGGTTTTCTTGGTATTTTGTCTTAATATATTACAAATTGTCAGTTCTGGCAATGAGTGGCAACACTGACAAATTTCAAATTGTGACGTAATCCGGATAAACCTCAGAGCCTATTTAACCAAATATGTCAATTTCAGAAATTAGTGAAAGAGCCCCATTACCAGACGTAATTTTTTTCATGCCTACTACGAATAATATATCTATTGATAAATCTGTATGAAAATATCCTGAGGCGAATTTATTTGGAAAGGTTTAAGGTGAAAGTGATGCCAAGACACCTTAACCACTATATACTTATAATAACGGTTTATTGTTCGTCATAGATTTTATTCAAAACATTTGAAATATTAAAATGCCTCATTTATATGGGAATATATTAAATATTCCCATCGATTGTTATTTTATTCCATGATCTGTGTTATTAGGTCACAAGCACATAATTAAAGTGTTTGTTTTCATTATTGATGTACGAATTTTTTTTTACGCTCTACAGATTCCATTTTGTTAATCGTATGAGGCCTGCTATGTTTGCCAAATTTTGTTTCTCACTCCAATAACCAACCGATTTTAATTATAATGAATATTGTTGTTAATGGAGAATTTCCAAAATATAATATGATTGTGTTGAATTTTCATATATAGCAAGTATAGGACGTTCTATTAATCTGCTTTCCAAATCTTCAAATGCCTTTGTTTCAGGATATCCCCATTCCCATGGGATTTTTTTTTTGTTAATGTAGCTAAGGGTTTTACAATTTCTGAGTAATTTTTGACGAATTTCCTAAAATATCCAGTTAAGCCTAGAAACTGACGAAGTTGTTTTAACAGCTTTTGGTACAGGGAAATTCAGCCTCTATTTTTGCAGCCCCAGGTCGTACCCCATATTGGTCTATTTCAAGTCCTAAATAATTTATAGTTGTACAAAGAAAAGAGCATTTGAGCGTCAAATTTTCATTTCGTAATCTTTGGAATATTGTTTGGATGCTACATAAATTTTGCATGGTAAAATTACGTCGTCAAGATAAACTGCAGCTATGTCGCGATATGACCCTAATATTTGATTCATCATACGCTGGAAGATTGCTGGTGCGTTACTGAGTCCAAATGGCATACGGTTGTACTCGTATTGCGTTCCTACGATCATATAGCAAATGATTCAAATACAATACAATCTGTTATCTAATGTATTAAGTGCTGTTAATTTTTCTAATAATTTCCTCCTTCGCCTACCAAAAGTACCGGCGGTTGTGGTAGCATTGGTTTCTTATTTTTAATACAAACACTTAAAAACATGAAGTAGGTACTGCCCCGAACAATATTTAATAAAATTTAGTTGAAATTCGGATTTAGTACGCCTGAAAACATAGAGATCAGTCATAAAACCTGAGCCCGAGATTTTTCCTCGCCTAAACTACCAATTTCCTGGACTACTACTACTCAAATACCCTGGACTACTACTACTACTACTACTAGAAATACAACATTAATATACTGATAGACCGATAGTTATTGACCTGTGAATTATCTCCAGATTTCAATATGGGATTGATGAAGCTTATTTTTCAATAGGCTGATAATGCCCCGGTCTTTAAGGAGAGGTTAAAGACGTCTAGATAACGAAAAGCTACAGTGTTTGATAAGTGATGGTAGGAGACCATCAGGCCCTGGTCCCTTGTTAATATCCAATTTGGATAGTTTTTCATAGATCGACGAGGCATGACATACCTATGTCATATTCCGACAGATTGATGTCTCCAGAAGCCAGGAATATTGTTTGGATGCTACATAAATTTTCTTCGGGACTTTTGCTTGGTAAAATAACGTCGTCAAGATAAACTGAAGCTATGTCGCGATATGGCCCTAATATTTGATTCATCATGCGCTGGAAGACTGCTGGTGCGTTACTGAGTCCAAATGGCATACGGTTGTACTCGTATTGTCCTTCAAGTGTTACAAAAGATGAGTTCGGCTATTGGAATCTGGTGGTATCCTGAGCTAAGGTCTAAACTGGTGAATACTGAACATCCGCTTAATTTATCTATCTGGTCATCAATACGAAGCAGTGGATATCTGTCTTTGATTGTTTTGAGATTCTGTAATCCACACACATTCTGCCATTGCCATCATTCTTCTTAACTGAAAGCACAGGAGAAGCATAACATCATAACAAGAAGTAGCACTATTCCGGCTCTTTTTTTACGTCATCTGGGGTGCCTCAACATATTGCAAATTTCCGTAAGGCACCCCAAATGACGTCATCAAGTTACCCATTACCAGACAACCTTTCAACTTTAGGAACCTTGGCGCATAGCGGATTTATGTAACATAACATAACCATACTTATGTTATACCTTCAGTATCCATTGCGTCGGCGCGGCGTCCTGTTACAATCCTCGAGCTTTCTTTAATGCGTTTTCCGTGTTTACATGTTAGAATCGTGGTCTCATAAATGAGTGAAAAATTATCATGTTGTGAAGGAAAAGCAGTTGGCATCATTTGTTTTGGCCAGTAGAAGAAGAAAGGATGGTAAGGCTGAAATTTTCAGGAGAAGGATTTCCCAGGAGTTCATGAAAAATGTCGCAGACATTATGCGACTGATCGAAGCATAGAAGCCCATTTGAAAAGGGTCCAACTACAAGGAAATAGCGTCGCAACCCGCTCGGATGTAGAAGTATTTAATTTTAATGCCCACTTTCTGTGTGGAGAAGAAGTACCCGAAGGTTATGCCAGGCAACACTCGAAAGCAAAAATAAGACATAGAGATCCTAGCTAATGTTGTGACGTCTTTGGAAATGGATGATGAAACTTTGGATTGTTTGAGCGGCTATGACACTGAGTTTGCTAACAACATACGTAGACGGATTTTGCCTGTGTGTGACTTACCTGCAGCTAACGCCAAGTATAATAGATCGTGTTTAAAGAAGGTGAATACCTTAAATCCATCACAACCTCGTAGCGATGTTGATCATGTAACGACATCAATTTACACATTTCTTGAAAACAATGATGAAGAGTGTCAATTTTCCATGGACGAGCTCATCAGCAAAGTTGGAAGCGATACCATACCAAATCCCAAGACAATAAGACTTCGACTGATTGAAAAATATGGAAATGACATAATATTTCTATCAGCAAGTACCTCCTACGTTGTTTGCTTTAAAAACACCGGCTACAAGATCCTCACAGATGCATGGTACCGACAAAAGAGATACTCTGAAGAAGAAGAAAGACTTCGGATTGTGGAAACAGCAACTGCTATAATCGAAAAGATATACGTGGGCAATTTCACAACACCACTCGGTATTTTTCCCCACCTGATGTTCTAGAAGGAGCAAAAGATCTAATTCCAGAGACTCTCAGAGTGTTTACTGAGGCTGTTATTCTACACAAAAAACTGAGTGGTTTTGATAAGTTGTCCAGGAAAGCGACAGCAATTGCACATTGTCTAATGGCTGCACATTCGTTTTTGTCTTCGCTACAGGTCGGTTTGACTGTAGGTATTTATATACAAGGATTTTGATCAATGTTCTGTCAACATTGGGCGTCTGTGCGTCGTACAATGAAACAAAGAAATTCGAAATATCAGCCATAATGCAGCCTCCGATGGTGCTAAACAAGCAAGCCCTTTCCCAACAAGTATTCGACAAAGCAGACTTTACTGTACAAACGTTAGATAGACGAAACACGTTTCATTCAATGGGGGGGATCGTGTGTGTGACGCCTAAATCAGCAGTGGCTCGTAATCAGGAGATAGATCGCATTACACGAATTCCTGAAGCAGAAGAGGTTGTAAGGGTAGGCGCAGTCAACTTACAACATTTTGAAAGTTTAAACGATGTAGGATTAACAGCAGTCACTGTTAAAAAACTGAAATGTATCTTCATGTCACATACTAAATGTAAGGAGCTCCTTTGGGTTCGAGGATGGAATGGATCTAAGAGGTTACAAAAATCTCTGTAAGAGGTTACAAAATCTCTCCCATATATGAAACAACACGCGTTTCCTGTCTACCATTTATTAATACCGCTCCCAACGATTATGACACTTTATATACTGGGTAAAGGTAAAAGCATTTTCCCATGTAAATTTCAATAAGAAAATCTAAGGTCCAAATTGCGGCTTTTACTACCATTTTCAGGTAGCCCCGCCCCCGTTCCAGCGCCCCAAGACATCTCAACAACACCTCGAAGACAGCTCCAAGACATCTCAACAACAACAACAATGGTTGATGTAGGTGAGCATGTTAAAGAAATTTTGAAGTTGTCTTTGAGATGTCTTGGAGTTGTCTTTGAGGTGTTGTTGAGATGTCTTGGAGATGTTGTTGTTGTCTTGGAGTTCTCTTGGAGTCGAAGATGTTGTTGAGATGTCTTGGAGTTGTCTTTGAGGTGATGTTAAGATATTTTGGAGATGTTATTGTTGTCATTGAGATGTCTTGGAGCTGTCTTCTAGGTGTTGTTGAGATGTCTTGGGGCGCTGGAACGGGGGCGGGGCTACCTGGAAATGGTAGTAAAAGCCGCAATTTGGACCTTAGATTTTCTTATGGAGATTTGCATGGAAAAAAGGATGATTTTGTGCCCGTTCTCTTACTGCACCTTTACTATACTGCATTATTGAATGCTGTTGAGAAGACCAGGGCATTTGGGCAGCAAACCGTGTTCATTACATTTGATCAGCCACTGTATTCAAAAGCCAGACAAATTGTGGTAAGTCGAGCTGGTGATCCTGAACTGACAGGCGTTGTGATTCGTCTTGGAAGATTTCACATATTGATGTCTTTCCTAGGGGCAATCGGATACATTATGGATGGCAGTAGCCTCGCAGAGCTTTTTAATATAGTATTTGCACCATTAAAATAATGACTGGTCATGCCTACGCTAGAGCAGTTCGCGCTCATATCATGGCACACACTTTCCTGTCTAAGCTCATAATGGAGGATATCACCTTTTCGTTCAGAACTAGAGAAGAATGAGAGCGGCTACTGTATGAAATTAACCTCACTCCTGAACACCAATCTGGAATGGCACAAAAATTCGAGGATGGGCTAAACCGTTTGGGTAGTCTTGGAGCAACGGCCAATTGTGGAGTTAGTACTTGGAAATGATGACACTCACGATGAGGTTCGTTCAGTCAGAAAGATTGGAAGACTGTCATTTACACCTAGAAACAATCTGCAACATAACCCCTTACTTTCACGCGAGTGGCAATTTCTGGTATGCCAAATGTGCACACTTATATCTGAGAGACATGCAAGGGCTGCAGAAAATGATGCCACCAGATGATTTTGGCATCTTTTACGTCAAAAGGAGGCTTCACCATCAGACGAGGAGAGCATTTGTGGTGCGGCACGTGAAGTGACATGACAATCGAACAGTTTCTGATGAAGCAGATGAAGACAGACGGAAGACTGACTCGAGGCCAAGGAATCAGCGAGGTCATATTATACAGGTGGACACAAGGAATGGCTGCTTGCCAAGAAGTTTGCAATGTCATGAAAACGTTCTGCGGCATAAGCTTTGGTACAATGGAACAACATGTTGACAGCAGATTCAGACGAGACGATGAGGACATGAAGAAGATGTTAGAATGGTTTCGCAACCATCAACCTTTCTTACTCTCTAAAGACATAATATCCATCGGTACAGGGGTCATCGGAGATCCCAAAACAATTACTTGCTTCATGGCTAAAGAACATGGCGTCGAAATAATGGAGAACGTTAAGACAGAGGATGGTCAGGACAAAAAATTTGGGACTGTCAAGTACAAGAGAAGTAATCGAGTGTTACTTCTAGCAGTTGTCAGTACTGCACTTGTAATTGATGACCGTCCTGTTTCCATAAAACCTTTGACTTAATTCCATCAGCATTGCCAAGCAGTCTGAGGAGGAGTTGCAGAAGTTCTTTACATACGAACTCTGTTCATACCTTTTGGCTCTATTTGATGATATGGGCATGAGAAATGGAACCAAATCAGCCTTGTACAAGGCTTTCCGACCGATTGTGAACATCTCTCTTGGATCATGAAACACTGAATGTGATAGATGGTGGATTCCTGTTACATCCAGTTGCATGGCTATCAAACTCAAAGTTTCTTCTGTGATATCAGTCGCAGCTTCATTTTTTACGTTAAGTGCAAGTACAAGTCTAATGCCGTAATGCAATTCGATGGCTACCCAGATGATGATCATCTTAGTACGAAGTACATGCAGCAGATGCGAAGATCTGTTAAAAAGCATTCAGTCGAAGTCATTGTATATGACGACAACTCTCCCAGGTGTTCACAAGTGAGTTTTCTCAGCAACTCCAAAAATGAAGAACGATTCAGATGCTACCTCAGAGGAATAAGTTTGCCCAAGCTAACATTACAACCTACCAGGCAGTGGAAGATGCTGACATCTTAATTGTAGACACTGCTCAGTCCTTGGCTTCGCGAAACAAAAGTGTGACAGTGGTTGGCGAAGATGTTGATCTTCTTGTGATCATGATCCGAAAACGTATACTTTATTAAACCTGGAAGAGAAGTGAGGTCATCCACCTTGTACCATCCATCAAGAATTTGCAGATTTTATAAACTTCCTTCACGCCATCAGTGGATGCGATTCCACCTCTTCGTTTTATAACCAAGGGAAAATGAAATGTTTGAAAACCTTGCGAAAGGATCCCTAGCTCCCAAAAAAGATGGAGGTTTTCTATGATCCCGATGTCGACAAGAATGCACTGATTGATGCGGGTGAAAACTTTGTCATATCTTTAGATGTATCCTTCCCCTATAGCACCACATTGGATAGATTGAGATACAAACAGTATGTCACTTGCCGCTTCTCGAGCGTGATTGGACATTTCCTTGCGAGTGCGCATATCCGTAAAAAAAAAAAAAAAAAAAGAAAAAATGTCACAGCAGCGTATAAAAGTAACTGTAACATGGCAATGCTCCCTCCAACGAGTGCTGCTGCACAGCATCATATATTTCGTACGTATCACCAAGAGCAAGTATGGCTGGAAAATCCATGTGAACCCACCCAATGGGGATGGAAGAAAGCAAAGAACGAATTTTAACGAATCTCCCACAAGCACCATCAGAACTACTGGCCAATATATCGTGTGGGTGCAAAAAAAAATACACACGGAATTGTTGCTGCAGACGTGTAGGGCTTTTCTGCAGCAGCTTCTGCAGATTTTGTGAAGGAAGATGCAACAATGCAGATCGTGCTGATTTGCTGGAAGAGGCAGAGCAGGAGAGGCTGGAGACTGATAACGTTGAGGTCACTCCTGAAGTTCTGGAAAAGTATTCAGCAAACAAATTGACAATCCCAACCCCAGAAGAACTAGTAACACCATCATAGCGCATTACGTGAAAGCATATCCTCAAGAGAATTGTTCTTGAATAAATCATCCCAGCAGGGAAAGGAAACTTGACACTTCTTAACCTAAAATCCCTATTAGAGGATTACAGATAGACAAGACAAAGGAGGAAGCAGTTCCATGCGAATTCACGAAGAGGAACAATAAGGCCATTCAAAACAACAAATGGGAATAGAAGACACGATAGTTCAGGACACCTTACCTGTTTTGGACACGTAGAACGAAAATTCAAGAAAGAAAGAAATCTCTCATCAGAGGATTGCGAAGATAGAAGAGGATGGAAATTAGATGCCGGACGTTCTAAAACGACCTGGAAGACCTAAGTATAAAGTCTAACTCAAAGTCCTAGCACTCTTTTATCGATTATCCAATCAATAGTTATAGCATAAAATTTACAATTTCACACAATATAGGTAATATTAACCGGTAAAAAATCTGTGAAGCAAATAATATTGTGTAAAATCGCTTTTATGTAATTCCGATGAATGATGACTCTATTCTTGCGAAATATTTGCTTTAACCGGGCGTGTAATTTTATGTAAAGCCCAATTTATTCTTATTAAAATATACCAATAAACAATTTAAAACACCATCCGCTCTTCTTCCGCTTTACGGAAATGACGTAAATGAAACATTTTAAGCATTTCGTGTCACTGCTAACCTGAATTACATAGTTTCACTAAGTAGGCATTATCTAACGGAATAACATTTTGGCATCACCATTACATGTCAAATGGTTTTTTGAATACTGTCATTAGGAAACATTATTTCATGAATGAAGAATCGTATAATGTATCATTCTGGTAAAATCCGCTCATTAAGTTAATTGATGTGTGAATTTTGGAGATATTATAACATTTCAACAAATCTACAGGATCGAGATCAGGTGATTCTGCTGGCCTGTTTAAAAGATCATATGTAATTTTTTAATACAACTCTCATAAAGAAACGTCATAATTTAGAGGCTTAGAGGTTTTTTACGTCATAAATTTGAATTGGTTTATGAATTACTTAACCATGGTTTAATTTGTTGAAAAATTCGTATTTTAGTCACAGGAGTATCGGCAATTGATTTTATGCAAAGAAGCCAAATTAGCTAAAAGTAGTTCGTTGTGTGTGGCTTAATGACCGCCGCAAATCACTTTTTTTAAGCCAGCGCATGTAAATAGAATAATGTTCGGCATTAGAAGCACAGTTAGGAAGAAGTAACAGTTGTTTTTTTTTGAAATAATAGCACGTTTAGTAGAAAAACTGTATAAAATTAATTTTAAAGTGGCCCCACTTAAGGAGGAATTAATAAATGAGGAAGAGATTCCTAAGAAAAACGAAACAATTACAATAGTTATGTCGCAACAAATCCACAATTTTATGTAACCACAATAGGGAAAAGATACCACAAAAGATTAAAATGAAAAAAATATGGTACGTGAGTACCGTATTCGCACGAAAGTCTCACAAAAAATGCTAAAGTAAATAATGACGAGACAATTCATTGTATCATCAACTGATTTATGTTATAGAAGCGAATTAAAATTTATGTGTCATGAGAATTAAAGGCTTTATTGTAAAGTATAGAAAAGTCGGATGGATAGTTTGCGCTTGTGGGTATTAGTCTTCTTTTCACAAATCGGCATTGTTTTATTGCTGATCGTTCGCGCTTCATTAGGTTTTCAGGGCGGATATATTGTCATACATAGTAATGAGTACCTACATAATTCTATATATTTTTTGGATTTTTCAGTTTTTAGGCCTAGAATACTTTTTTTCAGGCAAGTTTACATTGTAGTGGCCTATCATTCACCCATTCTTCTGCCAAATTGCATAGAAACATGAAACATTATGTATATCTAACAACTTCATCAGAAAAACGTTTTTTCCAAAATGTTTTCTTCTTCGAGCTTTAAGAAATTAACTGCTTCAGCATTATCGTAAAAGAGAAAATTCCTCTAAAATTTTGATCAAAAATATCTTCTGCTGAACAGTTCTCTTCTTTTTCAGGCCCAGTTACATTTATTTCTACTGAAACAACTTCATCAATAATATATTCCTCTGGAGACTTCTCTTCTTCAAGCTTAACTAAATCTGTTGCAGAAAATTCAAGCTTTACATTTGATCCATTATCGTAGAGGAAAATTCTTCACCCCTTTTTTCTGTCAAATTGCCTAGAAAAGCGAAGTAGATCTATTTTAACGTCAGAAAAATCAACTTCTGAAGAATCTTCTTCAAGTTCAGCTGAAGTTTCCACTTTCTGTGCTGCAAAAAGTTCAAGTTCTACATCGAAATCATTATCGTATTGGATAATTATTCGTTATACTCAGTTGACTGTCAAAGTACGTCAACACATTATCTACATTCATTTGTATATCACTAAACACTACATTATAGTAATTAATATCCTTCACTAAAGAAAGCGCTTCTTTAAACCCAACTGAAAATTCCTTCGTCTTCATCAGCTATATCTATTTCTATGTCAATAATATGTTTGTCTGATATGTCCTCTACTTCAAGTTAACTGAAGATTCTTTTTTGATTGCTGCAAAGTCAATATTAGGTGATAATTCTCTACTCATTGGCTGTCAAATTGCGTAGACACACTGATTACATCTATCGGAAGCAACTTTATTGATAGTAGCTTCTACTGAAATTACATATTGTGTGAGTTTAGCTGAAAATTCCTCTTCGTCTGCTGCAAATAGATCAAGTTTATTATCTGAGTCATTATAGTAGCGTTTTGTAGAATCAAAAGAAAAAACCTCATCAATAATTTGATCTACTGAACTACTGAGGAGCTGTGAGACCTTGTCGTTGATGAGGGGCTCAATAGCTGCGCCAGCCAGCCAACTAAAACTTGAGGTTGAGATTCCAGCGTATCTGGAACCAGAGCTGTTTTAGAGCTTTATATTGGGTATTGTAAAATCTGACTTTCCATGATTGCAATGTTCGTCTAAGTTTATTTATATCCAACAAGCAAAAGTATGTCGTGATTTCTATTTACCATATTTTCGACTCATCGAAAATGCTAATTTCGAATGGGCTAGGTCCTGTTCGGTTTTTTCCGTTTTGGAAATTACCGATTTAAATTCAACATTTCGTATAGCTTATCTCAAGAAGAGATGCTTAATTAATTGAGTTTCACTTGAAACATTGTCGTTTATTTCAAATATTAGCAGGAAAATTACAAGTAAATTGGGCACGAATGAAATTAATTACTAGTTACTATAAGATTCGGAATTTATTCATGCGAGTAATAGATCCGCAACCAGAATTATTTGCAGCCCATCAATGATTGAAATAAATCGATAAGTAAACAAAAAAGCTTTGGAATTTTAAGAGAAAGTTAATTTGGTTTTTTATTGATGAATGTGGTGAGGAATTTGTTTGACTGAGTAAAAATTTCTTCTGGGAGTTAGTTTAAGGTTAAAAAATTATGAAAATCCCGTAAATAACCTCGTCCGTCAACCCACCACGTAAATTTCGTTTCCTACGTGTTTCAATTGTGCAAAATAACAAGCTCATATTGAAGATGAATAATGTTTTACAGTTAAAAAAATCGAAGCTATTGTTTTACATGGAAAATATGTAGGTTTCAATGCGGCGTAAGTTTTGTTTATTTATGAATGAATAACGAAAATAGTAATCCTACTATAATTGTGTATTGCATTAATTTATCAACATCTGTCATGTAATTACTATGATTCGACAAATATTTTACTATTTATTGTTATTTCAATGATGACGTCAAATGAAACCTCAGGTTGAGCTATTGAGCTAGTCGTTTTTCCTGAAACTACTGATTGAGATTGACTGTAGAGGATCTGCTTCCTAAATTCAATAGTTAACAAATTCCACAATCCTTTCTGACTCAAATATCCCTCCTATGGTGTACTTAGAATACAGCAAGTTAAAGAAATCGAACCTAGGTTAGATAAATTTAAAGAATATATCACAGGTATTTCTGTCATCTTTGAAACAGATCACAAACCTATGGTTTAGGTGCTGCAAACCAAACCTCCAGACAAGCTTACTCCAAGGCTTCAAAGGTTCAGAATAAGACTCGTGCGCTATGATTATGTTATCCATATCCACTATGTTCCAGCAAAGAATCTTACCGTAACAGATGCTTTATCCGGGAATTTTTCCAAAAATCTGATAATCCAATTTGCAAGAAACTTGTAGAGTTCTCTTTATCAGAATGGCCCAAGAAACATAAACTCCATGAGAGATACTTCCCTACTATATGCACCGTTATGATATTGGCTTTCAAGAAAATCTTTTGATAAGAAATTCTAAAATTATTATCCCTCCAAGTTTACAGCAAAATTGTTTAGAGTTTATCCATCAGCTGTTGTCAAATGTAAAGCAAGGGCAAAAACATCTGTATGGTGGCTTGGTTTCAGAATTCAGAAGTAATCCAAGAGAACCATTCCTCAAAGAACAATTTCCTGAACGTCCCTGGCAGAAATTAGGTATAGATGTGTACAATTGTAATGGTATTTGGTATCTTATTGCGACCGACTATTTTTCACGATTTTTTGAAATTTTTCAACTTAAAACTATAACGGAATCTATCAACATCAACAGACTTAAGCAAGTATTTAGAAGATTCGCTCTGACAATGGGTCTTAATTTCAGTGTGCATTCCGAGAATTTGCTATAAAATATTATTTTTGTTTAATTACTAGTAGTTCCCATTATTCTGCTTCTAACAGAGAAGTAGAGTCAGCTGTAAAAGTATCCAAAAGTTTAGTGAAGAAAAACTCCAAAGACTTGGATTAGGCTTTGCTAGCGTATCGCACAACAACTCTTGCATCTGCATATGGAGTAAGCCCATCTGCACTACTTATGAACCGAAAGTTGAGGTCGCATTTGCCAATTTTGTCAAGCATACAAAACAGTTAATACTGAAAATATACCAGATAAAGAGAATTTAGCAAAGGACACAGCTAAGCAACCAAATAAGAGAATTGTCTAAGCTTTCTATAGGGAACAGTGTTTGGATATCTGATCTAAGAGAATATGACATAGTTGTAGGTGTTTTAGATGAACCACGTTCTTATCTAATAGGAACCAAAATGTCGAAGAAACAGGTGGCACTTGATTTCAGATTCCAGCACCATATTTATAAATCACCTTCATCAGCAACGACAGTAACCAACGTGTGCCTATAGAGACATTTCAGCTAATAGGTCATTTAATCAACCTCCTGTGAACAGAAGACCTTCTAGGGATATTAAAAAACCCTATTATCTTGAAGACTATATATTCTTTCCTAGGTGTAGTATTAGACTAGTTATTATTATTTTTATTATTATTTGCATTTAGTTTCTTTGTTATCTTGAGAAAAAAAGGGGTGTTCTGTTAGTTAAGGTAAGGCAGCTTGGTGGATGACAGAAAATGTCATGAGCTTCTATTAATTATTGACACTTATCGCATTGAAGTTTCAAGAGTTTTATGAAGTGGGAAATACGTTACTGAGCAACTTTCATTATAGTGACTTTTTCGTACACGAGGTAACCAAAAAGTTACAGGTATTATGCGCGACTTTTTTGCCACTCTGTATAGTATTTAGCGCAATTTCACAGTTTTATTTACAAGTTTACATGACCATCTCAAGTTTCAATATATTTCGGCAAAAACATTGGTCTATTGTACAGGGTGTCCAAGATTCGATGGTTTTAGCGGGTTTCGGGTACCACTTGCGAGCCTCGATTTTCAAGAGAAGTTGACCGGTGAAACTTGTATCTCGATGTCTCGATTCGTTTTTAAGCTACAAGGGGAAAAGTCGACCAAATTTCCATAAATAAAAAAGTTATAGTCCCCCTGCCAAACTCCAAACTTTTCAAAAACCCCTTGTAGCATAAAAACGACTCGACATATCGAGATGCGGTTTTCACCAGTCAATTTCTCTCGAAAATCGAGGCTCGCAAGTGAAGGTCAGATTTTTTCCAACCCAGAAATACTCCAAAACCATCGAATTATGGACACCCTGTAGAATCGTCATACATGAATTAACTTAGGTACCTACAATATAATCTTGATTTATTCGCTAAGAAGAAAATAGTCAGCGACAGATTTCCTTGCATCGGTTTTTCAATAAGAAAAACAGAATGTATGGGAAATTTGGAACAAATGGACTACTATCAGTAGACTAAATCTCTCATCCATTCATGATATTTGAATTCCGTCTCGAACGTTGCCAGGTATACCAAGAATAATGAAATATAACCTCTCTATAGAAACATCAGAGACAATCATTTCCCAAAAACTTTCATTCTTGTTACAGGGGAGAGAGATATTATCTTGGTTAAGAAATCTGGATACCAGCCATTCCACTTTTCCTGAAACATTCAAGTACTTCATGCCCTTTACCAGAGACATATATTTTCTGGTGCTTTTCCCTCGACATTAAAACAGTCGAAAATCCTTCCGACTTCCAAATCTAAAATGGAGAGGATTCTGAATTTTTAGTTTAAGGTTTCTCTGATGCGAGTGTAATAAACTAAACGATTCGTTAGATAGAAATTTGATGTGAATAGCAGTTGATCTTTGTCAAATTACATATAATAAGCAAGGAGAAATATCATATAGGAAAAAAAAAACGTTAAACGAAGTACGGCAAATGGATGCACTTGCCATCTGTTGACATCTTTCAAATATTCCAGGAGTCCGCAACCAACATCACATTTGTAGTAAGGATAATTTGCAGAGGGGAAGCTAGAGCACTCCCCTTATTGAGGCAGATTCTCATGAGACACTTTAGTTGTTTACAGAAATACTTATCTAGGATCAGTTCGACCAGTATCAGCTGTTCAAGGATTAGAAAACAATCTAGATGGAGCTAGTTTAGTTTCCGAATGGATGGATCTGCAGATGAATCTTGCCAAATGACACCTTTCCTAACCTCAACAAACATTATTTTGATTTTAATCTCAAGTTGTTGAAGATGTCTACCACATTTATTTTAAAGGGAAAACAATCAGCAAACAACTAAAAATTTGGGTTAAGAAAAACAACTGACGGCTACTAATCCTATTTACCCCGCATTCTATCAACAGGGTCGATAAGATCCAAACATATGATACTGAACCGAACAACTCGATTTTTTTCGGTACAAAAGTGACCTGATCCTAGATCCCTTTCCGTACGTCGAGATTGGTAAACCTTGTGATCCGGTTAACCCGATCATGGTTTTCGTATAGGCAGCTTTCAAATTGACGTTAACGAGGAGGTGGGATTTTCACTATCAACGACATAAAATGTTTCCACACAGTGCTTACTTACTTGAACTTTACAAATCAACCCAAAGAGAATATAGAAAATCACCAACTGACTCAGAAAAGCTTATTATAATGCATAAATTAGTAAAGCAGGGAATGATGTTAAACATATATGGAGAACACTAAACACTAGAGTCAACAACTTCAAACCCAGGAATAATAGTATGCTACCCAAGTTAGTACCTACATGAAGGACACACTGTGCAGAACCTAAAGGAAGATGCCAACTTGCTAAACCAATAGTTTTTTGGACTTGCTGCAGAACTAGCAAAAAACATCCCCCCAACAACGTTTTCCTATCAACCCCAACAACTACTGCCTATATAAATCAATGAGAACTTGTAACTGCAAAGGGGATCACCCTATAAACAAATCAAAATTGTAAAAATCACCTAGAACTGACAGTTTGGGCATTCATAAAATTAAGAAATTGAAAAATGAAATATTGCCTACTTTATGTAGGTTGATTGATCTTATATTTGATACTGCATCTGTACCAAGTGTGGTACTTTTGATATCTTTTGTATGTAGTTTTTGTTATCTTACCAGTATCAATTATTATTACATTGTATAATTCTTGTTTATTAAAGCCTAATATCTGAAGGTAATTCAGTAAATCATTACAATTTAATAAACAAAATGGATAAACTCTTAAGACCTGAACGATTCGATGCTGATCAAAACTCTCCAAAAGCTGCATAAGAGTGGACACACTGGAAAGCAACTTTCAACAATTTCATGTCATCCGTTAATTAGCTAGAGAATGATGGAAAACTAAAACTATTGGTGAACTAAGGTGAGCCATAACAATTATTAGCACATATCCCGTTGTTCTTATTAGTCAGATTTTGGATTCAATTTTCATTAAACCTAAAAATGAAATATTTGCCAGACACTGGCCTTACCTCTAGAAAGCAGCAACCTGGAGAGACTGTTGATCAGTACTTACAAGACTGTAACTTCAATGCTGAAGAAAGTCAAAACGACTATATTAGAGATTCTTTCATTAGTGGTTTAAGCTCTTCCCAAATTCCACAACGATTGTTGGAGAATACTTCTTTGAAGTTTGATGGAGCCAAGAATCAAGCTCTATCTCTAGAATCGGCACAAAAGCATTCAGAAGCATATAGCATCTCTCGAGGTGTGATTAACTCAATTTAATTTGAAAGTAGAGAAACACATGAAGAAGACCTCATTTCCGCTGCTACGAAAGTGTACAATTGTTATTTCTGTGGAAGTACTGAAAGACATTTTCGCACGTTATGCCCTGCTAAAGATTCAACGTGTACTGAATGCGGTAAACGTGGACATTTCTCCAAGGTATGTCTAAGCAAAAGAAAAGTCAAAGCTTCTGCATCAATTATACCTGTTTCTGGGCTTCTTTGTACGGACCTGGAAGTTTAACCAAATGCCTTATCAAAATTTAATTAAACAAATTCGTTGCTGATACTTTGGTAGATACAGGGAGTTCTGAAACATACATTGATGAAACTTTTGCCTCACTTATCGATGTATTTATACATTCAAGCACTGGGTATATACTGATAGCCACAACAGCTTTACAGTCTCAAATATCAGGTCATTGCTTTGTAGATTTAGACATGATGGGGAAAATAACGTTTATCAGTTCTTTCTGATTTATGTGCTGATGTTATTATAGGTCATGATATTTTTAGAAAGCACCATTTAACTCTTGGAGTATCTTTTGAAGGTTCTAAGTTTCCCAACTCATCACCGATTTGTAGTTTGGCATTCCTAAAAATTGATCCGCCTACATTATTTTCAAATCTGTCAGCAGACTGCAACAAAGTCTAGACGATTTTCACCCAAGATACTTAGGCACTTTATTTCTATTGAAATAAGAAACCTTCTTTTAATAAAATCATAGAAGAAAGCAACTCTCCTTGGCGGGCACAGGTGTTGGTAACGAAAAATTGAACGCACAAGAAAAGGATGGTGATCGATTACTCTCAAACCATTAACAGGTTTACATTATTTAGATGCTCATCCTAACCCAATATTGAAGATATTGTTCGTGCTCTGGCGAAATTCGAGATTTTCAATACAGAGTGCCTATCACCAAGTTCTCATACGTGACGACGAAAAGCTTTTTGAGGCAGATGGTAAATTATATCAGTTCTAAAGAATTCCTTTTGGTGTGACAAACGGAGTTGCATGTTTTCAGCGGGTAATAGACTACATAATAAAATCAGAGAATCTTGAAGGTGTCTATGCATATTTAGATGATATTACGATATGCGGTAGAAATCAAGCAGACCATGATAAAAATTTAAAAGAATTTTTACTCCTTATAAGGAAATACAATTTTACCATAAACGAAAAGAAAAGTTCTTACTCCCTAAAATCAATCAAACTTCCTAGATACCTGATCGAGAATATCTTGAAACCTGATTCAGTTAGACTTGAACCTCTATGAAAACTACCTGTACCTGAAGACTTTCAGTCTCTGAAAAGAGCTCTTGGGATGTTCGCCCAATACTCAAAGTGGATACCTTGCTTTTCAGGGAAAATTCATCGACTTGTTACTTGTAAATCTTTTCCGTTGTCAGAAATCTGTGTAAACGATCAGAGAACTAGACAATCTCCCAAATATTTTGATGATTAGGTTGAAAAATAAACCTAGGGAGAATGTGGTACTTTTGCCAGCTATGTCTAAGGTATTTGGAGACCTGTGTGAATATGGGATAAACCAGCAACAACAGACTTAATTACAAATATTAAATATTAATGAAAAGGTTGATAAGAGATTTGTGTGTACTTGTCTCGTTGGATTTAAGAAAAGCTTTGGATACAGTAAATCTCAAAATCCTCGTGGAGGTGCTTGAAAAAACTGGTATTGGAGGTTCAGCAGTATACTGTGGTTTAGCGATTATATAACAGGCTGACTAAAGTATGTTGAATGTGAGGGTAACAGGAGTAAAATGGAAAATTTGGAGTGCCCCTGGAAGCGACACTCTTCCTAGTCTACATGATCTCATTGTCATACTGAGCCTGGCAGGACTCACTTAATTTATATGCAGATGATACTTTGTATCATTTATTTTTATCAGGACCCTCCTTAACCTAAAAATCATCATTGAAGAAGACTTACAGAAAATAAGCGGTTCTGTTACTACAAACTTAGTTTAAATGTTAAAAAATCAAACTATATATGGTAATATCAAAGTTTGAGTCCTGGCCTGACTTCACGATAAACCTTCAAAGTCTTCCATTGACTGGTGCAAACTGCATTAAATACTTGGGACTCTTTTCCGATTCCTAACTTACTTGGGATATGCACATCTTGCATATCTGTAAAATGATTACACCAGCAACTGGAATACTTGGTCGAATATCAGACTATCTCTCCATTATGCATCGTACGATGATATACAATTCCCTAACCCATTATCACTTATCATATCAAACTCTGCTTTAGGGCAATACTTCCCTGTTCCCTTAGCAAACTGTATCCATTGTCAGTTCTCCAAAATCGTTCTATGAAAAAAATATGTTTAAGTTGCCATTTCTATTTCAAACAAAAGACCTATATTATCCAAATGGCATCCTGGACATTCCCTTCCTGTATATCTTGCAATCATGCATCTTTATCTATTCTTGCCAGTCTTCCAATATTCACTCTAATAAATCCCATACCAGCAACGCAAGCCACCCCCACAATACCAGATTCAATAAAAACTTAAGAACTGGTCAACGTATATAGCATATTATTTTCAGAAGGACTAAGGTACCTACTACAATTGAATTTCAGAATCTGTTAAAAAATTTAACATAACTTGCTTCAAGTCTAAGCTTAAGCAGCTGATTTTCGATGGTTATACTTTGGGACTCTACAATGAAATACTTTTTTTGCAATCTAGAACCTGCTGGCTATTTTCTCTGGTGTGATATTGTATAGTACCTATATATGGTATATTGTATTGATGTTATATGTGATACTGAATGACCCACATAGCTTCTCAGCTCAGAATCTCTAGTTTAAGTACATTCATCTATTGTTTAACTCTATGTCACAAGAAATAATTTACTACAAAGAGACCTTTCTGATTTTTCATATAGTAAGCCTTTTTTACATATCGTTAAATACATAAATGGACTATGTTCTATTTTAACTAGGTACATATCATTAAAATATTCTTTGAAGGCCGCACTTTTCAATTATGCATATCGTTAATGGCAAATTTTTAATTTATTATTAATTGCTGAAAAAAATTGTTTGAATATTCTCGAGGATTTTAATTATACATGTTTGGGGGTTATTTCCAGTATGTGCAGTCTGCTTATTTTCATTTGCATAGTGACTGACTTTTCTATGAGGGGTTATACTGACTGTACTGACATCATTTGAAAGTTTTGTCAAAGACAGGTGTATTTTTGTATAGACAAATTATTATAAATGTTATCAAAAGCCTCGAAAACCTATCAAAAACTGTTAAAAGAAAAATTTCTACTAGTCCAATGTGTCCAAACCAGCTTTTTAATGGCCACCGGAGACGTAGTATGTCAACAATTAGTAGAAAAACGCGGTTTTCGGAAACACTCAAACGCGAGAACCGCTCAATTCGCCTTTTTAGGTTTCTGTTTAGTGGTACCTGAGTAAAATAGTTTCCGAAAACTTTATTGAATGATTTGTTTCAGGGTCCCGCAGTAACAGCCTGGTACAAACTCCTAGCCAGAACATTCGGATACGATAAAAACGCCAAATCAACATTATGCAAAGTGGCGTGCGATCAACTGATATTCGCTCCGGGCTTTTTGGTAATATTCATTTCCAGCGTGGGCTTACTTCACGGTCTAAACGCGGAACAAATCAATGACAAATTGAAAAAGGAACACTTTGAAATAGTCAAGACGAATTGGAAAATTTGGCCTGCCGTCCAAGTGATTAATTTTTACTTTGTTCCATTGAAATATCAGGTGTTATTGGTGCAAGCTGTTGCCATATTTTGGAATGCTTATCTCAGTTGGATGACGCAAGGAGGAGGGGACGAAAAAAGTTGATTTTGTGTTTTTTTTCTTATCCACTCTGGTTCAATAAACCTCAAAATAATGTTTCTAGTTAGTTGTTAATCAATATTCACTACTTAAGTTTGTTTTTGAAGGACTAATGGACTTTCTAGGTAAATAAAGAAGAAACCTGGGAAAACCTTCTAGACAAAAGTTTTTCATCCGCAGGCAATTATGATAATAATTAATAAATGTATGTAACATCCTGCCTGAAGAAAAACTGGGACAGCAGAAATCTAGTAGTACAGTACGACAGTACCAATTAATCTGTGAGAAGAATATTAAATGATGGAATCTTCCGTTTTACCATCAATATCACCCACAAAACTCGTTCTACTAGTGTGGGATTTATTAGCCATCATACAAAAACACCTCAGGTTTTTTGGTACTGGAGTATTTTTCCATAATATGTTTACTTTAAATTTTGGTCAAAACATGTTCAGACATTTTAGTCCTCACACGACGTTAAACGGACTTGAAGTAAACCTCCATCGTACCTTTAGTGCTATTAGGGTAAATTTAGATCTGGACTGTTAAGAGGCCATATTTCCGTTCCAAGCAAGAACATAACTGATACTTGGCCTACAACAAAAAACTTATGCCAGACCAGATCTCAAAAGCTGGCTAAAGCCTAAGAGAAAATGAATCTATAGAAGACAAAAATAAAGACAAACATGGAGGAAAAGGAAATCCGAACCATTATACTTAGAGGGCAAATATTCAAAATCAATCAGCAGAATATTGTCTAAAACTCAGAGTTTTCCATCAATGTAACCGATTATGCTAGATTTGGACAATTACTGAGGGCCAACTGAAATAACAACTGAAATATGATTCACCAATAAATGGATCAGAAAACATACGAAATCGTGGATTCTGAGTAATACGTACATGAGATGGTTGTATTGGGGCGTTGCCAAATATTACGCAAAATGTGTAAGACCCAAAGATAGAACATTATTTTCCAAGATAAGATGTTCTCAGAAGAATAGGTGGACTAATTTCGAAGCGGTTGGTGATTATTTTCATAAACACCTTGTATATTTGGGATAATAATGATGAAATGGGATTTTAGTTTCTGATGTCACGCCTTTACGTGGTTATTATTACATTTCTCTGGTATTTCCACCCTAAATAGTTTGTTCAATGTTTTTAAGATAGTTCTTTTTCCTTTTTTCAGCATTTCAGCTCAGAAAACTTTTTTTATTTGCCTCATCAATACCCTTCTTCAAGCGCCTTCTTTTCTTCTTTATTACATGCTTTTCTGCTTCTAGATATTGTTCGTTTAAACTCTCATTGATTTTGTTCATATAATCTACTCCTTCTTTCAGAGAGATCCGCAATTCTTGTCCAATTAGTGGTTAATTCTGAACTACTCAAAACTGGCCCATCAGAGTGTCCGTGGTCAATAGTTGATCAAAGAAGTTTTGTTGCTTTTTTTTCAAGTTTGCATATTCGAGCGTTGAGAAGCACTCGGTTCTTAACGACGTTTCCCCAAAATCAGATTTGTATAACCAAGCCTTATTCCTCTTCAGTGTCTGGAATTCGACCTTAGAATATTGATGTTGCTGATATAGTCTCAGGTTCTGATATCTCTTTTTAGGCTGGCGATTTCACGCCTTTGCTCATTGTTAATTACGCGAGTCTAAATTGTAGGGAGGAGCTATGTGTATTGTTTTCTTGGATATTAGGTCACTGGGTTTTGGAGGAGTCCAGTAAATTCAGATACAGGATTATGGAAAGGAAAGGGATTTCACGATTTCTGGAAATTTTGGGTCCTTAGAACTTCATGTTTGTATCGTTCGAAATTTGGGGCATATGGTGTGCCAAACTTGTTGATTAGAGATGTTTCAGTGTGGTAATTGTTTCCAGAAATTTTGTGTGCCTCAGAATTAAATATTCGTTGATTTTGTCATAAACTGGCTTTTTTTACCTATTTTTTCATGGGAAAAATTTCAAAGATTCGCCGAGGGCGAACCGGTGGTCCTATCGAGCTAAAATTTGGTACAAATCTAATTGACTACGAGTTTTATCGAAAAAAATATATGAGGGGCCCCTATCTGAAAAGCAAAGTAGGTACCCTAAGGCCCCTAAATATTTTTTTTTGCCGATTCGTATGAAATTCGGAATATAGGTGAAAGGGGCCCAGAAAAGTTGATATTCCAAGTTCCAGCTCTCTCCAACCTACCGGAGGGGTTTTAGCCCCTATCCCCCTAATTTTGGAAAAGGGCATGTAATGGTGCATACATGCACTGCATTTACTTTTCCGAATTTCGAAAAATAAAAAATATCACCGGATAGAGGAGCCAAAAATACGTCGAAAATGTCTCCTGGTGTTTTTCGCACCGAGGTTTCGTAAGCCCGAAAAAAAATAAAAAAGATTTTAATCCTGGAAAATTTTGGGGACCCGACACGGCGCCACTTTTTCGCTTATAACTTCGGTAATTTCGAACCGATTGTCCCGAATCAGGTTTCCTTCGAAAGAGTAATAAATTACCTACAAAACTGTTTTTTATTGATATTTCAAGTTGTTTCTGTCTCCAAGATATAAGCCGTCAAAGTTGAATTTTCTCTGAAAATGTATTGAAAGTTTTGAAGTCGATTTTCTCAAAAACGGTACTCCGTGGAGTAGTAACTCTAATAAGCTTTTTTGTAGTTCTCAATAAGATCTACATGTATTTAAGGTTTTTCTCCCAGGCTCTTCGTTTTCCAGCTAGGATGCTTTGAAATTTAAAAATAAAATAAAAATAAAGACTCTTTTGAACTTTTTTGTCATGGCGGTCTAAAGGGGATCCCAAATATCTCCTAAATGGGTTCAGTTTATTTTTTTTTCTCATTTTTTTGATTTTTTTTTTTTTTCAAAATATATGTTTCTGCTCGATATATATGATATTATAGTGAAAGTAACGTTTTACTATAGATTCTTATCAAAATTTGTGAAAATTGCTTCATCCACGCTTGCCCCCACCATTAGAAGTCCCAAAAATACCGTAAAAAGACCACGATTTCGCGCCTGCGGCGGAGCTTCAAGGATTTCTTCCTAGGAATTTGCCGTCTCTCCTCAAGACAAAATCCTGACTACACCAATGGTGTTGCCGAAGCCGAATATAGCCGAGCTACCGAAAAGGCACGAATTTTATCAATATGCAGGGATGATCAATGATCCAGCGTGGCGATCCTGCAGTGAAATTGTTATCTGTCAACTGGTCCCATTCAAGCCTATGTGTGTAGTAGTCTAGTCCTATCTGTATAATCAATTGTACTTCTGGTAATTTTTGGAGCCCCAGCCCCCATAGTAATTTTGAAATTCCGGCGCCTATGCTCTATGTCAATTATTATCGAAGATACGGCTCTATGAAAATACCGCGTCTCACACTATGACGTCACGAGAGCTCAAGCGCCGCCCGAGATAGTGAAGTGCATTGAATTTTCATATGTTTTTCCTGCGCCACCGGCAATAATTCAAACAAAAACTACTGACGCATGCCGGGAACCATCAAATTACCAATGCGGAGCGCGGACGAAGCTCTCGTGACGTCACACATACTTTAAGGCAGTATATTTCAGCGATGGTTTTTCGTAGAATAACGAGGTTTGAACAGTTATTTTTAGTTTTTTTACACTTAAATTTTAATTTTTGGCGCACACCCTCTTTAAGTAATTATTATAAATGCTATATGCGTGGATAAAATTTGAATTTGAACTTAACTATTCTCCTAAAACTTTCATATAGGTATTTTGTTTTTTACATTGACAGCTCTTTTAATCTCTAGACTACAGGTACCTACGACCTTGAAATTTCTTCTGAACTTCACTATGAAACTTATGGTTTGCCCAAGAAATTCAAAAAACTGTTGAACGAAACTGGGTGCATTTTTGTTATCACTGAAAATTGTATCTACATCTTCAATTTGAGCCACAGTGTACATATTTTAGTAACGGTACCATTTAATGAGGAGATGTCAGAAATCTGAATTATGTGTGTCAAATGCAAAAGAAAATTAGCGACGTCTACTCTTAAGGCCTCTAGTAGTCACTTAGCTATTTGAATATTCCATTACATAAGATTAACACCAGAGGCTCTAGTGTGTGTTTATTTAATTTCTCATAACATTAACGTTGCAACTATGCCTGAAACACAAATTTAATGTTCCAATGGAACAGGTCCATTATAAAACCACTCTTCATTTGCATTGCTTTATATATTTATCAAGGCTGTTCGTTTTCCGGAACGAATTCTTTAAATGCTTTTCAAAGGAGAGTGAGGTCGTTATATTATTATAATCAGATTTGTTCAGGAGCATGCTTTTATAGTGTGAAATCTTGTTTTATTGGTCTATACCTCATTTATTTCCTTAATTTTTGATCTATATACAATGTCAGTAGAAAAAAAAACGATTGCGTGCCAACTTGACCAAATATAATTCTTGGAAAATTCTCATAAACTGAAATAACAAATCATACAAATACCTACAATAATAATTATTATTTTACAGATAGTTCTTTTGCGGCTTGTGGTTATGTCATAACGCACCACAAATTCCATGAAAGCACGATCATTTAGGTTAACACTTTAAAATAAAAGTTAACTGTCGAACATCTGCTATTGGTATTTATGAATCAAAGCATAAAACAGATTCTTAGGTGCAATGCTTCTACAGTCATATTTGTTCTCGAAAAGATTCGCGTTAAATATTTGCCAAAAAGGAAATGAAAGTTCGCACACCTGTAAGCTCGTATAGACTAAATTAAAAACGAAGGACCTACTTTGGGCCATCAATTTCACCAAATAATTGCTCAAATTAAGTACCTATATAGGGAACCGGTCGTCGTCGGAATATGCATCATTAAAAAGAGTTGGATGTCTGATATGTACGGCGAGACATCAAGTAGAACCTTGGTGGTCCCAGCTTATTGAAAATCAGAGAAGGGAAAATGGAGGTTTTTCTTGAGTCAAGCATCTGTCTAACACAATAATTGTTTGTGACTGCTCCGTCTATCTGTATAGTTGAGATCTTTATAGAAAAATCTGCCTCATTACATATGCTATTAGAGAATCTAGATAATAACATATTCATGGTATTTCTTTGTAGTGTAATTGACATTTCAGCAGAAATCTTTTTGTTTCTTAACAATTTTCCTCTTCTTGTCAATTGACTGTGTAATCTACATGATCAAAAGCCTAGAAGAAAATATTATTAATGGCTGTGCGCACCCAATAAGTAATATCAAACTGTAGCAACTGTACTTAATGATAATTATAACATGCCATTGAATATTATCGTAACTTGGTCGACATTTTGCATTTGCTTATATTGGTTTTTTTGGAGTTGTTTTATGTGGGTCAGAACATGATTCCTTTTGGAGAACGTGGGATAACAGAACTGAAAGATTTTCCTGCTGCAAGAATTATTTATACAATAAATTCTTCTTGTTAATGACATAACATCCATAGGTTTTCTTCAAGGATGCGCACTTTTACATTTGGAATACCAGTTCTTCAAATGTCATAGGTAAAAGCCTTATATGTCATCATCAATTTGAAATTCAAAGTTTTTCCTTTATAAGAAGCAATCACATAATACTTGTTTTTTTTTTGGATTCTTTTAAATTTATTGAATTCAATTCTTCAGCCATATGCCGTTACACTTACTTAGAATTCTATGCAGTAACAAATAAGCAGCACAAAGCGCGTTTAAGGTGTATAAGTAATATCCGGTTTATACCTACGCTATGCCATTATTGCATTTGTGGTGACAACATTTACATTTAGAGGGTATAATAAAATAAGCTTTTGTCATCAATTATTCAATACTGGGTTCGGACCATAGTTGGACTTTATTCGTGAGCTACTGTAGTAGCATATTAGGTTAGGTTAGTTTAAGTCGAAAATGAGTGGGCCTCATGCCTATTTATCCACCTCCAATTATGCCTATTTTCCCAATAAAGTCCGGGATAGTAGTTAGAGAGATGTTGTCCCAGGTCTCCTCATCTAAGATATGATGAACCCAAACCATCTCATAAAGAAATAACTTGTTCCAAAAATAGTGTTCAAGATTGTGAAGAAATCAATTCTTTCTTAGAAAGGTTCAGGGATCAAATAAATAGGAAAAACGTAAAGAAATATCCGGACAAGTAATTTTCCCAACTTCCAACAGTCGCAAATCTCAGGAAAATCGAGAACCCAAAAAAATATAAAGAATAATAAAGAAAACCCAGAAAATGTCTCGAACCAATAATTTTTGAAGATCCTTTTTTCAACTAAACAACAAACATTCCAAAATCAATCTTGATTAAACCCTATACGTACGTAGGTAGAATCTATAATAACAAATTTCTCTCGCAACAATTCCTATAATTAAGTTTGTAATACTAGAATACTCTTCCTAGTACCCAACGTCGGCAATAATTCACCTCTTTATTGTATCCCAAAGCAAATTTAATTGTTATTTGTCGGATCTAGTAAATCATTATTGTTATTTTCGACTCGATCTCCGTCTGTTGCTGCAAGGCTTATTTGTGCTGTTCAATGATAATAATTGTAACTGTGCGTTTGAGGCCAGTTCCTTGATTTTGAATGAGAGAGAATAAATATTTACTGAGAATACATGCATACATATAAAGTAGATGTATGAAGAGTGAAGAGATTCTACTTCCTATGTGACTGGTTACTTTCTGAACACATGGTGTCTTTTTCAACAAGAAGCTGAATTCAATACCCTGCGTATTGTGACAAAAGCTTCAAAATTTGCTGTCTTAAAGTCAGTAAATCAGTGATGAATGAATTTAGAGCACATAGGCATGAAAACTTCACCCTCAGATTCAACTGAATATGGCCTCAAAACTGAGTTATTGGAGTTTAAGAAACTCATTTTGCTCCCTTATAGAGCTGCAACTCAACTGAGAAAAATAAAAATCCCATTCCCGGCTCTCGTAGAAAAGTGAACTCTGATTTTTAATCATTTTAGAGTGGAAATTGAAGTATGATGCTCTAAAGAAACATGAAAATTCTATTCCAGGTTCACCTAAAGTTGAAATTGAGCTATAAAAGGATCAAATTCCGATTTCCATCTAATTTGGTGATTAATATAATTAGTCTTTAGAGGATGAAGTAATTTCTGTTGAAGAATCTACTGTAGCTCCAAAAGTCTTCTTTGAAAATAAATGAAGAGAAGAGTGCTAAAGTGAAACCACCTAAAGAAAATAGTATGTATGTTTCTGGACCAACTCATGAAGAATATATATCACACAGTGATGCCAGGTCTGGTGAAATTTCACCAGATCTGGTGATTTTATGAAAAATCTGATGATTGGTGATTTGGTGAAAAACTTTTTGAAAAATGGCAATTTCTGGTGATTTTAAAATTTCATCTTTGTTTGGCCAGTGGCGTTGCTTATGGGGGGTTTCAGTCAAACCAAACGAAAACTCGAAATTTTTATTTTTCATGGATTCAGCAGGTTTAAATTAGTCGAAAAAAATTCTAACATCACTTTCAAAATGGCGATTTCGAAAAGCTAAAAAATATCAATTTTCGTTCTGGAAATTTTTTCAAATCTTGACAAAATTAGGAATAATGGCCAATATCTTTAAAGAAATTTGAACAAATCAAAACAAATTATAAATGGTTGGAAAGAGCATTAAATTCTCTATAAATCCATGCTAAATTAGTTCTGATAACTCGAATACTTTCTGGGCAATTGGATCTCAAAGTTTTAGTCCAAATTTTATCAAAAATTTCAAACTCGATTTTTTCGAAAACCATAAGAGCTAGCGATTTTAACTAAATACCATTTTAAAACCCTTGTCAAGAGTTACATTTCCTGCAAATTTTAATTCAAAATCTTTAATAGATTTTAAGATATCTAAGATCAAATATTTTTAAATAAAAATCTAAAGGGGTAACCCTTTGAAAAATTCGAAATTTTTATTGTTCATATTTATTGAATTCTGACTTTTCCAATCGATAGAGCGGGTCTAAATTAGTCGAAAAAAACTCTAACATCATTACAGAATCTTGATTTCAACACAGAGAAAAATTAAAAAGGAAATCTCAATCTTTAGGTTTAAATTTTTTTTTTTGAATCATGACAAGGTTAGGAGCAATTGCGGAAATCAAAATAAATTATATATGGTTGGAAAGAGCATCAAATTCTCTATAAATCAGTGCTAGATTGAGTTTGATGACTCAAATACTTTTAGAGCAATTGAGCCTCAAAGTTGAATTTTAGTTGAAATTTGGTCAAAAATTTCAAAACTCGATTTTCTCAAAAACCGTAAATGCCAGCGACTTCAACTAAGTACCATTTTGAAGCCCCCTTCAATGGCTACAATCTCGAAAAAAACTGATCCAAAATCTTTGACGGGTTTCGAGAAAATTGAGTTTGAAAATTTTGAAATTAAAATCCAAAGGGGTTTAACCCTTTGAAAAAATCGAAATTTTTATTTTTCAGATTTTTTGAATTTTGACTTTCCCAATCGATAGAGCGGATTTAAATTAATCGAAAAAAACTCTAACATCATTTCCAAATCTCGATTTCAAAAGGGAAAAAAAATCAAAAAGAAAATCTCAATTTTCAGGTTTAATTTTTTTTTTAAATCCTAACAAAGTTAAAAGCAATTGCCAATATTTCCATTAAAATTTGAGCAAATCAAAACAAGTTATACATTTTTGGAAAGAGCATTGAATTTTCTATAAATCAATGCAAGATTGACCTCCATAGCTCAAATACTTTCCGAGCAATTAGACCTCAAAGTTGAATTTTAGTTGAAAAAGTATCAAAAACTTGAAACTAAATTTTTTCAAAAACCGTAAATGCCAACAACTTCAACTAAGAACCACTTTAAAGCCCTCATCAAGGGCTACAATCTCAAAAAAAATTGATCCAAAATCTTTGACGGGTTTCGAGAAAATTGAGTTTGAACATTTTGAAAAAAAAAATTCAAAGGGGTACCTTTTGGAAAAAAAATTAAAAAACTCAAAATTTTCATTTTTCAGATTTTTGCAATTTTCACTTTTTCAATCGATAGAGAGAGTTCAAATTAGTCGAAAAAAACTCTAACATCATTACAAAATCTTGATTTCAATACAGAGAAAAATTAAAAAGAAAATCTCAATTTTAAGGTATAAATTTTTTTGAATCACATCAAGGTTAGGAGCAATTGCCAATACCTCCATTAGAATTTGCGCAAATCAAAATAAATTATATATGGTTGGAAAGAGCATTAAATTCTCTATAAATCAGTGCCAGATTGAGTTCCATAACTCAAATACTTTTCGCACAATTAAGCCTCAAATTTGTTTTACTCGAAATTTAGTCAAAAACTTCAAGCTCGATTTTTTTAAAATCAGATTTTTTGAATTTTGACTTTTCAATCGATAGAGCGAATCTAAATTAGTCGACAGAAACTCTAATTTCATTTCCAAATTTCGATTTCAAAAGAGAAAAAAAATCAAAAAGAAAATCTCAATTTTCAGATCTAATTTTTTTAAAAATCCTGACAAGGTTAGGAGCAATTGCCAATACTTCCATTAAATTTTGAGCAAATCAAAACAAATTACATATGGTTGGAAAGAGCATTAAATTCTCTATAAATCAGTGCTAGATTAAGTTTGATAACGCAAATAATTTTTGGAGCAATTTAGCCTCAAAGTTGGATTTTAGTTAAAATTTAGTCAAAAACGTCAAACTCGATTTTTTCAAAAACCGTAAATGCCAACGAGTTCAATTTGAAGCCCTTTTCAAATAAAAAAAATACATTTTTTCGTTTACAACTCGTAATATAACCTGAAAAATCAACTGGTGAATTCAATTTTTTTGACCTGGCAACAGTGATATCACAGTACTTTTAGGAGAAAATTTAAGATGTGTAAAGCATATTCCATTACAGTCTTCAAAGACTTTTGACGATTTTGCTGCAAATACTGTGGAGTATCGTAGATTGATATATAGAACCTGCTACTGAGAATATTAACGAGGACTGGAAGCGTTAAAAGTATCATCGGTGCTGTTTTTAAGTATCTAGAAACAAAAACTCCCATTGAAGGAGCTACAATGTTTCAGTCCAAGTGTCCTTAGCAGTAAACCCTGAGAATGCCAAGGTCGAAACGTCCATATAGGGGAATTTTCGGTGGGAAAAATCAGATCATGAAATCGAAGATAAAACTTAATATGATGAAGGAGGAACAGAAGAGGAAAATAAAGAAATTAGAAGGAGGTTATGCATTAAAAGTTCTTACCGAGAAGAAGGATGAGAACAAGGAACGAGAACTTATTTTTCAACAACAATACATTCAAAAACGGTTATTCCTACCGCGCAGCTTTTTGTAGAACAAAAAGTTTCCAGAGATTCCAATAATTATTCTTGCAAAATAAAGCTTTCTATATCAAAGAAATGTTATGTGTTCAACGTCAAACATTTTTTCCCTATAACTTCTCAAGGCAAGAAAATGCAAATCTAAGCTTTTACAATTTCACCCTGTAGATAACTAAAAATGTTATGCGACTTGAAAGTAATTATTATTCAAGACTCCGTCTTATATAAGCCACTAAGTATGTGCATTATTGATTAATAAATCGATATTTAAAATATAATAAAATCGAAAACCGGTGGTCGGAAAGTGAAAATAAAAATAAATTGACTGAGAATAGTCATGGGGGGGTTGCGTAAGACAAAAATTACTTTACCTTGCGCGAAAGCTTTTAACATTTTTTCCATTGAATTGATCAATAACTTATTGATTTGTATGTTTTACCATTTAGTTGATGCGTCAATACATGGAATCTTTACTTTTACTTCTTTGGTTATAAATGGAACGGTTCACGGTAACCAACCGAAAAATCGAAAAAATTAGCAGACTGTAATCGATTTTTTAATGCTTCAACTGTACTTACTATAACGGCTATGGTTATTTCGGTTTAAAAACATGTGGTTAACCATTATTCAAAAAATAAGTAGGTATACACTATGGTAGGTGTTAAAAGAAGAAAAATTATTTGGTCATAACATTCTCTCCATTTGAGCTAAAATTTCCTAATTCATCATATTATTGGAAATGGAAAATGAGGCCGGGCAAAAAAGATTTTGCAAGTCTACATTGCATTATATGAACTTCAAATAACTCTTGTACAAATGCAAATATTTTCAATGTTGCCTTTGAGATTGGGGTAAGTATAACCCCAAATGTTAATTTAGATAATTTTATTGGTTGTTCCTTGCAGGAAATTGTTTTCAAATTCTAAACTTTCTATAAAAACATATAATAGTAATTCGCGTCTAGACATTTCCTTTTAATGAGCAATACATTTTTTAAATAACTGTAGCTCCAAACGAAGAAATCACCCTGTGCGCGTTTACATAACGCAAATCGCTATACCATTTCTGAGCACATTTAATCTCCATTCACTGAAACCTTGAAAGAATTGCAAAGTAAAGTATCTCGATGACCATGGGCGCCGATAAAATGCAACTGCACCTTGTACACTGATCTAATTAGTTGACAATATATTTAAAACGAAAACTTACCTTGAACGCTTTCCACAATTAAAAATAATGCCAAAAAGACCGCAGTCCACCTCCTGGGTTGTAACATTTTCCTTTTTTTTTAAAAAAATATCCAAAATTCAAAAAAATCCACACTAAATTCACTTATTTTGAATGCATTATCCACAACACATTCGATACTGGATATCGTTCCAGTATCGATAAAAAAAATCCTTATCGATAAACGCGTTCTATTATGAAGAAGTATCGAAAGTGTGTCACGACAGACGCTACTTCTTGCAGTAGTAAGCGGCAGAAGGAAAAAAAAAAGACTGTATGTAGTGTGTGTTCAGTGAATAACCGTCGAGAGCCGACTGAAAATTGTGTTGGTAAAATGTCTTCGGCGTTTGCAAAAGAATTGTTAACAACCCAGTCACCTGTTTGGCATAGCCAGAAGGTAGAAAGCTGGTCTTAGGCATTAAGAGATGGTTTTGTAGAGAGGTTGGTATACGAAAAATACCTCACTTGTTGTTTGCGAGTATGTTATAGTGCAATTCTTGGGCGGATTATTGCATTCTTGCGAAAATCGTTTTATTATTACATTTATAATTGTACGAAATACATTTTCCTAATTACATTTTTCTTGAATTTCCCACCATCAATATGCTATGAAAGTATGAATGTATGCATCAGTATTTTGATACCGGTATGAATTTTACTTGAAGGTATTAGTGCAGTATTTGATGGACATCTCTTAAATATTTCCAACAACGTATCCTTCGAATATTCCTTATTCCAGGATATCTATTAACTACAGACAATGAGTAGATTTCCAGACAGCACAGAGGCTCTTCAATTATTTATTTCTTTCAAACGAAAACCTACATAAAATTCATTTTGAGAGCGAGATTAAGTAAAAAACAACTCAAGAGCCTGAAACCTATTGAAGCTCCAAAGTGTTCTAATTTGGTTCAAAAGAGTTCTAGAAGGTTTCCAGTTCTAAATTGAATCCTAATTATTTTAAAATAACTCTGAAGTTTCTCAATTGTTCCAAAATGCTCATGAAAATTCTGATCTAGATTTGAACTATTTTGAATGCTCATTAAAAGTCTAAAGTTCTACAGCAATCTAAATTCGCTATTAAAAGCCTGTTGAAAGGCATTTTTAACCTGAATCCTAAAATTTTGGCACTTTTAAAAATGTTTCTGGAAATTCTAGTGTGTTTGAGTGTTGAGCGTCCTAAAATAGGTTTCGGTCTTAAGTGTTCTGTAGCATTCTAAATAGTTTTCAGTACCTAACTTTTAAATTGAATGAGAAACGAATTCTGTGGGAAATTTTTGTAGACATCTTAAGCCCTAAGATGTCCATAAACAACATTCAAGACGTCTTGCTTACGTCTTTAGGGCGTCCTAAAGACATCATGAAGACGTCGTATGTTGCAAAACAAACCTGCCTAAAGACGTCTTTAGGACTAAGACATTCTGAAGACGTCTTCCACGATATGTCTTGATGACATCTTTAAATTTCTTTTCAATGAATGTATAAACCATTATTCACTTTTAGGCCTGGTTGTACCAAATAGTTCTCTATTTATCTTTAAGACTTTGTGTCTATGGTGTTGGAAAAATATTAATGTAATCAAATTCAAGAGACGAAATACAAAAATTACAGGACTTAAGTGAGGATAAACTACAGAAAAAAATTATAATATAAATATATCAAAACTGAATCAACCGCATCTAGCAATAATAGGATGTGAACAAGAATATAGTGATGAAGATGAAGAACTAATAAATTACAATAAATATTTTGATAAAGAAGACAAATTACATATGACCAAATTACGAAAATCAAAATATATGTATTCGAAAATATATGTATATTTCATTTGTTGAAACCAATAGAAAAACCTTTACAAAGTTGGCTAATAAAGACATGTTCGGAGTGGGACCGATGCAAAATAAAGGAGAACTTAATGTTAAATTTTGCTACAAGTGTTGTAAATATGGACGAACATTGAAAAATTGTACTTATCAACAAGTTTGTTCATTTTGCAGTGAAGACTCCACTGCAAAATGGAGCATGAGTACTGGAAATGTGAAAAAAAAAAAAAATGTCTAAACTGTAAAATATATACCTACCAGACTAATTATGACAAAAGCCATGATTGATTTTCTAATAATTATAATAAAGGCTAAAGAAAACATTAATTATTATGATGAAGAACAAAAACTACATTAAAATAATGTTTATGAATGCAAGATTAATAAAAAATAAAATGGACAAAATTGAAATTTCGATTAATGAAGAGAAAATAATACTAATATATAAAGATAAAAAAAGATGACAAAACGTCTCAGCAACTACATAAACCCAAAACTCCTCAAGAATTCTAAAATCCATGACACAGTTGAGAAGGAGGCCAGCGAATGTTTGAGAGACATTAATACTTCGAATCAGGTCAGTGTGGATGAAAAGTGGAAGCAAATATAAGCAGAGCTAGAAACAATAGCTCAAAAACATCTAAAAACCAAGAAAAAGTAACATCATAAATTCTAGATCTTATGCAAGAACGGAGAAAGAGCAAAGGTACCTAATAAAGATGAGTACAGGACAGTACAGAGAAAAATTAAGGAAGCAAAAGAAGAATACCAAGTAGCTCAATGTGAGGAAATAGAAGTACTAGAAAAAAAAAATTGACATCTTTCACATGCACAAAAAGATAAAGGAAATGGCTGGATGCACCAGAGTCAAGGCAGCTAGTAACATTATCAAGGATACTAATGGGCGTATAATAACTGACGTGGGAGACAAACTTAAAAGGTGAAAAGCATACCTGTGAGAACTCTTCGATGATGAATCAAACAAGTAACACTTAAAAATATTAAGATCATTGAAATAGTATATGTCTTGGGAAACTGGCAAACCCGGTGAAGCTGCTGGTCCTAATCAGATACCCATAGAGCTTTATGCTTATCAAACTCTTTGATGTTGATGTAATTGATATTCTCCTGGACCTTTTCAAACGCATTTGAAGGGGATTTTGCTTAAAGCCCCATCATTTTTGAGAGGGAGAAAAGATTGCCTTTTCTATCAAAGGACCCTGCACACCTCTTATGGGTTTTTGGTTTTCTGTCAAACTAAATGAAATTTTGATATGTGGTATATCTTGACTTACTGATAAAAAGTTCTCATGGGCCCAACCCGATACTATGAATAGTTTCCGAAATAGAGGTGGTTTAATGTCCAAGAAATGTACACATTTTATATGCATTCACATCTATCTGTCACCTATTAATAGGCCTGTCAGAGTGAATTTCACTGGTTGAAACTAGTTTTCTGACTGTTTCTGACTGTTTTCGACCAATCAAATTCGCTCTGACGGGTTTATGATTTTTGCCGAAACAGACCTATTATTAGGTGACAGGTAGATGTGAATACATATAAAATGTGTACATTTCTTGGACATTAAAGTACCTGTATCTCAAAAACTAATCATAAGATTGGTTCGGGCCCATGAGAACTTTTTATCAGGAAGTCAAGGTCTAACACATAGCAAAATTTCATTGAGTTTGACAGAAAACCAAAAACCCATAAGAGGTGTGCGGGGTCCTTTTAGGTACTGGTTCCGTCAGCGGGTTATTGCAATTAAAAACCACGACCCGTTATTTACAATTTATTTACAGACATATATACAATTTCGGTTTTATGATGAATGACGATGAAAATTATGTATATTTCTATTGAGTCTATTGTCCGGTTAACAGAAGTCTTTAACCCGAGATTCACTCCCGAAAATTATTTCGCGCACAGGCAAAGATCGGCAAATCGGCACTTCGCACTTTAACTTAGATTAAATGTTATTATTTACTATTTACAATATTAAACTTATTGAATTAGGGTTGGAGATATGATCGAGTTGTTTCAAAGTAATGAGGGTAGAGAAATTAGAGAGAGAAATTGCGTGCGATGTCCCTTGAGTGGACTAGGACTGACTGTGAGATAGATAATTCGAACAGCATTTATGATAAGGAAGAAAATCTTAAAAAATGGTTATCATCCACTTTTGTGCTCATACCCAAGAAACTAAATCCAAGAGAATACCATACTCAGATTACCGGACCATCGCACCTTGAAGTTGTTCTCAAAGATCATCCACAAAAGAATTCCCAGAAGACTGCTCGAGGAAGATTGGATTTCACGAAGGATTTGGCGCTTTTTGGGATCAACGTTCTTTTCCAGCGCTGTCTCGATATAAACCAAGGGGTGAATCCATAGTTACATCCATTTCGAGAAAGCTGTTGACAAAGTGAAACATGATAAGTTAGGTACATCTGCTATTCGTCAGTAAAACATTGACGCGGACGACGTTAGAATAATTACTAACCTATATTGGAGCCAATAAGCTAATACAAGGGTAGAAAATCAATCAACAGAAGAAATGGGGATTCTTCGTGGTGTGAGATAAGGCTGCATCCTATCGCCGCTGGACGCCGCTTCTCTTTAACCTATATAGCGAAGCTATTTTAGGGAAACCTTAGAAGATGAATTAGTGGAAATAAACTTGCGTGCATAGAAATCGGCCCACTGCTAACTTTTGACTTCAACTATTTTTTTGTGAAAACTACTCATGAGATTTTGGACAAAAGTCGTATGAGACCAACGTGGTCCAAAATTGGACGTTCTTTTGACGACACACTGGTCATTGTGGTCAGCTGGGGTGTTTCCAAACAGTGAAAATTCAAAGGATACTTAAGTCTACTTATGAATTCAATTTCACCTAAATTTCTGCTTCTCAATACTCAAGTTTTTCTGTCTGAATGTTTGTCTATTCCCGGCTTTTGGATTGTTTTATACGAAATATACCTTCAAACAGAGAAAAATCAAAAGCCTGGAATTAGAGTAGTCAAGTTATCGGAATTTAGGTCCAACTTCTGAAAAAATTATATACAAATGTTTATGAGTGGGAACATACAAATAATATGGCCCTAGATGACATACTAAAAGTCCCGTAGATTCTGACAATGGCAAGTTGCAAAAAAGTGGCTGCCAATAGCTTTGGTTGTTTATTTGCACCAATATGACACTTTCTACTCCAAATGTTTTTAATCCCTATATTTTTGTTAGTCTCATAGTATGATTTTTTGCTGCACCTGGTGCAGCTTGGTATAACTCTGGTGCAAATAAACAAACAAAATTCATGATCCCAATATTTTACGCAACAGGTCATAATAATTATGCCAAAAGTACCCACCTTTATCTACAACAGATGCAGAAACGTCATAATATGAGTCCTGAAAACTATGAAAAATTTGTTGATGAATGTTCACTATAAGATGAACCAACAACTTTTGGTCCGTTGCTTGAACCGACATGGTGATAGAGCAGAATTTGATGAGGTCAATCTAAACCGCTGGTGACCTAACACATGGACGCGGATTGACTCATTCGTCTTTGTCCAGATGGATTGCTGGTATGGCAGTTTGTATGCCTGTTACAACAGCTATGGAAGATTTTTTGGGATGTAAGTGATTTCAGAACAGCATATAGAATTAAGTTGCTCACGCCAGCAACGTGACAAAACTGATTCGCGAAAAATTCAAGATTGGCTAGAAGAATACAACCCTTATAAATGCAAGGAATTCATGTCAGTTTTCTCTGGACGAATAGTTAAATCCGATATAAACTGCGATTTAGCAGATGAAATTGGAAGAACAGTACTAACAAAAAATATAGGCAAAGTATTCACAGATATTAAATGCAAGCGAACGGATCAAATGAAAAAATTTTCACAAATGCGCAATAATATTAAAATTAATTAGAATTATGTTAGTGTGTCCCCTATGCTATTATTTAATAGAATTATATGCTCCAACAAAACTCCAGACGAAATAAGGGACTGTTTCAGCTTTGAATTATCTCCGTATCCGTTCTCTTTTTAAGGATGGTGTTTTAAGAATTTGATGCTTTGGCTACACCCATTTCGTCCACTGAGCAAAACGCAATATATATAGTTGATGGCGGTTTTCTCCTGCACAAAGTTTTATGGCAAAAGCCCGCTACGTTCCACCAAATTTGCGATCAATATATTAATTATGCTAAACATGTTTATGGTCAGGACTGTGTAGTGGTTTTTGATGATCACAATTCAAATCGTTTTTCAACAAAGGATGCTCTGCAACAAGTCAGATCACAAAACGCCATAGAAATATCGGTAAAATTGGAAAATTCAATTGTTACGCCACAAGAAAATTTTTTACGGAATAATAACAACAAACAGAAACTCATAGAGCTTTTAAAGATTCGGTTTGAACAAACAGGTATTGAAATAATACAGGCTGAAAGCGACGTAGACTATTTATTCGTTAGGACTGCAGTAGAACTTTCTAATTGTGGCAGAACAACCGTAGTTGTATCTGAAGACACAGACGTTCCTGTTCTGTTCTGTTGATTCACTCAGAGCATGAAAAGATGTTTCTGCGTCGTCCCGGAAAAGCTGCCAAAGCTGATAAAGTAACAAATATATTAGAACTTCAAGAAAAACTTGGGCATATTAAATAGTACATATTATTCCTTCATGCTATATCAGGTTGCGACACCACTTTGTTCATTTTCATAAAAAGCAAAACATTATGTTTAAAGCTGTTGAAAAATTATATTGCCCTATGTCAAAGTCTTCAAATATTTTATCAACAAAATCCATATAAAAACAAATTTGGATGGTGTTAATGGGAAACGTCAATTTCTGAGCAAGATACAAAAAAATGAACCCCCCACTCCGAGACTCAAATTTCATGAAATCTTGATTGGTGCAATCCGCATTTTGATATCTTCAACCGTTTAGCCGCTAGAGGGCATTTCTCGATTTTGAGCAGTACTGTGAAACCTTCATAACTTTTTTGTCTATGAAAATAATTGGTTTCCGTAAAAACTTTCTAGAAGCACTTTTTTAAGCAGAGCTCAATGACGTTCTCGGTTTTTCTCTATTTGATCCCGATTTCAAGATATTGACCAGAGTCTGATTTTTTTCAATAGGACACCCTATATATCAGTAGCTCGTTGGAAAGCTCTGCTTTTGCTGATTTCAATGATATAAGTTCGATAGGTTTATCCCTAACAGTTTTCTTTTCGAGGAAAAAAATTATTTCTGTTTTTGTCATAAGAAGTAATGTGTTAGAAAGCGACCTTTCTCATTTTCCTTACAGATATAAAGTCCTTTTCCAACACATTGTTCCTTATGACAAAAATCGAATTTTTTTTTTTCTCCGAAACCATTGGAGATAAACCTATCGAACTTTATATCATCGAAATCAGCAAAAGCAGAGCTTTACAAAAGGCTATTAATATATAGGGTGTTCTATTGAAAAAAATCGGATTTTGATCAATATCCCGAAATCGGGGCCAAATAGAAAAAAACTGAGAACGTCACTGAATTCTGCCTAAAAAAGTGATTTTAGAAAGTTTTTACGGAAATCAATTATTTTCATAAACAAAAAAGTTATGAAGGTTTCACAGTATTGCTCAAAATCGAGAATCGCCCTCTAGCAGCTAAACGGTTGAAGATATCAAAATGCAGTGTGCACCAATCAAGATTTCATGAAATTTGAGTCTCGGAGTGGGGGTTAATTTTTTTGTATCTCGCTCAGAAATTGACGTTTCCTATTAAAACCATCAAAATTTGGACACCCTGTACAGGCCCAGGAATAGCAAAGAAAAAATTGATACCTTAAGATTTACTTTATACAATCGAATAACATCTCGTCAAATTCTGTCTGCAAACTTTAACTTGGCTGCGCTGCCCCCAACCAAAGACGCTGCTGTTCAACATGTTTTTAGAGTCCATTATCAGGTAGGCTTTTTAATGATTATTATCCACTTGATGCAAATAATGAAGTTGTATGTAATTTTAAGATACAAGAACGGATCGAACTTGTATCCCATCCAACAAGTTCGATCCGTTATTCTACGGATGGGAACGAGATAGAGATGGACATCTTGCGCCTACATCCGTAAAAAAAGAAATTGCCCCCTCTGATTTACTAAAAATGGTATTCTGTAATTGCCAGGAAGGGATATGCAACAAGGCATGCTCCTGCAGAAAACTTGGAATAAAATGTTCTGCAAAATGTGATCAATGCTTAGGAATGATTTGCTGCAATTTGTGCATCGTTTATGAAAATGATGAAGAAGATGATATTACTTTTAATTGAACGTAGTAGGTATTCTTTTGTGAAACTGGAAAATGTCAGTAATTATTTAAATACATGTTGCTGATCCCAACAAATGTAAATTTGCATTTCAAGTAAAAAATATCCTTCCACTTTTCCTCATAAACCTGATAGTTTTTGAGATATTTGCAATAAAATGTAGAAAACAAAATGGCGGCCGTTTTTTTCAACTTGCCAGAGACATAATCCATGGGACTTTTAGTATGTTATTTAGAACGTTACTCCTCGTGCATTTTTGTTAAGAAATGCTTGTATAGAGTTTTTTCAGGTTCAACATCTAACTTGCCTACACTAAATAGGAAATAATAGCATAGGTACTCATTATGTTTACTCTATTAGAAGTGTTCCAGTCCCAGAAAGGAAAAGGTCATGATAGTTAAGGTCATTACAGATCTTTCCGCTCTAAACTAGTTGCGAAAGCTTAAGCTTTTACTTTATATCGGAAAATACCTAGGCAAACCCATTAAATCTGTGAAATAGTCGAATGATTGTTTTCTTCTCACAGATACTTCTGCTTTTTAGAAATTTTCCTTAAATTTCTTCTGAAAATTTCTGAATTTTTCCGTCTCAATTTTTGTCTATTGACGGTTCTTGAATTGTCTATTTCTAAATATCTTTACATATGTAGTAACCACTTGATATTCCCGCTCAAACTTTTAAATTAAAATTTGCGCCGGATGTCAGTGGCGCTCCCTGGCGGGGAGAGCGAGAAAGCGTTGGGGAAGGAAGGGAATATGGCGGAGAGACGTGGTTGCGCAGGACGGACCGTCCGCCATTGAATGGTATTTTTGGAAATAAAATTGTTCTAAACGGTTGTGCTGCTTTTTCTGAGTTTGAAACCGCTCGTTTAAGCCTTCCTACAGTTTCAGAAGTGGGATATGTCCCGGAAAAGTCGCGATTACTTTGGATATTGTGAGTTTTATGGATTAGTTGTGAACACGCGTTTCATGCACACTGATTTTTGTGGAATTTTGTAAAAATATGGCCCACGGCGAAGGAGATATGAATCCCATAGTTCGGTCCGATATCAACGTGAGTGATTTTGAATATTTTTATGAGGCGCAATCACGTCAACCACAAGTTAACCAGCAAAATATGGGTGAAGATGGAGATCAACAGCAACCACGGCACAATTCGGCTCATTTTTCAGGTATTTCCAAAAATCATGCTCCTGAAACGACTGAATTTAATCGGGCTACAGCCCCGAATATTGATATTAACGCCCTAATTATGTCTATGAATAATTTAATGCAACAAAATGCCACGATTATGCAATTGCTGGCCAAGAACTCGATTTCAACAGCCCCAGCCCCAGCCCCTGTTCAGTCATACACAGTTATGCCAGATTTTTCCAAAACAATACCGATATTTAATGGAACAGATTTATTGCAGAGTAAATCATGGATTGAAGGAATCGAAAGTGCAGCTTTGTTGCATAATTGGCTCCCTGAATTTAAGCTGCAAACAGCGAAGATTAATTTAATTGGTGCTGCTGCCAGTTGGTATGAGGCACGAAGAAACAATTTAACATCTTGGGACAGTTTTAAAATTGCATTTATGAATACTTTTGTACATGAGAAGAATATAACAGCTTTGTGGAAGGCCATGACGTCAAGAACACAAGGGCAAAAAGAAGATTTGAGCTTATACTTCCACGATAAAGTTAGGTTATGTGGAGAATTGAGAATGTCTTTTGAGGAGCAAAAAGAACAAATAGCCATTGGTTTGTTTTCACGTGAACTTGCTACAATAATAATAACCAAATCTCATATGGATATTGACGAATTATTTAGAGACTTACTTGCTTATGACCGAATTAGTAATGAAAGAAGGCGAAGATACACCAATGATGACCGAAGGCAGAATATTAGGGCAACAAATAATGTGAATCAGCTTCAGACAACAACAACAACCCATAATAAAGTGCAAAACTCAAGATATTCTGCTGCAAGTCAAGGAGGCATAGTTAAAAGTGTTGTAAGGTGTTTTAATTGCGAAGATGAAGGACATATCTCTACAAATTGCTCCAAACCTAAGAGGGAGAGAGGATCATGTTTTATTTGTGGATCCCTTCAACACCAAGTAAGGTCCTGCCCGCAAAAAATTAGTAATTTGAAAACCATCAATGGAAATCATACAGGAAATGATGCTTCAACAAACCTGGTAGAAGTAACTGATGTTGTGCCATCATATCGAGTTGATGCTCAGGTGTTTTTTGGAGACAGAGGAAATTATCACCAATTTTGGATACAGGTAGTGCCATTTCTTTAATAATTTCTTCTTGCGTGCCTGAACATTTAATAGATAAAAACATTTCTCAGAAATCATTTCATGGAATAAACAATTCAAATCTAAGTAGTTTTGGGAACTTTAAAACAAACCTTATTGTAAATAATTTATGTTTGGAAATAGATTTTTATGTTGTGCCAGAGTCTACAATGAAATATGATTGTCTTTTAGGTAGAGACTTTATAGTTAGTAACAATTTAAGTATAACATTTTGCGACAAAGTTATTATCTCACAGAATAACGATTTGAAAATGGAGAATAATATTTTTCTTATAGATATACCACCTGCACGAGATTTTGATCTAGATATTAATCCAAATCTTGAACTGAAGCAAATTTTTGAATTTTTTCGAAATATTTGAAAATAATTATGTCAAAGCAACTAGACCTGAGAAACCTGAAATTAAATTTGAAATGACGATTAATATTAAACCTAACCATTCACCTTTCTTCTTTAGAGCTAGACGTTTATCCTTTTATGAAAAGAATGAAGTCAATAGAATAGTTAATGAATTACTTGAGAAAGGTATTATACGCCAAAGTAATTCTGAGTACAGTTCTCCTATAGTGCTAGTACCCAAAAAACCTACAGGTTTAAGAATGTGTGTAGACTATCGTAGGTTGAATGATATTTGTGTGAGGGATAATTGGCCTTTACCTCTGATCGATGATCAAATTGATTTATTGAGAGGTAAAAAGTTTTTCACTCAGCTTGATTTAAAAGATGCTTTTCACCATGTAACCATTCATGAAGATTCGATTAAATATACCAGTTTTGTCACTCATGTCTCTCAATATGAATATCTAAAAATGCCATTCGGGTTGAAAAATAGTCCTGCCAACTTTAGTCGATATATTCATTTGATTTTCAGAGATCTTATGGAAAAAAATAAAATGTGTATTTATGCTGATGACATTTGTATTGCAACCAAAACATTTGATGAGAATTTAGCTATTTTAATTGAAATTTTTGATTTATTAACAAGAAATCATTTAGAGTTGAATTTAAAGAAATGTTCATTTTTCAAAGATACTATTCAGTTTTTAGGTTATACAATTACGGAGGATTGTATTACACCTGCTAATCATAACATTGAAGCAATTAAATCATATCCAATTCCTAAAAATTTTAAAGATGTTCAAAGTTTTTTAGGATTAACCTCATATTTTAGACGTTTTATTAAAAATTTTGCTCTTTTGGCTAAACCATTATATGATCTATTGAAAAAAGAATCTATTTTCAAATTTGGAGTGGAAGAATTAAATTCTTTTGAAACTTTAAAGACATTACTTATTCAAGAACCTATTTTGTCAATTTATGATCCTAAAGCTGAAACTCAATTACATTGCGATGCGTGATCACATGGTTTCGGTAGTATTTTGATGCAAAAGCAAAAGGATGGGAAATTTCACCCTGTTTTTTATTTTTCAAAAAGAACATCCACAGCAGAGAGTAAACTTCATAGTTATGAATTGGAAATGTTAAGTATTGTTAATTCTTTAAAAAGATTCAGAGTTTATTTACAAGGAATAGAGTTCAAAATTATAACAGATTGCAATAGTATTAAACTGGCTTTACAGAAAAAAGATATTAATCAGAGAATCTTACGTTGGTCTTTAGAACTTCAAAATTATTCTTATACTATTGAACATCGTCCAAATTCACAAATGACTCATGCCGATTCTCTTAGTAGAAATTCTATTTTGATATTGGAAGATAATTCTTTTGAGAGAAATCTCAGTATTATGCAGGATAGAGATAAAGAAATATGTGAAATTAGGGAGAAGTTGGAGAAATCAGAAAGTAAATTGTTTGAGTTGAGAAATGGTTTAGTTTACCGGAAAAATGATAAGAATAAAGTTCAATTTTATGTTCCTACTTCAATGGAGCAAAGTGTCATTAGAACATACCACGATGAGGTTGGTCATGTAGGCGAAAATAAGACTTTTGAATTAATTTCTAGAACCTATTGGTTTCCTGCAATGAAACAGAAAATTAAGCAATATATTCTGAATTGTCGTAAGTGTATTAGTTATTCGCCTGTCTATGGAAAGGCTGAAGGTTTTCTTAATTCAATACCGAAGGGTAATTTACCTTTTCAAACCTTACACATTGACCATTACGGTCCATTAGAGAAAACACGGTTTCAACATAAATATATATTATTAGTTATTGATAGCTTCACTAAATACGTTAAAATTTATCCTTGCACTTCTACTCAAACCAAGCCTGTTATAAAACATTTATTGTCTTACTTCAATCATTATAGTCGACCTCTTAGAATTATTTCTGACAGAGGAACAAGTTTCACTTCTAATGATTTTAAAGATTTTGTTACCGAAAATAATGTACAGCATATTCTTATTGCTACTGGCGTGCCTAGAGCTAACGGTCAGGCTGAAGTTATAAACAGATCAATAAATTCAATGTGTTCTAAATTATCGGATGATTTGAATAAATGGGATGAAATTTTGGTTAAGGTCGAGTATGCAATAAACAATACTGTTAATCGCTCTACAGGATATACTCCTAGTATGTTGCTTTTTGGAATAAATTAACGCGTACAAGTTTATGACAGTTTAAGGGAGTTTTTAGAAAATCAAGAAACATGAGATCGAAACTTAGCATTAATAAGAGAGGAAGCTTCAAAAAATATTATAAACTCAAGAATATAATAAGTGCATATATGATAGGAAACATAAGATTTCTCATAAATATCAAGTTGGAGATTATGTTATGGTTGTAAATACTGATGTGTCTGCAGGTACAAATAAGAAATTGATACCTAAATATCGTGGTCCGTATGTTGTTAGGACTGTTTTAGATAATGACAGATATGTTGTGAGTGATATTAAAGGTTTCCAAGTCACACAGATGCCTTTTGAAGGTATTATGGCTCCATCGAGAATGAAACCTTGGATGGAAGATGAAAGAGAGTGAATGCTTCCAATTTAAATTCGATTTCCCCTGATTATGACTATTTTAACCTGATTTTTGACCTTTCCCCTGATTATGACTATTTTAACCTGATTTTGACCTTATGTTTTATTTTGTGTCCTATGTGAATTATGTTTTATGTGGCAATATGTGCTGATTTTATTATGTATAACTTTTGACTTATGACCTTTATGTATTTTATCAGCTATTATTATGTTATGTTCTATGTGCTGATTTTATTATGTATAACTTTGACTTATGACCTTTATGTATTTTATCAGCTAATTATTATGTTATGCTCTATGTGTTGATTTCATTATGTACAATTTTTGCTTTGTGACCCTTATGTATTTGATTGGATAATAATCTTTATGACATTCTATTGTGAATGTGTTATGGAAACCTATAAGATTCAGGTACCTCTTATGGTATTTATGAATTTATGACCTATGAACTTTTGTTTTATGATTATGTATTTTGTATTGCTATAAGCAAAGTATTTTGTGAACCTGATTCACCTGATTGAGGGCAATCAGATTAGTCAGGATAGGCCGAACTGTAGTAACCACTTGATATTCCCGCTCAAACTTTTAAATTAAAATTTGCGCCGGATGTCAGTGGCGCTCCCTGGCGGGGAGAGCGAGAAAACGTTGGGGAAGGAAGGGAATATGGCGGAGAGACGTGGTTGCGCAGGACGGACCGTCCGCCATTGAATGGTATTTTTGGAAATAAAATTGTTCTAAACGGTTGTGCTGCTTTTTCTGAGTTTGAAACCGCTCGTTTAAGCCTTCCTACACATGAAGAAAATTCAAGAGCCTGGAATAGAAAAAACATATAGGTACTTAAGTCTACTTATCTACTCCATTTTCCCTTAATGTTTGCTTTCCAATTCTCAAATTTTTGTCTATTCCCGGCTCTTCGAGAGCCTCTTAATACATATAAGAGCCGGTTTATTCACTTTCTAATTAATTGTCAAGCAATCTGACGGATGAAAACGCAATATATAATCCCATTGGTCAAGCAATTATCCAGTGACCAACAGGATTATAGATCTGTGAATTTATCTTGCAGATGGTTACCAGCAAGTTTATCTCATGATGAATAACCCGGGCCTAAGATAGAGAACATTGGATGTTAGCGAATACAATTTTAATACAAAAACAGATCTGCGAAAAAGTCGTCTCATTCAAATCCATTCAAACATTTAAAATGCTGCAGGTCTTTTTTCCTATTCCAACAAACATCCAAAGCAGCAAAGGTTAGTCGTTATGACGTCGATTTTAAACAGATTTACGTCGATTAAGCAAAATTCGACGTCGGAAAGAGGTTGCAAAATACGACTCAATTGTCACATGGATAGTGGACGTTTTTTTGACCATGACATGAACCAACAGGTTCAAAAGTTACCATGTAAAACCCAATATGACCCGTTCGGAAAAAATCCTCTGTATTAAGACGTCTATGAAGCGTTTATTGGACGTCGTTAAATTGGACGAACATTTGGTCAGTCTGAATCTATTGAAAAGTTATATATCTACATAGTAATACCAGTACGTATTATCTGATGCCTAATAAGTATACAGTGGGTACCTACATAAAAAAATGACAATTGTTTTGCACTAAGTAGTTTTGGCAATTTTTGACACTCGAATAATGATCATTCTCAAAAGGTTTTATCACATTTTCAATCTGAAATTGGTATTTTGTGCATTTCAGTAATAGTCTAGGAGACAGTGATGATTTTCGGCTAAAAAATGTCACTGCCTCCTGGACTATAAGTATAGATGGCAGGATTTGTTTATTTCAATATTATTATACAATTGATTAATCATCACTGAAGCGAAGTTTACAGACTGAAGTAAAAAAAAGGGTTTAGGGTAATGTAAACAAGCTATTGTACCTTTCTTTCCGTATTTATTTTTAAATTCGTCATTCGGCAGTAGACTATCGTGGAGGAATGAGCTCTTAAAAATAAAAATAATTATTTTTATACGTAAGCTATGATTCTAAGTGCCCTTCAAATCGGAATTTTGGTAAGCTACTTCTAGTTATAAGCATGGGTGTTTTTTTTTTTTTTTTTTTCGTTTATTTAACAATTTAGCAATAGCTAATCGTGCAACTTACATAATATAAAATCACAAAAGGTATAATGAGTTTGTAGTGTCAATTAATATGGTAACAATTCAAAAACACACTGGCGTAACTAGCCATCTGACCTTGGGGGGAGCCTAGGGTGGGCCTGGGGCCTGTTATGTGACTTATTGAAATTTTTGAAAAAGTAAAACAAATGTTCACTCTAAAAGGCCCTAACAGCAATTAGAATTTTACGTTTTGTGTTATGTTTTGAACGAAAGAATTAATGGGTTTTTTTCAATGCTTTTGAGCTTCCTCTAGGGATTTAAAATGGTATTTAGCTGGAATCGCTAGCGTTTACGATTTTTGAGAAAACCGAGTTTGAAGTTTCAAGCTCTTGGAAACCCCAAAAGTTACGAGAACCAATTTTGCACAGTTTTATAGAGACTTTAATGCCCTTTCCAATAATATATAGCTATTATCAATTTACTCGAAAATAATCGAAGATATAAGCAATTATTCATGAGCGTGTCAAAATTTTTAGAGCCAAAAATGAGATTTTCTCTTGGATTTTTTATTTCATTGAAATTTCCAAATGCAATTGATGAAATGAAAGAGTTGTTTCTGACTAATTTGGACTCACTCTATCAATTTCTGAAGTCAAAATTGAAAAAAATCCAAAAATAGAAAGTTTCAATTTTTTGCACTTTTTTCTAATAGGTACCACCCCTTTGAATTTTTATTTGGAAATCTTCAATTTTGAATATCTTGGTAACCAAAAGCAGTACTGAAACAAAATTTTCAGGAATTGTAGCTTTTCAAAAGAACTTTCAGATGGTATTTACCTGAAATCGCTGGCATTTATAGTTTTTGAGAAAATCGACTTTAAAGTATTGGACAAAATTTTAACTAAATTTCCACTTTGAGGCTCAATATCTTAAAAACTTCACAAGCTACAAAAACCAATTTTACACGGGCTTATAGAGAATTTAATGCTCGTTTCAATAATACATAGTTAATATTAATTTGCTCAAAAATAATGGAAGATATAGGCAATCATTCATGAGCCTGTCAAAAAATTCCCAGAGCCAAAAATGAGATTTCTTTTGGATTTTTTTTCTCATTAAAATTTCCAAATGTTATTGATGTTAGAGTTGTTTCTGACTAATTTGGACCCGCTCTATTGATTTCTAAAGTCAAAAATGAGAAAAACCCAAAAATAAAAATTTTCTCTTTTTTGCACTTTTTCCTAAGGGATTTTTATTTGCAAATCTTCAAACCTGAATATCTCAGTAACCGAAAGCGGCTCAAAAATTTCAGGAATTTTATCCTTAATAAGAGCTTCAAGATGGTATTTATTTATTTATTTATTTATTTATTTCCAACGGACATGCCATTTATCAAAATAATAATAATACATTTAAAACTCAAATATTTCAGCATCTCAACAGGAACAGTACCATCATACTGTTGCTCAACTTCAAATTTTACACTGTATTTGAGTATTTTATCCAGTAACGGATCCAATATTTCTGTGAAATCTATATATAACAATGCTAGCTGCGATGCTGAAGTAATGAAAATTATGCAGTGACGGAAGTACTTACCTACCTAATTCAAAATACATGAATCTAATCAGAAAAATATGATGCCAATGGTAGACAAGACTTCGAATTATATCACAAATTAGGTTTGTTCCAAACTGGTATACCTATTCTCCCATTACAAAGGTAGGTAACTATAATACATATTGCCATCTTAAAATTAAATTGTTCTCTTTCTAGTTGACGAAGACAATTCCTTAATAACCGAAGTAGCAGACGATGAAATTGTGAATATTGGCCAGCAGGTTCAACGGGAAGATTTATCCCAGAGGATTATCGGAAAACACTCATTGTCTCAACGAATGGGTAGGTACAACAAAAATCGGAAAATCATCTATAACTTGCTGCTTAAAAAGGCTGTAATACTATGAGCACGGAATTGGTAAGTATTTTTTCTATACATATAGCAATAATTACGTACAAAGATACCTAGAGGCTTTTTGAATATAGTAATGATACGGGATTCTGCATCGGTTCTTAGGCAAAAGATCAAAATGAGTTATTATGAAAAAGTTGTTAGCTCAGGACGTATTCCGTTTCATGTAATAATAACTCTTTTGGCTGATAACCTTGTGTTTTGTACTTTATCATGCCATTTTTCCGCACCAGATTTTGTGGGCTTTGTTTTCTGTACTCTATAGCTGCTTGTACCATATAGTGACAATAATTCTAGATATAAAGTGTCTACTTGGTCTCCCCATGCTGGATTTTAGTTTTTGTTTAATTGATTTCGAGATACAGTAGCTGGTATAGGAGTATATTCTGTAATACATGTTAGCTCCTTTAAACTGAATCTTTCCTCTATAGTGATAATACAGTAACTTTTTAACTGAAACAAAATTTTCAAGAATTGTAGCTTTTCAAAAACGCTTTCAGATGGTTTTGCTGAAATCGCTGGCATTTATAGTTTTTGAGAAAATCGACTTTAAAATTTTGAACAAAATTTTAACTAAATTTTCAATTTTGTACGGGCTTATAGAAAATTTAATGCTCTTTTCAATGATTTATAGTGATTATTAATTTGCTTAAAAGTAATCGTAGATATAAGCAATTATTCATGAGCATGTCAAGATTTCAAAAAAAATTTAGAGTCAAAAATGAGATTTCCTCTTGGATTTTTTTTTATCATTGAAATTTCCAAATATGATTGATGTTAGAGTTGTTTCTGACTAACTTGGACTCGCTCTATCGATTTCTGAAGTCAAAATTGAGGAAAATCTAAAAATAGAAACTTTCAATTTTTTGCCCTTTTTTCTAAGGCGGGTAACCCCTTTGAATTTTTATTTGGAAATCTCCAATCTTGAATATCTTGGTAACCAAAAGCAGTACTGAAACAAAATTTTCAGGAATTGTAGTTTTTCAAAAGGGCTTTCAGATGGTATTTAGCTAAAATCGCTAGCGATTTACAGTTTTTGAGAAAATCGTCTTTGAAGTTTTGGACAAAATTTTAACTAAATTTCCACTTTGAGGCTCAATATCTTGGAAACTTTAAAAGCTACAAAAACAAATTTTGCACAGGCTTATAGAGAATATCATGCGCTTTTTAATAGGTTATTACGTACAAACCTACCAGTAAGGCAATCCTTCCGCTCTAAACTAGTTGCGAAAGCTTGAGCTTTTACTTTATATCAGAGAATACCTAGGCAAATCCATTTAATCTGTGAATTAGTCGAATGATGATTTTCTTCTCACAGATACTTCTGTTTTTTAGAAACTTTCCTTAAATTTCTCCTCGAAATTTCTGAATTTTTCCGTCTCAATTTTTGTCTATTCCCGGCTCTTGAATTGTTCCTTCTAAATATCTCTACATAAAAAAAATTCAAGTGCCTAAAATAGAAACAACATACTTAAGTCTACATACCTACTCGATTTTCCCTAAATTTCTGCATTTCAATTATCAAAGTTTTCTCTCCAAATTGTTGTCTATTGACGGCTCTTGAATTGTTTATTTCTAAATATCTCTACATAAAGGAAATTCAAGAGCCTGGAATAGAAACAACATATAGGTAGGTACTTAAGTCTAATTATCTACTCCATTTTCCCTTAATGTCTGCCTTTCAATTCTCATTTTTTTATCTATTCCCGGCTCTTCAAGAGCCTCCTAATACATATAAGAGTCGGTTTATTCACTTTCTCATAAACTGTCAGGCAATGAAATCTGACGGATAAAAATACAATATGTAATCCCATTGGCCAACCAATTATCCAGTGACCAACAGGATTATAGATCTGTAAATTTATCTTGCAGTTCAGACCAGGCCTAAGATAGAAGATAGAGAACATTGGATGTTAGCGAATACAATTTTAATACAAAAACAGATCTGCGAAAAAGTCGTCTGATCCAAATCCATTCAAACATTTAAATGCTAGAGGATGTTTTCCAGCAGGTCTTTTTTCCTATTCAAACAAATATCTCAAGCAGCAAAGGCTAGTCGTTATGACGTCAATTTTAAATAGATTCACGTCGAATAACCAAAGTTCGACGTCGGAAAGAGGTTGCAATATATGACTTAATTTTTTGGCACGTCACGTAGTGGGCGTTTTTTTGACCATGACATGAACCAACAGGTTCACAAGTTTCCATGTAAAACCCAATATGACCCATTCAGAAAAAATACCCTGTATTAAGACGTCTACAGTGGGTACCTACATAAAAAAATGATAATTGTTTTGCATTAAGTAGTTTTGGCAATTTTTGCCACTCGAATAATGAACATTCCCAAAAGGCTTTCCATCACATTTTCGAAACAATCTGAAATTGGTATTTTGTGCATTTCAGCAAGTAAAGATGGAAGGATTTGTTTATCTCAATATTATTACCTAATTGATGAATCATCACTGCAGCAAAGTTTACAGACTGAAGCAAAAAAAAGGGATTAGGGTAATGTAAACAAGCTATTGTACCTTTCTTTCCGTATTTATTTTTATATTCGTCATTCGGCAGTAGACTATCGTGGAGGAATGAGCTCTTGAAAATAAAAATAATTATTTTTATACGTAAGCTAAGATCCTAAGTGCCCTTCAAATCGGAATTTTGGTAAGCTACTTCTAGTTATAAGCATGTTTGTTGTGTTTTTTTTTTTTTTTTTTTCGTTTATTTAGCAATGGCTAATCGTTCAACCTACATAACATAAAATCATAAAAGGTATAATGAGTCTGTATTGTCAATTAAAATAATAACAATTTAAAGACACACTGGCGTAACTAGCCATCTGACCTGGGGGGGGCCTAGGGTGGGCCTGGGGCGAGCCTAGGGTGAGCCTGGGGCCTGTTATTGTGACTTATTGGAATTTTTGAAAAAGTGAAACAAATGTTTACTCTAAAAGGCACTAACAGCATGTTTTTTTTACCAAAACGTTTTAATATATTCAAAAAAAATTACAGAGCTATTTTTAATATACCTAAGAACTAAACAAATAAAAACTGTGGATATTATATAAAATGAAAAACATTTAAGTCCGGTCCTGGAAAAGTGGAGCTCAAACGGATTTTTTAGAAAGATGCTTGAGAGCATCGCAAGCACTCTGATAATTTGAACAAAAGCGCTCAAGGCATTTTGAATCTAAAGGTAAAAAGTCAAAATTTTCTGAAAATTTCAATACCTACTCTGTATTTTCTTAACGACACGTTTGCAGACACATGTACCTATGCAAAAAGTGATTGTCCTGCTGTATTTTATCTAGCATAACAAAATGCGCACTTATATCGGACTCACCCTGTATATTTCTATTGCTTATTTAGTAGTTAATAACATAAAATTATAATAGGTAGCGTAGCTTCCATAAAATACCTACCAAATTATTAAAGTTTGTTTTCTGGGTGGCGCCTAACGACGACTGGGGGGTCCCGGCCCCCCTAGGCCCCCCTATACTTATGTCACTGAAAACAACAAACAATTCAAAAATTCAACATACAAACAACAATCATTCTGAAGGTAATTATAAAATTTTAAAAATCTGTGAAATGTTAAGTCTATGAAAGTCCTATAGGCATGGTTACCTATACAATGTGTCCAAGATAAGGAGGGCCAGTATGGGGATCTCGGAAACAGTGAAAGATACGACGTTGCTTAAATTAGGAAAAAGTTTGGCAATTTTGTGCTCATTAAAATAGCGCTCTGATATTTTCCTAGTGTTTCCGGAGATATCCGGGAAAACCCGAAATTCGACCAGAAGGATTTTATTTTTTCCTGAACTTATTTGAAGAGATATTTCAAAATAAATGGCACTTCTTCATTGCCACTTTTCCTCTTCTACAATATGGCATTATCAAATTTTTAGTCCGACGTTTCGTCCTTGGGCGCCCATATCATCAGATCCCCATACTGGCCCTCCTTATCTTGGACACATTGTATATTCCTTTTTCCCTTGGTTAGATAATAATAATACCTACTGTGAATAGACTGAAATATATTTATTCATCCAACAATTTTAAATTATGTAAAGAGTAATGAGGATATGCCACCAAGAGAAGATAATCAATCAAATATCAAATCTGCTTTTTTTTTACTTGGCTTGAATATGAATGATTTCTGTGTGAGAGATGAATGACCCAGGAAAATTCTGGATGTAGGTGCTGCTGTAAGAGAATGCTGTGTCAACTGTGTACTGTTTGAAAAGAAATGCTGTATGCTCGATGTAGGTACTGTTATAAATTTCAATAGAACTCAAATTCAATTCAATATGAAGTTGCATATTATTAAACAAAAATACTCTCCAGCTAAGAGATATGTAGCTATCCAGCTATATTTTTCAAAAACGCAATTTGAAAGTATGTATTCAATTTTTTTGAGACACTCATGGAGGTGTTGGGTGCACTCTTTGAAAGCCAGTCATTAAAGGATTTATGAGAATTCGGTCAATAGTCCATTAGTAGGCCTAATAATAGTTCAGGAGCCAAGTTAATCATCTGGAAAAATCAGGACACTTTGGAACACGAGCTGAAACTTTGTGTTGACATGTTCTTTATGTTTATATGAGCATTTTCTTCACATTCATTAACAAACACATAATTTAATAGAAATTACTTTCAGGTTTTCATGTTAACAATAGTAAACTAATTACAGGGTGGTCCACTATAACTAAATTGGACTTCTGTCGATGTTGAGGTTTTATAAATACCTACCTAACTTTTTTGATATTTTTTTAAATGCTCTTTCCATTATTGTTATTAACACATTCTAATTGATTTGAGACTTGAGTCATCAAATTACAAATCGAAGAACAATTTTCCTGCCGTTGTGTTTTTTTTTTTAGGCGATCCCCCCTGTAAGCAAACAAAGTCCAGAAGACATTTGAGGGTAATCAATATCACTTCTGGTGAAAATTGCTAGACGGATTTTTGAGAGGTGAGTACATATTCATTTTGAAATTTAAGTATGATGAAATCTTAACTTTCACATTTTTCTCCTGAAAGTTTCATAATTTTCCCTTCAGTAGTTTTCCAGAAAAAAATCAAAGTGCAAGAGAGTGCATTTTTACTTAATTTGGACTTTGCAAGTTGATTTCCATTAATTTTCCATGTTGCTATTTTTCACTGGAAAAGCTTGAAATTTTAGTTTAATGAACTCCTAACTTTCCTGTTTTTCTCCTGAAAGTTTCATAATTTTCCCTTCAATGGTTTTCCAGAAAAAAATTAAAATGTCAAGAGGGTGCATTTTTGTTTGATTTGGATTTTGCAAGTTGATTTTCATTAATTTCCCATTTTGTTATTTTTCACTGGATAAGTGTGAAATTTTGGTATAATAAGCTCCCAACTTCGCCTGAACGTTTCATAATTTTCCCTTCAGTGGTTTACCAGAAAAAAATTAAAATGTGAAAGGGCCTAATTTGGTTGATTTTCATCAATTTCCCATAACATAATAATATAAGAAAGAGGTATCTCCTATATATGTATTACCAGGGGCGGATGGGCTCAGGCGGAACACCGGGACGATTCCCGGTGGGCCGGAGAGCCAAGTGGGCCGGTTAAGGAAAAAAAAATACGATAACAAACAATACGCCGCAACTTGATAGAAAAAAAATCGCTTAAGGCGTAATGCGACAACACTCTGCCAATTCAACAGAAAGCAGTCAACGTTTTTTGTCGTTTTCACAAGGCGTTGAACTGCCATCTAATACTGGAAAATATTTTCATTAAAATTTAGACTTTTTCTGTAAATTTACCCTTTTTCTGTAAATTTATACTTTCTCTGTAAACTTATACACTTTTTCTGTTCAATCAGATATTACCGAGGACACTACCAAACTTACCTATAATAACCCGCTAAGTTCGAAATTTTTGTCAGACATAATCAAAGTTACCAATAATAACCCGGTTAGTTTTTGTTAGTTTCCAATTATTGTAATCAGGGCCGGCCCTACCATAAGGCGAACGGAGCGAGCGCTCCAGGCGCCAGACCCCGGGGGTGCCTCCGATTCGTTCCTTGGTGATAAAAAAAAGAGAAAAATATATTTTTGCTGTGAATCCTGTCTTCGCTTTTCGATATTCTGCTATCTGAGCCGCTTTCCAGTATGGAAATGTGACGCTCGGAGCTACTCGGAGCGTTGAGCTATACGTACGGACAAACGTCACACGTCATGACGGTGTGACATGTGAAATCTAGTGTGTGGCGTTCCCGGGGTGCTCTAAAGCGCGCCAATGGACGGGTTCATCAGGACGTAGCGCTACAATAGCGATCAGCAGCGGTGTTGCCAAATTTTTACAATTGTGGCAAATTTTATCCGTTCTTCTCACCAAAAGGAAAAAAAGATGGAAAATGGTCCGAGCGCTCAGTGTTTCAAGCGGAACTCATTAATTTTAATAATTTTTGGTTAAATAAGTGAAAATATAATAGATTTATTGGAAATATAATAATGTAAATAATTAACCTTTGATAAATGTAATAGATTTGCTATATTTGTAATAAACTGGCAACACTGTTGATGATCGCTACTGTAGCGCTATGTCCTGATGAACTCGACCAATGTGCATACTGGAAAGCAGTTCTGCGATTCTGCTTGCGAGCAAGCGTGTAGTTAGTATGTGAATCCCACTTGAATAACCTGTTGCGACGTTGTTTTATGACGCGCAGAAGTCGTGTGCGTGGCGTCGCCCCTACATGATCAATGATCATAATCACAATATTTCGGGATTAGAACTTTTAAGGGCCGGTTTATTGATGTTCAAGAAGAATTTGCTGTTAACTGTCTACAAGATAAATTCACCGATCTATTTCTATTGGTCGATGGATAACGCGGACCAACAGGATTGCAGATTGCATTTTTGTTCGTCAGATTGCACCACCTGACAGTTCATAAAAGAATGAATAAACCCTGAAAAAAAAAATCTGTGGTTGAAGAACCTCTCAGTACTCCAGAACTTAGCATTGAATAATTGGCAATATACGTTTCCTAATATCTAGACAGCTCTCGACTCGAGCTCTCCCTATTTTTGTAGCCATTCTTGTGGCGAAAGGGTGAACGTAGCTTACCACTTAAACTTAACATAACTAAAACATACCTTAAGTCAATTCTAGCAGAAAACATACTTTCTGATCTAGCCCTGCTGTCCATTGAAACTCATATAGCACAGAATTGTTATATGAGAGGATTATGAACAAATTTGCAAATGCAAAAATGAGCAAACAGCGACTCACCTACAATTTTGTATTTTGCTGGTTCGATTTTTATATTTATAAGAGCCGGTTTATTCACCTTCTAACAAACTGTCAGAGTCAGGTACCTAATGCAATCTGACGGACAAAAACTGTATCTGCAATTCCATTAGTCGGCTAGTTATTTGCCGACCAATAGATTATAAGTTGATATCTATCTTGGAGATAGTTAAGAGTAAGTTTATGTGAAGATGAATAAATCGTGCCTGAGTGTTGATAAGTGATATTACCGTAGAAATTTCCATTATTTGTGTGTCTACTTTAAATCAACTCTTAAAAGAAAAAAAGTGGGTATAGACGGTATAGTTAGAACCAACTAAGAAGAGCCCCTGACGTCATCACTGAAGAAGAAGGCAAATTTTTTAGAGGCCCTCCCATTTGATGTGAGACAAAAGATCACGCGGTGGCTTCTTCTTATTTGGTTTTATCGATACCATTGATACCAATGAACATGGATGTTTTCAAATTTCAATTGATAAGATAGTTAGAGACATCTAGGTATAACAATGGTCAAAATCCATATGCAAAAGATTCACATTTTAATTAGGGGCGCCGAGAGGGACGCCAAAGTCGGATCTCGCTCCATCCTGAAAGTAGGCTCGGGCCGGCACTGATTGTAATCAGACATCACCGATAATAACCCGGTTAGTTTGCAATTTCAATAAGATATTTTCAAACTTACTAATACTAACCCGGTTAGTTTGGGTTAGTTTGCAATTGTAATCAAACATTAAAACTTACTGATGATAATCCGGGTTAGTTTGCAGTTTCAATCAGAAATTACCAAACTTACCGATAATAACCCGGTTAGTTTGGGTAAGTTTGCAATTTCAATCGAACATAACCATTTTGTTTTCAAAATTTGTGTTAGTTTGAAATCTATTGTAATCAAACATTACCAAACTCAAACCTACCGAGAATAACCGGTTAGTTTGGGTTAGTTTTCAATTTTAATCAGACATTTTTAAACTTACCGATGTTCCTGGTTAGTTTGGGGTTTAGTTTGCTATTTCAATCAGACATTACCAATAATAACCCGGTTAGTTTGGACATGCTTCAAAATTATTCATTTTCGAAAGAAGTTATTCAAAGTCAATATGTTCCAAATGGTTGATTTTTGAAATGAAAGCATTCGGAAAAAAAAATCGCAATTGTTGTTTTCGAAAAATAAACATAGACCTGTAATGTCTGAATAAAATTGCGAACTAACCCAAATTGCGGTACTTAAATTTGGTAATGTCTGATTAAACAGAAAAAGTGTAAACTAGGATATGAAAATATTTTACAATACCTATCAGCATGGCTCTACACTTTCGTATTTTTGAGTAATATAAGGAGGTTTTTTTTTTTTTCTAAAAAAGGAGACTATTTAATATCCTATCCAGTGTTATTCACCTCCTGTGAGTGCGCGGGGCCGCTTGAGCAAAAACCGTCCCGGGCCGATTCAAAGTTGCCCATCCGCCCCTGTGTATTACATACCAATATTGGATAGATTATTTATATAGATTATTGGATTACATATAAATATGAATAAAAGCTATTGCCAAATATGTATTATCAATGTTGGATCAATATTGGATAAACATTATATTACAATATAGGAAAACGGTACATCTCCCATATATTACCAAATATTGGCTAGAAATTGCCAATATTTGGCCGTTTATGCAATATTTCACCAATACCGAATCAATATTGTGCCAATATAGTGTGCTACTGGGGGTCTCTTAGGTGCCTATCTATGAGTTTGCTCCTTCTAGACCAGTTTTATTCAAAAAGCCATGGAAAAAGTTTAAAACATGACTTATTATTGAAGTTAATCCTGATTCCTAAAGCATCTGGCCAATAGAGGCGATGTAAATTTGGGTTTTGAACATTCCGATTCTAAAACTGTCAAATACTTCAGCATCTCAACAGGAACAGTACCATCCTACTGTTTCTGAACTTCAAATTTTACACTGTATCTGAGTATTGCATCCAATAACAATGCTAGCTGCGATGGTGAAGTAATGAAAACTATGCAGTGACGGAAGTACCTAATTCAAAATACATGAATCTAATCAGAAAAATATGATGCCAATGGCAGACATGCTAGAATACAAGACTTCAAATTATATTACAAATTAGGTTTGTTCCATAACTGCTTTATTATTCTCCCATTACAGAACTATTGTCATCTTGAAATTCAATTGTCCTCTTTCTAGTTGACGGAGACAATTCCTTAACAAACGAAGTAGCAGACGATGAAATTGTTGTCAATATTGGCAGGTTCAACGGGATGGTTTATTCCAGAGGATTATCGGAAAACACTCATTGTCTCAGCAACAAAAATCGGAAAATCATCTATAACTTATACGTTGCGTTACCGCTTAAACGCTGTTATACTATGAGCACGGAATTGGTAAGTATTTTTTCTATACATATAGCAATAATTACGTACATACCTAGAGGCTTTTTGAATATAGTAATGATACGGGATTCTGAATCGGTTCTTAGGCAAAAGATCAAAATGAGTAATTATGAAAAAGTTGTTAGCTCAAACGTATTTCATTTCAAGTTATAATAACTCTTTTGGCTGATAACCTTGTGTCTTGTACTTTATCATGTCATTTTTCCGCACTAGATTTTGTGGAATTTGATAGGATGTTCACATCAGAACCTCATTGTGTAGACGTGTGCATTTAAAACATTTTCTTAGAATTTCACGTTTTGTGTTATGTTTAAAACGAGAGAATTAATTGGTTTTCTCAATGCTTCTGAGCTTTCTCTAGGGCTTCAAAATGGTATTTAGCTGTTTTTGAGAAAACCGAGTTTGAAGTTTCAAGCTCTATATCTTGGATACCCTAAAAGTTACGAAAACCAATTTTACACAGCTTTATAGAGACGTTAATGCTCTTTCCAGTGATATACAGCTATAATCAATTTGCTCGAAAATAATCGAAGATTTAAGCAATTAAGTATTCATGAGCGTGTCAAAATTTTTAGAGCCAAAAATAATTTTTTTTTTTGTTTTTTTTCTTATTGAAATTTCCAAATGTAATTGATGTTAGAGTTGTTTCTGACTAATTTGGACTCGCTCTATCGATTTCTGAAGTCAAAATTGAGAAAAATCCAAAAACAAAAATTTTCAATTTTTTGCACTTTTTTCCTTGGAATTTTTATTTAGAAATCTTCAATTTCGAATATCTTAGAAACCAAAAGCAGTATTGAAACAAAATTTCCAGGAATTGTAGCTTCTCCAAAGGGCTTTCAGATGGTATTTAGCTGAAATCGCTAGCATTTATAGTTTTTGAAAAAATCAATTTTAAAGCTCTGGACAAAATTTTAACTAAATTTCCACTTTAAGGCTCAATATCTTGGGAACTTTACAAACTACAAAGACCAATTTTGCACGAGCTTGTACAAAATTTAATGCTCTTTCCAATGATATGTATGTAGTTATTATTAATTTGCTTGTAAGTAATTGTAGATATAAGCAATTATTCATGAGTATGTCAAGATTTCAAAAAAATATTGGTGCCAAAAATGAGATTTCCTCTTGGATTTTTGTTTTTATTGAAATTTCCAAATGGAATTGATGTAAGAGTTGTTTCTGACTAATTTGGACTCGCTCTATCGATTTCTGAATTCAAAATTGAGGAAAGTCCAAAAATAGAAATTTTCAATTTTTTGCACTTTTTTCTAAGGGTATTGGATTTTTATTTGCAAATCTTCAAACCTGAATATCTCGGTAACCGAAAGCGGTTCAAAAATTTCAGGAATTGTACCCTTGATAAGAGTTTCAAGATGGTATTTAGTTGAAATCGCTAGCATTTAGAGTTTTTGAGAAAATCAAGTTTGAAGTTTTGGACAAAATCTCGACTAAATTTCAAATTTGAAGCATAATATCTTGGAAAGTTCACAAGCTACAAAAACCAATCTTGCTCGAGCTTATAGAGAATTTAATACTCTTTCCAATTATATATAGTTATTACTAATTTGCTTAAAAATAATCGAAGAAATAAGCAATTATTCATGAGCGTGTCAAGATTTGCAATTGAGAAACTTCACTCTTCAGAGTTATTCTACAACAATATTAGGTTTCAATTTAGAACTGAAAACCACAGATACTTCTGCTTCTTAGAAATTTTCCTTAAATTTCTCCTCTAAATTTCTAAATTTTTACGTCTCAATTTTTGTCTATTCCCGGCTCTTGAATTGTTCCTTCCAAATATCTCTACATAAAAAAAATTCAAGAGCCTGGAATAGAAACAACATATAGGTAGGTACTTAAGTCTACTTATCTACTCCATTTTCCCTTAATGTGTGCTTTTCAATTCTCAAATTTCTGTTTATTCCCGGCGCTTCAAGAGCTTCATAATGCATATAAGAGCTGGTTTATTCACTTTCTAATAAACTGTCTAATGTAATCTGACTGATTAAAACACAATATATGTAATCCCATTGATCAACTAATTATCCAGTGGCCAACAGTATTATAGATCTGTAAATTTATCTTGCAGATAGTTACACGCAAGTATCTCTAGATGAATAAACCGGCCTAAAATAGAGAACATTGGATTTTAGCGAATACAATTTTAATACAAAAACAGATCTGCGAAAAAGTCGTCTGATCCAAATCCATTCAAACATTAAAAATGCTGGAGGATGTTTTCCAGCAGGTCTTTTTTCCTATTCCAACAAACATCCCAAGCAGCAAAGGTAAGTCGTTATGACGTCGATTTTAAATAGATTTATGTCGATCAACCAAAACTCGACGTCGGAAAAGCGGTTACAAAATATGACTTGTTTGGGATGTCACGTAGTGGATGTTTTTTTGACCACGACATGAACCAACAGGTTCAAAAGTTACAAGTTGTAAATTCAATATGACCCATTTAGGAAAAATACCCTGTATCAAGACGTCTATGAAGCGTCCATTTAACGTCGTTGAATTGCACGTACATTTGGTCAGTGTGGATCGATTGAAAAGTTATATATCTACATAGTAATACCAGTACGTATTATCTGATGCCTAATAAGTACACAGTGAGTACCTACATAAAAAAATGATAATTGTTTTGCACTAAGTAGTTTTGGAATTTTTGCCACTCTAATAATGATCATTCTCAAACGGTTTTTCATCACATTTTCAATCTGAAATTGGTATTTTGTGCATTTCAGTAATAGTCTAGGAGGCAGTGACTATTTTCGGCTAAAAAATTTCACTGCCTCCTGGACTATAAGTAAAGATGGAAGGATTTGTTTATTTGAATATTATTATACAATTGATGAATCATCACTGAAGCGCAGTTTCACAGTTTACACACCGAAGTAAAAAAAAGGGATTAAGGTAATGTAAACAAGCTATTGTACCTTTCTTTACGTATTTATTTTTAAATTCGTCATTCGGCAGTAGACTATCGTGGAGGAATGAGCTCTTGAAAATAAAAATAATTATTTTTATACGTAAGCAATGATCCTAAGTGCATTTCAAATCGGAATTTTGGTAAGCTACTTCTAGTTAAGCATGTTTGATAATATTATTTTTTCGTTTATTTAGCAATAGCTAATCGTGCTACAACCTACATAATATAAAATCACAAAAGGTATAATGAGTCTGTAGTGTCAATTAAAATAATAACAATTCAAAAACACACTAGTGTAACTAACCATCTGACCTGGGGGGAGCCTAGGGTGGGCCTGGGGCCCGTTATTGTGACTTATTGGAATTTTTGAAAAAGTAAAACAAATGTTCACTCTAAAAGGCACTAACAGCTATTTTTTTTACCAAAACGTTCTAATATGTTAAAAAATAATTACAGAGTTATTTTTAATATACCTACCTAAGAAATAAACAAATAACAACTTATATAAAATGAAAAACATGTTGGTCCGGTCCTGGAAACGTGGAGCTCAAACGGATTTTTTAGAAAGATGCTTGAGAACATCGCAAACACTCTTTGAAAATTTAAACAAAATCGCTCAAGGCATTTAGAATCTAAAGGTAAATGTCAAATTTTTTACGAAAATTTCAATACCTACTCTGTATTTTCTTAATGACACGTTTGCAGACTCATGTACCTATGCAAGAAGTGATTGTCCTACCTACTATCTATCATAACAAAATGCGCACTTATTTCGGACCCACCCTGTATATTTCTATTGCTTATTTACTAGGTAATAACATAAAATTATAATAAGGTAGCGTAGCTTCCATGAAATACCTACCAAATTATTAAAGTTTTTTTTCTGGGGGGCCTAACGACGACGTCTGGGGGGGTCCCGGCCCCCCTAGGGCCCTTTGTAATTACGCCACTGGAAACAACAAACAATTCAAAAATTCAACATATAAACAACAATCATTCTGAAGGTAATAATAAAATTTTTAAAATCTGTGAAATGTCTATGAAAGTCCTAAAGGTATGGTTACCTATACAATGTGTCCAAGATAAGGAGGGCCAGTATGGGGATCTCGGAAACAGTGAAAGATACGACGTTGCTTAACCTAGGAAAAAGTTGGGCAATTTTGTGCTCATTAAAATAGCGCTCTGATATTTTAAAAATTCCTAGTGATTCCGGAGATATTCGGGAAAACCCGAAATTCGACCAGAAGGATTTTATTTTTTCCTGACCTTATTTGAAGACATATTTCAAAATAAATGGCACTTCTTCATTGCCACTTTTCCTCTTCTACAATATGGCATTATCAAATTTTTAGTCCGACGTTTCGTCCTTGGGCGCCCATATCATCAGATCCCCATACTGGCCTTCCTTATCTTGGACACATTGTATATTCCTTTTTCCCTTGACAAAATACAAGATCAAAAGACCACGAAATAAATTTAAATCAATAAAAACAATGTTACTTATTTGTGCTTTACTCTGGAACAAATATATCACATTGAGTCAGCAGATGAACTTTTAATTTTCTTTTAAATAGCTAAGAGATGTAATACTCTTTTGTGTTATGATCATGCACCTGGCTATTATAAAACCATCTTTTTTGTCAGATATAATGGAGCAAGTTCAATTTTAATTTAAAAAATAAATACCGGTACATTTATATTTAGTATATTCAGCCACTGAAGCAGTCTGAGCATACTCTTTACAGAAGTATACTTGCTACATGAGAGTATGATTCTCATTTCGCAACTTTTGCAGTCTTTGGATTTCATTTTGGTTAAGTAAATAAAGTATTGTTGAAGTATAAGTATGGCAAAACTGCAGTGTTAAAAACAGCATTTCTACTAGACCAAGTTGAGAGAGATGCCTGAAGATAATTAGCCAGTGACCAACCTGATTATAGATCTGTGAATGTATCTTGCAGATAGTTACCAGGAAGTTTATTTCAAGATGAATAAACCGGGCCTAAGATAGAGAACATTGGATGTTAGCGAATACAATTCTAGGTCTTTTCTATTCCAACAAACATCCCAAGCAGCAAAAGATAGTCATTATGACGTCGATTTTAAATAGATTTTCGTCGATTAACCAAAATTCGACGTCGGAAAGAGGTTGCAAAATATGACTTAATTGTTTGGGACATCACGTAGTGGAGAAATCCCTTGTATTGAGACGTCTATGAAGCGTCCATTTGACGTCGTTGAATTGGACGTACATTTGGTCGGTGTGGATCGATTAAAAAGTTATATATCTACACAGTATTGTCTGATGCATAATAAGTATGGGTACCTACATAAAAAAATTATAATTGTTTGGTACTAAGTAGTTTTGGCAATTTTTGCCACTCGAATAATGATCATTCCCAAAAGGTTTTCATCACATTTTCCAAACAATCTGAAATTGATATTTTGTGCATTTCAGCAAGTAAAGATGGAAGGATTTGTTTATCTCAATATTATTACCTAATTGATATTTTGTGCATTTCAGCAAGTAAAGATGGAAGGATTTGTTTATCTCAATATTATTACCTAATTGATGAATCATCACTGCAGCAAAGTTTACAGATTGCAGCAAAAAAAAGGGATAAGGGTAATGTAAACAAGCTATTGTACCTTTCTTTCCGTATTTATTTTTATATTCGTCATTCGGCAGTAGACTATCGTGGAGGAATGAGCTCTTGAAAATAAAAATAATTATTTTTATACGTAAGCTATGATCCTAAGTGCCCTTCAAATTGGAATTTTGGTAAGCTACTTCTAGTTATAAGCATGTTTGTTGTTTTTTTTTTTTTTTTTTTCGTTGATTTAGCAATGGCTAATCGTACAACCTACATAACATAAAATCACGAAAGGTATAATGAGTCTGTATTGTCAATTAAAATAATAACAATTTAAAGACACACTGGCTTAGGGGGAGCCTAGGGTGGGCCTGGGGCATGTTATTATGACTTATTGGAATCTTTGAAAAAGTAAAACAAATGTTCACTCTTAAAGGCACTAACAGCAATTTTTTTTTACCAAAACGTTCTGATATGTTGAAAAATAATTACAGAGTTATTTTTAATATGCTTAAGAAATAAATAAATAAAAACTGTAAATATTATATAAAATGAAAAACATGTAGGTCCGATCCTGGAAAAGTGGAGCTCAAACGGATTTTTTAGAAAGATGCTTGAAAACATCGCAATTACTATCTGAAAATTTAAACAAAATCGCTCAAGGCATTTTGAATCTGATGCTAAAAAGTCAAAATTTTCCGAAAATTTCAATACCCACTCTGTATTTTCTTGACGACACGTTTGCAGACTCACGTACCTATGCAAAAAGTGATTGTGGTACTGTATTCTATCTATCATAACAAAATGCGCACTTATTTCGGACTCACCCTGTTTATTTCTATTGCTTATTTAGTAGGTAATAACATAAAATTATAATAGGTAGCGTAGCTTCCATAAAATACCTACCAAATTATTAAAGTTTTTTTTCTGGGAGGGGCCTAGTGACGTCTGGGCCCCCCTAGCCCCCCTGTAATTACGTGCCTTATTCTGGGACATATATATCACCAATTATATCACATTGAGTCAGCAGATGAACTTTTAATTTTCCTTTAAAATTGCTATGAGTATTATCACCTCATTTATTCCGGTAACTGATTAAACTCATTCATACCCTTAAAGAAAAAAATAAACACCAGTAGGTACATTATATTTAGCATATTCAGTCTAAGCATGCTCTGTACAGAAATATACTTGCTACATGAGAGTATGATTCTCATAGATCTATTTTGCAACTTTTGCATTCTTTGGATTTCATTTTGGTTGCGCAATAATTGAAATGTGGCAAAATTATAATGTTAAAAACAAGAATTCTAGACCAAGTTGAGAGAGCTGACGAACAGAGCCGAAGATAATTTGTCTTAAAACTAATTTTAGAAACCAGAATATTGCAGTGATCCTTAACTTTCAAGTTGTTATCAAGAATAACCCCAAGATACTTAATTTTTTGAACTTCTTCCAACTTATTGTTACGCATTTTAATTGGATATTTGCTCTGAGTAAAAAGACTTCTGTTACTATGAGTACTAATAAGATGCCTCTATTGAGTCGGGCTTTTTTTGAACTAGTATTACCTATTGTTACGGGCTTGAGGATCCGGAAACTTTCTTTCCAGTTCAAGTGAACTATTTATTAAATTAATCAGGGGTGCTTCAATCATCAAACTATTCTTGTTTTTCAATGACATAACAATCCTAAACAAAGAATTAGGATCATTCATTGGCGTAACTATCATAGAGCAGTTTGGTGCAAATCACCGAGGCCCCCAAGACTTGAAGGGTTCCGTAGGGGCCCCTTATTTGTCATAAGTGCCTATTTTATTAAATCCGTAATAATTTGAAAAAATTACCTTATTTGTCATAGGTAAGTGCCTATTTCATTAAATGCGTAATAATTTGAAACAATTATGTTTTCGAATGTCTGAAAATTTATGATAAAACGTTTTCCGCTGACAGTTATTTTAGTTCTTGTGATGTATTATTTAGAGGGCCTCAAAATATCTGGCATTAATTGATGGTGTATCTTATGGGGAATCCCCATTCACAAGATAGAGTGAGGGGAAAAATTGCGGAAAGCGCTAGCCTTTTTGAACATAGACACAAAGTAGTAATATAAGTAAACACCAAGATAAACACTAAAACACTTGAACAATAAATTATTTTCTAAAGGCTTAAAACGGGGCGTGAGTCAATGGTGGGGCCAACTAATTTAATCTTGCACCGAGGCCCCCTGATGTCAAGTTACGCTACTGGGATCTATTAATTTGAATGAGCTAAAATCTGCATTATTTTTCGTGAAGTCACTTAAGGTATCTGTATTCCCCGAGTCGGATTTAATTTTTTCAATTATGGAATCTATGCTGTCTACATATAAAATCATTAAGTTTTTCGGGCAGACTGTTTTTTTCCGTTATTATTTCTCCTTCCATCTCAATTTTTTTCAATGTTGGCATATTTTTTCTTTGGTAAAATTTCTCCCAATACATTTCACATTGCCCTAGAATTCCGTTTACATAGGGTTGCAAGATACTTGAGTTTTGAAAATATTTCAGCCTATATAAAATTATATGATTGGATAATATTTTATGTACTACAAAATACCCAAATCCGAAAAAGCTTCATCTTGACAATTAGCTATGATTTTTAACAGATTTTGGAATGTATTACTGGGCATTCGTTTAGGTAGTTAAATACTCCTCCTGATCCGAAAGTCTCATTTCTTGTAACAAATTGTGGACAATACCTTAAGAGGAGCTGCGTCGTACCATATCGGACGGTCGGATGAGACGCATGAGACTCCGGCCTATCACATGGTATGGTAGTGATATACAAGGGTTTCTTTTCTCTTTTGATGAAAATATATGAGAAATAGTCTCATATTAAACATGCTAATATGAGATATGAGAAACAGTTAAAATATATGAGTCTGATATTAAAAATAGGAGGTTTGGCAACCCTACGTTTACATCCATATTACACTTTAAGCAATTGGCTGTAGATAGATGTTTTGAATAACTTCCTCTCAACAATTGAAGTTGCGTTTTCACTGATATCCAGGGCAACAAATCATGCTTTGATTATGTCTTTTTGGTAATTGGTGTCCCCTGGGGAGGCCGTCCACCATAATAGGTTAGGATCCCATTTGTTGCATTGAATATACTATATAGGTACGGTAAGTGTAGCAGTGGGGCACTACCGAATACCGGCGAGAAATGGTTGAATTGTGATTTGGTGTTGGGTGTCAGTTTCACAACGTGGTTTCAAGTGAATTCAGCCTAATAGGGCTTTACTAGAATAGCTGAAAAAGGTCTTCTTCTCAAACAGAGCAAACTCCGAATGGATCTCAGGGTCAGAAATGGAATTATGATTTTTTTCTCACTTAGATGCAAAAATTAATTTGTGTTTAATACTTGTATTAACTAATTAAAACCTTAACAACAGAGTTCAATTTATACGACGCAACTCCAAGATAGGTAATTTAAAAAATTTATAAATTTCCCTGAATTAGAAAAATCAGGCTTTCTGATGATGACAAAATATACAGTGTCTTTCATGAGAAATAAGGCAGTATTTTTATTTCAAAAAAATCGCATGTCTGTAAAACCAAATTTCATCGAATTTTAGGATTCCGCAATAGGTAGATACTGTGAAAAGAAAACTTTCAAAAAACTCTTATTCTCCAAGAACAAACCGCACTACTAATAAACATTTTCAGTTTCTGTCATTAAAAAGTCTTTTGAGATTATGGTATAGGTACTGCATTTTCTATCCTTCTAATACTCTACATCTATAGATGGGTGAGTTCTGGCCCTTCTTAGTTCTAGCATAGATATTTCTATACAATCAATCAATCAATCAAAAATATACTTTATTGTCCTTTACAAAATTTCATTGACAAAGCATGGGAGATTAGCTACAGATAAAAACAAAAATATACAAAAGTTTATATAGCCTAAAGTTAAGTGTACAGTTTGAGATTTAAAACAATAATAATATAATGATAAAAAAGCCAACTACACTAGAACAAGTAAAGCAAAACTATACAAGTGAACTCAGTCCAAAAACAAACAAGAACATACAAATTCAATTAACAGATTAAAATAACACTATGAATAGACAATATGTTTTACCTATATTATATTGATATTAACAATATGTTGCTTCAGTTTAAAGCCTCTCACACAAAAACTCATCAGTATTATAATAGGCTTTTTCGTACAAAAAATCCTTTACTGCGCGTCTAAATTTTGTAAAACAGCTAATTTGTTTAAAGCTAATCGGCAAGTGATTAAATACTTGTTTACTTTTATAAATTATGGAGTTCTTAGTTAAAGCTGATCTCGGAATAGGAAGATGCATTTGAAGTTGAAGCCTGGTTCTGTAAGCCCTTTCACTGTTTAACTCACTATAAATGTTTTTTGTGCATAAGGCATGATGTTTCAAGTATGAACATGCAATAAACTGTAAGAATCTTATGTTGAATAAAAAGGGGTTTACCAGTGTTCCCGATATCCAACTCTATACATACTTTTGAAGCGCAAAAACAGATTCTAACAATGTATTTGAACAGTTGCCTCAAAAAGCAATACCATAACCTACGTGTGATTCCACTAATGAAAAATATACCAATCTGGCAGTATCAAACCCAAGTTCACTTCTGATAACCCTTATGGCTTAACAACGACTGGCTAGTTTACCGTTCAAATTCGCCACATGTGTACTAAATTTCAGCTGATCATCCACATGAATGCCCAAAAACCTACAACTGGACTTGTTCTCAATTTCTTGTGATTCTAGAATAATTTGTTCTCTTGTTTTAAGATTGTTGTTGTGATGGTATCTATTCAGTGTAGTCTGCACATTTGTTTTAATTAGGTGGTTTTGTATTTTGTACATAAGTTTTGCTTGCTCAAATATCTTCAACTGATCAATTTTCAGGTAGGGATACTGCCTGTATAGTGTTTCACTGGGTGTATAACAGTGCCTAGAGAATATTATTTTTATTGATTTGTTTTGGAGTCTTTGTAGCTATTTTAACTGTTCCAGGGTAGCATTTCCATAGCATGGTATCATATACCTGAAATGTGGCTCGATGAAAGTATTATTCATTAAATATTTTGAGTTTTCATTTAACATGTCTACACCTCTTCACAGCTCCCAAGAATAGAGTAATTTTTGCATGAATACTTTCAATGTGTGCTCCCTAGATGTCAGTTTGTTATTATAAGACCTAAGTATTTATATTGTTCCACTTTTTTGAGAATTTTGCCATTAATTTTAACCGTTGGGCCTATTGTTCTTTTTCCCACCTGATGTAAGACTATATAGACTGTCTTTTCAACATTTATACTCAGTTTATTGTAGGAGAGCCAATCAAAATAGCGTACTAGATCTTCATTCACAATATTTTCAAGTTCCTTTCCATTTTCTCCAGAGAATATGAAGTCAGTATCATCACAAAGTTTCACATATTTAGCCCTCAATCCAGCATATTTCAGACTTCGGACATACTCTAGAAGTCCCAGTACTGAGCCTTGGGCAATACCGACAGATACATTTTCAGCGCTGCTTATTTCATCATTAACTTGGGTGCACTGTTTTCTGCCCACTGAGTATGTTTACAGCAAGTAATGGCATGTCCCTTGAAATCCTATTTTTTAAAACTTATCTAGCAACAATGCAATATCCACAGTATCGAAAGCTTTTTGTAGATCGACAAACACACTTACAACGTATCTGTTTTTATCCAGTTCACTTAAAATATATTCCAGAAGATTCACTATTGCCCCAAGTGTATTACTTCTTTTTTGAAAACCATACTGTGGTGACTGGAGACCTGTGAATTTTTTAGGTGATCCTTGTCACCAATAAATATTCAGAGATTTTTTATGTTTTCGAACAGTTTGTCTACTTCTTGTATAAATAATTTGCTTTGGTTTTTTTGGAGGTCTATATACATCAAACAATAATAATACGTTTACTGTGAATTGACTGGAGGATATTGATCCATCCAACAAGTTTAAATTATGTAATGAGTAATGAGGATATGCCACCAAGATAAGATAATCAATCAAATATCAAATATCAAATCTCCAATTGACCATAATATCCAAATGCCAATGAAATCGCATATTAATAATCGAAAATTAAAAACAGTAGATACCCATACAAAAATATAATTGGAACTTTTAATGTCAGAGAAAGAAGTTTTCTAGAAAATCTTATGCGCCTATTTTCATCATTAATTTTTTTTTGACTTGGCCTGACTATGAATGATTTCTGTGTGAGAGATTAATGATCCAGAAAAATTCTAGATGTAGGAGAATGCTGTGTATACTGTATGAAAAGAAATGCTGTACCTATGCTAGATGTAGGTACTGTTATAGAATGCTGGAGTGTCCCAAAAAAATTGTTTTTTGTCCAGTTGAATGGCTGTTCAAGCCACTTTAAATCCATAGCTACAAATATGTTAGCTACTGTCACTGGAAATCATTCAAAGATGAAGGTGTTTTGGGTACACTCTTGGAAAGACAGTTATTAAAGGATTTATAAGAATTCGGTCAATAGTTCATTAGTAGGCCTAATAATAGTTCAGGAGCCAAGTTAATTATCTGGAAATATCGGGACACATTGGAACACTAGCTGAAACTTTGTGTTCACATGTTCTTTATGTTTATATGAGCATTTTCTTTAAATTCATTAACAAACACTTAATTTAATAGAGCTGACTTTCAGGTTTTCATGTTAACAATAGTAAATTAATTGCAGGGTGGTCCACTATAAGTAAATTGAAATTCTGTTGATGTTGAGGTTTTATAAATACCTAACTTTGAAGTATTCGATATTTTTTCAAATGCTTTTTCCATTATGTTATTAACACATTCTAGTCATCAAACTACAAATCCAAGAACAATTTTCCTGCCATTGTGTTTTTTTTTTTCAGGTGAGCCCCCCTGTAAGCAAACAAAGTCCAAAAGTCATTTGAGGCTAATCAATATCACTTCTGGTGAAAATTGCTAGACGGATTTTTGAGAGGTAAATATTTATTTTGAAATTTTAGTATGATGAACTCCTAACTTTTACTTTTTTCTCCGGAAAGTTTCATAATTTTCCCTTCAGTAGTTTTCCAGAAAAAATCACAGTGCAAGAGATTGCATTTTTGCTTAATTTGGATTTTGCAAGTTGATTTCTATTAATTTCCCATTTTGTTATTTTTCACTGGAAAAGTTTGAAATTTTAGTATGATGAGCTCCTAACCTTCCTCTTTTTCTCTTGGAAGTTTCATGATTTTACTTACACTGGTTTTCCAGAAAAAAATTGAAATGCCAGAGGACGCATTTTTGCTTGATTTGGATTTTACAAGTTAATTTCCATTAATTTTCTATGTTGCTATCTCAACAGGAACAGTATCCAGTAACGGATGCAATCTTTCTGTGAAATCTATATTATAAGAATGCTAGCTGCGATGCTGAAGTAATGAAAACTATGCAGTAACGGAAGTACCTAATTCAAAATACATGAATCTAATCAGAAAAATATGATGCCAATGGCAGACGTGCTAGAATACAAGTTTTCAAATTATATTACAAATTAGGTTTGTTCCAAACTGGTATATTCTCCCATTACATACCTAACTATTGCCATTAAATCATCTATAACTTATACGTTGCGTTGCCGCTTAAAGGCTTTAATACTATGAGCACGGAATTGGTAAGTTTTTTTTCTATACATATAGCAATAATTACGCACATACCTAGAGGCTTTTTGAATATAGTAATGATACGGGATTCTGAATCTGTTCTTAGGCAAAAGATCAAAATGAGTAATTGTGAAAAAGTTGTTAGCTCAGACGTATTCCGTTTCAAGTTATAATAGCTCTTTCCGCTGATAACCTTGTGTGCTGTACTTTATCATGCCATTGTTCCGCACCAGATTTTGTGGGCTTTGTTTTCTGTACTCTATAACTGCTTGTACAATACAGTAACAATAATTCTAGAAATAATGAAATAAAGTGTCTACTTGGTCAGATGCTGGATTAGTTTTTGTTTATTGATTTCGAGATTATAGTAGCTGGTATAGGAGTATATTCTGTAATACATGTAAGCTCCTTCAAACTATGAATCTTTCCTCTATAGTGATAGTACAGTAACTTTTTCCTTTGCATACGACAACGATAATGTTATTTTAAAGTCTGAGTAAGATTATGGAACAATTACTTGAGTTTCCTATCGAGAGGATGTTCACACATCAGAACCTCATTGTGTAGACATGTGCATTTCAAACATTTTCTTAGAATTTTACGTTTTGTGTGTTTTAAATGAGATAATTAATGGGTTTTCTCAATGCTTTTGAGCTTTCTGAAAATGGTATTTAGCTGGAATCGCTAGCGTTTACGGTTTTTGAGAAAATCGAGTTTGAAGTTTCAAGCTCAATATGTTGGAAACCCCAAAAGTTACGAAAACCAATTTTGCACAGCTTTATAGAGATTTTAATGCTCTTTCCAAATGTATAATTGATGTTAGAGTTGTTTCTGACTAATTTGGACTCGCTCTATCGATTTCTGGAGTCAAAATTGGAAAAAATCCAAAAATAGAAATTTTCAATTTTTTGCACTTTTTTCTTAAGGGTACAACAAAATTTTCAGGATTTGTAGCTTTTCAAAAGGGCTTTTAGATGGTATTTAGCTGAAGTCGCTGGCATTTATAGTTTTTGAGAAAATCGACTTTAAAGTTTTGGACAAAATTTTAACTAAATTTCCACTTTGAGGCTCAATATCTCGGAAACTTTAAAAGCTACAAAAACCAATTTTGTACGGGCTTATAGAGAATTTAATGCGTTTTTTAATAGGTTATTACATACAAACCTACCAGTAAGGCAATCTTTCCGCTCTAAATTAGTTGCGGAAGTTTGAGCTTTTACTTTATATCAGAAAATACCTAGGCGAACCCATTAAATTTGTGAAATAGTCGAATGATGGTTTTCTCCTCACAGATACTTCTGCTTTTTAGAAACTTTCCTTGAAGTTCTCCTCTAAATTTCTGAATTTTTCCGTCTCAATTTTTGTCTATTCCCGGCTCTTGAATTGTTCCTACCAAATATCTCTACATAAAGAAAATTCAAGAGCCTGGAATAGAAACAACATATAGGTATAGGTACTTAATTAAGTCTACTTATCTACTCCATTTTCCCTTAATGTCTGCCTTTCAATTCTCAAATTTTTGTCTATTCCCGGCTTTTCAAGAGGCTCTTAATACATATAAGAGCCGGTTTATTCACTTTCTAATAAACTGTCAGGTAATGCAATCTGTCGGATAAAAACACAATACATGTAATCCCATTGGTCAACCAATTATGACTAACCGGATTATAGATCTGTGAATGAATCTTGCAGATAGTTACACGCAAGTATCTCAAGATGAATAAATCGTTGAATTCCATCTTTTTTTTCCTATTCCAACAAACATCCCAAGCACCTCGAATAATGATCATCCCTAAAAGGTTTTTCATCACATTTTCAATCTGAAATTGGTATTTTGTGCATTTCAGTAATAGTCTAGGAGGCAGTGACGATTTTCGGCTAAAAAATTTCAATGCCTCCTGGACTATAAGTAAAGATGGAAGGATTTATTTATCTCAATATTATTACCTAATTGATGAATCATCACTGAAGCAAAGTTTACAGACTGAAGCAAAAAAAGGGATTAAGGTAATGTAAACAAGCTATTGTATCTTTCTTTTCTCATATATTTTTATATTCGTCATTCGGCAGTCGACTATCGTGGAGGAATGAGCTGTTAAAAAATAATAATTATTTTTATGCCTAAGCTTATGATTCTAACTGCCCCTATTCTAATCGGAATTTTGGTTAGCTACTTCTAGTTATGTAAGCATGTTTAATATATATTTTTTTTTATTTCGTTTATCTAGCAATAGTTAATCGTGCAACCTACATAACACAAAATCACTAAAGGTATAATGCGTCTGTATTGTCAATTAAAATAATAACAATTTAAAGACACACTGGCGTAACTAGCCATCTGACCTGGGGGGAGCCTAGGGTGGGCCTGAGGCCTGTTATTATGAATAATTTAAAAAAGTAAAACAAATGTTCACTCTTAAAGGCACTAACAGTAAATTTGGGTTTTGAAAATTCTGATTCTAAAACTGTCAAATACTTCAGCATCTCAACAGGAACAGTACCATCATACTGTTGCTCAACTTCCAATTTTACACTGTATTTGAGTATTTTATCCAGTAACGGATGCAATTTTTCTGTGAAATCTATTGCTGCGATGCTGAAGTGATGAAAACTATGCAGTGACGGAAGTACCTAATTCAAAATACATGAATCTAATCAGAAAAATATGATGCCAATGGCAGACGTGCTAGAATACAAAATTTCAAATTACAGAACTATTGCCATCTTAAAATTCAATTGTTCTCTTTCTAGTTGACGAAGACAATTCCTTAACAACCGAAGTAGCAGACGATGAAATTGTTGTCAATATTGGACCTAGATCCAGCAGGTTCAACGGGATGGTTTATTCCAGAGGATTATCGGAAAACACTCATTGTCTCAGCGAATGGGTAGGTACAACAAAAATCGGAAAATCATCTATAAATTATACGTTGCGTTGCCGCTTAAAGGCTGTAATACTATGAGCAAGGAATTGGTAAGTATTTTTTCTATACATATAGCAATAATTTACGTACATACCTAGAAGCTTTTTGAATATAGTAATGATACTGTATGCTGTATCGGTTCTTAGGCAAAAGATCAAAATGAGTAATTATGAAAAAGTTGTTAGCTCAAACGTATTCCGTTTCAAGTTATAATAACTCTTTTGGCTGATAACCTTGTGTGTTGTACTTTATGATGCCATTGTTCTGCACCAGATTTTGTGGGCTCTGTTTTCTGTACTCTATAACTGCTTATACAATACAGTAACAATAATTCTAGAAGCAAACTGGATTAGTTTTTGTTTGATTGATTTCGAGATATAGTCACTGGTATAGGAGTATATTCTGTAATAGGTACATGTTTGCTCCTTTAAACTATGAATCTTTTCTCTATAGTGATAGTACAGTAACTTTTTCCTTTGCATATGACAACGATAATGTTATTTTAAAGTCTGAGTATGATTATGGAACAATTACTTGAGTTTCCTATCGAGAGGATGTTCACATCAGAACCTCATTGTGTAGACGTGTGCATTTCAAACATTTTCTTAGAATTTTACATTTTGTGTTATGTTTTAAACGAGATAAATAATGGGTTTTCTCATTGCTTTTGAGCTTTCTCTAAAACTTCAAAATGGTATTTAGCTGGAATCGCTACCGTTCACGGTTTCTGAGAAAATCGAGTTTGAAGTTTCAAGCTCAATATCTTGGAAACCCCAAAAGTTACGAAAACCAATTTTGTACAGCTTTATAGAGACTTTAATGCTCTTTCCAATGATGTATAGCTATTATCAATTTGCTCGAAAATAATCAAAGATATAAGCAATTATTCATGAGCGTGTAAAAATTTTTAGAGCCAAAAATATATATTTTTTTGTTTATTTTTTTTCTCATTGAAATTTCCAAATGTAATTGATGTTAGAGTTGTTTCTAACTAATTTGGACTCGCTCTATCGATTTCTTAAGTCAAAATTGAGAATAATCCAAAAATACAAATTTTCAATTTTTTGCATTTTTTTTAAGGGAATTTTAATTTGGAAATCTTCAATCTTGAATATCTTGGTAACGAAAAGCAGTACTGAAACAAAATTTTCAGAAATTGTAGCTTTTGAAAAGGGCTTTTAGATGGTATTTAGCTGAAATCGTTGGCATTTATAGTTTTTGAGAAAATCGACTTTAAAGTTTTGGACAAAATTTTAACTAAATTTCCACTTTGAGGCTCAATATCTTAGAAACTTCACAAGCTTCACAATTTTGGATGGGCTTATAGAGAATTTAATTCTCTTTTCAATGATATATAGTTGTTACTAATTTGCTCGAAAATAATGGAAGATATAGGCAATTATTCACGAGCATGTCAAGATTTCAAAAAAATTTTAGAGCCAAAAATGAAATTTCCTCTTGGGTAATTTTTTTTTTTTAATGAAATTTCCAAATTTAATTGATGTTAGAGTTGTTTCTGACTAATTTGAACTCGCTCTATCGATTTTTGAAGTCAAAATTGAGAAAAATCGAAAAATAAAAAAATTCAATTTTTTTGCACTTTTTTCTAAGGGACACCCCTTTGAATTTTTATTTGGAAATTTTCAATCTTAAATATCTTGATAACCAAAAGCAGTACTGAAACAAAGTTTTCAGAAGTTCTAGCTTTTTAAAAGGGCTTCCAGATGGTATTTAGTTGAAATCTCTAGCATTTAGAGTTTTTGAGAAAATCAAGTTTGAAGTTTTGAATAAAATCTCGACTAAATTTTCAAATTTGAAGCTTAAAATCTTGGAAAGCTTCACAAGCTACAAAACCCAATCTGGCACGGGCTCATAGAGAATTTAATACTCTTTCCAATGATATATAGTTATCATTAATTTGCTCAAAAATAATCGAAGATATAAGCAAGTAATCATGAGTGTGTCAAGACTTGCAAATGAGAAACTTCAGAGTTATTCTAGATCAATATTAGGATTCAATTCCGAACTAGAAACCTTTCAGAACTCGTTTGAACTAACTTAGAACACTTATCATAGCTTCAATAGGGCTCTAAAATACATAAAAATCAGTCAGAACAATTATTTAGAAATCACTGAAAAACTTCTAGCACGTACACTGCCATGAGAGTCGTAGTTAGTGCCTCAGAAAATATAACCTTTAGGGACTGTGACTCGTATGTGCCTCACTACGTATCATGACTATATGGGTCTGTGTTACTGCTGCATCAGTGTCACAGGCCGCCTGTATTTATATGAAACGATATTTTGTGTGGCCTGACGGGCCAGAAAAAAATTATGCCCCACGAAAAAAATTTTTTGTTTGAGTTTTGCCAAGAAATATTAGAAGTAAGCGATCATATTACATAATATAAGAGTGGCCTGGAGGGCTTGGTTTTGGTCATCTCATGGTGGCGATGTACGTGCTAGAATGCTCCAGAACTCTTCAAGCCAAGTTAGAACACTTTAGAACTTCAATAAGCCATTTGGAACACTTTCCAGCGACATTTTTAACAATTTAAAAAGCTCAGAATTATTTTAGAGTCTAGAATAGACAAAAATTGAAAGTTATAGTCAAGGACTGTTCCAAAAACCGTCCCAAAATACGATTTCAGAGCCATTCTGTATACGAATTTTTTGGTATTGGGCAAAAACTTGACGGTTCATTGTACCTTTATTGGAACAAAGCTAAAATAAACTTTTAAAAAAAAAAACTAATTCGGCCCTGTAACTAACTAGAAACAGGGGATTTACACTTGCCGTCGGGTCGGGATACTAATCTACTACGCAGTTAGTTTAGCGCCATCTAACAAAAGGATACTTAACACATATTTGTAAAAATATTCTCAAAAAATGTGGAGATTCTGATAATGACTTATTAATCTCCCTTAACTGGGCTTGTTGTAGCCGAGCTACTTTTTAATAGGTTATTACGTACAAAACCTAGGCAATCTTTCTGCTCTAAACTAGTTGCGAAAGCTTAAGCTTTTACTTTATATCATCAGAGAATACCTAGGCAAACCCATTAGATCTGTGAATTAGTCGAATGATGATTTTCTTCTCACAGATACTTCTGCTTTTTAGAAACTTTCCTTAAATTTCTTCTCTAAATTTCGGAATTTTCCCGTCTCAATTTTTGTCTATTCCCGGCTCCTGAATTGTTCCTTTGGAATATCTCTACATAAAAAAAATTCAAGATCCTGGAATAGAAACAACATACTTATTAAGTCTATTTATCTACTCGATTTTCCCTAAATTTCTTGTCTATTGACGACTTTTAAATTTTTTAATTCCGAATATCTCTACATAAAGAAAATTCAAAATAGATAGGTATACTTAAATCTACTTATCTACTCCATATTCCGTTAATGTTTGCCTTTCAATTCTCAAATTTTTGTCTATTCCCAGCTCTTCAAGAGCCTCTTAATACATATAAGAGCCGGTTTATTCACTTTCTAATAAACTGTCAAGTAATGCAATCTGACGGATAATAACACATATATGTAATCCCATTGGTCAACCAATTATTCAGTGACCAACAGGATTATAGGTCTGTAAATTATTTATCTTGCAGATAGTTACACGCAAGTATCTCAAGATGAATAAATCGTCGAATTCTATCTTTTTTCCTATTCCAACAAACATCCCAAGCAGCAAAGGTTAGTCGTTATGACGTCGATTTTAAATAGATTTACGTTGAAAAACCAAAATTCGACGTCGGAAAGAGGTTGCAAAATATGATTTGTTTGATACTTCACGTAGTGGACGTTTTTTTGACCATGGCATGAACCAATAAGTTCAAAAGTTAGAATGGTAAACCCATTATGAGTATTATGACCCATTCAGGAAAAATACCCTGTATTAGGACGTCTATGAAGCGTCCATTTGACGTCGTTGAATTGGACGTACATTTGGTCAGTGTGGATCGATTGAAAAGTTATATATCTACATAGTAGTAATACCAGTACGTATTATCTGATGCCTTATAAGTATACAGTGAGTACCTACATAAAAAAATTATAATTGTTTTGCACTAAGTAGTTTTGGCAATTTTTGCCACTCGAATAATGATCATTCTTAAAAGGTTTTTCATCACATTTTCAATCTGAAATTGGTATTTTGTGCATTTCAGTAATAGTCTAGGAGGCAGTGACGATTTTCGGCTAAAAAAAATTTCACTGCCTCCTGGACTATAAGTAAAGATGGAAGGATTTATTTATCTCAATATTATTACCTAATTGATGAATCATCACTGAAGCAAAGTTTACAGACTGAAGCAAAAAAGGGATTAGGGTAATGTAAACAAGCTATTGTATCTTTCTTTTCTCATATATTTTTATATTCGTCATTCGGCAGTCGCCTATCGTGGAGGAATGAGCTGTTAAAAAATAATAATTTTTATGCCTAAGCTTATGATTCTAACTGCCCCTATTCTAATCGGAATTTTGGTTAGCTATTTCTAGTTATGTAAGCATGTTTAATATATATTTTTTTTTATTTCGTTTATCTAGCAATAGCTAATCGTGCAACCTACATAACACAAAATCACTAAAGGTATAATGCGTCTGTATTGCCAATTAAAATAATAACAATTTAAAGACACACTGGCGTAACTAGCCATCTGACCTGGGGGGAGCCTAGGGTGGGCCTGAGGCCTGTTATTATGAATAATTTAAAACAGTAAAACAAATGTTCACTCTTAAAGGCACTAACAGTAAATTTGGGTTTTGAAAATTCTGATTCTAAAACTGTCAAATACTTCAGCATCTCAACAGGAAGAGTACCATCATACTGTTGCTCAACTTCCAATTTTACACTGTATTTGAGTATTTTATCCAGTAACGGATGCAATTTTTCTGTGAAATCTATTGCTGCGATGCTGAAGTGATGAAAACTATGCAGTGACGGAAGTACCTAATTCAAAATACATGAATCTAATCAGAAAAATATGATGCCAATGGCAGACGTGCTAGAATACAAGATTTCAAATTACAGAACTATTGCCATCTTAAAATTCAATTGTTCTCTTTCTAGTTGACGAAGACAATTCCTTAACAACCGAAGTAGCAGACAATGAAATTGTTTTCAATATTGGCCCTAGATCCAGCAGGTTCAACGGGATGGTTTATTCCAGAGGATTATCGGAAAACACTCATTGTCTCAGCGAATGGGTAGGTACAACAAAAATCGGAAAATCATCTATAAATTATACGTTGCGTTGCCGCTTAAAGGCTGTAATACTATGAGCAGGGAATTGGTAAGTATTTTTTCTATACATATAGCAATAATTACGTACATACCTAGAGGTTTTTTGAATATAGTAATGATATGGGATTCTTAGGCAAAAGATCAAAATAAGTAATTGTGAAAAAGTTGTTAACTCAGAAGTATTCCGTTTCAAGTTATAATAACTCTTTTGGCTGCTAACCTTGTGTGTTACTTTATCATGCCATTGTTCCGCACCAGATTTTGTGGGCTTTGTTTTCTGTACTCTATACCTGCTTGTACAATACAGTAACAATAATTCTAGAAATAATGTGTCTACTTGGTCTCCCGATGCTGGATTAGTTTTTGTTCGATTGATTTCGAGATATAGTAGCTGGTATAGGAGTATATTCTGTTATACATGCTAGCTCCTTTAAACTATGAATATTTCCTCTATAGTGATAGTACAGTAACTTTTTCCTTTGCATACGACAACGATAATGTTTTAAAGTCTGAGTATGATTATGGAACAATTAGGTACTTGAGAGGATGTTCACATCAGAACCTCATTGTGTAATTTCAAACATTTTCTTAGAATTTTACGTTTTGTGTTATGTTTTAAACGAAAGAATTAATGAGTTTTTCTCAATGCTTTTGAGCTTTCTCTAGGGCTTCAAAATGGTACTTAGCTGGAATCGCTAGCGTTTAAGGTTTTTGAGAAAATCGAGTTTGAAGTTTCAAGCTTAATATCTTGGAAACCCCAAAAGTTACGAAAACCAATTTTTTACAGCTTTATAGAGACTTTAATGCTCTTTCCAATGATATATAGCTATTATCAATTTGCTCGAAACTAATCGAAGATATAAGCAATTATTCATGAGCGTGTCAACATTTTTAGAGCCAAAAATATTTTTTTTTGGATTTTTTTTCTCATTGAAATTTCCAAATATAATTGATGTTATAGTTGTTTCTGACTAATTTGGACTCGCTCTATCGATTTCTGAAGTCAAATTCAATTTTTTGCACTTTTTTCTAATTCTGAATTTTTATTTGGAAATCTTCAATCTTGAATATCTTAGTAACCAAAAGCAGTACTGAAACAAAATTTTCAGAAATTGTAGCTTTTTGAAAGGGCTTTCAGATGGTATTTAGCTGAAATCGCTGGCATTTATAGTTTTTGAGAAAATCTACTTTAAGGTTTTGGACAAAATTTTAACTAAATTTCAACTTTGAGGCTCAATATTTTAGAAACTTCACAAGATACAAAAACCAATTTTGCACGAGCTTATAGAGAATTCAATGCTCTTTTCAATGATATATAGTTAATAATATTTTGCATAAAAATAATGGAAGATATAGGCAATCATTCATGAGCGTGTCAATAAAAATGTTCACTTTTTTTCACTTTTTCCTAAGGGATTGGACTTCTGGATTTTTATTTGCGTGCCCGTATACATATTGGTTAGATTTTTTAGCGGCATATTTCTTTGAAGCGCCTGCCGCACAGGAATCAGTTTCGTCTGGAAAGCCAGTGCAGTAGATATTTTTTTATAAATTTGATTCTTATTTGAGTTGTATCTGTGCTTTATGTTTTATTTTATATAAAACTATTTTAATAAATTTCTCTTACTCCGCCCATGTTTCATAAAGAAAATGCCAAAGGAGTTTTATGTTTTTTACTGTCTCATTTGACTATCGATACACTATAATATAATAATTATGCTGGAGTGTCTCAGAAAAATATTGATTTTGCCCAGTTTTCAATTGAATGGCTGTTCAAGCCACTTTACTACCACTAGCAACAACCCAACTAACCCAACACAACTAACCCATATTAACACACCTTGGGGTAATGGCTAAATGGTAGTCCACTAAACATTTTCAGCTATTTCCAAAATGATACAAACATCTAACACAATAATGCTCTATAGCTGATTGCTATAAAGATAGTATAGCTATCCAGTTATGTAGCTATATTTTTCAAAAAGGCAATTTGAAAGTTTTACAATTTTTTTGGGACACTCATCATGGAGGTTTTGGGTGCACTTTTTGAAAGCCAGTCATTAACGTACAATGATTTTGGTATTTTTTGGCCCTAAAAAATTTTGATTATCCGACATTGTTTCACAAAATCGCCCATAACTCGATCAATATTTTACAAATTCTAATGCAAATTTGAGTATTCTTAATCAGAATAATTAAATGCTCTTTAAGATGAAATAAAATTGAATCCTGTATCTCAAATAGTTTTCGAGATATTGACCCTCAAAGTTGGAACTTTGTCTTAAATTTTGGAAAACCTTCAAAGCCGATTATCTCTAAAACGAAGTCTTTGGGCTCGGTGTCTCAAATAAACTTTTTTGAAGCCCGAATCAAGATCTATAAGTAGGCAAAATTTCGTGCCGATAGCTTGTTTGGTTCCCAAAATACGGCCCATTGAAATATTGGAAAATGAAATTTCCTTGTGTACCCCTTGGAAAAATTGGAATTCTGATTTTTCCAAATTTTTCAATTTTTGACTTCACGAATCGAAAAGGGGGATCAAATTTAGTGGAAAAGCATTTTCGTGATTTTTCTTTTTGAGGTTTTAATGCCTGTGAAAAATTAAAAATGATTTTTGCCTTTTTTGACCTAAAATATTTTGATTATCCGACATTGCTTCACAAAATCGCTCATTTCTCCACTAATATTTTACAAATTTTAATGCAAATTTATGTATTCTTAATCAGAATTAAATTTTCTTTAAGATGAAACAAAACTGAATCCTGTATCTCAAATAGTTTTCGAGATATTGACCCTCAAAGTTGAAACTTTTTCTTAAATTTTGGAAAACCTTAAAACCCTATTATCTCGAAAACGAAGCCCTTGGGCTTGGTGTCTCAAATAACCTTTTTTGAAACCCCTATCAAGATCTACAAGCGGACATTTCATGCTGATACCTTTTTCTGGTTTCCAAAATATGGCCCTTTGAAATAGAAATTTCCTTACGGTACTTGGAAAAATTGGAATTTTGATTTTTCTAAATTTTTCAATTTTTGACTTTGAGAATCGAAAGAGGGAATCAAATTTATCAGAAAAGCAATTTCGTGATTTTTCTTTTTGAGGTTTTAGGGCCTATAAAAAATTAAAACGTACATTATATATGTCGCGTCGGGCAAAACTGCCCGACAGTGATTTTTCCATTACATATACAGGGTGACAATTTGAAAAGTAGTAACCGAGAATTTAGACAAAAAATACTTGATACATTATAAGGATATATTTACTCAAAAAGAGGTTATTATAATGAAATTCTCACGATACCTAATTAGCTTTCGTGGTGGACCTTATCCTTTATTTACATTAATGATTTTTAGTTTTTTACATGATTACAGTCCATGTAGTTGCCTTTTTGGCTGAGCAATTACCATTTATGGTGGAAGGAAGGGGAGGGTTCATTTATTTACAGAAAAAAACGAGTTACAATGGGGTTATTTACAAAATTTACAGTATCGAAATGGGCCTGAAGCCTTTATTTACAGTTATGGGGTTTTATTTACTGTTATGGGGTTTTATTTACTGTCATGGGGTTTTATTTACTGATGCATAATAAATATACAGTGGGTAACTACATAAAAATAATTGTTTTGCACTAAGTAGTTTTGGCCACTCGAATAATGATCATTCTCAAAAGATTTTTCATCACATTTTCGTAACAATCTGAAATTGGTGTTTTGTACATTTCAGCAAGTAAAGGACCCCATTCACGTATCGATTCATGTTTCAAGTATCAGTATTTTGATACAAATCTCATTGTGTATCAGTAAATTAATTTATCGTGGTACAAAATTGCCATTTGACTGAGTGGTAATCCCTCGGTTAAGTCTCGGGAGAATTATTCCAGGCTTTTAGTCACATTCTTATAGTTCTCTGACTTCTATATAAGATATATTTTTCTTTGAAGTCTTCAATCAAGTGCCTACTCTAGCGACAAAGTTTGTTCTGGTCTCTAGAAGACAAGTAGAGTGTGTTTTTTTTTTGCAATCACTGATTTTTTGACATTTATCATTTGTCCTTTTTGTGAATTGCAAAGTTTGTAGGTACAAAATTTATTATTATTAAAGTTATATCACTATTAGTGAATAAGTGTTCTTTCTACTCCTATACTTGGCTATAGGCCAAGTGGTCCTTCGAAGAACTGTTATTACAAGAAATTAGCCCTATGGATACTTAAATCCTGACTGTTCAGGTGTGGCATTTAAGGGTTTTGTTGCCATTGGCTATAATGGATGAAGGAAAAAAATAAAAACTATCCTGTTTATACAGCAAGGATATAAATCTCAGATATTATCGCGAAACATGTATCGATACCGATCTCAACGTGAATGGGGCCCTTTGATGGAAGGATTTATTTATCTCAATATTATTATACCTACCTAATCATCCCTAGTTGGTATTAGACTTTAAAAACATTTTGCTGTACATGTTTTTAATAACAATTATTGAAGTTGCGTTTCACTGATTATCCAGGGCAACCAATTAGGATTTGATTATGTCTTTTTGGTAATTGGTGTCCCCTGGGGAGGCCGTCCACCATAATAGGTTAGGATCCCATTTGTTGCATTGAATATACTATACATGGTAAGTGTAGCAGTGGGGCACTACCGACTACCGGCGAGAAATGGTCGAATTATAATTTGGTGTTGGGTGTCAGCTGCACAACGTGAATATTCAGCCTAATGGGGCTTTAATAGAATAGCTAAATTGTCTTCAACTTTGCCGCAGGCAAAATTGTTTTTGTGTTTTCCAGACGAAGAGTTTATTGATCATATTCTATATATTGTAACTGTAACTGTATAACTGTAACTATAATCCTATCTCTAAGTAAGGGTGTTTGGAGCGAAATTACCTGTTATACCTGAGCGGCCAAAGTAGACCTTTTGAAACTCATGGTCATTGGGGCGAATTTACCTGTTCCCATAATCCATCAGGTAACATATTTAAGATCTTCCTAATAGTATTTTTTGTCTAAGAAATATTCCTGATTGCTACTTTTCAAATTATCACCCCGACGGAAGTTAGTGTAGAGTTGAAATTTTGGGGACTTTTTCCTAAAGATTCAATGTAAAAAATACTAAAAACTCAAAGGAATTGAATTGAGTTATTATTAATGGAGTTATGACTTTTTTAAAATATTGATGTTTTGTGAAGTAGGTAATACTCTACAAACAATTTTTTCACTCAAAAACTGAAGTGAGTGTAGAGTTAAAATTTTGAGGACTTTTTCCTAAAGGCTCAATGTAAAAATTCTAAAAACTCAAAGGGATTGAATTGAGTTATTATTAATGGAGTTATGACTTTTTTAAAATAATGATGTTTTGTAAAGTAATACTCTTCAAACAATTTTTTCACTCCAAAACTGAAGTGAGTGTAGAGTTGAAATTTTGAGGACTTTTTCCTAAAGGTTCAATGTTAAAAATACTAAAAACTCAAAGGGATTGAATTGAGTTATTATTAATGGAGTTACGACTTTTTTAAAATAATGATGTTTTGTAAAGTAATACTCTTCAAACAATTTTTTCACTCCAAAACTGAAGTGAGTGTAGAGTTGAAATTTTGAGGACTTTTTCCTAAAGGTTCAATGATAAAAATACTAAAAACTCAAAGGGATTGAATTGAGTTATTATTAATGGAGTTATGACTTTTTTAAAATATTTATGTTTTGTGAAGTACCTAATACTCTACAAACAATTTTTTCACTCAAAAACTGAAGTGAGTGTAGAGTTAAAATTTTGAGGACTTTTTCCTAAAGGCTCGATGTAAAAATTCTAAAAACTCAAAGGGATTGAATTGAGTTATTATTAATGGAGTTATGACTTTTTTTAAATAATGATGTTTTGTAAAGTCATACTCTACAAACAATTTTTTCACTCAAAAACTGAAGTGAGTTTAGAGTTAAAATTCTGAGGACTTTTTCCTAAAGGCTCAATGTAAAAATTCTCAAAACTCAAAGGTATTGAATTGAGTTATTATTAATGGAGTTATGACTTTTTTAAAATATTGTTGTTTTGTAAAGTAATACTCTACAAACAATTTTTTCACTCAAAAACTGAAGTGAGTTTAGAGTTAAAATTCTGAGGACTTTTTCCTAAAGGCTCAATGTAAAAATTCTAAAAACTCAAAGGGATTGAATTGAGTTATTATTAATGGAGTTATGACTTTTTTAAAATAATGATGTTTTGTAAAGTAATACTCTTCAAACAATTTTTTCACTCCCAAACTGAAGTGAGTGTAGAGTTGAAATTTTGAGGACTTTTTCCTAAAGGCTCGATGTAAAAATTCTAAAAACTCAAAGGGATTGAATTGAGTTATTATTAATGGAGTTATGACTTTTTTAAAATATTGTTGTTTTGTAAAGTAATACTCTACAAACAATTTTTTCACTCAAAAACTGAAGTGAGTTTAGAGTTAAAATTCTGAGGACTTTTTCCTAAAGATTCAATGTAAAAAATACTAAAAACTCAAAGGAATTGAATTGAGTTATTATTAATGGAGTTATGACTTTTTTAAAATATTGATGTTTTGTGAAGTAGGTAATACTCTACAAACAATTTTTTCACTCAAAAACTGAAGTGAGTGTAGAGTTAAAATTTTGAGGACTTTTTCCTAAAGGCTCAATGTAAAAATTCTAAAAACTCAAAGGGATTGAATTGAGTTATTATTAATGGAGTTATGACTTTTTTAAAATAATGATGTTTTGTAAAGTAATACTCTTTAAACAATTTTTTCACTCCAAAACTGAAGTGAGTGTAGAGTTGAAATTTTGAGGACTTTTTCCTAAAGGTTCAATGTTAAAAATACTAAAAACTCAAAGGGATTGAATTGAGTTATTATTAATGGAGTTATGACTTTTTTAAAATATTTATGTTTTGTGAAGTACCTAATACTCTACAAACAATTTTTTCACTCAAAAACTGAAGTGAGTGTAGAGTTAAAATTTTGAGGACTTTTTCCTAAAGGCTCGATGTAAAAATTCTAAAAACTCAAAGGGATTGAATTGAGTTATTATTAATGGAGTTATGACTTTTTTTAAATAATGATGTTTTGTAAAGTCATACTCTACAAACAATTTTTTCACTCAAAAACTGAAGTGAGTTTAGAGTTAAAATTCTGAGGACTTTTTCCTAAAGGCTCAATGTAAAAATTCTCAAAACTCAAAGGTATTGAATTGAGTTATTATTAATGGAGTTATGACTTTTTTAAAATATTGTTGTTTTGTAAAGTAATACTCTACAAACAATTTTTTCACTCAAAAACTGAAGTGAGTTTAGAGTTAAAATTCTGAGGACTTTTTCCTAAAGGCTCAATGTAAAAATTCTAAAAACTCAAAGGGATTGAATTGAGTTATTATTAATGGAGTTATGACTTTTTTAAAATAATGATGTTTTGTAAAGTAATACTCTTCAAACAATTTTTTCACTCCAAAACTGAAATGAGTGTAGAGTTGAAATTTTGAGGACTTTTTCCTAAAGGTTCAATGATAAAAATACTAAAAACTCAAAGGGATTGAATTGAGTTATTATTAATGGAGTTATGACTTTTTTCATCAAATATTGTTGTTTTGTAAAGTAATACTCTACAAACAATTTTTTCACTCAAAAACTGAAGTGAGTTTAGAGTTAAAATTCTGAGGACTTTTTCCTAAAGGCTCAATGTAAAAATTCTCAAAACTCAAAGGTATTGAATTGAGTTATTATTAATGGAGTTATGACTTTTTTAAAATATTGTTGTTTTGTAAAGTAATACTCTACAAACAATTTTTTCACTCAAAAACTGAAGTGAGTTTAGAGTTAAAATTTTGAGGACTTTTTCCTAAAGGTTCAATGTTAAAAATACTAAAAACTCAAAGGGATTGAATTGAGTTATTATTAATGGAGTTATGACTTTTTTAAAATATTTATGTTTTGTGAAGTACCTAATACTCTACAAACAATTTTTTCACTCAAAAACTGAAGTGAGTGTAGAGTTAAAATTTTGAGGACTTTTTCCTAAAGGCTCGATGTAAAAATTCTAAAAACTCAAAGGGATTGAATTGAGTTATTATTAATGGAGTTATGACTTTTTTAAAATAATGATGTTTTGTAAAGTAATACTCTTCAAACAATTTTTTCACTCCAAAACTGAAGTGAGTGTAGAGTTGAAATTTTGAGGACTTTTTCCTAAAGGCTCGATGTAAAAATTCTAAAAACTCAAAGGGATTGAATTGAGTTATTATTAATGGAGTTATGACTTTTTTAAAATAATGATGTTTTGTAAAGTAATACTCTTCAAACAATTTTTTCACTCCAAAACTGAAGTGAGTGTAGAGTTGAAATTTTGAGGACTTTTTCCTAAAGGTTCAATGATAAAAATACTAAAAACTCAAAGGGATTGAATTGAGTTATTATTAATGGAGTTATGACTTTTTTAAAATATTGTTGTTTTGTAAAGTAATACTCTACAAACAATTTTTTCACTCAAAAACTGAAGTGAGTTTAGAGTTAAAATTCTGAGGACTTTTTCCTAAAGGCTCAATGTAAAAATTCTCAAAACTCAAAGGTATTGAATTGAGTTATTATTAATGGAGTTATGACTTTTTTAAAATATTGTTGTTTTGTAAAGTAATACTCTACAAACAATTTTTTCACTCAAAAACTGAAGTGAGTTTAGAGTTAAAATTTTGAGGACTTTTTCCTAAAGGTTCAATGTTAAAAATACTAAAAACTCAAAGGGATTGAATTGAGTTATTATTAATGGAGTTATGACTTTTTTAAAATATTTATGTTTTGTGAAGTACCTAATACTCTACAAACAATTTTTTCACTCAAAAACTGAAGTGAGTGTAGAGTTAAAATTTTGAGGACTTTTTCCTAAAGGCTCGATGTAAAAATTCTAAAAACTCAAAGGGATTGAATTGAGTTATTATTAATGGAGTTATGACTTTTTTAAAATAATGATGTTTTGTAAAGTAATACTCTTCAAACAATTTTTTCACTCCAAAACTGAAGTGAGTGTAGAGTTGAAATTTTGAGGACTTTTTCCTAAAGGCTCGATGTAAAAATTCTAAAAACTCAAAGGGATTGAATTGAGTTATTATTAATGGAGTTATGACTTTTTTAAAATAATGATGTTTTGTAAAGTAATACTCTTCAAACAATTTTTTCACTCCAAAACTGAAGTGAGTGTAGAGTTGAAATTTTGAGGACTTTTTCCTAAAGGTTCAATGATAAAAATACTAAAAACTCAAAGGGATTGAATTGAGTTATTATTAATGGAGTTATGACTTTTTTAAAATATTGTTGTTTTGTAAAGTAATACTCTACAAACAATTTTTTCACTCAAAAACTGAAGTGAGTTTAGAGTTAAAATTCTGAGGACTTTTTCCTAAAGGCTCAATGTAAAAATTCTCAAAAATCAAAGGTATTGAATTGAGTTATTATTAATGGAGTTATGACTTTTTTAAAATATTGTTGTTTTGTAAAGTAATACTCTACAAACAATTTTTTCACTCAAAAACTGAAGTGAGTTTAGAGTTAAAATTTTGAGGACTTTTTCCTAAAGGTTCAATGTTAAAAATACTAAAAACTCAAAGGGATTGAATTGAGTTATTATTAATGGAGTTATGACTTTTTTAAAATATTTATGTTTTGTGAAGTACCTAATACTCTACAAACAATTTTTTCACTCAAAAACTGAAGTGAGTGTAGAGTTAAAATTTTGAGGACTTTTTCCTAAAGGCTCGATGTAAAAATTCTAAAAACTCAAAGGGATTGAATTGAGTTATTATTAATGGAGTTATGACTTTTTTTAAATAATGATGTTTTGTAAAGTCATACTCTACAAACAATTTTTTCACTCAAAAACTGAAGTGAGTTTAGAGTTAAAATTCTGAGGACTTTTTCCTAAAGGCTCAATGTAAAAATTCTAAAAACTCAAAGGGATTGAATTGAGTTATTATTAATGGAGTTATGACTTTTTTAAAATAATGATGTTTTGTAAAGTAATACTCTTCAAACAATTTTTTCACTCCAAAACTGAAGTGAGTGTAGAGTTGAAATTTTGAGGACTTTTTCCTAAAGGCTCGATGTAAAAATTCTAAAAACTCAAAGGGATGAATTGAGTTATTATTAATGGAGTTATGACTTTTTTTAAATAATGATGTTTTGTTAAGTCATACTCTACAAACAATTTTTTCACTCAAAAACTGAAGTGAGTTTAGAGTTAAAATTCTGAGGACTTTTTCCTAAAGGCTCAATGTAAAAATTCTAAAAACTCAAAGGGATTGAATTGAGTTATTATTAATGGAGTTATGACTTTTTTAAAATAATGATGTTTTGTAAAGTAATACTCTTCAAACAATTTTTTCACTCCAAAACTGAAGTGAGTGTAGAGTTGAAATTTTGAGGACTTTTTCCTAAAGGCTCGATGTAAAAATTCTAAAAACTCAAAGGGATTGAATTGAGTTATTATTAATGGAGTTATGACTTTTTTAAAATATTGTTGTTTTGTAAAGTAATACTCTACAAACAATTTTTTCACTCAAAAACTGAAGTGAGTTTAGAGTTAAAATTCTGAGGACTTTTTCCTAAAGGCTCAATGTAAAAATTCTCAAAACTCAAAGGTATTGAATTGAGTTATTATTAATGGAGTTATGACTTTTTTAAAATATTGTTGTTTTGTAAAGTAATACTCTACAAACAATTTTTTCACTCAAAAACTGAAGTGAGTTTAGAGTTAAAATTTTGAGGACTTTTTCCTAAAGGCTCAATGTAAAAATTCTCAAAACTCAAAGGTATTGAATTGAGTTATTATTAATGGAGTTATGACTTTTTTAAAATATTGTTGTTTTGTAAAGTAATACTCTACAAACAATTTTTTCACTCAAAAACTGAAGTGAGTTTAGAGTTAAAATTTTGAGGACTTTTTCCTAAAGGCTCAATGTAAAAATTCTAAAAACTCAAAGGGATTGAATTGAGTTATTATTAATGGAGTTACGACTTTTTTAAAATAATAATGTTTTGTAAAGTAATACTCTACAAACAATTTTTTCACTCCAAAACTGAAGTGAGTGTAGAGTTGAAATTTTGAGGACTTTTTCCTAAAGGTTCAATGATAAAAATACTAAAAACTCAAAGGGATTGAATTGAGTTATTATTAATGGAGTTATGACTTTTTTAAAATATTTATGTTTTGTGAAGTACCTAATACTCTACAAACAATTTTTTCACTCAAAAACTGAAGTGAGTGTAGAGTTAAAATTTTGAGGACTTTTTCCTAAAGGCTCGATGTAAAAATTCTAAAAACTCAAAGGGATTGAATTGAGTTATTATTAATGGAGTTATGACTTTTTTTAAATAATGATGTTTTGTAAAGTAATACTCTTCAAACAATTTTTTCACTCCAAAACTGAAGTGAGTGTAGAGTTGAAATTTTGAGGACTTTTTCCTAAAGGCTCGATGTAAAAATTCTAAAAACTCAAAGGGATTGAATTGAGTTATTATTAATGGAGTTATGACTTTTTTAAAATATTGATGTTTTGTGAAGTACCTAATACTCTACAAACAATTTTTTCACTCAAAAACTGAAGTGAGTTTAGAGTTAAAATTTTGAGGACTTTTTCCTAAAGGCTCAATGTAAAAATTCTAAAAACTCAAAGGGATTGAATTGAGTTATTATTAATGGAGTTATGACTTTTTTAAAATAATGATGTTTTGTAAAGTAATACTCTTCAAACAATTTTTTCACTCAAAAACTGAAGTGAGTGTAGAGTTAAAATTCTGAGGACTTTTTCCTAAAGGCTCAATGTAAAAATTCTCAAAACTCAAAGGTATTGAATTGAGTTATTATTAATGGAGTTATGACTTTTTTAAAATATTGTTGTTTTGTAAAGTAATACTCTACAAACAATTTTTTCACTCAAAAACTGAAGTGAGTTTAGAGTTGAAATTTTGAGGACTTTTTCCTAAAGGCTCGATGTAAAAATTCTAAAAACTCAAAGGGATTGAATTGAGTTATTATTAATGGAGTTATGACTTTTTTAAAATATTGATGTTTTGTGAAGTACCTAATACTCTACAAACAATTTTTTCACTCAAAAACTGAAGTGAGTTTAGAGTTAAAATTTTGAGGACTTTTTCCTAAAGGCTCAATGTAAAAATTCTAAAAACTCAAAGGGATTGAATTGAGTTATTATTAATGGAGTTATGACTTTTTTAAAATAATGATGTTTTGTAAAGTAATACTCTTCAAACAATTTTTTCACTCAAAAACTGAAGTGAGTGTAGAGTTAAAATTCTGAGGACTTTTTCCTAAAGGCTCAATGTAAAAATTCTCAAAACTCAAAGGTATTGAATTGAGTTATTATTAATGGAGTTATGACTTTTTTAAAATATTGTTGTTTTGTAAAGTAATACTCTACAAACAATTTTTTCACTCAAAAACTGAAGTGAGTTTAGAGTTAAAATTCTGAGGACTTTTTCCTAAAGGCTCAATGTAAAAATTCTCAAAACTCAAAGGTATTGAATTGAGTTATTATTAATGGAGTTATGACTTTTTTAAAATATTGTTGTTTTGTAAAGTAATACTCTACAAACAATTTTTTCACTCAAAAACTGAAGTGAGTTTAGAGTTAAAATTCTGAGGACTTTTTCCTAAAGGCTCAATGTAAAAATTCTAAAAACTCAAAGGGATTGAATTGAGTTATTATTAATGGAGTTATGACTTTTTTAAGATAATGATGTTTTGTAAAGTAATACTCTTCAAACAATTTTTTCACTCCAAAACTGAAGTGAGTGTAGAGTTGAAATTTTGAGGACTTTTTCCTAAAGGCTCGATGTGAAAATTCTAAAAACTCAAAGGGATTGAATTGAGTTATTATTAATGGAGTTACGACTTTTTTAAAATAATGATGTTTTGTAAAGTAATACTCTTCAAACAATTTTTTCACTCCAAAACTGAAGTGAGTGTAGAGTTGAAATTTTGAGGACTTTTTCCTAAAGGTTCAATGATAAAAATACTAAAAACTCAAAGGGATTGAATTGAGTTATTATTAATGGAGTTATGACTTTTTTAAAATATTTATGTTTTGTGAAGTACCTAATACTCTACAAACAATTTTTTCACTCAAAAACTGAAGTGAGTGTAGAGTTAAAATTTTGAGGACTTTTTCCTAAAGGCTCGATGTAAAAATTCTAAAAACTCAAAGGGATTGAATTGAGTTATTATTAATGGAGTTATGACTTTTTTAAAATATTGTTGTTTTGTAAAGTAATACTCTACAAACAATTTTTTCACTCAAAAACTGAAGTGAGTTTAGAGTTAAAATTCTGAGGACTTTTTCCTAAAGGCTCAATGTAAAAATTCTAAAAACTCAAAGGGATTGAATTGAGTTATTATTAATGGAGTTATGACTTTTTTAAAATAATGATGTTTTGTAAAGTAATACTCTTCAAACAATTTTTTCACTCCCAAACTGAAGTGAGTGTAGAGTTGAAATTTTGAGGACTTTTTCCTAAAGGCTCGATGTAAAAATTCTAAAAACTCAAAGGGATTGAATTGAGTTATTATTAATGGAGTTATGACTTTTTTAAAATATTGTTGTTTTGTAAAGTAATACTCTACAAACAATTTTTTCACTCAAAAACTGAAGTGAGTTTAGAGTTAAAATTCTGAGGACTTTTTCCTAAAGGTTCAATGTAAAAATTCTCAAAACTCAAAGGTATTGAATTGAGTTATTATTAATGGAGTTATGACTTTTTTAAAATATTGTTGTTTTGTAAAGTAATACTCTACAAACAATTTTTTCACTCAAAAACTGAAGTGAGTTTAGAGTTAAAATTCTGAGGACTTTTTCCTAAAGGCTCAATGTAAAAATTCTAAAAACTCAAAGGGATTGAATTGAGTTATTATTAATGGAGTTATGACTTTTTTAAAATAATGATGTTTTGTAAAGTAATACTCTTCAAACAATTTTTTCACTCCCAAACTGAAGTGAGTGTAGAGTTGAAATTTTGAGGACTTTTTCCTAAAGGCTCGATGTAAAAATTCTAAAAACTCAAAGGGATTGAATTGAGTTATTATTAATGGAGTTATGACTTTTTTTAAATATTGTTGTTTTGTAAAGTAATACTCTACAAACAATTTTTTCACTCAAAAACTGAAGTGAGTTTAGAGTTAAAATTCTGAGGACTTTTTCCTAAAGGCTCAATGTAAAAATTCTAAAAACTCAAAGGGATTGAATTGAGTTATTATTAATGGAGTTATGACTTTTTTTAAATATTGTTGTTTTGTAAAGTAATACTCTACAAACAATTTTTTCACTCAAAAACTGAAGTGAGTTTAGAGTTCAAATTTTGAGGACTTTTTCCTAAAGGCTCGATGTAAAAATTCTAAAAACTCAAAGGGATTGAATTGAGTTATTATTAATGGAGTTATGACTTTTTTAAAATATTGTTGTTTTGTAAAGTAATACTCTACAAACAATTTTTTCACTCAAAAACTGAAGTGAGTTTAGAGTTAAAATTCTGAGGACTTTTTCCTAAAGGCTCAATGTAAAAATTCTAAAAACTCAAAGGGATTGAATTGAGTTATTATTAATGGAGTTATGACTTTTTTAAAATAATGATGTTTTGTAAAGTAATACTCTTCAAACAATTTTTTCACTCCCAAACTGAAGTGAGTGTAGAGTTGAAATTTTGAGGACTTTTTCCTAAAGGTTCGATGTAAAAATTCTAAAAACTCAAAGGGATTGAATTGAGTTATTATTAATGGAGTTATGACTTTTTTAAAATATTGTTGTTTTGTAAAGTAATACTCTACAAACAATTTTTTCACTCAAAAACTGAAGTGAGTTTAGAGTTAAAATTCTGAGGACTTTTTCCTAAAGGTTCAATGTAAAAATTCTCAAAACTCAAAGGTATTGAATTGAGTTATTATTAATGGAGTTATGACTTTTTTAAAATATTGTTGTTTTGTAAAGTAATACTCTACAAACAATTTTTTCACTCAAAAACTGAAGTGAGTTTAGAGTTAAAATTCTGAGGACTTTTTCCTAAAGGCTCAATGTAAAAATTCTAAAAACTCAAAGGGATTGAATTGAGTTATTATTAATGGAGTTATGACTTTTTTAAAATAATGATGTTTTGTAAAGTAATACTCTTCAAACAATTTTTTCACTCCCAAACTGAAGTGAGTGTAGAGTTGAAATTTTGAGGACTTTTTCCTAAAGGCTCGATGTAAAAATTCTAAAAACTCAAAGGGATTGAATTGAGTTATTATTAATGGAGTTATGACTTTTTTTAAATATTGTTGTTTTGTAAAGTAATACTCTACAAACAATTTTTTCAGTCAAAAACTGAAGTGAGTTTAGAGTTAAAATTCTGAGGACTTTTTCCTAAAGGCTCAATGTAAAAATTCTAAAAACTCAAAGGGATTGAATTGAGTTATTATTAATGGAGTTATGACTTTTTTTAAATATTGTTGTTTTGTAAAGTAATACTCTACAAACAATTTTTTCACTCAAAAACTGAAGTGAGTTTAGAGTTAAAATTCTGAGGACTTTTTCCTAAAGGCTCAATGTAAAAATTCTAAAAACTCAAAGGGATTGAATTGAGTTATTATTAATGGAGTTATGACTTTTTTAAAATAATGATGTTTTGTAAAGTAATACTCTTCAAACAATTTTTTCACTCCAAAACTGAAGTGAGTATAGAGTTGAAATTTTGAGGACTTTTTCCTAAAGGCTCGATGTAAAAATTCTAAAAACTCAAAGGGATTGAATTGAGTTATTATTAATGGAGTTATGACTTTTTTAAAATATTGTTGTTTGTAAAGTAATACTCTACAAACAATTTTTTCACTCAAAAACTGAAGTGAGTTTAGAGTTAAAATTCTGAGGACTTTTTCCTAAAGGCTCAATGTAAAAATTCTAAAAACTCAAAGGGATTGAATTGAGTTATTATTAATGGAGTTATGACTTTTTTAAAATATTTATGTTTTGTGAGAAGTACCTAATACTCTACAAACAATTTTTTCACTCAAAAACTGAAGTGAGTGTAGAGTTAAAATTTTGAGGACTTTTTCCTAAAGGCTCGATGTAAAAATTCTAAAAACTCAAAGGGATTGAATTGAGTTATTATTAATGGACATATGACTTTTTTTAAATAATGATGTTTTGTAAAGTCATACTCTACAAACAATTTTTTCACTCAAAAACTGAAGTGAGTTTAGAGTTAAAATTCTGAGGACTTTTTCCTAAAGGCTCAATGTAAAAATTCTCAAAACTCAAAGGTATTGAATTGAGTTATTATTAATGGAGTTATGACTTTTTTAAAATATTGTTGTTTTGTAAAGTAATACTCTACAAACAATTTTTTCACTCAAAAACTGAAGTGAGTTTAGAGTTAAAATTTTGAGGACTTTTTCCTAAAGGCTCAATGTAAAAATTCTAAAAACTCAAAGGGATTGAATTGAGTTATTATTAATGGAGTTATGACTTTTTTAAAATATTGATGTTTTGTGAAGTACCTAATACTCTACAAACAATTTTTTCACTCAAAACTGAAGTGAGTTTAGAGTTAAAATTTTGAGGACTTTTTCCTAAAGGCTCAATGTAAAAATTCTCAAAACTCAAAGGTATTGAATTGAGTGTATTATTAATGGAGTTATGACTTTTTTAAAATATTGTTGTTTTGTAAAGTAATACTCTACAAACAATTTTTTCACTCAAAAACTGAAGTGAGTTTAGAGTTAAAATTTTGAGGACTTTTTCCTAAAGGCTCAATGTAAAAATTCTAAAAACTCAAAGGGATTGAATTGAGTTATTATTAATGGAGTTACGACTTTTTTAAAATAATGATGTTTTGTAAAGTAATACTCTACAAACAATTTTTTCACTCCAAAACTGAAGTGAGTGTAGAGTTGAAATTTTGAGGACTTTTTCCTAAAGGTTCAATGATAAAAATACTAAAAACTCAAAGGGATTGAATTGAGGTATTATTAATGGAGTTATGACTTTTTTAAAATATTTATGTTTTGTGAAGTACCTAATACTCTACAAACAATTTTTTCACTCAAAAACTGAAGTGAGTGTAGAGTTAAAATTTTGAGGACTTTTTCCTAAAGGCTCGATGTAAAAATTCTAAAAACTCAAAGGGATTGAATTGAGTTATTATTAATGGAGTTATGACTTTTTTTAAATAATGATGTTTTGTAAAGTCATACTCTACAAACAATTTTTTCACTCAAAAACTGAAGTGAGTTTAGAGTTAAAATTCTGAGGACTTTTTCCTAAAGGCTCAATGTAAAAATTCTAAAAACTCAAAGGGATTGAATTGAGTTATTATTAATGGAGTTATGACTTTTTTAAAATAATGATGTTTTGTAAAGTAATACTCTTCAAACAATTTTTTCACTCCAAAACTGAAGTGAGTGTAGAGTTGAAATTTTGAGGACTTTTGCCTAAAGGTTCAATGTTAAAAATACTAAAAACTCAAAGGGATTGAATTGAGTTATTATTAATGGAGTTATGACTTTTTTAAAATATTGATGTTTTGTGATGTACCTAATACTCTACAAACAATTTTTTCACTCAAAAACTGAAGTGAGTGTAGATTTGAAATTTTGAGGACTTTTTCCTAAAGGTTCAATGATAAAAATACTAAAAACTCAAAGGTATTGAATTGAGTTATTATTAATGGAGTTATGACTTTTTTAAAATATTGATGTTTTGTGAAGTACCTAATACTCTACAAACAATTTTTTCACTCAAAAACTGAAGTGAGTGTAGAGTTAAAATTTTGAGGACTTTTTCCGAAAGACTCAATGTAAGAAATACTAAAAACTCAAAGGGATTGAATTGAGTTATTATTAATGGAGTTATGACTTTTTTTAAATAATTATGTTTTGTAAAGTACCTAATACTCTACAAACAATTTTTTCACTCAAAAACTGAAGTGAGTTTAGAGTTAAAATTTTGAGGACTTTTTCCTAAAGGCTCAATGTAAAAATTCTAAAAACTCAAAGGGATTGAATTGAGTTATTATTAATGGAGTTATGACTTTTTTAAAATAATGATGTTTTGTAAAGTAATACTCTTCAAACAATTTTTTCACTCCAAAACTGAAGTGAGTGTAGAGTTGAAATTTTGAGGACTTTTTCCTAAAGGCTCGATGTGAAAATTCTAAAAACTCAAAGGGATTGAATTGAGTTATTATTAATGGAGTTACGACTTTTTTAAAATAATGATGTTTTGTAAAGTAATACTCTTCAAACAATTTTTTCACTCCAAAACTGAAGTGAGTGTAGAGTTGAAATTTTGAGGACTTTTTCCTAAAGGTTCAATGATAAAAATACTAAAAACTCAAAGGGATTGAATTGAGTTATTATTAATGGAGTTATGACTTTTTTAAAATATTTATGTTTTGTGAAGTACCTAATACTCTACAAACAATTTTTTCACTCAAAAACTGAAGTGAGTGTAGAGTTAAAATTTTGAGGACTTTTTCCTAAAGGCTCGATGTAAAAATTCTAAAAACTCAAAGGGATTGAATTGAGTTATTATTAATGGAGTTATGACTTTTTTTAAATAATGATGTTTTGTAAAGTCATACTCTACAAACAATTTTTTCACTCAAAAACTGAAGTGAGTTTAGAGTTAAAATTCTGAGGACTTTTTCCTAAGGGCTCAATGTAAAAATTCTCAAAACTCAAAGGTATTGAATTGAGTTATTATTAATGGAGTTATGACTTTTTTAAAATATTGTTGTTTTGTAAAGTAATACTCTACAAACAATTTTTTCACTCAAAAACTGAAGTGAGTTTAGAGTTAAAATTCTGAGGACTTTTTCCTAAAGGCTCAATGTAAAAATTCTAAAAACTCAAAGGGATTGAATTGAGTTATTATTAATGGAGTTATGACTTTTTTAAAATAATGATGTTTTGTAAAGTAATACTCTTCAAACAATTTTTTCACTCCAAAACTGAAGTGAGTGTAGAGTTGAAATTTTGAGGACTTTTGCCTAAAGGTTCAATGTTAAAAATACTAAAAACTCAAAGGGATTGAATTGAGTTATTATTAATGGAGTTATGACTTTTTTAAAATATTGATGTTTTGTGATGTACCTAATACTCTACAAACAATTTTTTCACTCAAAAACTGAAGTGAGTGTAGATTTGAAATTTTGAGGACTTTTTCCTAAAGGTTCAATGTTAAAAATACTAAAAACTCAAAGGGATTGAATTGAGTTATTATTAATGGAGTTATGACTTTTTTAAAATATTGATGTTTTGTGAAGTACCTAATACTCTACAAACAATTTTTTCACTCAAAAACTGAAGTGAGTGTAGAGTTAAAATTTTGAGGACTTTTTCCGAAAGACTCAATGTAAGAAATACTAAAAACTCAAAGGGATTGAATTGAGTTATTATTAATGGAGTTATGACTTTTTTTAAATAATTATGTTTTGTAAAGTACCTAATACTCTACAAACAATTTTTTCACTCAAAAACTGAAGTGAGTTTAGAGTTAAAATTTTGAGGACTTTTTCCTAAAGGCTCAATGTAAAAATTCTAAAAACTCAAAGGGATTGAATTGAGTTATTATTAATGGAGTTATGACTTTTTTAAAATAATGATGTTTTGTAAAGTAATACTCTTCAAACAATTTTTTCACTCCAAAACTGAAGTGAGTGTAGAGTTGAAATTTTGAGGACTTTTTCCTAAAGGCTCGATGTGAAAATTCTAAAAACTCAAAGGGATTGAATTGAGTTATTATTAATGGAGTTACGACTTTTTTAAAATAATGATGTTTTGTAAAGTAATACTCTTCAAACAATTTTTTCACTCCAAAACTGAAGTGAGTGTAGAGTTGAAATTTTGAGGACTTTTTCCTAAAGGTTCAATGATAAAAATACTAAAAACTCAAAGGGATTGAATTGAGTTATTATTAATGGAGTTATGACTTTTTTAAAATATTTATGTTTTGTGAAGTACCTAATACTCTACAAACAATTTTTTCACTCAAAAACTGAAGTGAGTGTAGAGTTAAAATTTTGAGGACTTTTTCCTAAAGGCTCGATGTAAAAATTCTAAAAACTCAAAGGGATTGAATTGAGTTATTATTAATGGAGTTATGACTTTTTTTAAATAATGATGTTTTGTAAAGTCATACTCTACAAACAATTTTTTCACTCAAAAACTGAAGTGAGTTTAGAGTTAAAATTCTGAGGACTTTTTCCTAAGGGCTCAATGTAAAAATTCTCAAAACTCAAAGGTATTGAATTGAGTTATTATTAATGGAGTTATGACTTTTTTAAAATATTGTTGTTTTGTAAAGTAATACTCTACAAACAATTTTTTCACTCAAAAACTGAAGTGAGTTTAGAGTTAAAATTCTGAGGACTTTTTCCTAAAGGCTCAATGTAAAAATTCTAAAAACTCAAAGGGATTGAATTGAGTTATTATTAATGGAGTTATGACTTTTTTAAAATAATGATGTTTTGTAAAGTAATACTCTTCAAACAATTTTTTCACTCCCAAACTGAAGTGAGTGTAGAGTTGAAATTTTGAGGACTTTTTCCTAAAGGCTCGATGTAAAAATTCTAAAAACTCAAAGGGATTGAATTGAGTTATTATTAATGGAGTTATGACTTTTTTAAAATATTGTTGTTTTGTAAAGTAATACTCTACAAACAATTTTTTCACTCAAAAACTGAAGTGAGTTTAGAGTTAAAATTCTGAGGACTTTTTCCTAAAGGCTCAATGTAAAAATTCTAAAAACTCAAAGGGATTGAATTGAGTTATTATTAATGGAGTTATGACTTTTTTAAAATAATGATGTTTTGTAAAGTAATACTCTTCAAACAATTTTTTCACTCCCAAACTGAAGTGAGTGTAGAGTTGAAATTTTGAGGACTTTTTCCTAAAGGCTCGATGTAAAAATTCTAAAAACTCAAAGGGATTGAATTGAGTTATTATTAATGGAGTTATGACTTTTTTTAAATATTGTTGTTTTGTAAAGTAATACTCTACAAACAATTTTTTCACTCAAAAACTGAAGTGAGTTTAGAGTTAAAATTCTGAGGACTTTTTCCTAAAGGCTCAATGTAAAAATTCTAAAAACTCAAAGGGATTGAATTGAGTTATTATTAATGGAGTTATGACTTTTTTAAAATATTTATGTTTTGTGAAGTACCTAATACTCTACAAACAATTTTTTCACTCAAAAACTGAAGTGAGTGTAGAGTTAAAATTTTGAGGACTTTTTCCTAAAGGCTCGATGTAAAAATTCTAAAAACTCAAAGGGATTGAATTGAGTTATTATTAATGGAGTTATGACTTTTTTTAAATAATGATGTTTTGTAAAGTCATACTCTACAAACAATTTTTTCACTCAAAAACTGAAGTGAGTTTAGAGTTAAAATTCTGAGGACTTTTTCCTAAAGGCTCAATGTAAAAATTCTCAAAACTCAAAGGTATTGAATTGAGTTATTATTAATGGAGTTATGACTTTTTTAAAATATTGTTGTTTTGTAAAGTAATACTCTACAAACAATTTTTTCACTCAAAAACTGAAGTGAGTTTAGAGTTAAAATTTTGAGGACTTTTTCCTAAAGGCTCAATGTAAAAATTCTAAAAACTCAAAGGGATTGAATTGAGTTATTATTAATGGAGTTATGACTTTTTTAAAATATTGATGTTTTGTGAAGTACCTAATACTCTACAAACAATTTTTTCACTCAAAAACTGAAGTGAGTTTAGAGTTAAAATTTTGAGGACTTTTTCCTAAAGGCTCAATGTAAAAATTCTCAAAACTCAAAGGTATTGAATTGAGTTATTATTAATGGAGTTATGACTTTTTTAAAATATTGTTGTTTTGTAAAGTAATACTCTACAAACAATTTTTTCACTCAAAAACTGAAGTGAGTTTAGAGTTAAAATTTTGAGGACTTTTTCCTAAAGGCTCAATGTAAAAATTCTAAAAACTCAAAGGGATTGAATTGAGTTATTATTAATGGAGTTACGACTTTTTTAAAATAATGATGTTTTGTAAAGTAATACTCTACAAACAATTTTTTCACTCCAAAACTGAAGTGAGTGTAGAGTTGAAATTTTGAGGACTTTTTCCTAAAGGTTCAATGATAAAAATACTAAAAACTCAAAGGGATTGAATTGAGGTATTATTAATGGAGTTATGACTTTTTTAAAATATTTATGTTTTGTGAAGTACCTAATACTCTACAAACAATTTTTTCACTCAAAAACTGAAGTGAGTGTAGAGTTAAAATTTTGAGGACTTTTTCCTAAAGGCTCGATGTAAAAATTCTAAAAACTCAAAGGGATTGAATTGAGTTATTATTAATGGAGTTATGACTTTTTTTAAATAATGATGTTTTGTAAAGTCATACTCTACAAACAATTTTTTCACTCAAAAACTGAAGTGAGTTTAGAGTTAAAATTCTGAGGACTTTTTCCTAAAGGCTCAATGTAAAAATTCTCAAAACTCAAAGGTATTGAATTGAGTTATTATTAATGGAGTTATGACTTTTTTAAAATATTGTTGTTTTGTAAAGTAATACTCTACAAACAATTTTTTCACTCAAAAACTGAAGTGAGTTTAGAGTTAAAATTCTGAGGACTTTTTCCTAAAGGCTCAATGTAAAAATTCTAAAAACTCAAAGGGATTGAATTGAGTTATTATTAATGGAGTTATGACTTTTTTAAAATAATGATGTTTTGTAAAGTAATACTCTTCAAACAATTTTTTCACTCCAAAACTGAAGTGAGTGTAGAGTTGAAATTTTGAGGACTTTTGCCTAAAGGTTCAATGTTAAAAATACTAAAAACTCAAAGGGATTGAATTGAGTTATTATTAATGGAGTTATGACTTTTTTAAAATATTGATGTTTTGTGATGTACCTAATACTCTACAAACAATTTTTTCACTCAAAAACTGAAGTGAGTGTAGATTTGAAATTTTGAGGACTTTTTCCTAAAGGTTCAATGTTAAAAATACTAAAAACTCAAAGGGATTGAATTGAGTTATTATTAATGGAGTTATGACTTTTTTAAAATATTGATGTTTTGTGAAGTACCTAATACTCTACAAACAATTTTTTCACTCAAAAACTGAAGTGAGTGTAGAGTTAAAATTTTGAGGACTTTTTCCGAAAGACTCAATGTAAGAAATACTAAAAACTCAAAGGGATTGAATTGAGTTATTATTAATGGAGTTATGACTTTTTTTAAATAATTATGTTTTGTAAAGTACCTAATACTCTACAAACAATTTTTTCACTCAAAAACTGAAGTGAGTTTAGAGTTAAAATTTTGAGGACTTTTTCCTAAAGGCTCAATGTAAAAATTCTAAAAACTCATAGGGATTGAATTGAGTTATCATTAATGGAGTTATGACTTTTTTAAAATAATGATGTTTTGTAAAGTAATACTCTACAAACAATTTTTTCACTCCAAAACTGAAGTGAGTGTAGATTTGAAATTTTGAGGACTTTTTCCTAAAGGTTCAATGTTAAAAATACTAAAAACTCAAAGGGATTGAATTGAGTTATTATTAATGGAGTTATGACTTTTTTAAAATATTGATGTTTTGTGAAGTACCTAATACTCTACAAACAATTTTTTCACTCAAAAACTGAAGTGAGCGTAGAGTTGAAATTTTGAGGACTTTTTCCTAAAGGCTCAATGTAAAAAATACTAAAAGCTCAATGGGATTGAATTGAGTTATTATTAATGGAGTTATGGACTTTTTAAAATAATGATGTTTTGTAAAGTAATACGTACTCTACAAACAATGTTTTCACTACAAAACTGAAGTGAGTGTAGAGTTGAAATTTTGAGGACTTTTTCCTTAAGGTTCAATGTTAAAAATACTAAAAACTCAAAGGGATTGAATTGAGTTATTATTAATGGAGTTATGACTTTTTTAAAATATTGATGTTTTGTAAAGTAATACTCTACAAACAATTTTTTCACTCAAAAACTGAAGTGAGTGTAGAGTTAAAATTTTGAGGACTTTTTCCGAAAGACTCAATGTAAGAAATACTAAAAACTCAAAGGGATTGAATTGAGTTATTATTAATGGAGTTATATGACTTTTTTTAAATAATTATGTTTTGTAAAGTACCTAATACTCTACAAACAATTTTTTCACTCAAAAACTGGAGTGAGTTTAGAGTTAAAATTTTGAGGACTTTTTCCTAAAGGCTCAATGTAAAAATTCTAAAAACTCAAAGGGATTGAATTGAGTTATTATTAATGGAGTTATGAGTTTTTTAAAATAATCATGTTTTGTAAAGTAATACTCTACAAACAATTTTTTCACTCAAAAACTGAAGTGAGCGTAGAGTTGAAATTTTGAGGACTTTTTCCTAAAGGCTCAATGTAAAAAATACTAAAAGCTCAATGGGATTGAATTGAGTTATTATTAATGGATCTATGGACTTTTTAAAATAATGATGTTTTGTAAAGTAATACGTACTCTACAAACAATGTTTTCACTCCAAAACTGAAGTGAGTGTAGAGTTGAAATTTTGAGGACTTTTTCCTAAAGGTTCAATGTTAAAAATACTAAAAACTCAAAGGGATTGAATTGAGTTATTATTAATGGAGTTATGACTTTTTTAAAATATTGATGTTTTGTGAAGTACCTAATACTCTACAAACAATTTTTTCACTCAAAAACTGAAGTGAGCGTAGAGTTGAAATTTTGAGGACTTTTTCCTAAAGGCTCAATGTAAAAAATACTAAAAGCTCAATGGGATTGAATTGAGTTATTATTAATGGAGTTATGGACTTTTTAAAATAATGATGTTTTGTAAAGTAATACGTACTCTACAAACAATGTTTTCACTACAAAACTGAAGTGAGTGTAGAGTTGAAATTTTGAGGACTTTTTCCTTAAGGTTCAATGTTAAAAATACTAAAAACTCAAAGGGATTGAATTGAGTTATTATTAATGGAGTTATGACTTTTTTAAAATATTGATGTTTTGTGAAGTACCTAATACTCTACAAACAATTTTTTCACTCAAAAACTGAAGTGAGTGTAGAGTTAAAATTTTGAGGACTTTTTCCGAAAGACTCAATGTAAGAAATACTAAAAACTCAAAGGGATTGAATTGAGTTATTATTAATGGAGTTATATGACTTTTTTTAAATAATTATGTTTTGTAAAGTACCTAATACTCTACAAACAATTTTTTCACTCAAAAACTGGAGTGAATTTAGAGTTAAAATTTTGAGGACTTTTTCCTAAAGGCTCAATGTAAAAATTCTAAAAACTCAAAGGGATTGAATTGAGTTATTATTAATTGAGTTATGAGTTTTTTAAAATAATCATGTTTTGTAAAGTAATACTCTACAAACAATTTTTTCACTCAAAAACTGAAGTGAGCGTAGAGTTGAAATTTTGAGGACTTTTTCCTAAAGGCTCAATGTAAAAAATACTAAAAGCTCAATGGGATTGAATTGAGTTATTATTAATGGATCTATGGACTTTTTAAAATAATGATGTTTTGTAAAGTAATACGTACTCTACAAACAATGTTTTCACTCCAAAACTGAAGTGAGTGTAGATTTGAAATTTTGAGGACTTTTTCCTAAAGGTTCAATGTTAAAAATACTAAAAACTCAAAGGGATTGAATTGAGTTATTATTAATGGAGTTATGACTTTTTTAAAATATTGATATTTTGTGAAATACCTAATTCTCTACAAACAATTTTTTCACTCAAAAACTGAAGTGAGTGTAGAGTTAAAATTTTGAGGACTTTTTCCTAAAGGCTCAATGTAAAAATTCTAAAAACTCAAAGGGATTGAATTGAGTTATCATTAATGGAGTTATGACTTTTTTAAAATAATGTTGTTTTGTAAAGTAATACTCTACAAACAATTTTTTCACTCCAAAACTGAAGTGAGTGTAGAGTTGAAATTTTGAGGACTTTTTCCTAAAGGTTCAATGTTAAAAATACTAAAAACTCAAAGGGATTGAATTGAGTTATTATTAATGGAGTTATGACTTTTTTAAAATATTGATGTTTTGTGAAATACCTAATTCTCTACAAACAATTTTTTCACTCAAAAACTGAAGTGAGTGTAGAGTTAAAATTTTGAGGACTTTTTCCTAAAGGCTCAATGTAAAAATTCTAAATACTCAAAGGGATTGAATTGAGTTATTATTAATGGAGTTATGACTTTTTTAAAATAATGATGTTTTGTAAAGTAATACTCTACAAACAATTTTTTCACTCAAAAACTGAAGTGAGCGTAGAGTTGAAATTTTGAGGACTTTTTCCTAAAGGCTCAATGTAAAAAATACTAAAAGCTCAATGGGATTGAATTGAGTTATTATTAATGGAGTTATGGACTTTTTAAAATAATGATGTTTTGTAATGTAATACGTACTCTACAAACAATGTTTTCACTCCAAAACTGAAGTGAGTGTAGATTTGAAATTTTGAGGACTTTTTCCTAAAGGTTCAATGTTAAAAATACTAAAAACTCAAAGGGATTGAATTGATTTATTATTAATGGAGTTATGACTTTTTTAAAATATTGATGTTTTGTGAAATACCTAATTCTCTACAAACAATTTTTTCACTCAAAAACTGAAGTGAGTGTAGAGTTAAAATTTTGAGGACTTTTTCCTAAAGGCTCAATGTAAAAATTCTAAAAACTCAAAGGGATTGAATTGAGTTATTATTAATGGAGTTATGAGTTTTTTTAAAATAATGATGTTTTGTAAAGTAATACTCTACAAACAATTTTTTCACTCAAAAACTGAAGTGAGTGTAGAGTTAAAATTTTGAGGACTTTTTCCTAAAGGCTCAATGTAAAAAATACTAAAAACTCGAAGGGATTGAATTGAGTTATTATTAATGGAGTTATGACTTTTTTTAAATAATTATGTTTTGTAAAGTACCTAATACTCTACAAACAATTTTATCACTCAAAAACTGAAGTGAGCGTAGAGTTAAAATTTTGAGGACTTTTTCCTAAAGGCTCAATGTAAGAAATACTAAAAACTCAAAGGGATTGAATTGAGTTATTATTAATGGAGTTATGACTTTTATAAAATATTGATGTTTTGTAAAGTAATACTCTACAAACAATTTTTTCACTCAAAAACTGAAGTGAGCGTAGAGTTGAAATTTTGACGACTTTTTCCTAAAGGCTCAATGTAAAAAATACTAAAAGCTCAAAGGGATTGAATTGAGTTATTATTAATGGAGTTATGGACTTTTTTAAAATAATGATGTTTTGTGGAGTAATACTAACCCAAACTTCGTTTACTTTTCTCTTCCAGAGGGCCGATCCTCGGGCCAGGGAGTAGAGCTCTTCGAGAGAACTAATTTTTCCTCTTTATCATTCTTGTTTACTTTTCGATTACGTTGACAAGGACAAAAAAAATCGTTCTATCGGGGAGCTTTACTCCCTGCCCGAGGATCGGACCCCAGGGTCCTTATTCTTGAAACAGGGGAGTAGCGTTCCCAGGAGAACGAGTGTTCCGTCTTTGTCAACGATATGCAAGTGATCATATGAGTAACAAAGACGGAACACTCGTTCTCCTGGGAGCGCTGCTCCCCTGTTTCAAGAATAAGGACCCAGGTGAAATTACATATGTGTCAATTCCCAAAAAAACAGTTCATGATTCGACTGAATCTTTAAAGCAGGGAAGCCCCGGGGGAGCCTAATGCCATAGTTGTCTTGGACCTCATTTGTTGCACTAATATACACCGTAATTATGGTAAGTGTTTACAGTGGTGCCTTCCTAGCTGGCGAGTGAAGGTTGAATTAATGGATAGTTGACGGTTTTGGTTGTACAAGTGTAATTTCAAAGTGCATTAGGCCTAACGGGGAAAGCACTTAAAAAAAAAAAACGCACCGACAGCTCGTACCTCCAGGGTGGTGTGGAAATTGAGCTTATTCAAGTTACAATTGGCAAACTTTGAGGTGAGTTATTGAAAATAAAAGTTTTCTACAACAAGAAACTCAAATTATAAACTTTTTCTTACAGGGCAGCCACTAATAACCAAGAGTTTAATCCTGAATCTGCAAGATTTGTGAGGAAAGAAGCTGGAAAAGAACTGGGTGAGAACTTCAAAAAAAAAGCCTGGACCCAATATGGTAAGATTTTACTGTTTTTTGTCTAGGTTTTTTCATTTTGGACACTGGAATCTTAAAAGACTACTTGTTGGAAGTGAGTTCTCCAATTCCAATGTCCAGGGACAAAAATTAAATTGGGAAAAAATTGCTATCCAATGTTTTCAGTTTGGGTTAGTTCTGCCAGAGGAAAAGATGCTTGATTTGATTTTGCCTCTAGGCTCACAGATTTATTCTGAGCCTCATCCCAGAACAACTTCCAGATAAAAAATTCAAGTTGGGGAAAATTGTTTTCTATATTGTTCCATTTTGGTTGTAGAAGTTGTATTTTTGAATAATTTAAGGGCCTTTTACACGAGTTTCCAGACTTTAAAATTGGAAATTTAGAATTTTCCGCCTTATTGTATTTCAATTTTCGACTACTACAGGCTGTTTTTTGTGCTTCGAAAGCTTCATCATCAGAGTTTTGTTCAACAACAAGTTGTTTTGTATCCATTGCCTTCTTGTAGACCAAAAATATTCTCATTGAAAGATTGCAGATACAAGGTGAGAATATTGGTCGAAGAATCTCCCGGAACCAATATGATCTAAGGAACCAATATAGGTAATAATTGTTGGGAATATACTATGGAGAAAGCGGGCATTGACCATTTTTCAGTTTCTTTTACGTATTAATCTGTTGAGCTTGATAATAAATATTCTTAAAAATATTTCTAGAGTCACAAAATAACAAATCAAAGACGGATATGTGTGATTTTATTCAAGGCCATCGCAGCATCATTGCACTTGGACTTTCACGTATTTTTAATAATTTAACATAATGACACATTTTCATGTATTCAAGACTGAAGAGACATTCCATTCGTTTCATTGACGCCTCAAGTCGATTAGAATTTTCGTTTTTACACTTTGTCCCCAATTGATGCATATAAAAGACACAAATCTATATTCGTAATAATACGCAAAATTCAATTTATAACACTTAAATTAATTTACATAACGGGAAACGGGGAAACCAATTTCTCTTTGCCTATTAAGTTATAATTTTCTTTCGTGTGTTGCCGGTGTAATAATACTCGAGTAATATTTATCTAATATTTTTCCTTCCTGCTCGGTTATTGACAGAGAGAGGAAAGCTAATATTTGAGGTCCGCCGTTTGCAAATAAACTTCAGACTGCTTTTATAATAGGAGATTTGCTTAAGGAACGTACCTACTTTTTACAATGCTCGCTAAATTAATTTTCGCTTCTTGCTAATAGCAGTAATAGCCAACAAGTATTTCTAACATTCAGTTGTCAAATAGAAAAATCAACACTATGCTATAATATAAAGTAAGCCTCTGAAGCAGTTCGGCTAGACTCGAGGGAGACAACCTTAACTGAAAAATCAGATCCAGCTAGAATAAGGTATAGTAGCTCATCAAATGGGAAAATTGTTTCACTCTTCCATACCTTACCAGAATTTCGGGAACTGTGTTGGACGAATTTTGGATATGAATCCAAAAGCAACTAAAACAAATCCTTTTTCTAAAACAAGAAAAGATTTGGAAAGCTTTACATCTGATAAAGAAGAAGTTGAGTAAACTATCACACAAAAAAACTGTGGAAGGTGAAACAGTGGAAACGAGGATCTTTGTGTAAAGGAACCAGTTTTGGAAAAGAAAATTTTCAATCAACCTTGAACACAAGAAAAGTACAAGACTTGATTGAATCTGAGATTCTGGAAAGTGAAATTACTGAACAAGCAACCCCAAACCAGTAAAACTGTTAGGAAGGGTAAGCCAACACAAAATGGATTTTTTCCCAAGAGACCAATCAGCAAAAGGCTGTCTGAAGTTACCAAAACTGATAGTCCTACAAGTAAAGTTCCCCTTAGACGGGAACCATCAAAAGAAAAATCTTCCATCAAGAAAACTCCATCAAAAAAGCTTATAGAGGTGACCGCCAAAGTTAAGTCCAAGAATACCAACCATAAATAATTTACAGGGTTGACAAGACTTAATTTATTGATGCCACTGAATACCTAAATCAATATAATTCTAAAATTAGTAGGTTGAAAATGGAGCCAGTAAAGAGACCTGGTAAAACTTACCAGTAACCTATATGACATAGCTAGCAAACATTAGGCAGAAAAGAAGACAAATCAGCTCATATAAGGACCAATAGAGTTGATGATACGATAACCAAAAAAAAAAGTTACCAACTCTTAATAGTCTTAATGGTGATGCACCTGTTCAAAGAGAAAATATGCAGTTTCGCACCTGTAACTAAGGCCAATGAAGTGAAACCTAAACAATCCTCAACTGTCACGCAATCAAAGGTACCTATTCTGTTAAAAAAACTTTGGGTGAAGTGACGCCAAAAAGCAAAATTATTGAAGCAGAAAAGCATACTGGGACTATCAGGATAACAGTGGCACCCAACAAAAAGACTATCACCAAGACAAAACACATGTCTTCAGACGATGAAAAATCTATTGTAGGAAGTGTTAAAGGGTCGTTTATAATTGATTTAACAAACAGAGATACAAAGAAACTACCATGAGAGACATAACAACCAAAACAGTTCTCAAGGTCTTTCCACGAGCCTACTCCTGATACTCTATCCAAGACCTCTGACTAGTGACGGAGAAGAAGATGAAACGCCAGCAAGATATCCTGATCAAATTAGTGTAGTGAACCTGATTTATTGAAACGAAAACCCAAAATACTCTCAGAACATGAACATATTTGTTACTGAAACTGATTTTAATGAAAATGCTACTAGGTCAAACTAAAGTTGCTATAAGGTTGAAGAAATTGATGCAAGCTTATTAAGGATCAATAGGAAAATTGATAAATTTTTGAATACTGCTGATCAATTGACTGAAAAACCTCTAAAACCGAAGCCTAGACAAAGTTGAAAGGCCTTCTTTTGTTGTTTCAGAAGATTTAAAGAAGACGGTTGAAACCATCAAAAATGACCGTTTAAATTAAACCAAGTTCAAATCAAATTAAACTTTGTTCAAGCAACGGTGTAATGGATTTATTTGGTTTAAACCAAGATTACTGTTAAACCAAGATCAGAAAGTGTTGGTGCAACTACCCATAAGACTATGTGTGCTGTCTGATGGATATTACAAAAAAATTAAAACCAAATCAAGTTTGGAACCGGCCATTTTATAGAGGTGTGCTCTTCGATAGTTATTTACCTAACAAATTCGGAAAGTGATATTTCACCGCACGCACGGTAAAGGCACTTTCCGCATGTGTTAGGTAGGTACATAATTTTACTATGAGCATCTCTAAAAAAAGACACTATTGAAATTTCTGGACGGAAATGGATTTTTCATTATGAATACCGTCTACTTTAACGCACACTATGTAATAACGTAACTTTACCGCACCCTTTGCAGTCTACTTTAGGTCTGTTTCCACAGAAATCGCAAATCAGTAGAAGCGTTCTTGATTGGTCCAAATCCCCAACAATCAGTTTCCTGCTGACTATTTGCCACCAATGAAATTCGCTCTAAAGTTTGTGATTTCTGTGGAAACAAACCTTTTACCGCAAACTATGCGATAAAGTAACTTTATTTATCGACCGCATAGTTTGCGGTTTAGTGCTTCTGTCCAATTTACAGATAAGTAGCTTATAGGGTAAAGTGATTTTTAAGTCAATTTCCCAGAAACATATCGAAAGTTTGATCAATTTTTTCGGACCATCGCGAATGGTAGAAATATTTCTTTTTTTTTTTCACAAAATCCAACCAGCAACCTGCAATAATTGAAAATCTTTTTTGAAGTACCAGTACCAAAATTCCCAAAATTAAATGTAAAATCCCCATCGGTAAAATATTTTGATACGCTACTGATACTGATTATACTGATCCTTGTCGGCGCTACTGGCTTACCAAAATCAAAAGTGAAGTGAGGCTCTGCGAAATCATGTCTGTCTTTGTCTAACCCACACAAAAATATCGATGTTCTTGTCTAAAACCGTTACTCCAATGCCCAAACCAGTTTTAAAAGAAAATTTCAATAATGGCGTAGTAGCGAAACGTCACGTCAGTCGCGTCAGGTGAAACGTCAAAATTTTATCAACCAGACACTTCACAAAAAAGAAAATTTTCCAAGAAATATAAATTTTTACAGTAAGTGCAAAGTGAATTATCATTAATTTGCAACAATTATAATTGAATCTAATCACTGGCAATCGACCTCATTAAAAATAAGGCTAGTGAAGGCCCAGTTATTTGTGTGATAAGTGAAGGTCCAGGGAAAGTGATTCGTGTTTACACCTTTGACAGTTGGTTTTTAACACACATTTTACACAAAAACTACAGTTTTTATTTATTATTTGATTATAAAACGACCCCCCTTATCTTTATCAACAAAAAGTGCATTATTTTAGTTGCATTTTATCCTGACAAAATGAGTGCAACGATTCATCCTAGGGAGTTTGTAAATAAAGACGAGGAAATCAAGTATTGGAAGAATCTTGCCCTAGAATACCAGGAAGAGTAAGTGGATTTTGCATTTATAAACATTGATATTGATTGTTTTGTTATGTATTAGAATTGATCGGGTACAAAAGGAATCAGAGGAATTTATCACAGAGTCAAAACAGTTGGAGAGAGAATATGAATCTGCTCTCGATCAAAACGAACACAAGATAAAAGAACTGAGTATTAGCAATAACAGAGCCCATAACGAGATAGACGCATTGAGAGTAAAGCTAGATATTTGTTTAAAAGAGACAACAAATCAACAAACCGAAATAGAGATGCTTAAAAATGAAAAACAACAACTTATCAAGAAAGTTGTAGAACTAGAAAAATGCAATGACGACCTAGAAAGATCCAGGAGAATCATTGAAGAAAGTATGGCCGGTTTTGAGCAAGCCCTAAACTCCGCTTTAGAGAAAAATGCTATTTTGGAAAACGAAATAGACGAAAAAGGTTATATGCAAGAAAAACTACAAAGATTGGCTGACGAAGCTAGAGGTAGGATTTTCGTTACTTCAACATCAAATATCATAGAAGTTTGTTTTAGATTTGAAACAAGAACTTCTAGTGAAAGAAAAAGTCAGTGTGCCCGACAACGAACGATACATGAATGGATTCAAGACCGCCCCAATAGACAACAGATTAAAGGAAAACGAAACGCAGACTACTTCACCATCCAAACGTAAGATTAATCGTTTTAATAAAGCTTATAAGAGCTTTCGTTCTGCATTGTGTCGCAAAAAAGATGCCTAATAATTTGTGTTTTTTTTTGGCATGATTATTGTGTTTGTGTATCTTATTTTCTATTAGTTTTGACAAATCTTCAATTGTGTCCTATGATAGAAGATGCAATAATTTTACACATTAGATGTGTGTAAAGTGTCCATACATAGTATTGAAGTTATGTAACTTAGAACCGTCCGATTGTTCCTAAGAAATTCTATAAATTTTTTGTATATTTAGGAATGTGGCCGCAATAGTCACAATTAAAAATATCAATCAGTCAAAATATCTTGCCTAACCCTTTTGCTTATAATGATTTTGAGCTCTCTGTTATTTTGGGAATTTAACATTTGAGCTTTAAGTTTTATTGGAAATTGTTTCGAAAAACGAGAGTCCTGTGACTTGAAGAAAAAGATGACAAAGTACTTAAGGTTTAGGTCGATCCATTTGACTATAAATTGTACACAATATTTCAATTTTTCACATACATATTTTAATATGAAAAAAATGACTTATCTGCACTAGTGCGGACAAATTACAAATAAGTAGTTACAATACAATACAATACAAAAACTCTTTATTTAAAAATTGTGTTACAATATATAAAATATATAAACACAAAATAAATAGTACCACAGAAGGGCAAAACAATATATATAACTTAGCCAAAATAATCATCTAAAGAGTATGGTTCTAATTCTATTAAAAATTTCCTTAATTTTGTTTTAAACACCTTTACATTTGAAATATTTTTGATTTCACTGGGCGAATTATTGAAAAGTTTAAGACACATATGTAATATGGAGTCTTTTCAGTAAATGTCAAATGATGTATTGGATAGTTTACATTCAATGTTCTTGTATTATATACATGAAACGTTTGTAATTCAAACTGTGCTCTGTTTCTGAAGAAAAACATTAGACATTCAAATATAAATATTGCATATACTGTCAATATACCCTCATCCCTAAACACACCTCTACAATTATGCCTATATACCATTTTCTTAATAGATCTTATTGTTCTTTTTTGAACTACAAATATTTTTTCTATCAGGCTGTTCTTAGCCCAAAAGATTATTCCATATTTCATGACAGACTGAAAATTAGCAAAATACATAATCTTTTGTACTTCTTCTCTTAAATATCTTCCAACAATTCGTATTCCATGCAGACCCAAAAATTTTGTGTGTTCCACAACATTCAAATGATCCTCATCTACAGTTAGAAACTCAGGCTTTCTGACCCTTGATAATTTTGTTCAAAATAAAATTATACTTGTCTTTTCTTTGTTCAAAATAAGCTTAGTTCTTGAGAAAAGCAATTTTGGTGAATTATTAAAAATATTAATTCCATTATAGTCAATATCAAAATATGCTTTATTGTTGTGAGCAAATTATTGGTATAAATATTTATTAACGGACCAGCCCTCGGACCAGCCATTTACAGAAATTGGACTTATACTAAAAATAAGCACTAAAAATACAATAGTCGTACAATATAGACATATCAGTTAAATCAGTGAAAAGCAGTTACAGTCCTCAACATCACACTAACACAGATTCAAAAATTAAAGTTGTAAAAAAAAATATAAGTTAGGAGAATAAAATTTGAGAAAATTAGCTTTTATCACAGGCTCCATCACAGGATATTTTTTATTTTTGAGTCAAACACACTTAAAGGATCATTAAAGATGTTTACATCACCATTTGCAAGCAATTTATTTGCACTATCTGGAAAGCGTGTCAGAGATAAAGATAAACCATAATTTGTTCTATGAAATGGAACATTAAACAGGTCTACCCCTCTCCGATTTCTCTGTGGCACCTTAAGTTCTATCAAAGATAGCAATTCTGGACAGTCTATGTATCCATTCAAGATTTTATATAGGGTATATATATATATATATATATATAATTATCGGTTTATAACGTGCAACGTCTTCCGATTCCCGATCTCCAACCATCTCTGTCCATCCAGGCATCCTCCTCTAAACCTCTGTCTCTCATTTCTTCGTCTACTCCACTTCTCCAGCTTCTTCTTGGTCTGCCGCGTCTTCTTCTCCCCCCTGGCTTCCACTCAATAATTTGCTCGGGTATCCTTGTATCTGCCATTCTTTGTATATGTCCGAACCAAATCAGCTGTTTGTCCTTTATATCACCTACTATTGTGTGTTTTACGTCCATAATCTCACTAATTCTCAGATTTGTCATCCTTTCCATTTTTGACCTGCCTGCGGATCTCCTCCAAAAGTCCATTTCAGTTGCTTCCAGCATTTTTGCAGTTCTGTTCTTTAGTGGCCAGACTTCCGAGCTATATGTGACTATGCTTTTGACTATGGTGTTGTATATTCTAGTTTTGTTAGTTTTGTTGATATTTTAGTCCCACAGTACACCATTTAGTAGGGATATTGCCTTGCGTCCTTGTATATTCCGATCTATAATTGCTTCGTCTAGGGTTCCCTCATGTGAGATTTTCATGCCCAAATATTTGTATTCAGTACACTGTTTTATTTCTTGTCCATTATTCAATTTCAGAAAAGTGTTGGTGATATGCAGCATCCCTGTCAGCATCCCTGTTTTAGTCCTTCAGTTGCTATAAAGCCTTTACTGATTAAGTTTCCCTGTTTAATCTTGGTCTTTGCATTACTATAGAGCATTTTTACTGCCTATATTAGTTTTAAGTTGATATTGGTCTTTTCCAGTGCTTCCAAAAGCTTTTTCAGCGGAACATTGTCATATGCTTTCTTTAGATCTACAAAGAGTAAATGGAGTTCTTGGTTATACGCTTGTTTCTTTTCTATTACCTGTGTCAAACTTAATAAATGGTCTATAGTTGATCTTTCTGCTCGAAAACCGGACTGTTCTTCTTCCTCACTATCTTTGTACTCGTTCTCTATTCTGGCTTTTATGAGTTTTCCATACACTCTGCTCAGTGTGTTTGTTACTGTAATTCCTCGTTGGTTCTCGCATTTATTGCTATCTCCTTTCTTATATATAGCTGTTAAATAGCTTATTCTCCACTCTTCTGGTACTTCATGTTTATCTATGCATGTTTGAAATAGTTTTGTTAATTGTTTGTAGAGTTTATTGGTCCCATACTTACTCCATATATTTCTCCTGGGCATGGTGCCCTACCGTTTTTCAAGAAGCTACAGTGTTTTTTAACTTCTTGCATAACTCTTGTAGGTGATCCTGCAGTTTTTATGTTTTGTGTCTGTTCTCTTTCTTCTTTAAACTCTGCTCGCTGTTCCGTCAGTAATTCTTCAAAGTACCAAATTGCTGGGGTGTTATTGTATTGATAATATCCTTGAATTTTGTTTTCCTCATAATTTTCAGTAATCTCCAACTTTATGTGTTTCTTTTACCTCCCAGATAAGTATTAATATGCGCACAGGTTCTTTCCCATGACTCGTTTTTTTTTCTGTACTATTTTATTCTGTACTGTTGCTTGCGCTTCTTTATATCTTTGTCTCGTGTCTTATTTGAACTTAGATACTGTTGGTATTCCTTCCTTTTATCTGCTATGTCTTTCTCTATTTCTTGATCCCACCAATAAGGTGAGGGGTTCTTATATCAATATATTTTCGCCTATTGCTGAGAGTTTTCAGATTAAGGGAGTGAAGTATTTCTTCATATACAATATCCTCATTTGGTATACCCAATTTAAACCCAACAAATTTCACAAACCTCTTTTGCACTTTTTCAGTCTGTTGAACATACTGACCAAACCTGGCAGTCCTCTTCCAAAACTGACCTCATGTAAGAACAAAACAGAGTTTAAATATATGAGTTACAAATGACTTTTTCTAGACATCTGGATAGATACCAGTTAACATTGACTTAGTAAAGATAATGTTTAAAATAAAGGTCAAAATACATGCACAATTTATCACAAATATCCCAGATATGTAGAGATGGCAAATTCTCGAGATTTTATTTTGGGAGAATTTTATCGGAGAATATTCAGGAACATTGGAGAATTTCGAAAAATATAGCTTCTTAACATCATTTGGGGCTTTTTGCATTTTTCTGGTACACAAAATCACAAAATTGACATAGAAATTTTGTAGTCCTTATTTTGTCTGAAATGTTTCCATATCAAACCTCTAGGTTTCATTTTCGAAGGAATTCCCTCAAAACTAATATTAAGGGCCGGTTTATTCATCTACTGATAAACTGTCAGGTATGCAATCTGACAGATAAAAACGCAATCTGTAATCTCATTGGTCGGCCAGTTATCCGCCAACCAATAAAATCTTAGAATGATACATTTATCTTGCAGATAGTACTAGTAAGTAGTAAGTTTATCTGAAGATGAATAAACCGGGCCTAAATAAGTTGATAATTAAATATTTCTTCGCACACACTCTGTATTCTGCACAGTGCAGAGACAATGAAATAACTTCTGGCTGGGCCATGGCGTTTCCAGTTGGTAGAAATACCTAGTGCAAAGGAAATGTGTTTCTATCTGTTTCTTTAACAGGCTGAGAGAAAGAGCTGGAAATACACTCAGCAATGGCACCAGTGCGCATTAAATCTAATCTACCAATCGAAAACGCCTATGGACTCGGGGGATTTACCTGGATTCACTGTTTTCTGTTTTTCATTTCAACCTAAACTCACTACGAACCTAGTCCTATCTGTAAAGTGCAAATTGATAAATTTAAAAATTACAGGTAATTTCCCATAAATTCTCGAAAATAACCGCATATTCTCATAAATTCTTGAACCTAAAGAAAATTATAAATTCTCGAGAATTTAAGTCCAAAGAATATTCTCGGTAAATACTCTGTTCTCAATAGAAGTTCTTTGGAGAATATTCTCAGGGCCATAATCTCTACACATATGTTATTAGGCCCAGCAGATAAATGGTCTTTTAGGCTAAGAATTGCATTGTAGACATCAATTTCATTAAAATCACAAGTACTTATAGATAACGAACTAACTACATTAAAATTATAAGTATCACAATTACTATCACCATAAACAGTTAAGAAAAAGTCACTAAAATAGTTTACAGTAATATTTCCATCATCAGAAGATTCAGCTTTATAAAACATGGTTAAAGGGATATCAAAAGAGTTATTCTTTTTCTTTACAAATTTCCAAAAATCTTTACTATTTTGGGTAATGTGTCATGGTAGGCAACTTTAGACAGGAGCTTGCGTTCAGCTTGTAAATTGTCTTTTTCGATATTTTCTTTGGAACATACATTTCAAAGCTATAATAAACTATGTCATGAAATATGTTTACATCAGAAATGACATAGTCTGAGCTTAGAACCTGAGACTAGTCAAAAGTACCAAGAAAATTATTCACACTGTTGTAGTTACAATTTTTAAAATCAAAATATTCATGTGACGAGTTTAAGGTCTTAGATTGGTGACCGATACAAACACTGAAGAACAGAGCTGGGTGGTAGCTATCAAGGGGTAGTAGAGGTTCAGACATGCATAAAACGTTCACAGACTGAACATTGGTCACTATTAGATCTAATTAAGCACCAAAAATATCAGCAATAGTGTTTTTCTGATTTAAATTTAGGTATGCAAAAAAGTCTGAAATAACTCTACACTTCAATTTCAATTTATTAAACAATCATATATACAAATTCATAAATTTTTACATTCATCATTCATTATACTACTTAATCAAATAAACAATTAAATAAAACACTGTGTCACAACAATAGATCAAAGTCAGCAGCAACATCCCTATCCTATAATAATAAAAAATCCGGCCTAACAAATTTTTCTTAACTACAGATTTAAATCGCTGAGCTGTCAACTCAGAGACAGGCAGCTTATTATAAAAGACCGGAGCAAAATACAGTATTGCATTCCTTGATGTTCCTAGTCTGAGAAAATTAGTCCTAATATTGTCGCGATGTCTGGTATCATGATGGTGTGTTTCACCCGGAGCCGCGAACTTATGCAAATTACGGTGCATGTACAAGGGTGATTCATTAAGAATGGCACTCGGCCATATCTCAAAAACTATTCATCGTAATCTTGTCGGAAAAAAATTATCCCATAAATATGGCCAAGAGAAAATGCTGGAAATATATTTCAGCTTTCTAAAATGACCGCAAGGGGGCATAACCCAACTGTCAAAGTACAAAAATGGTTTTATTTTTGAAATTTCAAATGGAAACGTATCTTGAAAATGCTAGCAATAGATTTTTGATGAAATTTCACGCAATTTTGATTCATGACTTTTTACCAGAACTTATCGGATAAGATAGTTATGAGCTGTCAAATATTGCAACTCAAGAAAGCGGATAACTTCAAAACGACTCAACAAATCTGGTCGATCTCAGGTTTGTTGGAAAGACAAGAGTCTGTTCTTTAATTTTGTTGTGGAAAATTTAAATTCTGGTTAGTAGGACTGACGTTATGGGTCAATATTTGAAAACCATTTAATGTATCCAATTTTTCTCGAAATTTTCAAATGGAACCGTATATTTAAGATATGTTCAATCGATTTTTGAGGATGTTTTACACGGTTTTTCTTTATCATACCTTCCTACAAACGAATTCCAGATAGTGTTAAAATTAATTTTCTTAAAAATAATCAGTATTTATGAAAAAGCCCTTGTAAATTGAACAGATACCAGTTAAATATGTCAGGCTGACATATTTTTAAAACTTCAAGGGTGCGTTCGAAATCACCCTGGGCGTCACACCGAGTGCACACCAGCCATGTAATTCATAGCTGGTGTGCACTCGGTGTAACGCCCCAGGGTGATTTCGAACGCACTCCAAACGTTATTTTCTAAAGTCAAAATGCATTTCCCAAATGGAGAAGCACAGGACATCCTTGAGCTGCATGAATGTAACGGAAATACAGCAATCGCAGCACATATTTATTCACGGCGTTATCCCCAAAGACCTCACCCGGACTCTAAATCCATCAGGAGGTTGAATAATCGTTTAAGGGTTACAGGTAGTATTTATACCCCCTTTTTCACTCGAAGATGTAGGGCCACGTGCGAGGAAAATACAACCAACGTTCTGGCACTATAATTTCCTAACGCACTTTTTTCATTATTTGACGTTCATCAATGATGACAATCAACTGTCAGAAAAACGATGTCATTATTTACGAGGGCTTTTTCATAAATATTGATTATTTTTGATAAAATTAAATTTAACACTCTCTGGAATTCGTTTGTAGGAAGGTATAATAAAGAAAAACTGTGTAAAACATCCTTGAAAATCGATTGAACATATCTTAAATATACCGTTCAATTTGAAAATTTCAAGAAAAATTAGAAAAATTCGATTGTTTTCAAATATCGACCCATAGAGTCAGTCTAACTAACTGAAGTTGGAATTTTTTACAACAAAATTAAAGAATATACTCTTGTCTTTCCAACGAACCTAAGATCGAACCAATTCGTTGAGTCGTTTTGAAGTTATTCGTGTTCTTAAGTTGCAATATTTGACAGCTCATAACTATCTTATCCGATAAGTTATGGTAAAAAGTCATGAATCAAAATTGCGTGAAATTTCATCAAAAATCTATTGCTAGTATTTTCAAGATACGTTTCCATTTGAAAATTTCAAAAATAAAACCATTTTTGTACTTTGACAGTTGAGTTACGCCCCCTTACGGTCATTTTAGAAAGCTGAAAATATTTCCAGCATTTTCTCTTGGCCATATTTATGGGATAATTTTTTTCCGACAAGACTACTATGAATAGTTTTTGAGATATGGCCCAGTGCCATTCTTAATGAATCACCCTGTACAGTAGGAAGTCATATATGTATTGTGATGGGACCGTTAAAATCTGAAAATCACGATAAAACTGTTTGGGGTCTTCTCGGTATCAGACATGAACCAGAACTCTCACTGCCCTCCGCTGCAAACCACTGTGGTGACAAGACACCAACGACCCTACTCCCATACTCATCATTTTCCCATTCCAAGCCTGGAATGTTAAAATCACCACAAATTACAACATCATTACGTACATTATTTTCCATTACATTTTCGACTATTTCACAGAAAGATTCATGAAGCTCTAAGTTAGATTTAGGAGGTGAGTATACAACACAAATTAGGATCTTACTTGCTCTTTTCCCAAAAAGCACAAACAAATATTCAATTGACCTATTATCACAAATAACTCTAGTCGCAGGTACTGAATACTTGAATACTAAGCTGCTAAGAGTACTCCTCCACCTCTTGATTTTGCACTTGTTTCATTGGTTCGGTCACATCGAAAAACAGTAAAACCTTCAGATGCTATTTCCGCATCCAGAATATCATCATTGAGCCAAGTTTCTGAAAAAATAACAATGTCAAATTCAAATTTTTTCTTGAGAGGTCAAAATATCATGGAGTTTAGTTCTGATTCCTCGCACATTTTGGTAGTATGAAGAAACTGACTGATCCGTTGACTTAAAAACTTTCTGTTTCCTGTAGGACGTCGATGAAAATTTATTGAATTAGGAGTGGACTTATGATGGTATCCCTTCCTAAATCCATTACTGTTATGGTAGTGCATGGATTGAGCTCTTCCAAAATAGTAATTTCTCCCGAAATACCTTCGACCACCATTATTAAAATTAGTGTTATTGCAGTTGTTGTAGTACTGGCCCATTCCAACAGTAGTACTTCTAATGCCAAAGCCTGGTGCCCCAGTTTCAAAGTCGAATTTTCTAGAAATTATGTTTCCTGGCCAAAATGATACCCAGTTTGAAGGAGTTTGTGTCAGTTTTTTCACCACAATCTGATCCTCCGTATCTAATGCAATTTTTGATCTTATATATCTCAGAACAGATGCCTCATGAGATGATCTTGCAACTCTGCAAATGTAGTCTTGCTGGATAAAATCCTCAACTGCATCTTTACTAGTCCCCAGTTATTAATTTGGGTTTGGTAAATAATTTGGCCTCATTGCTATATAGTGCCCCCATTGCACTATTTACCGCAGTTTCAAGATTTTCTGCAGTTCACTGGTTTTATTGCTTGGATTTTCATGCTCTGCTTCATTAACACAAACAGCAGCCTCTTTGGCGTTATTTGACACAGAGTATCCAGAGTTTTCAAATGTTTGTTGAAGTTTTTTAAATTTCGAATAAAAGGACCCCGCACCATTCTTATGGAAATTGGGTCCCAGCTAAATTACCTGCAATTTTGGCATATGATTGAGCATTGAGCTTCTGACCATTGCGCAAAAGTGCTACCATCGCTAGTTTTCAAGATATTGGGTCTTTTTTTTTTTCTTTTTTTTTGGGTCGCGCTCTGAAGCGGTGAACGTCAAAAGGTTTTGACGTGTTCTAATACTCGAGTCTGTTTGATCAGTTTTTCAAGTGAAAACTTCTTTAGGCGTGTTTCAATGAGAGGGTTACACGTCAAAACCTTTTGACGTTTACCGTTTCCGAGCGAGGCTCAAAAAACCAAATAAAAGGCATAATAACTTGAAAACTAGCGATGGTAGCACATTTGCGCAATGATAGGTTTTGATCAGAAGCTCAAAAACTATCATATGCCAGACTGGCAGAAAATTTAGTTGGGATCCAATTCCCATAAGATTAGTGCGGGGTCCTTTAAATTTGGATAGATAATTTAAATTATAAGAAAGGATCTTGGAAGAATTTCTCTATACTGTAGTAGGCTTTTAATACTAAAAGCTTGAGATGTATCCCTAATTTTTCACCTAATACTATCTGTCTCAGATGCAGTGACAAATAATAATAATATAATATTTATTTATTCACTTATGAAAATTTATTTTTTTCACGTATCTCAAATGGTTAAAAATCTTTTTACTTTGATAGATTATTGAGTTTTTTGTTTGGAGGAAGGGATGGTAAGGTTTACATAGTGTGTTTGTCAGGTGGTATATATACCTACAGATGAAAATTCGAGTATGCTTCACCTAAATTTCTTATGAACAAGACATGAAGTCTCTATAGGTCGATTCACACATATCAGTGACGTGACAGTACCATGACCAGCACGTGATTTCACCGGCGAAGTCAAAGTTATTCTCTTAGGAATTTGATGGTACCCTCGTCTAAAAAAGGTGTAGCAAGTAGTGCATTGAGGCTATTTGTTTGAACTTCAATATTATTCAAGTCTCTGTGCAAACAAACTGATATTACTATCTAAACTTTGTGCATAAAAAGGAGAGGCACTGTATTCAATGGTAATCGGAACCGATTTCAAGACTATTTTTCTACCAAGAACTGTACTACATAGTTTTAACATCCGAAGCAAGCAATTTGCTCAGCGACCGAAATGAGTGTGTCTATCTAAAATTGACACATGTATTTGAAATTAGGCTAATACTACAATTATTTCTTTTAATAATCGTGATACAAATATATCGGTTTGTGCCAAACCAAAGTTTGAGACCAAAACAGATTGGTTTTCCGTAAATGTACTAAAAGCCATGGCGCCTGTTACACGAATTCATCAATAATGTGATTGTGATGCTCTTCGGGAGATGCATTTTTCAAAAAAATTTCTATCCATTTGCCTTGCAAAATTACAATCCAATCACCCCAATATTTTCTTTGAAAAAAAAAATATAACGGGACTCTCGATTCGTTTTAAATAAAATTTAAAGCTAAATATTTTAACAAAAAATTCAGCTTTGTTATGAAAATCATCAGCAAAAGGGTTAAGCAATATGGTAGATACATGCTTCTAAATCTCCAAAATATAATATCCAATATTGCCTTCAAGTCTTATCTACTACATATTCTTGCTTATTATCATATTTAGAAAAACACATTATATTTTTATACTCTAAATAATAAGGTGTAGGTAATGTTAGGTGATAAATTGCAATGGAGGGGCGACCTCTCCCAAAAAAATACCTAATTGTAGCCTGAAATGTCTTGTGTACAATTTTAAACCCTGATCATGAGATTTCAGAGCTTATTTGTGAGATTTCTTGCAAAGTGGTTGCCCCCTCAATTGTACTACTAAAAAGTAATATGTTCCATAATGTTTGACATAGTTCCTTAGGGTGCAATAATACTAATTTAGGATTTAGCCCAAAATAGTTATTTATTTTTATATAGTAACTCGCAACTTTAGCATTAAGCTGCAACTATCAGTATTTTGTTAATTGGTTTTCAGTTTTAGCTAACCTCTTTGTCCTAAGTAACAAGACTCAAGCTTCAAAATTTCAACTACCCTTCTTATTGTTTAATTATTTCAGGGTAGTTTTTAAATAAAAAAAAAATTGTAACTAAATTTTATTAATCTATTATTGTTCCACGCAATTTTTGTAGGTTATCCAGTTTTAAATAAAATTATTTGAAAATATTTTTGTTTTTTTTTTCTTCTCTATTTGTGTTTGAGTCTTGTTGCATGGTTCTGGCCCCTATTTCCTTTCCATTATTGCATGCTGTGTGTGTTAAATGTTAGTAGTTATCAAAATTAATGAGTTAATTCTTTGGCAGTCCGTAGAAGGTGTTGATGAGCAACATTAGCATTTAAATCCTACAGGTTCATTTATTAATTATTACAGGTGACTACCAACACCAGCCGCCCTTGTCGCCAGCATGTCGAGTCAGTGCCCTTAATATTGTCAGTGACTTGATACGGAAAGTTGGGGTAAGTGTTTTTTTTATGTCAGTTACACAATGGCATGGATTCATTATGTTGAAATGTGTGGTATAATTTAATTTTTTTTTTGGCTTTTTATTTCTGGGTTTTCTGCATACATAGTATGTTTTTTCCTTTAATACAGTAACACCTCTGTTAATTGGTTTTCTACTAAATTGAGAAATTATTTAAAAACCTGGTTGTACTGTATCCAGAAGAAAGATTATATTATTATGGTTATATTGACTTGTGGGTTTATTTTGAAGCATGCCAGTTTTTTTTATTATTGCATTTTAGCTTTCAAGATATCTGTGTTCTGAGTGTGGACAAGTTAAATGTACAGTTTGCAGTAATTCGGACAGCAGTTTGCTTAATGGTAGTAGTAGGTAGTAGTGAGGTGCGTAGACTTATTTATTTGTATTCTTAGTGTAAATTTTCAACGGCCAAGTCAGCACATGTGCATTTTATTTTTTATTGCTGAGAGTCTGAGAGCCGTAAAAATGTTGAAGTTAAGTTAAAATTATTCAAATTACTCCATGAAGTGACTCAATGTTACAATTGTTTGAAGTGACAACCATCTATCGAATACTTTGGGGCTGAAGGAAGTCCAAATTAAATTGTGAAATAAAATGTGCAGGTGCCTGCTTCAGGAAATATAGGCGAAGGTTGTTCTCTCATAAAAAGGGTGTAATATGATTCAAAATAATATAATATTCGATAAAGATGTTCACTACCTACAAATTCTCTAGAGGCGAATTTGATTATTTAACGTTTGTTTCTTCAGCTGGTGCTACCAATTGAATTTTTCTTAGAATCCATTGCCTCTCCAAAAACGACACGCTTCAGCTGTTATATTTACGTCGAATAAAACATAATTCAAATCAGAAATAAATAAATGAAAGTTATACACTCTGTATACAATGTGTCCAAGATAAGGAGGGCCAGTATGGGGATCTCAGAAACGGTAAGAAATACGACGTCGCTTGAATTAAAAAAAAGTTGCGCAATTTTGTGCTCATTAACATGGCGCTTTGATTTTTTTTTAAATTTCGAGTGCTACCGGAGATATTCGGAAAAAACGAAATTTTGCAAAATCGATTTTATTTTTTTGTGAGCTTATTTGAGGAGTTATTTCAAAATCAATGTCATTTCATCGTTACAACTTTTTCTACTCTACAAGATGACATTTTCAATTTAAAATCTGACGTTTCGTCTTTGGGACACCATCATCAAGTTCATTTTTTTAAATACGGCCCTTGATTTTCTATTCCAGACTTTAAGAACTTCTGATGTCCCAAAACCTATGGCGTATCGCATTTATTCAAAAAAATTTTTTTAAACTTTTTAGTAATTTCCTACCAAAAAAAATCTATATCTAAAAACCTAAATTAATTTTAATTTTTTCACATTTTATTTTACAAGCAGAAAATATGGCAGCGCTAGAACCTTATAAAACCCAAATATGTGGGATTGATCCCAGAATTTAAGGGAGGAACACAACTTCTTTCCCGGATTTTTATCAATCTGTGAAAAAGTAGTCACTAAATTCTATAACACAGCAGATACTGCAGACTTCCGAAATGAATATCTTATGTCCAGTATCTTATCAAAAATTAAAGGCGAAGCCGCAATTAATATCTCATGTTCTTCAATTTGCACATTTGACGATCTTACACTTCTTGCAACCTATGCAAATAAGAGAGATCTCTATACTCTAAATATCGAGATGACAGAACTAAAGCAAGGTAATGAATCAGTATTCGATTTTTTCAATAGGGTACAACAAATTTTGAATTTGCAACTTTCTTATGGAATCACCCATTCAAGCAATCCAGAAAGAAGTATCTTGTGTCAATATTGTTGAAATTTAGCGCTAAGAGTCCTGTTAGGCAGACGTAAAGAGCCTATTGAATCCTTGATGAGAACTAAGAATCATCAAGATCCAAATAGCGCATTGAACATGCTTACTAACGACTTTCAAATTATAGTAGACTGCTACAAAAACTCCCACAAATTCACCTGTCCCGATCCCAACTTCAATATACTCCAGGTCCTTCAGATGCTAAAAAACTTTCACAATTTCAAAGAAACAGTCCGAAAACTTTTCTAAATAAAACCAATCCCAATCTTTCACAACCAATGTCCGAAGTTTCTAGCTTTGTGAACAGACCAATATATAGGTACCAAACCGGTATATCAAGAATATTAAATTACACCACAAGATCTGAAGTTTCCTACAAATCAAATCCCAAATATAGTGCAGAAGAACTAACTAACATAACTGAAACTGATTCTCCAGAAATCGATGATCTGCCTTACTCAGATGAATATTTAGACGAAAATGTTATGTCTTTCCCTAGTGTCGAATATCCTGAAGATCTTCAACATGAAGGTCAAAAATTTCACTTTCAAAATTATTTCGAATTAAAGCTGAGCCCTTCAAGTTTTATCTTTTTGACTTCCACAGACATTTTGATTGCCTTTCAGTTATGGATAACTTATTGCTCTTACAAGCCAACATAGACTTAAAAAAACTAACAACCCTTAATGCCCAAATTCCATTAAATTTTCAAAGAAACACCCAAAATTCACTAAATATACTATTGAACCCCAATGCGAGCAAGTTATTAAAATGTATGTGAAAAACATGAAAAACGGCGACGTTATCATTCCTTTCATTAAAATTGATTACTTGAAAATTCCGGAATGTCTTGCCACTGTAAACAATTATGAAGCCTATTGTGTAATATTAAATCCCTCAAATGAAAAAAAAAATTGTAGATTTTTCCCAACCACTTAATGCAACCAATTTTGATGAATATGACACGAAAACTTATTCCACACTAAATCCTTATAATTTAAGACTTCAAAAAGTTGGCATTCGATCTGTCAAAAATCAGAACTCAACATTATGAATTCAGAAGAAAAAAGAGAAATCTTAAAATTATTGAAGGAATACTCTGATATTTTCCATACGGAAGGCATCAAGCTGACATTGACAAATAAAATAAAGCATCAAATAAGAACTTCTAGTGAAATCCCTGTTCACACAAAAACGTAAAGGTACCCGAAAATACATCGAAAGGAAGTTCAGAAACAAATACAAGAAATGCTGGACCAGAAGATAATCAGACCATCACATTCGCCTTAGTCATCCACCATACCATATGGATCGTCCCCAAAGAAAGCAGATGCATCAGGACAAAAATTGGAGAATTGTCATAGACTTTAGAAAAACATGAAGACATTAGGAGATCGCTATCCCATTCCTTATTTAAATGAACTACTGGACAAGCTAGCTAGAGCGCTGACAGAATAATTCATGTGCAATTTTCAAAAAATAATGCTGAAAAAGGAATCATAACCTTTATTGAAGAAATGCTTCTACCAAGAATTAAATATTATCTATATTTTGAAGACCCAATCTATGAAAAATTTAGTTCAATATTACAAAAGCATTTTAAAAACTCAGAAATTCAAATGGTGAAATGCAACAAAAAACTCATGAGGTCCTTGACGAAGATGAAATTCTACAAACTATACGAAATCACCACGAGGGTAAAACAAATCATCGTGGAATCGAGGAAACTCTACAGCTTATAAAGAAAAACTAATATTGGCCCAACCAACAGAAATCCATTCAAACTTTTATAAATGAATACAAATTAGTCAAAAAACTAAGTATGACAGACATCCCCCAAAATTAACTCTAATTGTAACCCCAACAGCTACGAAACCCTTCCAAATTACTTACATGGACAGCATAACTCTTAAAAATTGTAAATTTCTCAGTATTATAGATTCATTTTCAAAATACGCCCAAATGTACAAATTAAATGCAGCTCAACGCTCAACGAATCGAAGTAGCAAAAAATCTCATGAAATTTTTCACTCATCATTGTATCCCAGAGCAAATTATTTCGGAAAAAGGGACTCGAAATAAAAAAATTCGGTTGTAAAAGAATTATTGAAAATACACAAAATAAACATACACTTTATAAGTTCTCAACATCCAGAATCCAACGGTCTAATAGAAAGATTACATTCAATTATTCTAGACTTTTAAACAACCAAAAAAAGTACAAAAATGATGATGTACAGGGTGTCCGTTTTAAGTGATACCACTATAGCTATCTCCGAAACTGTAAGAGCCATGAGGTCGGTTTAATTGGACAAAAGTGGCAGATTTTAGTGTCCTTCAAAGGTAAGTTCACAGGGTTGCCAAATTTTTGTTGGTTTCCAAGATATGAGGAAAAATGTAAAAAAATACCTAAAACCTCGCCCAAAACTTATTCAATGAATATTTCAAAAATTATCATCTTTAGAAAAAAGTGTCCAATACAAAAGTTTCAAGATTTCTTCTTCTCTACAAAATGGTGTAATTGTTATCTTCACATCGCTGTTAAATTTCGAGATAACATTACAAACATCATTTTTTAAAATACAGACCTGGATTTTTTATTTTAATTTTTTGGAGAAGTTTTCTCTCCCTTTAAAATGTCCTATAGCTCTGACGTGTTTCCTGACGTTTCAGTACGGAAATAGCCATCATCAACCTTTTTTCGTTAGTACAGACCTGATGTATTTCGCACCAAGCTACAATACGGCATTTCCTGCTGCATTAGGTATAACTTTTTATTGTTTGTCTGGAATTTGGTTTTAAATAGCGATATGTCAAATTTATTAAGAAAAAATACCAACAAAAAGAGATGTGAAAATTTATTCAACTACACACATTTTTAATTTAATTTCAACACATTCATAACTAACCGAATAAGATACATATTCAAATTTAAAAACACTATTGTAAGTGTTGAAAATATTCTCCATTATTTCTCAAGCCTGGTCTTGCATTTTTTATCACTCTTATTTGGATGTTTTGCAGCATTCTGAGAGAAACTTTGCTATGGTCTACTTGAATTTTACGTTTGTAATCATCTACATCCAAGGGACTAGTTTTGTATGGTTTTTTATGTAATCCCATATGGAAAAATCCAATGGGGAGAGGTCGAGTGAACAAGGCGGCCAGTTCATGGGACCGGTATTACCAATCCAACAATTGGGTAGAACATTAATGAGAAATCTTGTACATCTGGGTTCACGATGTGCCGGGGCACCCTTTTACTGGAAGTTTCCGCTTACAATTCAAGGAAGATCATCTAACATATCCTGCAAATGATTCCGTAAAAATCGCAGGTACCCTTTACCATTAAGGTTCTCTTCAAAAAAGAAAAGACCCATTATTTTGAAGTCGAGGATTCCAAGCCAAACATTGATAAATTGATACCGGTCAAATCTCTCCTGGAAAGCTGTTTTCTATGAATTTGTTAGTTTCAATAGGTCCAAGGATAGTGGATATTGCGATTAAACCACACATTATTATAAAAATTATGTCAAAACGTATATCATGCGTGATCGCAGTGATGTACCATTGTGATAAAAAAAAAAGTAGAACAACAAAAATCTCCAATCTCTCCTGGTCTCTCATACAATAATTTAATTTCTAACCAAAAATTAAATTGTTTTGGCATTTTTTGACAACGTTTCAACCTAGATGGCTTCGGATGACATTATTTTGGCATTTTCCACGCTTTCTTAACCTCGAATATGTCATTGCCAGAACTCAACATATTTTGAAATGTTTATTTACTGTCAAAATTTTGTATGTTACACCGGGAGCTTAATTGGGGATAATTCTTGTACTACTTTTTTTTTATCGCAATGGTACAAGATTTCTCAATAATTTTGTGACCAATCGTTGGATTGGTAATAACGGTCCCATCTTAAACGGGCCGCCTCATTCACTCGACCTCTTCCCATTGGATTTTTCCATATGGAGTGACGTAAAAGACCAATTTTCTATACAAAACCAGTTCCTTGGATGTAGACGATCTCTAAGGAAAAAGTATTGATGATGGCTATTTCCTTAACAAAACGTCGGGAAACATGCCTATGCTATAGGTCATTTTAAAGGGCGACAAAAATTCTTTTAGAAAATAGAATAAAAAAACCTGGTGTGTATTTGAAAAAAATAAGTTGGTACTGATATCTCATAAACTGGAAGCCGTGTGAAGATAACAATTACGCCATTTTGTAGAAAAGAAGAAATATTGAAACTTTTGTATTGAACACTTTTTTCTAAAGATGATAATTTCTGAAATATTCATTGAATAAGTTTTAGGAATTTTTTACATTTTCCCTCATATCTTGGAAACGAATAAAAATTTGTCAACTTACCTTTAATGCACACTAAAATCTGCTACTTTTGTCTAATTTGACCGACCTCGTAGCTCTTACCGTTTCGGAGATAGCTATATGTAGTGGTATCACTTAAAACAGACACCCTATAGGCAAAATAATCTACGCATTATTAGCTTACAATAACACCATTCGCACAGTAATAAAGCTGAAAGCTGAAGCCTTATGAGATAATCACAGGACGCTTAGAGAATAATTCCCCTTTCGATCTAGAAATAAACACAAAACATATAAACGACTACACATCTAACCACCGCGATAAAGTCAAAATCCTTTATCAAAAACTCAATGAAAACATTCAAAAACAAAAAGAAAAAATTATTTAAAAAAACTAATGAGACAAGAGAAGAAACGCCCTGTATTCCTGATAAAGTTTTATGTTCAAAATAAACAAAAATACAGGAAAACAATAAAAAAAAATTAAGCCTGAAAAAATTAAAACTATAAATAAAACACTGAAAACAGCTAAAATTCATAAAGCACACGTTAATACTCAGGAAAAAATTCATCTCTCAAACCTAAAAAGACCAAGAAAAAAACCTTACATGTTTCAATCCTTTCCAGGACCATCCACCTCATCCACACATCCATAACCCAAGGAATCAAAGACCTAGGACTTTTAAATCTCCAACGTTCGTACACCAATACAATTTAGAACCATTGTTTAGTGAGTTTAAAAACCTGAATATTCAATTTGACAACCTAAAAAACGCTTTTAAAAATAGCAGCATGATTCGTGAAACCAGTAGCTATATAAATACTATAAACTTAACCCAAAATTACATTCGCCAAAAAATTGACAATATTTACTTTCATGCTACCCTCAGAGGCAAAAGGGGAATAAAGTTCGCCTTACGAGTCTAGCACTATGGAAAGAATGCGGATAATAGAATTGCAATATTGCCTATTTGACTTCCAATAGAAAATACCTTGATATTTATCTATGTTAACACCTACATTTATAAAGAAAAAGTAATATTTAAAAACGCTGGGCGCACACCTATGACAGGCTGCATAAAACTCGAAATGAATGGCGTTATTCCCCCTTGCCCTTCAGACGTCGTAGTGCTAGACTCGTAAGGCAAACTTTATTTAACGGGTTAGGCTATATTAGGGAAGAAATAACAGGAAATTTAGCACATATGATGACAGTAAAAGATTCCATAAAATCCTCAATGACCTTGAACGTAATCAAGAAAATATTATGGACCAATTAAACATGCAGTATTCATTTAATATAGATAGTAGAAAATTTCAATGGAACAATAAAAAATATTCAACACAACGAAATTATTCCACAATCAAGAATAATGCAATTATTGAGTCAAATGATGCAAGAAAATTCTGACTTTTTGGAAAGGATCTTCTTAATCAGTTGGCAATTCTGTATATCTTAAACATGCTTCAGGACATTGAAAACTCCATTACTTTCTGTAAACTAGATACCTTACACCCAAGCATCATAACATCTAAGCAGTTAGTTGAACAAATAGAAAAACTTTCAAATCACTATAAAAATCAATTTGCATTTGACATAAAATACGAAAACATACCTACTAGATTTTGAAAGCATGATAAAAATTAATTGCAAAATAGAGGCAAATAAGATAATTTATTTCCTGTCATAATACCAATAGATTTTGAGACTAAATTTAACTTATTTCATTTCCTGCCAATTCCTACTTCATATGAATCAGAATGCGCCAGCATAATCCCTAATATTCGATTTATTTTAAAATCTGATAAAACCCTTGAGTGGCAGATGTACCCAAACATACCATTGCTCCAGTCAGCTAGTCGCAAACTTCGACGCATCTTGTGAAAATGAAATCCTGTTCATGAAGAAAACCGAAAAATGCACACTCACCAAACTAGACATATCCTAGAACCATGTCCAAATTATTACAGATTTAAATCCATATCTTGTTGTATTTGAGAGAGTGAGAATAGAAAAGAGTCCAAGGAGTTAATAAAAGGAATCTTTTTGATTGAAAGTGGCCCTTGCGACATATTCTTTAGAGGCAACAAATTGAACTTTTCAGAGAAAACCTATGGAAGTCTTCTGCTATTCAACATTCCTAAGTTCTCGATGCAAAAGCAAAATACTTCAGAATTCAGCATACAATAATTGATGGATCGAGGAACTGCCCATTAACCACATGAAGATTAAACACGCTGAATACTGTTATATGCCCAGCTTATGGATTGTATTCCTTTACATTGTTCTGATCCTAATTTTAATTTTTAAAAAGACTTTTCTACAAAAAAAAAAAGGAGACCAAAGCACCAACCTTTACAGATGCCGAAACCGAGCAAGAAATAGAACTAACTAAAGAACCTGCCAGGAGGAGGAACTCATTCTGTGAAGGCAGGAGTTATACACCCTGTATATATAGACACGAGCTCAAGCTCAGGCGCTTGACCCGATTGACCCACTTCTAACTTGCTACACATTATGCAATTTCTACATTTTACTAGTTTAATTAATAATCAATTTGCAACTAAAGCAAAGTTTCATTTTCAATATTATAAATTAATTTCTTTTAGTCTAGAATTAGAACTGATACTTGTAACTACTTTTCGGTCTTTTCGTAATAAACCTTTTCAAAAAGTGAAGCTGACCAATGCAACGGAATATGTGATAAAAATAACATAGTAGATGGCTTTTGTTCCTCGATCTCACCTATTTCTCTTTTGATATCTTTTTATATGTTTCAATGTAATGCTAGTATTTTATTAATAATTATCAGTTGTCGAACGAACAGTTCTAGTTTTAATCTGGAACTTATCCCACTCTAAAATATAATGGGAGAACATTCTCAAATAATATTCTGCATGGGGGCCTATAAACTTTATAAATACAAATAATGCTCTGCTTGAGAATTTTAGAAAAATACATATTAGTAACTAATTACATATGCTAATAATATCTATGTATTTTAGGCTTTGGAACGTCGCTTGGATTACAAAGAACTACAAAACGGTGCACTAAGGTAGGTACGAATTAAATTATAGTTTTCATTTGAAAGACAATTATTTTCACGGTGCTGTTTTTTTGTTTTTATTAGAAAATCCCGACACGTCATGAGTACACCCAACGAATTAACAAAATAGGGGATACTTTTAATAGTAAACGTTTGTTAAAACTTATCAACTAGTCTGGCCTAGGAACACTCTGACTGAAAAAAGGGATTGGTACATTATTTTACTAAAAAGTGAAAAAATTTGAAATATTTTTTCTCTAATACAATTCCCCTGCCCTAGACCAAACATGTAAAAAATATACACTGGTTGAGCACAGTATTACCGAACTGATATTAGTAATTTTATTATTGTGATAATAATACAAACAGATCAATTTGCCCTCTTATTGTTATTGTTTTTTACTCAAATATTAAGCTAGAAATCCTATGAAAAAGTGGATCTGGTGTAGTATAAGTTGTGAATTTAACAACCAGATTAGACCTTCAATGAGCTGTTTGCTGTATAATATGCTGTGTAGTCAGTAAAACTACCACAGGCAAAATGTGAAACTTTGACACTAGCAGTTACATGTATCAAAATACAAATGAGTACTTTTTTCTTCAAAATCCATAATATAAAGTGAATATTTTTTACATTTTTTCAAATAACAGATCAGAGCTCCTAAAAACAGCTAGTTGTAAGGTTTAACTTATTCTTCATAGATAATTTTAAGTCAACATTTATTCGTTTAATATTGATCCAATATATTAGACACGAATAATGTGAAAACTGTCTCTAAAACCTAATGTGATCTTATTTTTTTATGTCAATAATTTTTCTTTGACATAAATTAAATAGAACCGAAAATAATATGCCTGTATTATTATTTGGGAATGGATGAATTTGAATCATGGAATCATTTTTTTTAAATTGAGCTAGTCAAGATTGATTTGCTTGCCTATGGAAGCCGGAAAAATGTGATGCAGTAGTTTCGTATAAGTTGGGAAAAATTCCTTAAAAACAAGAGTTTCCTTAGTTTTGGATGTTTTATAATTTGAAAAAAATATATTACTTTTTAATATTTAGTACTAATATAGAATTTAAATGCGTTGTAAAGAATATTTTCATACTATATAATTATTAATTGAATTTAGGTGTTTAGTGAAGTTTTTTCTAAAACTACATAATTTGATTGATAATAAAGATGCAATAATCCATAAGACATAAAAACTAGCCGCAAGAAAAAATCCTTGATTAAAACTAACACAAAGATTATGGGATATTTTGGTCTTAAAAACTCTCTTTCAATAATTATTATTACGTTTTTAGCCTTATAGAATGGTGATTGGTAATAAGAAGAGCATACGATTAAGATTTTATTTTTGAACCCTCGGACAATATTTGATAAGCTTATTTATTGTATTGTGGGAATACTCCCTTTGCGCTGTACATACAAATTTTATTCCATTTTTACTTTTTTTATTATTTATTTATTGTAATTTTTTTTTTTTTTAATAATTATTACTTAGTGTCAAATAATAAGTCCCTTAAAGTGTGTTATTATTCTTTGGAATAATTTAGTTGAAGGTATAAACATGCCGTTATGCTCATCCTAGTTATTTGATTTGCGTCTCAAAAATACTACTCGTAAGCTAAAAGACATTTAGCTAAAAAAAATAAAATGTGTATTATAAGTACCAAAAGTCTTTATTTATTTTTGTATCACATAAGTTGGCCCGTAAAAAGATGTGTAATAACAGTACCAAAAGAAGGTTCAATGTCGCCAGTTTCTTTATTATTTTTTGTGAACTTTTCTATACTCTGGCCTAGAGAAAGTGGAGTCAATTTTATTTCGATTTGTGTCTGATTATTTGTAGTTGGTATCCAGCTTAGTTGAGGAGCTCCTATAAAGAATGTCAGTTGATTGGGATGGAATAGGTTGAAAAAATTGAACTTACCTGCAATGCTAGAAGACCTAAATATCCACAAAATTATAATGTACAATGGAATGTTGCTGATTACATTTTTGATTTTGCTCAACAATGCAAAAGATAGAAGGGTTGCTAGTCGGAACTAAAACATAATTTTGTTGTATGGAAAAGTTGCACTTGAAACGACTGCTGAATTATTATCAACATTAGTTGCTCAAATTTTGATGGAATTTTCTTTATTTTATTCTATAGGAAACGGTAAACTATTATTTAACCGACTCAAAACTCATTGTCAGAGTAACACACACTTTATTCGAAATAGTGGAATCGAACAATTTTTACCCACTCAATTACTTGATGGTAATTTATTTCCAAAATGACACTGACACACATTTTGCCTCACAACTTTGGTAATTTCATTCCGATCTTTATAATTAGGCTCAAATTATGGCCAATTGAATCCCCTATAAATGTCTTGTTAAAAATTTTCAAGCAGAGTACAACAAAAAAAAAAGAAAAAGAAAATTATTAATTCTCCAAGGCAGTCAGTCGTAGAAAAACAATATACCAAATACACCTTGAGTTTCCACTATTTTTGAACTCTACTTTTTGAACAATGTTGTGGAGATGTGAAATTTCTATTTTGTCTGTCAACCATGCTATCTTAAACATGTTTCATTTAAATATCAAACACAATAGAAGCATATTAATATACTTACAGCAGCAAATACAGTATAGTACATAGTGGTCGTAGGCAACAAAAACAATAACAAGGTAAATCCCAAAGTACCGATAAATAATTGATTCGAAGAATATTCGCAAGAATCCACCCTGTTTCTCAACGGATTAGATTTTCTACCAATAAACAATCTCCATAGCGAAATTAGCCCTCTAAGTTGCAAGGAAAATAATCTAAAATAAAAATTATCATTTATTTATAATTGAATTAAGACTGCAAATTATTACCTTGCAGCATAAATATAAATGCAGTACACGTGAAACGTGGCCACAGAAATGATGTCGGAAAATATGGCAATCTGACATGAGAATCCTAATAAGGCCGGCAGTAGGATGATGAGAAAAATTGCATCCAAAAGCGGTTGCATTGTATGCAAAAATACCATCCATAAGTTTATGTGGCAAAAGAAAAATTTGCCTAGTGAATTATTGAAGGCGTAGTTTAGTTTTAAGCCTATCGGAGAGCCCATAAGGTAGATTAACAGTTCACGGAGATTAGTGACGAATATCTGTGATATGTGATCAAAATTTGATATGATGAGGCATTTATAATCGATGCAAACGTATATGAATGCTACGCCTAAAATAAGGTCTATGAGTTTGGCTGTGACAGTGTTTCCTATCCTAGGCGAAAAGCTTCTTTCTTCATTTAAAACAGTCAAAAACCATTTTAGGGTTTTTATATTTGAGTCGAGATGAGTGAAAATTGCTGAGCTTTTCATTAGAGGCCTGAGCTTCAGAAATAACTAAAACAAAAAAGACCATTATTAATGTCTCGCTCATTTGAAGGTACAGGGTATTTGATTATATTTAAGCCCATTGGTACCTATACAGCCTTCACTTTTTTAATGGAACACCCTGTATATTATGCGATAGAATTAAAGATATTTTCTTCCTGATTCCAAATATATAATTATTGATCACATTTGCGTGAGCCATTTTCGACATTTCTTAGCTTAAATTATAAATAATTTGCAAAGAATTTTCATGAAATATAAAAAGTCTTAAATATGTAGTAGAGGCTGTAGGTATGGGCTTAAATATAATCAAATACCCTGTACAGGGTGTTTCAACGAGGACTTAACAGAGGCTTATTTTTGACCTTCCCTGTATTTTCGAAAAAAAAATAAAATAGCCAATTGGAATATTTTTTTCTGGGGAATACAAAAATGGTACAGGGTGTTATAAATGTTACCCCCTCCTAACTTTTTCATTTGACGTTTTCGACAAAAGTGTTGAATACAAAAGTTTTGAGAAATTATCAAAAGTTTTTAATTAAGTCAGTTTCAAGCATACAGGGTGCTTCAAAAAAGTATAGCAGTGCGAAGTTACATTCATTTAATTGGAACACCATGTGTATTGTGCATTTCCACAATATATGGTTTGATATGTCAACCTCATCTGCCGCATCAATGAATAAATTACATCTTTGTCAACAGAGGTGTCAATTTGTGTTGCAGGTTGCGACTATTAGCTGTTCTTTCAATAAGTCTGGTCACCTACTTTTGGTTAAGGGTAGTGTCTGACTAATTCTAAATGGTACACTGAAGAAATAAACTCAAATAATGATATGCAAATTTACTTAACAACTTATTAAAAATATAAAGAATACGGACTTTGTAATTATGTACTGATTTCTCTTTTTATTTTGGGTTTTTACAGGTCCCCAGTGGCACATATAAATCTCTTTCTTGAAAAGCTGGATATGTTGGTCTCAGAGATATCCAGTAATGATTTGGTGATTGTTGCGGGTAACCTTAACGTTGACTATTTGAAACATTGAGTTTCTAAAAAATATTATAAGTTCTTGTAACCTCTCAATGCACGTTGCCGAACCAACAAGAATATCCTCTACTACCTCTACGTTAATAGATTATGTCTGCTCATCATTTGTTCAGATGGAAAATCTGTGTTCGACAATTAATGCTGGATTGTCTGATCATGAAGCAATATTCTGTTCATTTCCAGTCAATGACAGGTCGCAAAACCCAATACATATTCTGGTATTTTAATTATAGTCCAGGAGGCGGCGTCGAGAACATGCAAGAATTTTCGGAAGGCTGATATTTTCAAAATAGGTTGTATTTTAGTGATGGAAAGCTAGTGTACAGTCAGCACTCACAGTTCCGGGACAGCTGGCGCTGGGACCCGCGCAAAGTTGTAATTTTAAGAAGCATCTAAACTGTTTTCTCAAAGGTCAAGATTTATCGAAATTTCGCACATTATCTGTTTGAAGGTCACTGATAACGTATGTAAATCTTCAGACGTCTAGGTCGCTGCAAAAAGGGTGTCAAACGCCCTTAAAGTTTTTATTTTATGGCATTTTCTTCGGTGTCCTGTCAAAATATGTTTTTGCAGGTATTTGACGAATATATTTGAAGGGACACCACAGAAAATACCATAAAATTAAAACTTTAAGGGTGCCTGATACCCTTTTGGCAACGACCTAGACGTCTGACGATTTTCATATGTTATCTGTGACCTTCAAACAGATAATATGCAAACTTTCTATAAATTTTGAGCTTTGAGAAAACAGTTTAGATGCTTCTCAAAATTACAACTTTACGCGGGTCCCAGCGTCAGCTGTCCCGGAATTGTGAGTGCTGACTGTTCACTAGCTTTCCATAACCAAATTCGCCTTACGAGTCTAGCACTATGGAAAGAATGCGTATAAAAAAATTGCAATATTGTCTATTTGACTTAATATTTTACTATGTTACACACCTACATTTATAAGGAAAAAGTAATATTTAAAAAGGCTGCGCGCACGCCTATGACAGGCAGCATAAAGCTCGAAATGAATGTCGTTATTCCCCCTTACCCTTCAGACGTCGTAGTGCTAGACTCGTAAGGCGAACTATAAAGTACAACCTATTTTGAAAATATCAGCCTTCCGAAAACTCTTGCATGTTTTCGACGCCACCTCCCCAACTATTAGGTTCATATTTGCTAAGGAATCAATGATCAACAAGTATCGTACTGCTTAATAATTGGAACAAAAAGAGAAACATTTAAAAAAGCACATTCACGACCTTTGGTGTTTGGGTTCGAGTTGGGTTAGTCAGTGTCAACTTACACCGTCGGCCGAGAATGTGTCACTTTTCTACCTAAATACACAATATACTATTTTGGGCCGCATAGTTTCTATGAAAGAGAAGAATGTAATCAACTCTCTAACACAACAATTGGACCAATACATCTGGCTGGACAAAAAAAAATTAAAATACTCAAGAAATTAATGGAAAATACTTATGTGTTTTACGGACCAATAGAAATATCTGCGTCAATGAACCTTTTTGTATAAATAAAACGTGCTGGAAAATATAAAATTGATGAGGCATTTGGGTAAAGCTTTGAAAAATATTATATTCGGAAACACTTGAGGAACAAATTCTGAAAATCTTTGGCTTTTGAATACTTTTACTTGAGCTTTTACTGTAAACTGTAATATACACTATATTAGATCTGTTCCAAGCCAGCCACCAAAAAACAGTTCCGGAACCACTCTGAATTCGAATTTGGGTACCATGTTCTCTTCGAACATTGGCTATAATCAGCGCAATTTGCACATTGTCCACTGCTTTTCGGAAAAGTGTAGTTGTGCTAACACCATACCATTCTCTAAGATTTTTTAGCCATGATATTCGTCTACGGCCTGGACCTCTTTTTCCTTCAATTTTTTCCTCTATCATCAGTTTAAGGAGTTCATGTTTGTCATTTCTTAAAATGTGTCCAAAATATTCAAGTTTACGTTTTTTGATGATACTTCTAATTCTCTACACCGTAATATAAAATGTTAAACACATAACAACGATTTCGGATTCTAAGCACAGATTTTTCGTTTTGCGCAGAATCCTGACGGTGAAATGTGCAGTTTCCTGCTGCGTTGGAACAAAACTCCTATGTTTATTTTGAAGTTTATCAACCGACTAATCCAGCTAATATATTACTTGCCGTTGCTCGCAGGTGTGCACGCTCCTATTTTAGCCCGGTATTCATAGTCATACTAACCCAACAGTCAACACTACCCTTGAAGGTTTTATAGTATAAAACTGAAAAAATGGAAAATTTTCATGTCATCTCTCTCTAAGGGGGTTAAGGGGTGAAATTTGCACAATGTGATAATTTTTCTTTGATGAGATTACAAACCTCTATAATTGTGCCAAATTTCATGTTTCTAGCTTATCTAGAAGTAGGTGAACCGAGAGGTGAACCTTCTGGACACACAGACATATTTTGCCAAGTACCTATTTTGCCTTTTATATAAATAGGTATAGATATAGATAATGGCGACAGCAGATCTTCAACATTTTCAAAAATCGTTTAAGATTCCAAAAAGCCCTTAGAAACCCCTTCAAAATCCTCTAGAATGCTCCAAAATCACTTTAAAAATCTAAAATCTTCCAAAATCCTGTAAAATCGTGTGAAGATTTTTAAAATCCTCAAAATCCTACAAATAAAGATGTAAAATCTGAGTACATATTTGAAGGAGTTAACCACCCCTCGAGGGAAGATTTACACTATTTGCGGATGATCAGACAATTCCATGGCATGATCAAGAAGTTGACAGGCTTTCCAAGATTATTCAGGAAGATGTATTTTTGTTGAAAGAATGGTTTGATGCAAATCGATTATCCCTCAACATTTCGAAAACTAATATTCTTAATTTTAAATGTGACATTAACAACATTCACCTGGAAAATGAAGGTCTCTCTAATTCCGAATCAAATTAATTTCTTGGCTTAACAATAGATAGAAACATTAAGTTTTCTGAACATGTCAACATTCCTAATAAAAAAAATTGCTTCTGGCTGCTATGCACTTTAGAGTAATATCAGATCAGACCTTGGAATTTTCTGGAATTAATTTCATTTTTAGAATTAATTGGCATTTTTTGAAATCGGTGGCACTTTTTGGAATCTTTGGGATTTGTACAAATTTGGCCAGCGATTTGCGTCTCCCAAAAATCATACAAAAAAACAGGGTGGTCTATTTATATAACAGTTCATCTATGGCATACTCTTTGAAATTTTTTTCAAAAATACAGGGAAGGTCAAAAATAAGCTCCTGTTCCGAGGGGTGTTTCACCCACTAAATTTTCTACAATTAGGTACTGTATTTGACTGTCAACTATCATCTTTGAAGTTGACTGTATTGACTTTTGAGCTATTTTTAACAAGATTGCAGGCTCCACTCGCAGCGACTGCTTACGATTTTTCGCGAGTGTATCTACATAGAATGTACGCTACTGCATGTGACTGCACGAAATTTATAACAATTGCAGCGACTGTATTATGACTGCATGAGTCCATGTATTTCATTGACTGCATGAGAATGTATGGACTGCAGAAGAATATATGGACTATCACTATATATACATGAATCTATGATATCAAAGTCTATGATATTTATACACCTAATACATGAGTGAAACACCCCTCGCCCTGTTCAGTCCTCGTATACACAAAATTGGCCCCATTGAGTAAATACAATTAATTGGTTACTTACTTTAGTAACTAAATTAAGTAACACAATTAGCCAATATAATATATTAGGCTTATTGTTATGTGTTCTACGCTTATTTAGCCCCAATTTCTCATTTAATTCTCTTATGTGTATCCCATAATTTGTATCTTCTTCATTATTACACAGAACATTGCTGTTTCGGAAAGCTTCGTAATCATAGTAAACTTGTGTAATAATTGAACCACTATCATGGTTCACTCGAATATTTGTCGTTCCATATTCAATAAAAATGGTATTTTTACCTAAAAAATCGCCTGTGAGGAACTTTCCCGTATAACCTATGTGGTCTGTGCACTGGGAAACTACTTGTGAATTTGTAATATAATAGGCCTCGGAATTTTCGTGATTTTTGTAAAAACCCTGGATAAATCCTGATTTGTCCGGTAGGAAATTCTTTGGGATGAAAACAAGGATATTATTATGATTTGTGAACATTTTAAAAAAAATGAATAAATAAACAACAAAAACTGAGGTTATGATTTGTATGTTGGACAGCTTTCTTCTTTTTTCTGTATGGCGTTTGCTACCGTAGAGAAGAGGGCTTATCGATATAAATATCTATCGATATGAATTGTTTCCAAAACAATATTATGAGAAAATATCGATACTTTCGATTCAGGGCCGGATTATGAACATTTTATATGGAAAAGATTCCTAGTTGAAGGTAAACTTGAAGTGTATACGCATCGTACTGAACGAAAAAGCGATTACGATTCGGCTTTAAATCAGCTGTCCGAAATTACAATGGTAGAGTGCGAAAACTCTCGCTGGAGGTGACGTCAGCTGCAGCCCTTTATTGTTACGATCAACAACCTTTGTGCTCTTTGACAAACAGAGAATCTTATCAATTATGAAACATTTGGCCAAGAGTAATTTAGTATACAGAGTGAGTCCAAAATAAGTGCGCATCTTGTTATGATAGATAGAGTACAGTACGACGCACAGTGATGCGGATTTGAATTCTAGCGGGACAAAACCTCAGTAGCATTTTTTTTAGACTTCAATATCAAAAAATAGTATCCATATGTATTTTTGTAGCTTGCTTTGTTTTTTAGCTTTATGGGTTAGTGCAGAAAGGCGCACAGTAATAGATCATTTGTTGAATCTACCCGGACTGAAATGGTAAAATCGTTGGTTGTTATTTTGTTCATATAATATCGTACAACGTTTTTTTTTAAATTCACTGAAACTGCCAAAAAACATGGGTACATTTTTTGTGACCATAAACCTGCGGGTGTATTATTTAAATGACATGAAGAAATAAAAATGTATTTTATTCGATGATTTTATTCCATTTACATATAGAAAGTGGCAAAAAAGTCGCTTATAGTACCTGTAACGTTTTAGTTACTCGTATACGAAAAAGTGATCCTGATGAAAGTTGCTGTTTTTTATTTTTTTATTTTTTAACTAAGCAGTTCAAAATACGTGGAAATTAAAACTACAAAAAATTCATAGTTGTCTCACTATAGAAGAAAAGAGGACGTTCTATTTGAAAAAACAAAGTTGTTTTGGATGGCAACCAAGCCAAAAATGACACAAGACATATTTTATACAGGTAGAAATATAGGGAATAATGTACTGAGCAACTTTCATCAAGGTCACTTTTCTGTATACGAGGTAATTGAAAAGTAACAGGTAACAGAGGTATTATGCGCTCTGTATAATGTACCATGTACCATCGTCACCAAAAGTAACTGGGACAGTATCATATTAGCTCTTGTACTATTATATGAATTTTATTGTCAAATATTTGTCAAACTATGAATTAAAAGCATTGAAATGAATGACGGAAGAATTAGTCCAGGAGATTATTCTGCAATATTTTTTTCCCAGAAACTTTTGGTGGCAATGATACCTAAAAGACTCTAGGATCCTATAGCAGTGATATATTGTTATAGTGTGCACATGATGAGCAGTTTCCACATCCAGCACGTTTAAATGTAAAAATTACAGGGACACTCATTTTTTTTTTTTTTAATAAGGGAAATAATTGTTATTTATAATATTAGTATGTAAAATTATACTGAGTGTAAAGATTGTTGCCTTCCCACCTCATACATAAATTGGAATAGGAATGTTCTAGAACAATAATTTTAATAATGATATTGTGTTTTAACTGAATTTACTACCGATCTACAAAATTTTAGCCTTATCATACCCACAGGAACCCAACCCAAATAAACATAAATTTTTTGAGAGATTGAGAATTCTGGTATAGTACTTATATTGATAAAGTTTAAAACATGAACAAATAATAAATAAGAATTCATTCTATTTGGTTATAACGTTTCGTTTGTGAACGTTTGTGAAACACCACCATGGAAAATCAAAGGGAACTAATAAGACATCATATAATGAAGCTGTTCGACGTTCATTTCAGACCGGCTTTGCAGCTTCTAACCCCAAGAACCGGTGCGAGACTCCTGAATTTTTTTTATTTTTTTTCAGTGGTGCGGCAACGTGCGGTAAAAAAAAATATGAGCATAGAAACTACAAATATTGTAGCATCAAAATTGCTCAATACGTGGTGGTAACTATTGGTAACTCAACAGATCTACTTCACCCAATATGGCGAGAATTGAAAAAAACGTGAAAGTTTGATATCTGTAGAACAAAGTCGCGGAGCTTTTTCGAGAATAAAATAACTACAGTATAAAAGTACTCATCTTTACCAATCTGCAACATAATTTGGTTTTTGAATAGAACGTATTCGTACTAATAAATTTTTATTTTCGTATGACTTCTGCCAAGCTGAGCAGAAAACGACCAAATTGGGTTGATATAAGCTTATCAAAATACAAAGAATATACAATCCATAACAATAATTGTTGAATTTTTATATCAATTAGAATGTCTACTATCTATTCTTATCAACAAACTTTTTTTACCTTGTTTCTAAAAAATTCGGTTTTGTCCCGCTAGAATTCAAATCCGCCGCACTGTGCGACCATAGCTTTTTGCATGGTTACATGATGTGTCCGCAAACATCTCGTTGAGAAAATACAGTGTTGTCATTTTTGGAGCAACTTTGTTCAAATTTCCAGAGAGTGTTCGCGATGTTCTCAACGTTCTCAAGCATCTCTTAAAAAATCCGTTTCAGTTCCACTTTTTCAAGACCGGACCTAGAGCGACTCTTATTTATTAAAAAGAAAAAAGTGGTACGCCCCTGGGTTTTTTGTCAAATTACAAATTATTTTTTAATTCCTTGTTCAATTTTAAACCAAGAAGGTAGGTTCGAGTTTTTCTTGTTCGATGCAACGTTTACGAGATAAAAAATAAAAATGTATTGTTGGAAAATCTCGTTATTCGATACACTCCGCTCTGTTGAAAAAATAAGAGTCGCTCTGGGTCCGGTTCTGGAAAAGTGGAACTCAAAAAAAGTTCCATTTTTCAATTTTTTTCTAACTTTTTATAATAATTGTTCAAATAACACTGGACATAACGATTTTTAAGGCCAAAATGCTCTATTTTAATGATTTTAATAGAAACAATCCGGTCGAGGACTGCGACTCTGACGGCACGTGACGTCAGTCGCAGTACTCGATGTTCGATTTTTGGCGAACATATGTCTTAAGCCTAATACTCAATAGTTGTATTCCTTTCAAACCTAGGAGGAGCTCCGGAACAGCTCCTGGGCTTCACGCGCTTATTCCTTTCGAAAAGTGTTTGTTGCACCACGCATCTGTTCCCTGCAAATCGGGGGCGACTAAGCACCGGAGCGAGTAGCTCGAGTGTTTCAAACTCTTGAGTGGAATACAACTATTGCTTCGACAATTTGACGTTTGATTCACGCATAAAACATCAAATTGTCGAAGCAATGTCAAAAGTGCGAATTTCGCAGTTATGAATACAAGGCTTTAGGCTGTTAGGGATGCCACCTTGGAAAGTAAGTTGAACTGGAGAAAAAAAAACCCTTATTGGAAAAAAAGCTGAAAAATAAAATCCTACAAATCTGATAACAGATACATTGTGCCGGTACTTTTGCTCTCATTTGATAGCCGTTAAAAATGATCAGGCGTTAGAATGTGTTCTAACCACATCATACTTATAGACCTTGGCCCATGCAAAACTTTGACAACGTATCAAATTCGTTAATCGAGAGCAAAAGTATCGGCCCTAGGTACACTCTATCTATACACAAGTCTCCGGCATCACCGGATGATGCTTCAGATTTGGGAGTTGAGCCTGTTGGAGAGGGACATCCAAGGATTATTACACACTACACAGGATAGGACAACCCTAAGATAGCCTATCCGCATATGACCTCTGTAGATCAAATCTTAGCCGCCCACCCCGCCAAAGCAGCAGTGATGACGTAGACAGCGTGTTGTTCTTCGCCTTGACGTAGGGTGTTTGCATTACAGGCTACGATTCCGCTGACTTTTACTTTACGCATAGAGTCCGCGTCAGCAATAAAGAGTACGGTGACGACACGGAAAGCTGCGCGAAGCGGGTCGGATCTCTCTCCCTCGTCTATCTCTCGCTGTCTGCCGTGACCTCGGCCGTGAGCTGGAACCAGCAGCGGGGTATCTTTTTAGACAAAACTTGGATTGAAAATAAACTAAATAAATATGCCTGCTGGCCGTACGACAATGAACCACGTGCTTGGCGTTCGGCAGCAGCACCGAACAATACGATAGTTCTGTTAGTCTTCAAAATTGGTTTTGTGCGCATTTGACGTCACCGTACTCTTTACTCTTGACGCGGACTCTACTTGGTTTTAGTACATTAATGGCTTGTTAGCAAACAACAATCTCAGATTGTGCCACACAAAAACAGTTTCATATTGACATTGACACAATCTGAGGTTTTTGTTAACTAACATGTACTTAACTAACGATTGATCTAGCCGCACTAATGGCCGTTTGCGCCGACCATTTTGAGGGAGGTGTAAAAATGTCACTTTAAGCGTTGCTTATTGTTAAAAATTCCTTAAAATGGTCGGTGCAAACCAAGGATGATACACACTACTACTACAGGATGGCCTATCCTCATAAGGCCTGTGTGTAATAAATCCCCCCTTACCTCCCCATGCCAAACAACCAGTTGTAACGTAAGCAGCATGGCGTTTCTCGCCAGGACATAGGCTGTTTAAACAGCTGACGACTTAGTTATGACGTCGGCAATGGTTGAAAACAGTTAAAAACTCATATGGCGGCGATTACCAAAAACGAGGCCGATAAGCACTCCTTAGAGTGTGTATTCTCCTTGGGTGCAAACGGCCATAAGTAACATTCTAAAACAACCCTTTCTAGATCTCGTTTGCATCTTCCGCTTTGCCTATTATGTTATTGAAAATTAAATAATATTTTTCATCATAAATGTATATTTTAAACTACGACCTCTGGCGCAAACAGTTAACGACACCGTTGATGGCGTCGACAACGGTGCAACACCGTATGACCTTGATTCCAAAAATCGAGGCCGATGAGCAATTCTATAGTAGTGTGTAATATCCTTGAGCAGGAACAGTAGCTGGGTTCGGCTATTCAGCGCAGAGTTGGAGTGGAGTGAACAGAGCTAATGGAGTCACCCCTAATACGGTAAAAAGCAATACCCGAACGGCTGGAGTGCGAATGGAGTCACTCGGAGTGTACGGAGTGAACAAGCCGAACCCACCTAATATTGTGCTGTTGCGAAACCCGGAGAGGTGGCAACCCTAGGCTGAGTTTGGCTTTGCATTCCACAGAGCGAACCGGTATGAGCATGGATATCATGCGTGTCGTACGTGGTCAGCGGTCATAAGCCCAACACAAAAGAGAACACTCTGAGAGCAAAAACGAACAGGATCTTATCGTTGCGAGCGCGCTCAGAGTTTACAGAGTGTAAACCCGAACTCAGCCTAAAGCCTAAAGCCTAGTCTCCATAGACGCGAAATCGCGGAAAGCGAATTTTTTAAGTGTCATTTTTTGGTGGCTATTTCCGAGCAAATTATTCCCATGTCTCCATAAGCGCGAAAATCGCGTTTTATTTAACAGGTTAAGGTTACCTATGTGTTGTTGTTTGTAATCAATTTGAATTCGATTTAAATGCTTTGAATTTCAAACACTAATCTTTGAAAACCATGAAAGTGATTACTAAAAAACAAAAAAAAGATAATATGTGTCTTGGTGTTGTCTTAATTACATTTAAGGCCCTATTATAATCTTCCTCATCAACCAGCAAGCTGTCTGTTTTCGGGTCTACAATATTCAATTCTTTGGCAGTATCCATTCTTTATTAGGTATCTACAAGTACAAAACACATCAACGACTCACAGAGAACAGAGCACATACCGACAAAAACATAAACAAAACTAAACTGAAAATGACACCACATAACCTCATTTTTTTTGGCGAAATTTCGCGGAAAGTTAAAAAATAGTTAACTTTTTTGCGACGCCGCAAGAAGTTAAAAAATTCGCGAATTTTTCCCGCCATAAAAAAATCAAATGTTAAATGTCAAATTCCAACCAATCGGAAAATATCCGCAAAAAAAAATTCGCGATTTCGCGTCCATGGAGACTAGGCTTAATACTCATAACCATAACTGCGAAATTCGCTCTTTTTGACATTGCTTCGACAATTTGACGTTAAATGCGTGATTCAAACGTCAAATTGTCAGAGCAATGTCAAAAAAGAGCGAATTTTGCAGTTATGAGTACTAGGCTTAAGTCTTTACGGCCATTGGCCCGACCCGTCTATCTATAGTTGTATTCCTTTCACACCTAGGAGGAGCTCCGGAACAGCTCCCGGGCTTCACGCGCTTATTCCTTTCGAAAAATGTTTGTTACACCACGCATCTATTCCCTGCAAATCGGGGGCGACTAAACACCGGAGCGAGTAGCTCGAGTGTTTCAAGCTCTTGAAAGGAATACAACTTATGGTGGATGCTCGCATATATGACGTACGAATATATTTTAATAAAAACACAAGAAAAACAAGCAAAACGCACCCCGATACCCAATGGCATAACAAGAAAAATAAGAACAGATTACAAAACTAAAACAAGTGTGTAAAATAGTATGTGTGCAAGGACAAAAAACGATTCCGTCAACAGCAGGGTTGCGTTTATAAATAACACTCTGAATGTGGGAGTAACCCTAGAGTAGTAGTGACCGGCACGTTGGTTCTTTATCAAGGACGTGAAAGACGTACTAAAGCCAAGCAACGTGTTGCCGGGATGGAGATTGGATGGGTGACGGCAGTAGTACGGGACGGTAGCCCGCTTGCGCTGCCGCCAATCATCTGATCTGCAAGTATGAATGAAAAGTATGAATGAGAAGTATGAATGAGAAGGAGTAGAGCCACAGCCGTAGAGCCCATACGAATGGCATACAAAAAGCGTATAAAAGGCTGCAGTGTAGAGTATGGGCTCGAAAGGGTGAAATTAAAAAAAAAAAACCCTAGAGTAACTCTAAGCCGTTCGTAAATTAACAGGTGCTTACTCGGAGCGTTACGCTAGAATCGTTCAGAAAACGAGAGTTGACGTGCCCAGAGTGCACCCAAATCACCCTACTCAGGAACAGGGGTATGATTATCGAAACCATTCGAGTACATTTCATATACGAAATTTGATACAATTCCGAATGCCCCCCATGTAATTTACATTGCTGTCAGTCAAATTTCGTGTACGAAATGTACTCGAATGGTTTCGAAAATCGCAACCGGTTGAAAAATGCCCCGCAGTTTTTACCGGGTTTGACGTTGACAATTTACCGCAACTAATCCAATACGTTCAGAAATAGTGCATAGTTCATCCAGAGTGCACTCCAAGTATGATGTCAGAACACTCTGACAAAGAACTACTCTATCTTCACACTCCATTTCTAAACGCACTCCTCGTTGTCGGAAGCTACGGAATGGTTCCCGATCCGATGTCTCGCTTCGATGAGTACGTTCATAATACCAACGCAAGGTTAGATAGGTATAGAATTTTTAATACCTATTTAGAAGTACCAGTCGTTCTAGTGACTAAACGTATGTCGCTTCTTGAACACACAAATAAAATTGGGTTAGGAATTTCCTATTTGTACTTAGACATTTGTACATGAAATTTGACGTATTAGCAATCGACGTTGGTTTTTGTTGGTAATTTTCTGTTTCATCTGATTCGTGATTGATAAATAAGGATGAAATTATTCTAAATGGGTATTAAAAATACTATATTTAGGTATTTGTAGAGAACTAGGTATACCGATATGAAGCGTTCAAATCGAAATTATTGGTCAAAACAGGATCGAAATATTTCTCTTAGAATCGAAGCCGTAACGGAACCGATATTTGTCATGACGATGTGAACCGGAACGGAACCGATATTTCATTTCGGTCCGGGTCCCTGGGACCGGGGCCCGATTACGCAAGGATAATACACATTGCTTAATGGCCTCGTTTTTGATAATCGCCGCCATATGAAAATGAAAACGAGGTCTAAAAAAAGAATTGTTTCATAATGTTAATTAATGTAGTAAAACTACTATGCATTAAGCAAAAGCCCGCGGAATCATAACCTATAAAGCCTATGTCCAGGCGAGAAAGGACATGCTGCTACGTCACAAGTGGTGATTTGGCGTGGTGGGGGACTTCCTTCGGACTTCAGATTTGTTCCACACAGGCCTTATGAGTATGTGCTATCCTGTCCCGATTTTTTTATGATTTCAGCTTTTGAGATTGTCTGAATTAGTGGACTACTCGGTTTCTGAACCAGAAGAATAATAATTAAACGTCAACTTTGTTCAAAAAGAATTTTATATTGAAACAAACACACCAACATCTCAGTATCAAAAAGTATTCATGCAATATAATCTCATATAAAGTTAAAACATTTGTAAAATCAACATTTTTGTCTACAAGTGGCACTTAAATTTCTATTTACATCAAAATATTGAACAACGATGATACAGTAATCCTAATGTTTTAATTTCGAACTTAAACATAGACTCGGAGCAAGTGATCTATTTTAGTAAGCTGTAAAATTGTAAAAGGAGGAAGCAGTGTGGTTTGGTTTCTGAAAAAACTTCCAAAATTTACACAAACAAACCTTTTTTCAAAAAGACAATTTACAATATTCACTAAAATAGGTCACTAGCTCTTGCTTTAATCCTATTCAAAGGTTTTTCATGACAGAGCCTTAATATTCCAAAGCCCATTCATTGTCAGCCAAAAAGGCATCCACTACTTCCTTCATTGCAAAATTCGGTATAAGCTGATCTGCTGTTAATTTTACTCTAGTTACCGGGTCAAAGTGACCAACACGCTACAAAATAAAAATTAAATAAAACGAAAAATTTAATAAGACTTAAAATTATTGCCTGTAAATGTTCTTCCAAGTCTTTTTTGTCATAAGTAATACCGCTGGGAGTTATAACAGGCTCTTGTAATATTTCGAAGCTTATTTTGCCGCACAAATAATCTGGAACTTCTCTTTTCTAGAAAAATGTCTGTTTGTAATTTGCTAAATTTGGGTAATTAATTTGTTACCCGTCGTCTGTCGTCAACTTTTTGAAATAGGGCATTCAAATCATTTAAATAGGAATCCTAAAACAAAATATATCTAATCTAATCAAGCAAAACATTTGCTTCTTACAGATTTTTCCTCAATATCTAATATTTTTTCGTTTCTATTACTATTGTCAATTTCTTCTAATTTTAAATTGTTAATTTGTCGCTCTTTGTCCTCCCTTATTAATCTGTTTAGATATGTTTGAAGCTCAATTTCTTGCGAAATTCGTTTTTCTTCTTGTATTGCAAATCTCTTTTTTCTTGCTGTCCTCAATTGGGCGGCAATATCGTCTCCAAAGTTGAGTTTTTGTTCTTTTGCCAAATCTAGAGCTAGAAGAAAAAAAAATCGGTTTGATATCAAAAATCCAAAAAACACAAAGACAAAATTACTATAACAATAAGAACATACAATGTAAGATATATGAAAAATGATGAAAAGATCAATGCACTTGAGGTAGAGCTGGTAAAAATAAAACCTCACCTCTTTGTAGGTGTTTAATAGATTCATCCAAATTGCCAGTTTCCAGTAAAGCTTGTCCCAAAAAGAAATGCCCTTTGACAATATTTGGATCCATATCCAAGGCCCTTCGGCAATCCGTGCAAGCACTGTCCCATTTCAACAGTTTCAGATAGCACAAAGCTCGGTTCGTAAAATAATGCGCAATATCAGGATTTTTTATCTAGAATAAAGAGTGTATAAGGGGCTGCAACACGGATTCTGGCCAGACTTACTATTGCTTTACTGTAACAACTAATTGCGTCTTCGTATTTTCTTAGATTGTACAAACGATTGCCTTGCTCTTTTAGGTCCTTGTCGGAAAGATTCACTGTGGAATACATATGTTTGCTCATTTTCATTACAGGTTATGAGACTTTATGGCGGAAAACGTGATATTTCAGTTTGGTAAGTGAGAAAGCCCCTGAAATTTAAAATGATAAATAATTATTGAATATTTTAATTATTTGTTTTTTTTTTTAATATTTGACTTCTTGAACTTGACACTGTAAAAATCGCAGTGAAGTTGGGTCAAGATTTTTGGGTTCAACATTTTTCAATCATTGGGGATTTTAGTGCAAGTTTTTGAACCCCATCGACACTTTTTGCTCCCAGTGCAATCAGCACCGCCCCTGCTTCCTGCTTCTGAAAGGCGCTCCAGTGCAAATCAGTTTGGCTTTGCACTCCACGGAGCGGAACGGTATCTTATTGTTTCGAGTGCGCTCAGAGTTTACAGAGTATAAACCCAAACTCAGCCTTCATGCATCGTGGTTTTGACATCTTCATTTTTCATAAATACCTTTCATTTTTTATAATTAAACAGCAAAGGAAATCTAAATTACGATATCCTTGAGAAAACTGTGCAACTCCATTGGGGTTGCAGGTTGCACCAGTGCATTTTTTTTTGTTCTGAATGGTAGTAGGTGCGTCACTTTTGTTGCCAAACGAATTCGCTACAAAATGTTTGACTTTGTCTAACATGATGTATTAAAAAGAGATAGTCAGATCATATTGGCTCATTCCTATTTTCTCATTTTTTGTTTTAGTTTTAATTTTTTGTTCAACAATTTTTAACAATTTATCATGTTCAAATATTATTCTTTGTTTGTGGCGTAGAGTTTATGTTTGTAGTTCCCGTCTTTATTTCTGCAAGTCCTTTTTAATTATGTTATATTAATATAAGTACTTTTGATGTTGTTTTGATAATTGTTTCGTTAATGTTCATTTGTTGTGTTTATCTGAAGCCAGAGCTATTTATGGAATCAAGGTAAGTTTGAATTGTTCGGAACATGCGGCTAGATCAATCGTTGAATTTTCCTTGTTCAGCAATAACCTCATCAGTCCTCAGTTTCTGACCTCAGGGTCCTTACTTAATTCTTGAAACAGGTGGACAGCGTTTCCAGAAAAACGAGTGTTCCGTCTTTGTTACTTACATTATCATTTGAATATCATTGAGAAAGACGGAACACTCGTTCTCTTGGGAATGTTGCTCCCCTGTTTTAACAATAAGGTCAATATAGGACCCTGATTGTGCCATAAACAAAAACATCACATTGTTAGATAAAGAAAATAACAAAAACTTTAAAAAATTATCCACCTGTTGAAAAGCCTCTTTTCAGTCAGGTGGTGTCTGCTTCCATGTTTCTCCTGTTCTTATCAATCCAATCTCGAATCCAATCTACTAGTAATTCATTTCATTTGGACATTTCCGTTCTTGAAACAAGATATTAGGTATACCTACTTTTTATTTCTTCATTGCTTTATCCTGGTTTGTGTTGGTGTGATTTTTTTTCTGGATAATTAGTAAAGATAAAATTTTCCTCTTATTATTTATGGTTCAGTAAGTGAGGGACTGTTCCTTTCAGGAAAAAAATGTAAAAGTTTTTTTTCCACTGGTTCTTTTATAAGTTTTTTGGGGTGCTGAATCCAAATCTGATGTTTGTCAACTTGCCAGGCGACAGCTTCCCCGGAAAAACCGCAAGAAACCTTAAATTTTCAGCATTTTTTTGAGGTTTCTTACTGAGGAGTCAACAGTCAACTACTAGTGGCAGTTGGTTTATAAATAAGTGGCAGTACCTCCATTATTGGCAATAACTGGCATTATTTGGTAGTAACAAGTAGTATTTGGCCTCGTATTCGGCAGTAACAAGCAGTGGCGTAGCTATCGTAGGGCAATTCAGTGCTGCACCCCGGGACCCAGGTGATAAGGGTGCCCCGAAGCCACATGCAACATTTTTTACAAAAAATATACTTACTAGCGAAAACTCACAGGGACAAAAAGAAGTTCGAAATAATGTATTAAAGCTAAGACATTCATACGAAGAAATTAAAGGTGAAGCAGTGGAATTAGCAAGAAAGTGGAATATTAATCCAGTGTTTCCAGAAAAAAACGCAAGTCCGACTTAAAAAGCATTTCGATAAACTCGTGACCGACAACAGATTTGAGAGCTCTGAAACCAAATTTAAAGTGACTATTTATTATCGTGTAATCGAGGGGTCAGCCACTTCCTGAAATACGTGTACACTTGGCCCGAAATACCTCCGAAATACTTCGAAATACCTAGAATTACCGTGAAGTACCTCAAAATACCAGGTATTTCCGTCGAAGTACGCGAAATCCCATGGAATTACCGTCGAAGTACCCGAAATACCCTCGAATTACCGCGCGAAGTCCCGCAATATTTCTTAAAAATTGTCGTTTATAACAATTCTACTTGTAGATCCCAGTAAATGTGAAGAATTTTTGCTCGGATTTTTGTGCCTTTTGATATGATGGATTTTATTCGGACACTTAAACAACCATTAAATCAACAGTTGCAGGAATAAGAATAAAATATTAAAATAAAAACAGCTATCGCAATATCAGATATTTTTAATAGAATGCATTAATGCATGTAAAAAGTGTGACTTCTCCAAAAATCATACAAAAAACAGGCTGTTCCATTTAAAAAACTGCTCATCTATGGTGTAACTCTTTGGTTCAAATGATTTTTTGGTACCATTTTTGAGTTCTCCAGAAAAAAATGTTCCAATTGGTTATTTTCAATTTTCTCAAAAGTCAACAATAATCCTCTGGGAACCCGTGTTCAGTCCTCGTTGGATGACCGATGACCTTGTACTATTAGGTCTGTTTCTGCAGTAATCGCAAACCAGTCGGAGTGAATTTCATTTGTTGAAATTAGTTTTCTGACTGTTTTCAACCAATGAAATTCGCTCTGACTGGTTTGTGATTTCTGCAGAAACAGACCTATTAACTAACTGGCATTGATTACTTAGCTATACATATCAGGTAGTTTATCGGCTTTCCATTTGTTTCAATTAATCTGCAATAAATCTAAATTAAAATTATGTCAACATATTTAGCCCCACAATTTTCATTGTATAATATTTCAATTCTAGGTACTTAATAAAGAATTAATTGTTCTCAGTACATAGAAAAAAATACTAATAATTTTAAATAGCTCGAAATACCTCGGCTTATCGCGAAATACACCGAATTACCTCGAACTACTTCAAATTAACTTGAAATACTTCGAATTACCTGCAAATATTTAGAAGTACTCGGCAATACCACAAAAAACTAGGTTCGAATTACCACCACCGAAATACTTTGAATTTCGCGAAATCCTTGCGAAATACCGACATTTTCGCAATACGTGTACACATTTTTACAGAGTGGTTGACCCCTCGCGTGTAATAGACGAAGTAGTTGGTCAACTATTACACAGGTTGGTATGGAATATGTTAAAAAGATTATTTTGACTTTTCACAGCCAAATATTATTCTTACTTCTTCTGAATAGTTCTGAATCGACAATCGTTGAAAAATTTAAAAGATTGTGTATCAAATACTCTGAATTAGTCAGTGATTTTCTAATACCCCAACATGTTCACCTTATTACTTTAGCCAAGGACCATCTAAACAACCCTATGAGCGTCAGGCAATATTTTGAATTAATACTTGAAAAATTTGGATTAGAAAGTGACTTAGCTCAAGTGTTTTTATTATTGCATATGACAGTTGCCACTGTTGCACGCTCCTTTAGCAAATTGAAAATTTTAATAGATTACATTACGAGTGTAGAAAATGACAAATTTCACACGAGTGTATGAAAGACCCTTTCTTACAAGTGATGTAAAGTATAAAAAACAAATCCCGGCATAAGTCGGCTTTTACTTTGTCAAACATGGGCGGCGTAATTTCTAGAGGCACTACTAAAATTAATAATCAATCAAATCAAATATGCTTTATTGTCCAAAATACAGGGTATTCATTGACATGTATGTATAAATGTCACTAGTACTTCTAAAAAATATAAAAAAACAAATACTTAAATCTAGTGTTTATCTTTTTTTTTTCCGTTCTTGATTACATTCCCCGTCAATTTGAAAATTAAAACAATACAGATTAAAAAAAATTAAAATACAAAAATAACTTAAAAGAAAAACATTACAAATTTAGAAAAAACAAATTAGATAAAACAATCACAACTATACAGATGTGGCTCCAACAATAGGTACATCACAGCAGGAAAACCAATACAAACAGCAAAACTTTGAGCACAAGACAAAAATTGTACTTAAATTTAAAACAATTCAAGCTCGAGAGCTGTCTAGATTAAATTCCTCTAGGCTATAGTATGCCTTACCAACAAGGAGGTCCACCACAGTCTTTCGAAATGGTTTATATGGCAAAGATCTACAGGTCACATTAAGATGGTTGTAAATCTTGATTCTCTCGTACATTATAGAGCGCTTAGTTAAGGTAAACTTTGGGATTGGAAGACGAATATTAGAACTCTGCCTGGTATTATAAGCATTCTGTCTATTATCCCAAGTGACACCACCTGAGTACTTCCGGTGTATTAAACAAACCGTTTCTAATTTAAACAAACATATCACAGTTAAAACCTTGAATTTAACAAATAATGGTCTGCAGTGATCCCTGGGATTCGCTCTGCACATATATCTAAGTGCTCTCTTTTGAATAACAAATATAGAGTTCAGAAGTTGCAGACTACAAAAGCCCCAAAACACAATGCCGTATCTTAGACGAGACTCGAGCAAAGAATGGTATACCATCTTCGCCGCTGAAGAACCAAGCTCCACAGATACCACCCTGATCGCGAAGCAACTTGATGCCAATCTCTTGCCAAGCTCAGTAATATGTTTCTCAAACTTCAGCTTCGTATCAATATAAAGACCAAGAAACTTGGCATCCGTTCTGCTTTCTATGGGTTTATCATCCATGGTAAGATCGTTAAGAGCAAAACCAAACGTCAAAATATTAGTTTTACTTATATTGAAACACAAAAAATTTGAGTCACACCAAGTCTTCATTTTTTTTAAGTCACTATCAACAGCATTTCTCAAATGTTCCTGATCTTTCGAGTGCCATAAAAGGGTGGTATCGTCCGCAAAAAGGGTAAATTTGCCCTCAATATCTAAATTTGTAACATCATATATGTAGAGCAAAAACAATAACGGGCCTAGAACCGAACCTTGAGGCACTCCAAAGTCCACACCAGATAAAGCAGAACAGCCTACGTCAGTCTTCACAAACTGCGACCTTTCTGAAAGATATGACTCAAACCAACGATGTTCTGCATTGCGGATGCCATAGTGATGAAACTTTTGCAGCAGGATTCGATGATTAACACAGTCAAAAGCTTTAGAGAAATCGCAAAACACCGCAGCAAGAGCCTCGCCTTCATTCAGACTAAGATATATATTCTCGAGCAGTGAGAATATGGCATCGCTGGTGTTTTTGGATGCTTGAAAACCAAACTGGCTGGGTGTTATAAGGTTTTTAGTCATGAGGAAGTGCAGTAATCTTGATTTTACAAGCTTCTCGATAACCTTGGAGATGGTGGTTAGGAGAGAAATAGGCCGATAGTTGGAGGGATCATCAGAATCACCCCCCTTATGTAAAGGAATTACAAGTGCTTTTTTCAGGCACAGAGGAAATACTCCTGTTCGGAAAGAATTGTTGATGGCATCAACAAGAGCAGAAAGTGCCTCTCAAGGCAAGCATTCCAATATCCTGACGGACACACCATCAAACCCAGCTGAATGCTTGTTCTTTATTTGGCCAAGGACATTGTGCAGCTGATCAATGTCAATACAAGTCAGACAGAAATCCTCGTGAACCCACACATCGTGGAGATAATCAAGAGGATCCACCCGATTAAATAGGTTAGATGTTAACTTATGTGCTATAGAGCAGAAAAATTGGTTCAACGTATCCGGCTCAATAGGTACCGTGAAATGCAGGGAGTTATTTTTCCCTCTCAAGTTATTAATTACGGACCACTGCTCCTTGGATTTGTTGCCCGCTCTCTCTATTCGTTGATTATAGTATTCTCTCTTAGCATGCTTAATTAATTGTCTATATGTACGTCTGTATTGGTTGAAGTAATTAACAAAAAATATATTATCCAGATGAAATTTTCGTATAGTGTGCAGGGATCTTAAATTTGTAGCAGAGATTTTTATACCTTTGCTAATCCAAGGTTTTATTGTTTTCAACTTCAATTTTTTCAAAGGAAAACACTTATTAAAAACATGGCTCATGAGTGTCTTCCCAAGAGACTAACGCACACTGTTCATGAAAACATCTGAAATTTCTCGAACTAAATATTCTACCCATTCTCGACCCCTCACCACGCTGATGACCCAGACAGGGAAAACGAGCCACTATCGCCTCATGATCAGAGAGTCCAGAAGGCAGCGTGACACAGTCCAAGTCAAGATCAAAATTGGTGCAGATATAATCAATGAGAGTCGCTGACTGCTGAGTAATGCGTGTGGGTTAAGAAACATGCATTTTCAAATTAAAAGAATTAAAGACACTGCATAGCGACTGAGTTGATGTTGAGTCTTTATCATCAAAATTTATATTCAAATCGCCCGCCAATACTATTTTAGAATGTAATGGGAATTGCGACAAGAGGTACTCTAATCTGTCCAGAAAAATCGTGACGTCAGAGCTTGGGGGTCTGTACAAGCATAAAATATATAAGTTGTAACCCTCCTCAAAAATGATCGAAAAATCAAACTCCCTCTCCACCAACAAATCCTCATACTTCACAACTTTGATCAAGGAAAGGTTTTTATAGGTCTTTTCGTTCACAAGAATCATAGTGCCTCTGTGCATAGATTCTTTCCGACAAAACGATGAAATCACAACGTAGTTAGAAATGTATAAAGGTTCATCTGGCTTAAGCCAGTGTTCTGTTAGAAGAACAAAATCAGGCCCCTGATGATGCTCAAGCAACATACCAAGTTCATCAGCCTTGCATCTTATGGATTGAATATTTAAAAGAAATAAAGAGGAAGATGTGCCAGCATTCGTTGAATGTACTTTTAGGTTGGGTTTTGAAAAGACAGATTCTGGCCTAAAAAAGGATTTGAATTTGGAGCTTCTCCACTGGTTCCCGAGGCATGACCCTCCGTAGAGGTAGTTACATGAGAGCCCCCAGTGGCACTCTCATCCGTCCCCACCAAATGTATGCCCTAATCGAAAAATCTAGAGTAGGTAATGCACTGCACTGTCTCTCACACGGACAATCATATCGCCTCACAAAACGGAATGAACAGAAACAGTATGTCGCCCAATCAAAAATCGACAATGGCCAATCAGATCTATCGAGTCCATGTTGACTGACATCGAACGTGTACATGGAGCCAATCAGATCTCCATCCCTACTTAGTACTTGTCTGGCTTCCAACGATACGAGGAGCAATCAGTATAAATTTTGCTATATTTTTCAATATGTGATGCAGTATATTGACCATACCACTATTTTAGGTCTAATCCAAGTAACTTCGTATAGACCATTTTTCCTACGACCAGAAACCGATTAACACCAATTTTCTCTTATCTTAATTTTTTTCATTTTCAAAACACGTGATGAAAGTAGGTACTTTCAATCCACCTATTGAAAGTAAATTGTGATGTCAATCACAAATAATGTCAACAGTATTTTACACACGTGTGCTGAAAATACTTTTAGTACGCGTAATGAAAGTACTTTCAGCACGCATGTGAAAAATTCTAATATCTCTCGTGAAAACCGCAGTCCTATATTCAAAATAGTCTTTGAGAAATTTTTTTGTAAAGATAAATTATGCAGGAACTTGTGATGTTACAATTGCTGAAATCGCAGTTTTCTGTTCGTTCAGTCGTCAGTGAACCGTACCCTATAAATACTTTGAGTGGTTGCAATTGGCTATAGGAGATAAGTAATTGCTTTTAGTTTCGCAAAATTCGTACATGTGTTAATACTGTCCCTGATAATCCAGTGTGACGTCACAAAGACCTAGTTGTAACTTTAAACCGCCCTAACTCAAAAACGGACCATTATAGCAAGATGCGGTTTAAATATTTATTCTTAGATTTTTTTGCACGAAAACTTTCATTTTTGGGTCACACCTTCTTTAAAGATTGTCTATATTTAAATGATAATAATACAGGCAGTAGTGGCATTTTTAAGCATTATCAGTAGTAAGTGCCATTATTCGAAAATAAATAGCATTACAAGCAGTAAATGGCTTTATTTGGCAGTAAATGGCATTATTTGGCAGTAAACGACTTATAAGCAGTAAACGGCATTATTTGAAGGTTTGGCAGTTGGTGTACACATTTTTCCTAGGTGATTTGCCTTCGTTGCTAAATATAACTCAAATATTAAGCGTTTTTTAATCATAACTATGCTGTACCAAATTAAAGTAGACAAAATTTCCTTCGAGTACGTATAATAATTCTTGAGTCTCGCTCTCGACAATCCATAACGTCGTTGGATTGAGTTGAAAAAATGGCATTCTTGACTTTCTTCTGAAGAAGTTGAAAACGTAATTTTCACTAAGGTTTTGAATGATAAAAGGAAACATGTATTGAACAAATTATTATCTACACAAAAAAAAAGCGAAAACAGCGTTCATTTTCATTATGGATAAAATTTGTCAATACCCCTGCATAAGGCTTAGGCTAGGGGTCAGGATTGTGTTTACAAATAATCAGTTTAGACCTTGATTTAGATGGACGCTATATTATGTGGTAATATATTTTTTTTAGTCTAGCTGGCCAGTGGACTGCCCTAATTCTTAAAAGATGGACGCTGGTTTCTCTACTGGAATATAGTAGTTTTTCCAATCAGTGCGCAAAGTTATGTTTTCCCGCAGAAAATATCTGCTGGAGTTGATAATATGTCGTTAAAGGTTTTCCTCAATTTGCCTCATAATGCTACAGTTACACTTGTGTCGGTAATCAACCATTCATTTCAAACTGGCAATTTTCCTTCAAGTTCAAAGACTGCACTTGTTAGCCCTGTTTATAAGGGTGGTGAACTTGACGACCCTTCCCATTTTCGACCTATTTTTGTTTTACCTACCCTTTCAAAGGTATTTGAGACAATTGTTAAAAAGCGTATGATCTCCTTTTCAAACAGAAATCATATACTAAACTGCTTTCAATTTAGGTCTCAAGCAGGCAGGAGCACAGGTGATGCAATGTTTAGTTTCCTGAAACACTTGTATCACACCGTGGGCATAAAGTGTCAGTTTTTGTCATTAAAAATAATAACAATAATAGAGAAAAATAATAGATGGAGAATATTGATGAAGAATCTTTACTTCTTGCTACTGCTGCGGTTTGTATTATTAAAAAATATATATATTTCAAGAAGAAAAAAGAGAAGGTGGGTTAAACCTTGGTTGCTGAAAAGGAATTTATTGTCACACACTTTGATAGTAGAATTACGTAGTGAACCGGATGCAACTATTTGCCAATGGACGAAAGTACATACCAGCATTTTGCTAGATTTAATTACACCCAAAGATAACACCACTAATTTTAAGAGCGAATTCTCTTATGAGACGAGCAATAACCAATAACCCCCCATGAAAGACTATTAGCTACATTATGTGCGACGGGCCTAAGATTTTTGCCAACTGGTAGAAGCTACGAAGATATGAAATTTTCAACATGTATATCCAAACCAGCTCTAAGTGCAGTTGCGCACTTATTAGGAAAATAACTATTCTGATTTTCGTCGTATCTCTCTCGTTTGGAAAAAATGTAGTTTTTTTTTATAAAGTATTCCCATAAGAGAGGCATTTGCAAAAAAAGTCCCACCCTCTGATTTTCTGAAGAAAACTTATGACAAAGTACATACTGAAATCTAGAGGATACCCATTTTGCAATAATTGTTGTGGTTTATTTTCCCAATAAAACTGATTCATTTTTCTTATCTTCAAAACCAGGTAGCTATTAAATGCATGTACCAATAATAATAATTACCTATTATGCTTCTAAGAAAATCTTATATGTGATTTTTATGATGTCATTATTTTGTTTATGGAAATTTCCGTACACCTTGACAAGTTTATGCGTTTTGGCTTTAACGATTTTTAAATTTAACTCTCAAATACAATCAGTTTCACAGAATTTTGAAAGTTATCTCTCAAGTCTACTAGAAATAACTTGAATCAATTGAGATTAACACCAACAAATCAAAGTTAGGATGTCCTATACCCATTTTCGTTAATCGTTTTGGGTAATTTTTAACTGTTCCTTGAATGCCGTTTTCAAATAAATCATAGTTTGAGAATGTTTAAATATTTTTGCAAATATTTAAATAAGTAGCAGGGAGGTTGAAAGGATACCATGGAATTGTTAGGTCAAGAGCTTTCATCACAATGGTTTTTATTAAAATTTTAAATTTAAAGCTTTCTTATGAAAACTAATAAATAACTATTTCGCAAGTCGTGTTTTAAGGATGGCCTTCTTAATTTAGGCTTGATGTTTTTGTGAAAAAAAAGGCTGAAACTTTGACACATTACTTGTGGTAGACTAGACGGGGAAACGAAATTTCAGATGTATCCTTACTGGACAGCATCATTATTGAGAATAGACCAATTGCAATGTTTCTGGGCTTACATATTGACACCAAATTAAAGTTTTCAGAACATATATTACAATTGTATATAAAAAAACTTTCATCTGCATGTTATGCAGTGAGAATTGTATCATTCAACTTGGGTCATTCCATGGCGAAAAATGTGTACTGCTCTTTGATATAGAGTCTAACATCAGGTATTGGGCTTTAGTATTCAGTGTCATATCCATTTTATTTTTGTATTACAAAAACGTTCTCTAAGATACTTGTATGGAGCGAAACCTCAAGAGCATTGCAGACCTCTTTTTATAAGGGAAAAATTACTGACTGGTTTATAAACACTACATTATTAGAAACAACATAAAAGATGGCACTGCTAGATTCTGTTTAACTTTTGAACTATTTCATGTCTGGTATTTATAAAATAATCTAAATTAACATCTCGGGAAAACACTCCATAACATTTAACCAACATACAATTGAGGGGAAAACTGCTACCCACTGATACATAAAAAAAAATGTATCTCTTTTTAATCGTACGGTAATTTTAGGTCATGTATAGGAATATAGTTAATTAAGGAACATTCATTTATTATTACAAATTACAACATAAACAAACAGCACACACTGTATCTGCCTTCGTTTTTCCAATGTCTGGAACTTGAAGCCATGCAGCATGCTTCTATATGAGACTAGGATATATATTATTTTTTCTGACATACAAAAACCATAGAATTTTTTTCTTGAATGCGTTGAACTGAATCACAGTGAGTTTTTGCCTGCAGAGACCATATAAGTAGGTATGTCTATTATATGGCTTAGCTTTTAGTTTTAAATTGAATTGGACTGTAATTTTGATTAGTAATTACATACTTAGTTGTAAGGCTTTGACAATGAATATCATGTATTTTGAACGATAAAACATGTTTTGATTTGATTTTTTTTTCCTTTTATTAAAACCTTAGAATTACGTTTTCAACGTTTTTAGAGGAAAGTCAAGAAATGCCATTTTTTAAACACGATCTAACGGCGTTATAGATTGTCGAGACTTTAGAGTGATTATACATACTTGTAGGAAATTTTGTCTACTTCATTTTGGTATATTATAGTTATCTTTAAAAAACGCTTAGTTTTCGAGTTATAGTGAAAAACCTGAAAAAAGTGCCGGAAATTTAAGGTTTTGTTGCAATTTTCCTTGTGAAGCTGTTGCCTGGCGAGGTAGCAAACTTCAGATTCGGCACCTCAGAAAATATTATGAATCTGTAGAAAAAAACTTCTACCTAAATTTTTTTCCTGGAAACGCCGTTTCTGAACCTTTGATAACGGAACTATTAATCTTCTTCTGAAAAATTACTGTGGGGGCATTTTGTAACTTCTGGGTCCTTATTCTTGAATCAGGGGAGCAGGGTTCCCCGGAGAACGAGTGTTCCGTCTTTCTCAATGATATTTAAATGATGATATAAGTAACAAAGACGGAACACTCGTTCTCTTGGGAACGCTGCTTCCTTGTTTCAAGAATAAGGACCCTGGGGTCAAAAGATGAAGCCTGGGGAGATAGAGATAGATAGGTTAATATTGGGGTGTTGTTGCACTGCGACCTAAAGATCTATTGTGCTGAGGCCGATTTGATGTGGATTTCAAATCATAGTACTTCGTCCAGTCCTACGGCCTTGATGAGGGCTAGTAACTGGTACGGTGTCAAGGATGGTATGTCTCCTTCTAAAACTACATAGTCACCGAGATGTGTAGCCTGGCTTTTAGCGAAGGCTTCTCATACGGTTAGTAGGTGTTCTGGGGTTTCTTCCTCCTCCCCACAAAACCTGCATTCACTGGATCTCTCGAGTAGCATTCTCCTGCGGTGTTCTCGAAGGTGGCAGTTCCCTGTCATAAACCCTGTAAGAATTCTTAGTTTCGTTTTACTTAAATTTACTAGAGCTTTAGATTTTTTGGGATTGAAGTTTCCAAGGAATATCTTAGAGTGTCTCAGTCCCGGAAGGTCGTCCCAGAGGCGAGCTCTTAGGTCGTGTTCCATTTTCTTAAGCTCCGCTGTATAAGTGTTTTTACCTATACCGCAAAAAGGCTCCGGTCCTACAAACAAGGAACCGGATCCTTTCTTTGCCAAGGTATTGGCTTCTTCGTTACCTTCCACTCCTGCGTGTCCAGGCACCCATAGTAAAGTGACTTTATTTTTCTTTCCTACCTCATTTAGTTTCCCTAGGCAATCCCGTACTATCTTAGAACTGATGACATATGAACTCACTGCCATTATAGCCGATTGACTATCGGTGAATATTGCAATATCTTGCTTGAGATAGTTCCTGTTCAGGATCATTTGAGCACATCTGTCAATGGCGTGTATTTCCGCCTGAAAGACACTGGTGTATTTACCCAGTGACTCAAAATATTTGGTGCGAGGCCCAAATACTCCAGCTCCTGATCCTTTGTCGGTTTTCGAACCGTCTGTGTACCATTTAATGGTGTTTTCTTTGAGAGATTCGGTGATCTTGCCGCTTTCCCAGTCGCTTTTATTATCAATCCTTGTGAGGAAGTTTCTCTCAAAGTGATATTCTTTGGTTATATCGTCTTTAGGAAGATCGAATAAGGGAATACACCGTGTCTGGGATGACCATGCTCCTTGATCGATGATGTCCTTAGCCTCGGTCCTATTCCTAGCTAGTCTAAACATAGCCCTTTCTGCAGCTCCCTTCACCGACAAGTGCAAAGGTGTGAGGTCAAGTATGACGTTCAACGCTGCTGTTGGATATGTTCTCATGGCTCCTGTAATACATACACTTGCCAGTCTTTGCAATTTATCAAGTGCTCGCCTTGTAGTGCTTTGTTCTGCTATGCCATACCAAACTGCTGCTCCATATGTGATTATGGGTTTTACCATTATAATGTACATCCACCGCAGTATTTTTGGTTTACATCCCCAGTTTTCACCTGCCAAGTTTCTGCACACCATAATGGCTTTAGTAGCTTTGTTAACAATGGCTTCTAGGTTGTTTTTTACATAGAAGTTTACTATCCAGTGTTACGCCCAGATATTTGACTTCGCGTGTAAATGGTACAATAGTGGTTTTTGCTGAGTTGATGCTCAGCCCCACCGATGTGCACCATTCTTCGGTAGTACTTAGGCCTTTTTGTATGAGGTCGTATACAGTGTGCCCTCAAACTTGCCTTTGGCAATAATGACAATATCATCGGCGTAACCTATACAAGTTAGACCCTGATTTGTCAGTCTGGACAGGAGTTCATCAACTACCAGGCTCCACAACAGGGGTGAGGTTACTCCCCCTTGAAGTGTACCACGAGTGGTTCTGATGCTTGTGGTTTGTTGACCCACAGTTGTCTCAGCTGTTCTCGTAGTCAGCATTTCACAGACCCACCGGACTATGGTTTTATTCACTCCTCTCCTCTCCAGACCAATTTTTACCGCCCCATGAGACGCGTTATTAAAAGCCCCGGATATATCCAGGAAGGCACATATGGCTGTTTCTTTTTCCTTAAGGGTTTTTTGGATGATTTCTGTAAGTTGATAGAGCGCTGTCTCTGTCGATCTGCCTGCTCTGTATGCATATTTGCACGAGTGTAGAGGTGCCTTCTCCAAAATTTCCTTTCTGATGTAGTTATCTACAGCTTTTTCTATCGTCTTTAGTACAAAGGACGTAAGACTAATGGGTCGAGAAGATTTAGAGTTTGTCCCATCCTTTTTACCTATTTTGGGTATGAAGGTTACTTTAGCTCATCGCCAGATACTCGGTATATATCCCGAGGCTAAACTAGTCCTAGCTATTCTAAGTAGGTGAGGAAATATTTCCTTTTGCCCTTTTTGTAAAAGGGCAGGAAATATTCCGTCCACTCCTGGTGACTTAAATGGTTGAAAGGTACTTATTGCCTATGCCGTACTTATTGCATCCTTGCCGTTGCCGTGTAAGGTCATGATTATTGACGCTCCGTAAATTTTGTAGTGAAAGTCGGGTTCAGTATCGTTATTTATATGGTTTGTGGTTTCATTGTGATGGTTGTAATGTGGACAATTGTTTAGTGAAGGGCCCCTATGAGTAACTCGAACAAAACTCCCGTAAAATTGAAAAAACTTTCCATTAATCCTATCGCGACACCAGTATAAATTCTCATTTCTTGCCTCCTTTTTTTTTTGGCGTGCTGACATTCCTACAGATAGTCTAAACATCTTTTTATCGGAAATACCTGTTTTATTATTTTTATTTGTGGTACCTACCAAAAAACCTTATCAGTTGTGGGAATTCCAATTATATAATTATATACACAAACTAATAAAAATGCAGTGTACAGTCTGCCAAGAAAATTGTTTCAATAAAAGAAGATCACAAATGAGGGATGGAGGGTTGTTTGGAGCATGTTGCGATTTTTGTATGAGAGCTTTTTGTAAAATCTGTTTGGAGACGACAGTAACTGAAAACGATTGTCTTGTCTTGGGTCAGAGAAAGTTGATTTTTGGATGCAATGAGTGTAAAACTCAGCTTTTTAGCTGTATTGAAGAGCTGTCACATCTGAAAAAGGCGCATGAGAGAAGTCTAAATGAGATAAAAAGTAAAGACATTATCATGGAAGAGTATCAGATTAAAAATGACGACTTGGAGACAGAGATTAAAAAACTACAAATAGAGATATTGGACAAAAATAAATACATTCTCAGACTGCAGAGAGGGTCCAGAAGCTTTGAGGATCTTGTATATGATAGAGAGGATGAAATGCATAAGAAAATTCAATACCATGTGAATATAATTGAAAAATTAAACAAGGACGTTCAAAAACTAAATGAGGAAATTATTCACCATCAGAAGGAAAAAGAAGAAATAAATGAAAATCTGGAAAATTTAACCAAAAATCTACATGAAAGTGAGAAAAAAAATCAAAATATGGCATTAGAAATTACAAAGCTTAATAATTGTAATAAAAATAAAATTGAAACATTGAATATATCTAAAAAGTCTGGAGATCAATCCAACTACAGTCTACAGCTGGAACTTAGAAATCTTGAAGCTGAAAAAGGAACAGAAATTAAAAACTTAAATATCAGAATTAGTGATTTAACAGATGAGAATCGAGAGTTTTTAGAAAAGGCTAAAAACATTCAAAATACTAATAATAAATTAAAACAAGAACTATGTGAACTGAAAGAATTGCAGAAGCAAATGATTGTCAGTCTGAATACCATGGAGGAAGAAAATAAACTATACAACACAGAAATAAGAGAACTTAAAAACAAATTATGCCAAACGCAGACAGCAATGAAGAAGCCCACAACTGAAAATAAATTGCAAAAGGATAAAAATAAAAACTTTTATAGAGAGCCGCAGAAAAAAAGAAACGTGGAAAGTGTATATGACAATAACACGCCCGGTAATGTTCAGCAAAAAACATATGTGCAAAAACCCAAAATATTACTGCTAACTGATTTATATGGCAAATATCTACACGAATACATTAGCAGTTGCTTTGGTGAGGGTTGTATTCTTCAAACAGTTTGCAAACCAAATGCAGGGTTGTCAGATATTGTTATGGATTTGGACTGTTACATCAAGGGCTTTACACAAAATGACTTTGTTATTACATTTGCTGGCTTCAGTAAGTTATACGTTGACAAAAAAAGTATAATAAATCTTTCTAATAAGTGTTTTCAAACTAATCTTTTAATTTGCACTATGCCAGCTAGGTTTTTATCTAGATATAAGCAAGATTTAGTACATAGGATGAATCAAAGCCTTATTAAGTATGTTGAGCTATTGAAGTCTTTTTCGATAAGTGTAGATTTGCTGGATGTGGAGAACGCCTTTCGACCAGCTGACTATATTAGAAGCACACCTTTCTTAAAGAGAAGTGGCCTTAAATCTCTTTCAAAGTTGATGTTTAATTCTATTAACAATTTTTTTAACAAAAAACCCCTCTCTAATTTGAAATTTGTTTCGCTTGTTGAGGAATTAAATAACTTAAATTATGGTCAGTGTGCTCAGTCAGCTCGGTTGGGTGAACGGGCCCCTTCCCAGAATTTAGATTTAGATTTGGATTTAGGTTTAGATTTGGGTTTGGATTTGGATGTGGTAGATTTGACTGCTGAAAGTTGTTTCGAAAGTGACAAGGTTGATTTTTTAGATCCAGGCCACACAAAGCGGTCAACATTAGTTTAGTTGATAATCGGGGCGTAAAAAACAAAAATAACAAACATCAGAATTCTGCTTTACTACTAAATATTCAATCACTCCGAAATAAAACAAACGAACTACACTTGTTTTTAAATGAGAATAATAATCCAAATATAGTCCTTATTACGGAACACTGGCTGAAAGAATATGAATTAGTTAATGTACCTGACTATGTTATTGTGTCAAGATTTTGTCGTTCTAGCAATGAGCATGGGGGTTGTATGATTTTACTGAGGAAGTCTTTTTTGGATCTAAATTTATTTGAACCCATAAACAAATTTAATATTCTGCTAAAAGAATTAACTTTTGAGTTCACTATGATTTTTTCAAGAAAACTAAACCTCTATGTAGTCTGTGTCTATAGATCACCCAAATCTATTACAACTGAATTTTTGACAGGCCTGGATTGTCTTTTGGCTGAAATTTCTTCATTATCTAATGTTCTGCTTGCTGGGGATTTTAACATAGATTACAGAGACGGCAATGCAATATCCACCGTTGCATTAAAAAATATTTTTATCTCTAATGCCCTGAATATGCATGTCACAACACCCACACGTATAACAAAAACAACATCAACCTTAATTGACTATATTTGTTCCAGCTATAGTCAGGAAGAGGTAGAATGTAGGGTAGTTAATTCAGCATTGTCAGATCATGAGGCAGTGGTTTGTGACATATCGGAGCCCAGAGTGATAAATAAACAAAAATCTAGGCGCGGTAGAATATTCGACAGAAGCAGCTTTAATAGGTTTTACCAATCATGTAGCTGGGAAACCTGGAATCAAGTGCTGACATCTGATGAGCCTTTAAGTTCATTTCACCAGAAAACGACAAGGATTTTTAACAATTGTTTTCCTGTAAAAAATATAAAAACAAAAAGGGAAAAACCATGGTTTACCAAGGGCTTGAAAACTTCCTCTAGGAATCTTCGCTGTCTTCATAGGATTAGAAAATATACAGATAGTCCATTTTTTTATTCTTACTTTGGTTCCTACAGGTCTTTGTTTCGTAGACTGATTGCAGCTGCAAAAAAACGGTACTACTCCGATCGTCTAAGTAATTCTTCTAACAAACAAAAAGAATGTTGGCATATTATAAATAATATTCGTTCTAATAATTTTCAGAGGTCACTATCACATCCGGAAGTTTCTTCTGACAACCTGAATCAGTACTATTGTAATATTGGGAAAAATTTAACAAAAAACATAGGAATTCGTAAAGATCCAATGTTGTATATGTCTCATATTTCAGTACCCAATTCATTTGCATTTACACCAACCGATTTAGCTGAAGTTAAGCAAACATTAAAAGGCATCAAGAACAAAAATGCATCGGGAGAGGATGGATTGTCTGTCAGAGTATTGCTTAATATGCCTGAAGTTATTATAGCCGATATTTTAGTCAAAGCTTTAAATCACTCTTGGACGAGCGGGGTATTTCCTTCGAGCTTAAAATCGGCTTTAGTGATCCCGCTTCATAAGGGTGGAATTGAATCTGACCCTGCTAGTTTTAGGCCCATTTCAATGTTGTCTACCTTGTCTAAATTAATTGAAAAACTAACAAAAACTCGAATCATGTCATATCTTGAGTGCAATAAATTATTGAGCAATGCACAATTTGGCTTTCGCACCAATACAGGTACTAATAATGCTATGTTCAATTTGCTTTCACAACTCTTTTCTTCTTTAAATAAGTCAAATGTATCGGCCGCGGTTTTTTGCGATCTGGCTAAGGCCTTCGATTGTGTAAATCATTCTATTCTTATGAAGAAACTGTACCATTATGGGTTTAGGGGGGTGGTTTTATCATGGTTCGAGTCTTACTTACAAGGAAGGACACAGCGAGTAATTGTTAATGATCAGCCATCAGAACCTGGAAACATTGAATGGGGTGTACCACAGGGGTCGGTCTTGGGTCCTCTCCTTTTTCTGATATTTTTTAATGATCTTGCCAGGCTCAATATACAAGGAAAGTTTACCATTTTCGCTGATGACACTACGATTCTGTGGTCTTGTAGTGATGTTGACACTTTAAGAACCATGATTTCAGGGGATTTGGATCTTCTTAAAGAGTGGTTTGATTCGAATCTGTTAACTTTAAACGTCGATAAAACTAATATAGTTTGTTTTAGATGCAGTATAGATGACCTAAGGGTGGGGGGTGATTCTCTGACAGAGCGTAATCACAGCAAATTCTTGGGCTTGACAATCGACTCTGGCTTGAAATTTGAGGATCATATCGGTATGTTGAGTAAAAAAATTGCGTCTGGTTGTTATGCAGTGAAAACAACAGTTAACGAACTCGGATTCGCTTTTGGAAAGACGGTTTATCATGCTTTGATAGAGTCGCACCTACGTTATGGTATTGCCTTCTGGGGTTCTACCAACAACCAACTACTTCAAATAATTTTTGCTTTGCAAAAGCGGGCAATACGGTATTTGTGTCATGCCAAATTTAGGGAGTCATGCAGGCCTTTGTTTGTGTCTAAAAAGATTCTAACGGTCATATCTTTGTATATTCTAGAATCTGTTTCTCTTATATATGTGCATCAGAATGACTTTCTTCGTCTGTCGGGTGGATACAACACAAGATCTGTTCAGCAGAGAGATTTGCAACTTCCGATTCCGAAATCTACTCTGGTTCACAAGTCAATCTGCTACAATGGCATAAAAATGTTTAACCATCTGCCTCAAAAAATTAAGATGTCCCCGAATCTAAAAATGTTTAAAAGAATGGTTACAGTTTTACTTGTTGATAGGGGCTATTATAGTCTGGAAGAGTTTTATCAAGACAGATTTTGACACAATTAGCTTGGTTGGTTGCATGACATTCAACTCTACACTTAATAAAAAAAAAAAAAAAAAAAAATAAAAAAAAGTATAAAACATGCATACAAGAACTGCCCGTTTTTCAACTGATCTGTGATATTTTCGGTTTTTTAAAGTGTTAATTTTATGTAAATTTTAAATTGTTTTAAGTTTTAGACTATCTTAACCAGGTTTTTTATGTAGGATATGTATTTTAGTATAAGCAAGCCTTATTTTGTATGTGACTAGTTTTAGGTTATTCGCTTTGTCCACAAAACAAATTGTATAGTTTTTTATGACAATAAAGCACATTATCTATCTCTATCTATCTATTTCATCCGTTCCGCAGTAAGAACCCTCTTTGGCCATGGCCTTATGTAGCCTTGCAGCCGTTGGAGTGTCAGCAATTTCCTCACAAAAGGTTCTGAAGTGTTGCCTTTTGGCTTTTCTTATCTCTTTGTTATACAGAGTAAGCACTTCTACGTATCCCTGCCAATTTCCATCACTTTTTGCTGTATTGAGAGGATGACGGACTTGAAATCTCAGTTTTGACAAGTGTCTGTTCCGCCATGATGTATTTTTTTTAGATCTCGCTGTAGTCACCGGGCAACTGGATTCAAAGGCTTCCATAATTGCCTTTGTGACTTCCTTAGTGTCCTGCTCCAGGTCCATGTGGTGTCTTTTCCCACCTGAACTTAAGCAGTGAAGGTTGTTCTGTAAATTGGTTTTGTAGGCTTCCCAATTGGTTTTTCTCGGAACCCTTCGTATGGGTCTATTGTATTTTACATTCTCTAGGTTCAACTCAATTATCGTGTGATCTGACAGGGATGGTTCGGTTGATACTCTCCAGTTTTTGATGAGGTCTCTAATACTGGAGCTGACTAAAGTTATATCTAATACTTTCGACCTTGTTCTAGTCATGAATGTAGGCATAGTACCAATGTGCATTTGCGTTGCAGTCTAAGAGTAGTGGCAGGCGCTCTCTTCTGCAATATTAGATCAGCTTTTGTACCTCCGGCGGTGGTGTCGTTAGCTCATCTCCAGGAAAGTATGCTGAAGCAATTACTATGTTGCGGTTGCAGCCCCCAATGTCGAGTTGTACGACAATGGGTGTCAAGTCCCGTGACATAAATTCTGTAACACACATATAATTAATATCATTTCTTATGAGAATACAGGCTCTGGGTGATTCCTGCCTGTTATCGTATACTACCTTTGAAAGTTTGCTTGCAAACCTCTGATTTGCCCTCTATTGATCCAGGGTTCTTGAATCATAACTAGTCCCAGATATTGGTTAGCGAACATTCGTACAATCACATCGGAGGATGCCCGTTTGTGTTGCAGATTGATTTGCGCTAATCTGGTGAATGTTCTAGTAATTGAAGGAGGGATCAGCAGGTGGTCTGTTTGGACTATCCTGTCCTTCCCTCTGCTTTTCCTTACTCTGATCCGCCAGAAGTTTCTCTTCATCTTCCTTGCTGATGACCTCATCCTCAGAAGAAGAGTTGACTTTAAGAGATTTGAGGCTTAAGCCATCGGTCTCTTGCCCCTCTTTTCCCTTTGATGCAGTCTCATCGGTGAGGGTGTTCTCCAACAGAGAAGAGGCGGTCGAGGCTGTTGGCTCAAAGTCCATTTTCTCTTCCTCCGCTTCTTCTCACTTCTTAAGGCCAGATACCGGGACTTGCGCAAACCTGTAGTGGATGGAGTGTCCCTTGGCCTTGATAGCTTCCTTACTTTTGGTATCGATCCCAATTGTAAGGACTTGGCTGTGGCCTTGTTCTTTCACGTTCATAACTCGCCACGTATTTGTGGAGAGTTCCGCGTTCTGGACTTCAATGAGTCTCAGAAGAGCTTTGGTGCCTTGCCCTTTGCTCCTTAGGAGGAAGATACTGATCGTATGCGACTTGGGGATGTTGTCTCCTCTCCGTGCAACGAGTTCAGGCACCTTCCATGCTTTCAGTCTGGGTGACATCTGAACCAGCCATTCTGCTGTCTGCTCAGATTCGCAGTCCACCAATACTGGGGAGAGAGATCATCATACTTGAAATTCAAATTGACTCATTCATTGGAGAACCGCGAGGGAGTAGTCACTGTGGAAATCTTCTGTCCTAGAGGATGTATATCCGTGGAGATACATGGATATCCGGTAGAGATAAGTGGAGATTTCATTGAGACAAGTGGAGATTCCATCGAGATAAGTGGAGATACATGGAGGTCCAAGAACTTTGGCTGCATCGTGTGGAATCAGAAAAGCGAAATTGCGAGCGCACTGATGTCTGATGCTGTGGCGTGATGTTGGGGCAGTCGGACCTCCCAAAGCCACGAGATTTTTGTCCGATAAATGTGATATTGTTAATGTATAAAATGAAAAAAATGATTTTTGTAATGAGAGAATGGGAACATTGATTTCATGTTCAGATGTTGTTTTTTGAGGAATAAAATATTACTTGTTATTTATTAACTAAATTAAAGAAAATGCATCCTTTTATGATTCAATTTTTATCAGGGAAATTAGTGAGGGGAAAATTTCAAAACCTAAGAGAAATGCAAGCTCTTAATCTCATATCTACTAAAATTTCAAAATGATGTATTGGAAAACGACAATATACGAAATTTTCTTTCAATATTACAGATGATCAAAAGGCCCACAACGCCTCATTCAAAAAAAGTCATACAGCACTATGACAACATCCTTGAGGAAAAGGATACTCTATTTAGAAATGTGGAAACAATTGCAGGCATGGTATGTAATCAACAATACTTAATTCTCGCTTTCTGAATTTATTTTATATATTATTTCAGGCTGAAACCCAAATGGAAATTTTAAATCGCAAATATCAAGCCTCCTTATCTAAACCGGAAGCTTTGTCAGCGTATTTAACAAAAATCGTTAGCTTGTTAAACGCAACCAATTGTTTGGTATTCGAATTTTTAGAAACAGAAAACCCACCATTTCCTGTTGAACCAGATAACAATCATTCATGTGGCTCAATTAGAGAGTGCTATAAACAAGGACCGGTCAATAAGGGCTACTCAAATATTCCCAATAATGAAACTAATATTATAGCCCGTAGAATTTTGAAGAATATTTCTGCAACTTCGGATCCGGCATTAAATTTACCAGCCATTGAAAATGGTAGAACTTCAAGTCCACCAACTTTGTGTTCAAATGGGACCAATTTAAGTACCTTGTCTTATACTCAAGTAAAGTTACATAATAATATGAACTATTTTAGTGAGACTTTATTGTCTTGCAGGGTGAAGATCCTTTGAAAGTGAATGGCGATTCAAATCTGATAAATTTAGAATCTCCCATAGGCTCTAGTAGTAAAATAATAGAGCTAGAGGATGAATTGCCCAAAAATGACTTGCCAAAAAAAGAAACTATTGTTTTAAATCAACCTTCCAGCAATACAGGCGCAATAAAAAGACAACCATCTACAACAAATTCGTATACACAGGGTTGCGACAAGGTGTCTTCTTGGTTAAATAAGACTGAATCTAATGATATACGTAGTAATATTGTTGAAAAAATGTATCAAGTTAAAAGGTGAAAAAGTCTAAAACAATGAATAGATAATCTAATTTAGCTTTTAGGCATGACAGGGAGGAAGCCAAGGTAACTATGCCAGAGATAAAATTTGTGCCTTATGTACCTCCGTCTGTTGAAAGTGATGGCAGCTCTTCGGGAAAGAGCCGGAAAAAAAAGTCACAACTTAGGAAGATGAATAAGGATTTTGGTAGGTATAATATAAAACTATCTAATTTACATATAAATGATACTGTTGCAAAGTTGCCTGGATAGTATTTTTTTCCTATTTATCTAGAAATCCCTGCAATGGATGTACCAGCAGAAGGATCTACCTGTGTATTCAGCCATATAGTGTCGCCTCAAGAATTCTATTTGCAAATTATACATCCCACAAGCTCTAGGAACTTGGACTTGTATGTTTCATTATTACTCTATTTGAATTTTATTTTCTATGATTGTTTTCAGGATAGATGAAAGTTTAAATAAAGTAGGCCAAAGAAATAAAGCCTTTGTATCTAAGCAGGAGGCTCAATCGACATTAGGAAAATATTGTTCTGGATATTTTGCTGGTAAAAATAATTTGAGTCAATGGTTCAGGCTTCAAATAATTGATTGGAAGTTGGTGAGTAAAACCACAATAACTAGGTGTGTTGAAACAATGAATAAAATTTCAGGACACAGTTAATGATGAAGTTATAGTACAATCTATAGATTATGGATTTATCATGAATATTTCTTATAAATTTCTCTGCGAATTAACATTGGATTTGGCTAAGATTCCGAAGTTGGCCATTAAATGCCATTTTCCATGTGTAAGAAATTTATATATTTAGATGTAAGAATCAGTTTGGTTTGTACAATTCAAAGAATAAAAAGTTCAATAAATGTGTTCCAGTAGTTTTCAGACATTAAAAATTAAATTCACAAAACAGGTATACCCGATTGGTTCCACTCCCAGTAACCTACTCAGTGATTGGCCAAAATCCACAATAGACGTTTTCTATGACATGGCAAACTTAAACAAAGACCCTCTGGAAAATGTTGCTATAGAGGACGTAAGACTTTTCGAAATCACTTTTGCGTGTGAAATCCAGTAAGTTGTTGACTATTTTGAGCTTTATTTGTAACTGTTATTTATAGGGATTCTTTGGGAGTTGATTTGATAGCAGTGCCTCGTGATGGTGGAGATTCTATAGTGTCGGACCTTATAGATATGGGGTTAGCCAAAGAGATTATAGACTGTAAGTTGTTTTGCAATTTAGTTTGGTTTCATGTTCCATCAATTAAGCCAAAGTTCTGACATTAGGACTTCTGAGATGTCTCTATTTATTCCCTTTTGTACCAAAGGCAACTTGATATTTCCATTTCCTATTTCTCTTAGCCGGAGACGATCCATATCTGGCCGAAATGATCCAAGACTTGGACGAATTAGATGTGGCAGACAACGCCAACGAATACATTTTGGGGTACGATGCGAGAGACGAAGCGAGAGTGTGCAAATTCACGAGGGCGGATGGTACCTGTTTCAAAGGAAGGAATTGCAAACTCGACCATGTCCAGTTAAAAGGTAGCAATAGAAATAATAAGAAAAAGGAGTTTTATAAAAAAAAACCTGTGAAGCAACAGCAACATCGAGACTGGCATTACTGTTATCCTGGCTAAATGGGATTTATGTCAAACATTTTTTTTTTTTTTTTTAGTATATTTCACAGGTGTTAGAAATATCTCAAATTTGTGCACAGTCTGCCAAATTATACACAATTTCCCCAACTTGAGAGATTTTTAACAGTATTATTATAATTGTTAGGTTTGCATGCATTATTTTTATATTATAAGTTCACAATCCAAAAATCAAGTTGATGCCAGTTTGGCAGGACAACTATAAACCCCGCTTTACTTAGGTAGTAAGTAGATTTGTTTAGAATAGAGTATTATTTTTTAAAAAGTTTTTTTAAAAATATTTTCGGTAATATATGATATTATGTTTGCTTTCATTTATGGTTTTATTGATTCCAAATTCCTATTTGAAATTGTATAAGGCACTTTGAAAAAAAAGCTTTTTAAAAACTAATATTTATGTATGGGGTTTTTCTCTTTGAAAATAATGCAGTCAACCCTAAAAACTAATTGTGAAATGTCCTCAATTACATTGTGCTAATTGTTCTAGTAGGAGTAATGGAAAGTAACTGCGGAGAAGTAAGAAAATTAGTATGTTATAGGAAATTTACTATCAGTATTAGATAGTGTCAGGCTATTAAAATGCCTAAATATTAAAGGAAAAAACATGGGGAAAAACTAATGAAAACTCACCTTAATTTGTGGGAGGTTCGTCAGGTGCTAGCTGATGTGCACGCGTTTTTGTGGCTCCTTCATTTAATATTAATTTTATATATAAGGATAGATTTGTAGACTGTGGGGGATTCGTTTTGGCTTTTCAGCTGCTCAGCACTGCTACCTTTGCAGATATTTTGTACGTGACTCTACATCTTAAGTTGTCTCCAGGAAGCCGAAGGAAGCTATTTTCCTGAGTGTCAGTTGGTCCACTTCTTCTGGTGACAGTGTTGCCCCCTTAAGGAATTTGAGCCTCTTGCAGAATTGGGCTGGACATCTGCTCTGCGGTCTCTTATTGCATCTGAGCAGAGTCTGCTCTGCCTATTAACCTTAAGTGGTATTTCACCAGACCAGGCAGTGTCCTGTGAGCTGTCCTACCACCAATCTTCATATACAAAACTTCTAATGATTATTTTCAATTCATTATTTCTTTGAAAAATTTCAGATGGTTACACAACAGACAAATGCCCCACATATTGCAACACCCTAAGAGATATCATTTTACCTCAAATATCTGAAGAAATTCAAGTGTTTGTAACCGGATACATCGACTCTTGCACCTACACCGTTCAAATGATCAGAAATCCTGTCAACTTTGAAAACAGTAAGTTCAATACATAATTTCTGCTTGTGATAACAAAAACTATTATTTCAGCAAACATTATAGTGGATAAAGATCTGGCAGATCTAGTGAGGAACATGAACGATCCGAAAATAATAGGCACTTATGTTGCATTCAAAACGTTACCGGCTATTGGCGAGTTGATTTTAGCTTATAATCCTATTGCGAAGAAATGGATGAGGACTGTTGTTAGGGGTTTTGAGGAACTTGACCCTGTTTTCATTGAGGTATAACAAAATTTCGCTTTTTAAATCGCAATATTTTTACAAGGACTTTGCAGGTATCTCCAATAGATTTCGGTGGCGACTTTAGAATAAGCATTAAAAATATCAGAATGATGAAGGAACAATTTTTGCATCTTCCTCGTCAGGTACCTAATTCTTCCTTATTTTACAAAAGTTTTTATATGGTAATTATTTTAGTCCTTCCAAATCTACTTAGACAATTACCAGCACAAAAATACATGTGATAATAAGAAGGCGAACAAATTTTTCGAAATACACATATTTCAAAAGTCTTTTATAGCACGAATTCTGTAAGTTTTCCTCTCATATTTCAATGAAATATCTTTCTACAACTCTTGCTTTAGAACTCAAGGACTTCCGGTTAAAGTGAAATTAATGACCCTGAAAGGCAGAGAAATTGGACACACTTTGGTCAGAGAAGGTTTTGCCGAACCAAGAACTGTAGATAACCATTTGTCGGAGGATACAAGTGTAACACGAAACTTGATTTTAGATTGATAATTAATTAAATAAATAGATTTTAAACAAATTAATAGGTAATTGCGACAATCTTCATAAAAAGAAGCTGTTTTGTTTTTAGTTTTGTGGTGTTAATAATTTTGTTATTTTTTACATTAGGGTATTTTGTATATTGAAAAGAATTTTATATGTTATGTTTATATTTAGGTATTTCGTTTATTGAAAAGCATTTTGTACTTATTAGAAACTATGGATTTTATGAAAGTTTTGTTTGAGTATTCAATTTAATCTTTTCACAGGACAAAAATAAACTCTGTTTTAGGACTCAGAAGGGCGGAGGTAAAACTTATCCTGATCTTGGGACCAACTGGTTGTCAGTGTATAGGTGATTGAATTTATTTTTAAGGTGGATTTATACAGCAAATAAAATAAGATAACATAAGATAAAATATCAAATACATAGCTAATGCATTTCTTATTTTATTTGTTATTTTCTGTATAAACACTTTAAGGGTATCTCATTAGGTTAACTGTTATTTCTTATTTGTTATTTTATCTTATTCTATTTTATTTGCTGTTTAAGTCCAGCTTAACAGTATAAAATTCAAAATTTTCATTGAGAAATTGTCCATTGAAGACTTCACTACATCTTTAACTTTTAACTATACCTGTATCACCAAGGTTTTACATGAGTTTGAGTGCACGAGTTTCCGGCATAATAACCAAGGAAATTGCGACATCTTCGGTTGAACAAATAATTATATTTCTTAGAAATAGCGGGATAAGTATTTAGGTCTACATATCGAAGTCACGCAGATGCATTTATGATCGAATGGGGGAACTCAAACTTTTAGGCAAATTACAATCGAGTAGAAGAGAGAAGTCTAGAGTCTACAGACGACGCAGTTATCAAAGATTTTAAGAGTAGACAATAAAATTTACAGGGTGTCCCATTTTGGTTGTACATAAGGAATATCTCAGTTCTCAGTTGCTATTGGAGTTAGAAGGATTCGGTTTTAATTCGTCAACAAAATTGTCATCGCTCTTTTCGTTTTTCAGATACCGAGATGTTTTTGAATTGTTGCATTTCGAGATTTCATCACATCTCAGTTCTCTAATAAGTGATCGAACAGGTTCTTATATAAAGATCTTTCTACGTAGTTTCCAGTGGCGAAGTAAGTTTTTCTCTAGAAGTGATGGTTTTTAAAGGGGGTGTGACCCAAACATGAAAGTTTTAGTGCAAAAAAATCTAACAATAAATATTTAAACCGCATCTTGCTACGATAATGGTCCGTTTTCGAGTTAGGGCGATTTAAAGTTACAACTAGGCATTTGTGACGTCACACTGGATTATTAGGGACAGTATTAACACTTGTAAAAATTTTCCAAAACAAAAGACAATTATCTCATAGAGCGAATTGCAACAACTCAAAGTATAGGGTACGGTTTAATCACAACTGAACAAACAAAAGACTGCGATTTCGGCGGTTGTGACATCACAAGTTCGTGCATGATTTATCTTCATACGGGATTTTCTCGAAAACTATCTTGAATATAGGACTGCGGTTTTCACGAGAGATCTTAGAATTTTTTTCTTGATTTAAGTAGCTTAAGTCGTTTTTTAGGGTCACACCACCTTTAAATTATGAACCAAACGTTTTTTCGAATGAGACCCCCTGTATATTAAATAACTCGGGTACATTCAGGCGGTCCCAGCGGCTAAGCTCAGCCACTCAGCAGGAACTTAATTCTCGAAATCAAGGAACAGCGTTCTCGTAAGAACGATTGCTATGTCATTGTCAGTGTTATGCCGGACGACAAAGAGAGAAATTTTGTTCCAATGAGAACGCTGCTCCCCTGTTTCGAGAATAAAGTTCCTGCTGAGTGGCTGAACTAAGCCGCTGGCACCGCCTGAATGTATCTAATGGATAGCTCTGATCTCGCTGGCTGAGTTCGGCTTCACACTCTGATGTAAACTCTGAGCACGCTCGAAACAATAGGATCCTGTTCGTTTTAGATCTCATTGTGTTCTCTTTTCTTTTGCGTTGGGCTTATGACCACGTATAACATCACGATATCCATGCTTATACCGTTCCGCCCCGTGGAGTGCAAAGCCGAACTCAGCCATTGAAATCAGCAAAAGCTATCCAATGAGTTTATAATATACAGGGTGTCTCGTTTGTAAAAACGTAGGTTTGGTTCATAATTTAAAAACTTATCACTCCAAGAGAAAAACTGACTACGCCACTGGAATATACCTGGAAAAACAAAAAGGGCGATGACAATTAGAGTATCGCTTATCGAATCGATATATTGGTACCGATGAAACACTGTATCGATGTATAGTTATTGCATCGATACGGCCTTCAGAAATATTGTCGTTGGGCTGAGTTCGGCTTTGCACTCCACGGAGCAGAACGATATGAGCATGGCATGGGTATCTTGACGTCATACGCACAAACATTTTTTTATTCTGCAATCTTCAAGCAGCAATTTAACGATAGACTGCCAATAGTGCCCATTCGAAGCAATTAAATTGATGTACGTCAAAAAAAAAAGTGGCAAAAAATCTTCAACCGGAAAAACCGACAAAAATTCCCGGTGGATTCGGTGCCTTACCGGTTTCAAACAGCTGATTATTCCGACAAATTTGCACTCGTGCGTTTTTAACTGAAAAAGGCACTCGTGCACTCGTGCTCTTTTTCAACTAAAAATGCATTCGAGCAAATTTCTCAAAAATTATCAATAATTTCCATTGCACTAGTTATATTACTATTGATAATACAATACACGTACAGTCACACTAGTTTTGTTTTGGTTCGAAAATTGGAACGGTTCTGGGATTGTGCAAAACTGCTTGTGCACAAAAAATAATAGAGGACTGTTCTAATACTAGTTCTGAACTGATTCTGAACCAAAATACGCCGCAAATCACAAAATTCCAAAACAGTTCCTCCTTCAGAGCAAGAACTGTGAGAACCGTTCTAGAACAATCCTAGAATTGTTCTTAAATATTTCTAGATTTAAAAAAACGCTCTCAACACAGTTCGATTAAGATTCTGAAAAAACGAAAACGCGTTTGTGCAGAATGATCCCGAACTAGTTCTGAGTGAAACCAGCGCAAAAGAGAACACTCTGAGGGCTAAAATGAACACGATCTTATCGTTTCGAGCGCGCTCAGAGTTTACATTACAAAGTATAAAGCCGATCTCAGCCTGCTAAACGGATAATCACGTTGTCAAATAACTAAATACTGGTGCTTTCAGAGCTGCTTTCGGATGCCACCCTTTGAGCGCTCCCGAGTTACTCCGAAAGTCCGAAGTACTCCGGCTACAGTTTGAAACGTTCGATTTCAAGCGTCAGAACTAACTCGGAATCATTCTGCACATGCGCGTATCATAAAACGCGTTTTCGTTTTTTCAGATTTTTAATCGAACTGTGTTGACAGCGTTTCTTTTTATTTAGAACTATTTAAGAATAATTCTGGGATTGTTCTAGAACGGTTCTCACAGTTCTTGCTCTGAAGAAGGAACCGTTTTGGAATTTTGTGATTTGCGGCGTTTTTTGGTTCTTTTGGTTCAAAATCGGTTCAGGACTAGTATTAGAACAGTCCTCTATTATTATTTGTGCGCAAACAGTTTTGTACAATCCCAGAACCGTTCCAGTTTTCGAACCAAAACAAAGCTAGTGTGACTGTACGCTATTCAGTTATGTAAACTCTATATATTACACAGTTACAAACCTTTAGTTTGCATATTATTTATTTAGCCTCGCCATAAAAATTACAAAATTGCGATGAGGTGACGAGATCAGAAAAATTTGCTTTTTTCTACTTTTGATTTTGGTACAAAAAGAGCCGTATTCATTTCACAACTACGAGTGACCCGCACTTCTTAAATCGCGCGTTCTGCGTTCTGGAGCAGTTAAAGCACCAAAGATGGAAAGATGACCAAGGATGATTTTACACACTACTACTACAGGATAATCTATCCTCATAAGGCCTGTGTGTGTGTGTAATAAATCTGAAGCCCCCCATCACGCCGAATCACGAGTGGTGACGTAGGCCGCATGTACTTTCTCGCTTTGGCGTAGGCTGATTGCGCCACAGGTTATGATTCCGCGGGCTTTTGCTTTATGTATACTTGGTTTTACTACGTTAAAGGGGGTGTGCGCCAAAAAAACAACTTCATCTAAAAAAAAAAGAGAAAAAAAATCTAAGAATAACAGTGAAAACCGCACCCTTCTATGACAAATAATACCGAAGATATGGCTCTATGAAGGTACCGCATCTCACCTTATGACGTCACGAGAGCTCGAGCGACGTACGAAATAAAAAGGGCATCGAATTCACATATGTTTTTCCTGTGTCACCTGCAATAATCTGAACAAAAACGACTGATCCGTGCCGGGAACAAACAAATGAACAATGCGGAGCGTGGCTGGACGAAGCTCTGGTGACGTCACACATAATTTAAGGCGGTATATCTCAGCGATGGTTTATCGTAGAATAACGAGGTTTGGACTTATTCTTAGATTTTTTTCCTCTAAAACTTTAATTTTTGGCGCACACCCCCTTCAATTAACATTCTGAAACAACTTTTTTTTAGATATCGTTTTCATCTTCCTCTTTGCCTATTATGTTAATCAAAATTAAATAATAATTTTCTGTATAAATTTGAATTCCAAACTACGACCGCCAGTACAAACAGCTGACGACTTATAAATGACGTCGAAAGTGGTGACATACCATTCATACCAATATGGCGGCGATTACCAAAAACGAGGCCGATAAGCAATCCTTAGTAATGTGAGTTATCCTTGAAATATGACTGGGGCTTAACGTGACTGGACTGGAGTACTCGGTGCAAGCACCAGGAACGTCCACAAACATTTTTCTGGACGGACAGTATTTAGATTTTTGCCGGACACCGACTTTATCCTATCCAACGCAGCCAGTCTAGTTTCCATTTGCATCTGCGAGCTCCGCTCCAAAATGGAGTGATTTGGACTTTGAAAGATTTGCTCGGAGCAGATACAAATGAAAACCTTAAAAAAAAGGGTCGATCGTATTTGTCATTAATGTCATTATTTGTCAATGTCAGAGCTTGAAGCCTGCCCGAGCCCCGACCTCAGCAATTCGCCACTTTATTATATAAAAAAAACTAATAAAATAAAGGTTTTCGCAGAAAAAGTCCATCAAAATGGGTTTCGGCGATTATCCTCTGGAGTACAATCCGAAAGTGCACGGGCCCTACGACCCTGCTCGTTTTTACGGAAAGGGTAAGCTAATGGATGCCCGACCTCTAATCCCATTACATAATCCACCAGACAAAATTTTCCTTTATTGAAAATCTCAATTATTAATGCTTTTTATTCAACAGCCGATACTCCACTGGCCCAAGTTAAATTGAGCGAACTTGGTGCGTGGTTGGCCCGTCGCAACAAGAGCCCTCAGGCAATGGTTGCAGCAGTCAGCAGAGGTAAGTCCGATTTAAAAAAATTGAGTATCCGATTACTTATCTTTCACGATATTTTCAGCTTACTGGAGATGGCAACACAAGTACGTCCTTCCGAAAAGGGCCGGAATTGCTCCATTCTTGCAAGCTACTGTCGGAACTATGATAATATTTTACACGCTTAACTACAATAGAATTAGTAAGTTCATATTGGCGAGTTTTCAGTAAGGTAGTAAAAACTCTGAGTATTGGTTGAAGTTTAACCCAAATAATACAAGAAAGCCAAAGAATTATTTTTGAATAAATTCTCTTGGGCTTCCTTGTATCATACATAGTTTAGTTATTATAATAGGCACATTCGTTTATTCCCTCGAAGTACGGAGCGAGTGGAGCTTGAGCTACCTTGAACAGAGGTCAGCTGATCATCGAGCAAACCGAGCTTGAAAATCTTAAAATAAAAAACGAACTGGATTGGGCATCTAGACCATACAAAAGCTGCTCTCTGTGCTCACCATACGCTCGAAATTGTAAATGCCATTCGTTTATTCTCTTTTGAGCGTGTCGAGAAAAACTTTTTGCATCGAGAGATTGTATCGAGCTCGCTCGATTCACTCCGAGCTTTTTGATGGTGTGGAGTGTGCGCCAATTTAAGAAAATTCTAAATCTACTAAGCTAGTGAAAGTATAATTGATTTATTTCGTGCGTACGGAAAACGCGTTTTCACGCACCGATTTGCGTGAAAGTACCACTTTTCCGCACAGCGTGCATGAGAAAAAATTTACCACACAAAAAGTAGAAAAAATTTACCGCACAAAAAGTTTTTCACACACGCTCTCTGTCATGTTTCAATTTCAAGTCAGACCCCACTTTTTCTGTTTTTTTTTTCTTGTGGGCCCCACAATTCATTTCTTAATCTTCAGCAAAAAAAACCAGAAAAATAGTTTTTTTTTTTTGGAGAGTCACAAATAAATGATGTTAGAGGTTATGAAGTAAGGAGCGAAATGAGCTCTCTCGATACGCTCTCTCGATGTATTTACGAACTCGAAAATTTTGCTCAAAATAGAATAAACGAACGAGCCTAATGTTATGAAGGATGATTACCGTCATAAAACAAAATTATTGTTACACCAATTTTTTTCAACCTCTGTTCAAAATGTACCAAACAATAGGCCTTTACGGAAACGCTGATGTGATTAAAGGCCGCGACTAGTGACATGAGTCGAGAATATTCACATGCGAATATTTGCGAACATTGGGAAATTTCCGAGAACAGTCGCCGATAAAAATTGGAAACGTTCTCCTGAATGAGAATATTCCCGGAAACTTTCAATCAAAAACTCTCAAAAGAATATTTCGGAGAACTTTCGAGAATATTTCCAAGAACTTTCCAGAAGAATTTATTGAAAATGCGAGATTATTGCGAATACAAGGTCTCAGTGACGTCATTTAAATTTATGTGAATGACGTAGCCCAGTCCAACTGTCTTTACGCAAACGCTGATCCGATTTACCCGATCAGCAGCTGATGTACCTACAGCCTACAGTTTGCCTTTTTTTAAAATATTCTTCATTGAAGAAAGATAAAAAATAAAGAGCTGAGAGATTGGGTTAATCGGATCAGCTTTTCCTTTAATGCCTTATTCAACCATCCATAAAAGTGTTTTTACTACATAGTTTAATTTTTAGCTGATCTTACAGAATTTTATTTTTATTTTTTCAAAACTTCTTAACTCGAAAACGAAGAGCTCGGGAGAAAAACTTCAAATGCAAAACTTGTAGATCTCGTCGAGTACTACAAAAAAGCCCATAAGAGTTATCCCTCCACGAGGCAACATTTCCGAGAAAATCGAACACAAAAATTTGAAAAAAATTTCAAAGAATTTCAACTTTGACGGCTTATATTTCGAAAACGGAGTCGGCCTGGAATCTCGGTAAAAAAAAACTTGTAGATAATTTCGTCCTCTTTCGAGCGGAACATGACTCAAATCGATTGATCGAGAAATAGGGGAGCTATAAGCCAAAGAGTGGCCTCATGTCAGGTTCCCGCAATTTTCTTTTCGCCAAATTCGAGATTTCCTTTTTTATTTTTTTCTGACCTTTAGATGCATCATAGCGAGGAGGGTCAAATAAGCATTTCGACATATTTTTTGCTCCTCTATCCGATAATTTTTTATTTTTTTTTCAAAATTCAGAAGTTGAAATTTTTCAACAAAAAAATCCAAAGCAAATGCCTTGGATTTTTTTTTTTCAAAACGTCCTAACTCGAAAACGAAAAGCTCGGGAGAAAAACTTTAAATGCAAAACTTGTAAATCTCGTCGAGTACTACAAAAAAGCCTATAAGAGTTATCCCTCCACGGGGCGCCATTTCCGAGAAAAGCGACCTCAAAAATTTGGAGGAAATTTCAAAGAATTTCAACTTTGACGGCTTATATCTCAAAAACGGAAACGGCCTGGAATCTCGATGAAAAAAGCAATTTGTAGAATGTAGATTATTTCGTCCTTTTTCGAACGGAACATAACTCGAACTGATCGGTCGAAAAAATAGCGGAGCTATAAGCAAAAGGTCTCGTGTCAGGTCACCGCAAATTTCTTTTGACCAAATTCGAGATTTCCTTTTTTATTTTTTTCTGACCTTTAGATGCATCGTAGCGAGGGGAATCAAATTAACTTATCGACGTATTTTTTGCTTCTCTATCCAACGGTATTTTTTTTGTTGGAAATTCGGAAAAAAAAAATTGAAAATCGAGAAGGATGTGAAGGCAAACCTTTTACCGATACATCGTAGAGAACTGAAACTCAGAATATTGACTCTTTTAGACCCCTTCGGTCATGGTGCATACAACGCCCTTCGGGCTAATGGGGGAGCGTCGTTTTTCTTGGTTTAAAGTCTATAGTCAGTACACTACAATAATATGTAAATAAAGCTTACTACGATTTGTCTGATTCAGCTATAAATAAAAAAAAAAACAATATTTCCAAAAGTTCCTGAAAGTTTCCAATATTTCTCGGAAAGTTTCCGAGAATGTTCGCGGCTTTTGAATTGTTTCGGGAATTTTAAATCACTAGTTAGGAAGCAAATATATTGCGCGATCTGACCATGATGGGATGCAGTATCAGAGTGGAAAAGTGTTGTTTGTAGTGTAGTACCATTTCCGTCTCAGGCACTCGTCCGATTATATTATTGGAGTTGGATCAGAAGGATGCATGATAGATGTGTCCTGGCCTTTACCCGATAACAGGCTGCTTATTTATCATCTTTCTTTGATGAACACTAATGAAAAAAGACAAATTACATCAACTGGTGATCAAATTATTCGGAGCAGCGTTTGCGTAAAGGCCTAAAATAAACAAAAATGATGTCATAGCAAATGTGTATAACATACACTATAGGTTACACATTTTCCTTGTTAGCAAGCAGTTCAAAATTATCCCTTTTTACCATCAAGATTATTGAAATACTCTTTTTTTATTATTTGCAGCTCAGCACAGGAACTACAAATACCACTAATCCAGCAGAGAGGTCCTTCATCAAGTAGTAGACTTTTATTGTGCTATTGAGCAACAATTTTTTGTTATATTTAAAATTTATGCATAATATACCAATTTCTCGTCAAACATATTCCAATTTGAATTTTCTATTAGAATCCTATTCAATCCTGGGGCCAGATTCTCGTCTCAGGGAGTGGAGCTCCCCAAAACAACAAATCTCTCGTCTTTATCATTCTCATTTACTTTTCAATAACGTTGACAAGGATAAAGTAAATTCTGAGCTCCTGACCCTCTAATATATTATATTCGAACTAAACTTTCGAATTCAAATTTAAAAAACATAATTTAATGGAATTAAATCAATTGATATTTTGTTTGCAGCCATGTTTTATTGGTAAAAAAATATCCTAAACACTAGTCAAGACAACTTGAAGTTAGATTCGCTTTTCAAAAATACAAAAACCGTAAATCGAGAGACAAAACCATTATTAAAACATTTTTTTTTTTTAAAAACAAACTTTTCCTTAACAATATCACAACAATTTTCTTTTTAAAACAAATTAATATGACATCACAAAAAATAAATGACATCATAGATCAACTTGTATAGAGAATTTCAAAAGCTACTTATGGATCCCAATCATAACCGTTCCGAGAAAAAAATATTATAAAAATAGCAAAAAAAAAATGTCAGATAAACAACAATACAAAAATCAACTGGCGATCGAGAATTTAAAAAAAAATATTGCGGGCACAGCTGCCAAACGTAAATAACTAAACATAAACTTAAATTACTAAGGCAAAAAACGGTTTTAGCCTAAACCTAAATTATTAACAATAATAAAAAATGTATAAAATACTGATATTTTGTTTAATTTTTTAAAAAGATGTCGTCAACCAAACAATAATTAGGTAAGTACCTATTCATTTCAAACATTGAATTTTGAATACCTAAGATAAATTGGGCCGTTTTCAATGCGTCTATATCACACTAATGTCTGGTTTATTCACCTTCTGATAAACTAAATCAAGTTATGTAATCTGACAGATCTAAAATCTATTGGCCCGCATAGTTTGGTATATTTGTAGCAAGTTTATCGGGAGATGGATAAACCGGGCCTGATGATAATGATACGGTAACTAAAAGATTTTTTATGGACAAAATTATATATTGGGTTGACCTTCTCCTTAATTCAAAATAAGTTAAGTAAATTCAAAGTTTTAAGTAAATTTTTATGGTTAAAAATTATTAAGAAATATCACTCACTGGTTAATACTACTAGGTAAACTACATTATTTCAACTTTGCCCCATTGTTGCACTGATTTAAAAAGAAATACCTACTGAGATTCACTGTTCCGAAATACTGTTTTTGTCACAATGGAGCAAGTAGAAACAATATTGCAAGAAATAAACACCAAAAAAAATATGTTTTCTAAAGCGTTAAACATAAAATCGCCGCTAGAACCCTAAACTATTAAAACCTAACATAATTACTGGTATACAAAAAAGAAATTATTGCAAAAATTAATATTTACAACAAATTAAAAAGTTAAAACACACTCACACACATTGGTAAACAAAATTGCCAAAAGACGATTTAGAAGTTCAAAATTCTTGAAAGTCAACAAGTCTAAGGTTTGACAAGGAAACCCTAAACAAACACCAAAAAGAGAGCATATAATTTGAAAAAAAAAAGAATAATTTAAGAAAATAATAAATAATATCATTATACAAGAGTCAAAAAAACATTGTTCTATATGCAAAAATTGGAAAAAAAAAGGAACAGGATATTATTATTTTCAATAAAACTAAATATTACAAGGTACTACTGGCATAAACAAACGGTTTGGTTATGGTTCAACTAACTATTTGGGTTGATTGGTACATAAAAAAAAAACAAACAGGAAAAATTAACTTTTCAGAAATTACATATCACATTTCGAGAGTTGATCGGTGAGGAGCTAAATATGAGTATTTTTTTTGGTAAGTACAATGTCCCTTCTTTTGTCATATATTCATTTTTGTTAGAGAGCTTAATAAGGGAGTATTTTAGGTCTTATACAGGGTGTCCCACCGGGAATCAAATCAATCTGTATTATGAAAAACTGTATGTAGAAATTTTTTGAAAATTTGACAGTCAATGGGGGCTAAGATATTTTCAAAACTTAGACGTCAACTTGCTGTATATGATTGCATATTTGAATTCATGTGATATACCCTATACTTCTAAGTTTAACTGTTTTGAAAATATTGTCGTATCTAGGATAATAGGGCATCTCCCTGCAACCCAATCGTCTTCCAAAAAAGGTTCATGGATTTCAGGAAAATCATTGATCACGTCAGGTTTAAACAACATTCAGTTGCAAGTTGAACGAATTATTAAATTATATCAGGAATCTAAACCCATGGAAGGTCAATGTCAACGACGGTTCAACGGTAATTTTTATAATCAGCGATCATGCACCATGGTCGCGGTATTAATATAAAATAATATTTTTGGAAGATGAGAGGGTAGTCTACAGACCGAGAATTATCTGCATTAGTTAATCAGTAATAATAGTGCCTTTTGGTCCTGTGATAATTATTAGTGCCCATGCCCATATCTGAAATGTATTTGTTATAAGCTTTATTTTAAATACACTTTCCTATTTTTGTACTTGGCTCTAGTTTTGATTCTCACCCCCTCATAACCCCTAGGTCCGACAATATTGACAGTCGAAAATTGACTTTTTACTACTTTGACATGCTATAAAACCCTTTTTTTTAAATAATGAGTGTCTCATTTGAAATAGGCAAGTTGACATCTGCTTCCGGTATAACCTGAAGTTCCACCATCCTAACAATTATTTCAGCCGGGTTGTTTCCATTGACATCAGTATACTGTAAATTTTTTAAAAACTTTCTGCGTAAAGTTTTTTATATATAGATCGATTTGGTTCCCGCTGGGACACTCTGTATAGAAAAAAACTGGCCAAAAAATATCTAGATCAATAACAATAATAAAGTATCAATTCAATGAGTGTGTAATTGAATGTTTCGGAGCATATACAAATTTTTAAACTCGTCTGAGAAATTCCTCATTATAAATATACAGACTCAGAATTCGAAATCACGCATTTATTTATACAATAGATTGTTAAAAACTTTTTAAACATACTTAGTTCTAAATACTTCTTGGCCAGCATTTATCTTAATAGCATATTGTCTAATTTAATACGAAAAAATCTCATCAAAAATGTTAGAGCCATACTTAATACAAAAAAATCTATACTATCACTGGTAAAGATTATTGCCCTTGTATCGTATGAAGTCAATACGAGCATTATGTTTTTTTTTTTGTTATCATTAATAAGAATAATAATTAGTGCCGTTTTATAAAAAAATATATACTTAAGGGGGTTAGTGCGTCTCCGTTTCAGCCATCTGAGTGGAAACAAGATTCAAAGGAAGATCCGCTATACTTTCTTCATCAGACTCGACTTCGGGTACCGAACCTCCCGGTGAATCTTTGTTGGTGGGCAAGTAGGTCGAATGTGGCATACCCTAAATGAAAGGAAAGTGGTAAGTAACTACATTATAATGAAACTATTTTAAGATACGATTTTGTTGCTTGATAACGTCCAGCCATACTTAAATTATTAAAAATAAAGGTAAAATCACGTGATTACTCTTACATGAGGAATTTGTGAAAACAATCCTTGACTGGCGGATCCTTGTTTCAGGGCCATCGCCAGATGGGGTTGCAACTGTCTCCTCAAGGCGCTAAGCATGCTATCGGTGTCTTCTTTTTCTGAAATTGTAGAGGGAAGTTGGGGCATGTGCCTGCCATCTGGCAATCCACCCTCGGAAAAGGTCCGTAGATTCATTGGTTGTTCTATAATGCAATAATTATTAAAATTGTATACAAAGTTAGATTTTTTTAAATTGTATACTTACCCTTATGATATGGCTCATAATCTGAAACATAATTGTCTTTTATCACTCATAAAGAAAAACCAAAAACTTAATCAACACTACTCACCAACTTTATTCTTTCCCCGTCCCCTTTCTTGTCCTTTAGGCCGTCTCCGTCTGGTATGTATGGTATCTCTCCGCATAGTTAAAGGCCTGTCGATACCGTGTAGTTTGAAATAGAGACCGCAAGCGTTGCACACCATCTCACCTCTGACGTTTCTTCGCCAAATGGTGGTGGTCTGAGTCCGGCAATTTGTGCAACAGATGTCTACGCGTTTCGATGCACCTCCTTGTGCATTGGTCTGGAAGTTGGAATTTATTTTTTTACAATCTTGGATTAAACTACGGAAAACTTTGCATGAGACTGGTCTAAGGGCGTTTATTATAAAACTATTTTAACAAATAAATAAAAGTTAACTTTAAGGCGTCCTCAATATCCAAAAGTATTGTAGCTACATCGACGAGTCTTTTATAGCTTGTTTTATTTTTTGATGGACGGATATTTGAGATCATTCTATTCACTTAAAAAGAGACTCTCAAAGAAAAATGTATGTATTCTATCACTTAACCACAGAATAACAAATAATCAGGAGGAACACAGAGAGATCCAATTTCCTTTTCTATGACCACGAACCGGTCTAACGGAGGAAATATCAGTGGTGCACACTGGTAAAACCGACATTTAACGTCAAGAATACTGATAAAACTAACTGGTGAAGCGCTACCACTAAACATATTTCCTCTAATGCTCAAAGTGCGTGGCTTCCTCCGTCAGCATCGGATCTCTCTTTCTGTTATTCTGTGCCTATACACGCATCCCTTTTGGTCTTCGGAATGCGCCATCTACCTTTCAGCATTTAATCGACCGCTTCAGATCAGGCCTACAAGAGGTCTCTTTCTATGTGCCTTCTGATTGTTATTCTGTGATTTAACACTCAAAGTTACCACAGCAGTGGTCACTGACAACAACTCTTACTTACCATAAACTGCAGCATAAAAAAACATTAACAGGCAAAAAACAAATTGCTAATAGACGCTTTTAGTTTATATTACTTACACTGACCTTAAACTGTTTTTCGGTAAGATTGATCCACGGCTGTCCCCCTGTAAAGTCTGGCATATTGTCGCTATACTCTTCTGGTAAGTTGCTTCTCATTTTGTCTTTTTCACCATCATCATTTGATTCAGCCTGCATTAAAAATCCAAAGTCAATAGATACGATATAACTATGCACTTTAGTTTACCTCTTCTACATTATTCGCTTTAGTTGGGTAACTCTGCTTCCGACGCCCCGAACTCTTTTCCTTCTCAACTCCACTCTGACCGGACGGAGGCGATTTGCCAGGATACAGGCAATAATTGAACCCGTTGGGATTCGAAGGCGTAATGGTCATCCCTAATTTTCTACACGTTATCAATTTGCGCAGCAACTGAGACGCTTCTCCCGACAACGTTGGCATTCCTGCACCGAAACCGTTACTGTTATAAATATTAGGCCAGTCGGTGATTCTGTCTGTTGGTGGCGGTGAAGCGCTAGCGGTCGAACTGGAATTGAAATCTTCTGTTGCCTGGAAAAAAAATCATTTATATTATGAGTGATTCGAGCAGGATTCAACATTAAGTGAAACGAGATGGAACTTCTACTTCTTCTGGAACCAGCCCTGACATGATAACTTTTAAATGAGGAGTGGATGCTGTTAAAAATCTTGAAAGGGGTTTGTATAAACTGCATCAACCAACCTTGGCATCGAGGCTTCCTTTAAAACTGACGCTAAAAAGTTTTGGCAAACCATCTCGAAAACTGTGTGCACCAGAATTCCACGAAATCTTACTGGAATTCTACGATATCTTACTACAATTTTACGGAATCCTACTGAAATCCCAGGCAATTCTACTGGAATCCCATGGTATCCTACTGGACTAAAAGTAGTTGCAGGCAAAGACAATAAAAATAGGATGACTCAATATTAGTGAATTTGTATTTTTTTTTTTTTTTATTTAAATTTTTGAAAATTATCAATCTATTATTAGGTAAACCCTGTCAAATAAGTTTCATACAAAATACAGTTGAACTTTAGACACTAAAATCGCGACACAGACACCAATAACAATACAAGTAGGTAATATATCCAGTTATAAGAACCTGTTAAAGGTTGTCATTAAAATATTTATCAAGAGAATAATATGCTTTATCGGCCAATAAGCGTTTATTTCTAAAAGATTTATAACTTTGGTCTGTTCTTAAATTCAATGGTAGCTTATTGTACATTTTTATACTTCTATAAATGAGATAATTTTGTGTACGTGAGAACTTTGGTATAGGCAAAGGTATCAGGTTATAGTTCCTCGTTGGATAGGAGTGCACTTATGTAGTACCCTGGTACATATTGTGAACCAGACAAACAGACTCTAAGATAAAGATATCCACCAAGGTTAACATGTTTCCTCTTTACAATAATGGTCGACAATGATCCCTGAAACCTGCCCCAAAAATATATCAAACACACCACTTCTGAAGGGTATATACTGACTGGAACAGATACTGACTGCAGTTCCCCCAAAAGGGGATTCCGTAGCGCAAGTAGGACTTATAAGAGCAAAATAAGTGGTTTTAGCCATAGACTGACCCAATTCATAACAAGTTTGGCCTATGGCATAACCTCCCGCTGCTATTTTTTTTATTTAGGTTTATTATACAGTTGGAAAAATTTCAAGTTGCAGTCCAAAAAATTTAGTATCCTCAATGAGACCTATTGACTGATTTCCAAGTTGCAGATTGTCAAATGAAAACTTAAAACTAAGTACTATAGTAATTAATTTCAAATTACGTCACCAAATTACAGTTTCCTGTAATTTAGAGCCATATTAGTGTTCTGTTTTACCGGCATAGGTTAGGCATTTTTTGTTATGTCAGAATAGTGGAGTCCTTAGTTACGGCAATTTAGGTTATGTTTTTTATGTAGTAAAGTCCCGAGATATTCTTTAGTAGAAATTTATAATTAAAAGGAAATTAAATAACGACTCCGAGTTGAAATCATCATTATAGTGTTTTATTGTGATTATCCATCCTATACCCTACAGTTTTCAGAAGTGGGATTCGATTAAAGTAACGCGTGTGGTGTTTTGAGGTTATGGAATAGTCTGGATTCTGGCTGAAAAATGGCGGACAGTAATGGTGAAGACGTTGATGGTGAGGAATTCGAAGAATTTGCTCGTAGGCGTATGGGAAACCCACCTCAAATACGTCCACAACCGCAAGTAGTTGATGTAAATGCCCTGATTAATTCAATGAATTGCCTGATGCAACAAAATGCAACTATGCTACAAATGTTGCAACAAAATACTAATAACCAGTCCCCCCAAGTCAATGTTAGCAGTAACAATAATGACCGAAGTTACCACATTATTCCAGATTTTTCTAAATCTATTTTGACATTTAATGCTGAGAACTTATCGAAAAGCCAAGAGTGGTTGGACAGCATCGAAAGCACTGCAGCTTTACATAACTGGCCATCAGAATTTAAATTAGAAACTGCTCGAACACATTTATTGGGAGCAGCTAAAGCTTGGTACCAATCCAGACAAAACATTATACATAATTGGGATGATTTTAGACAGCAGTTCCGTAATACATTTGTACACGAAGAAAATTTAACACACTTATGGAAAACCATGACCACCAGGGTACAAAGGGCAAAAGAAGATATAAGTGCTTATTTTCATGATAAAGTTCGTCTCTGTAAATCACTGAATTTAAGTTTCGAAGAACAAAAGGAGCAAGTTGCAATTGGATTAACTTCTCGTGAACTAGCATCCATGATAATGACGAAGAACCATGTCCATATGGATGATGTTTATCGTGACCTAATCTCCTTCGATAGATTAAATAATGAACGAAGACAACGACATACTGGTGAGCGACCCAAACCATTTATTCCTGTGAGTGCAGTGAATGTTAGTAATGCTCCAGCCAGAGTAGCAGTGAAAAATGAGACAGGAAATTTAAAATGTTATAATTGCAATCAAGCGGGGCATTATGCTTCTTCATGCAGTAAACCAAAAAGGGAAAAAGGCTCCTGCTTCACGTGTGGAAAGATGGGGCATAGATTTACAGACTGTCCTGAAAAGGCACATAGATCTACGCATATGGTACAACAAGGTAATCCCTATGTAGTCTCTTTTAATTATTCATTAATAAAAGACGATAATTGTGAATGTAAATATAGTTTAGCTGCCCTAATTGATTCTGGTAGTCCTATCAGTTTAATCAAAGAAAAATATGTACCTTTTTATGACAAAAATTTTAGCGATAATAATTATGATTTCACTGGCATTAATGGTACTAAGGTGGATGTTTTGGGCATTTTTCAAACAAATATTATGATAAATGATTTTGCAGTTTATGTTAAGTTTTATGTTGTAACTGAGACCACAATGTCATATGCATCCATCTTGGGCAGAGATTTTTTGGCAACACCTGATTTAAAAATAACCTTGAGCGATACTGTTAAAATTGAAAAAATTATCGAGAGCAATAATTCTAATGACAAAATTCCAGACGGTGATGCCAATTTTATTACTGAAATAATGCATGTTAGATGAAAACGAATTGAAAGTAGAAGAATTAAATGTCAATCCAAATTTGCCTCCAGAAACCTTTAACAAAGTAGAAACCTTGTTTGTTGATGAATACTTAAGTGCCACAAGACCCTTAAAACCACAAATAGATTTTGAAATGAAAATTTCTGTCAAAAATGATCAAACAATTTCTTACCGTCCTAGAAAACTAGCCTATGATGAAAAGTTACAACTTCAAAATATTATTGATGATCTTCTTGAAAAACAAATTATTAGAGAGAGTGATTCCCCTTACTGTAGTCCCATAGTTTTGGTTAATAAGAAGAATGGTACTAAACGTTTATGTGTAGATTTTAGAGCAATTAACAATATTATTGTTAAAGATAATTATCCAATTCCTTTGATAGATGACCAATTAGATTTGTTGAAAAATAAAACTTACTTCACTACTTTAGATCTTAAAAATTCTTTTCATCAAGTTACCGTTGCCAAAGATTCTATAAAATTTACTAGTTTTATTTGTCCCCTAGGACAGTATGAATATTTGAAAATGCCTTTTGGTCTAACTAATTCTCCATCAGTTTTTATGAGATTTATTAACAAGATTTTCAAAGATTTAATAAGACAAAATAAGATTTTGATTTATCTCGACGATATTCTGATTGCTACTACCGATTTAGACACTCACTTGCAAATTCTTTCTGAAGTTTTTGCATTGCTTACTCAAAATTTACTCGAATTGAGAATTAGCAAATGCTCATTTTTACAATCTGAAATTCTTTACTTAGGTTACATTATCGACAGTAATGGGCTTAGACCAAACCCTCAAAATGTCCAAGCTCTATTGGATTATCCGATTCCTACTAGTACGAGAAAAGTACAACAGTTTATGGGTCTTGCTTCTTATTTTAGACGTTTCATCCCTTCATTTTCAATACTAGCCAAGCCTCTTTATGACCTCTTAAGAAAAGATAGAATTTTTGAATTTGGTCCAAGTCAATTGCAAGCTTTTAATGTTTTAAAGTCAAAATTAATTGAAGCACCAGTTTTGGCAATATTTTCTCCCAATTTAGAGACCGAATTGCACTGTGATGCAAGTTCTGCTGGTTATGGTGCAATTTTGCTACAAAGGCAAAAAAATAATCTATTTCAACCTATTTTTTATTTTAGTAAGAGGACCACAGAATCTGAATCAAAAATGCACAGTTATGAATTAGAGATGCTTGCCATCGTTAATGCACTAGAGAGATTTAGAATATATTTACAAGGTTTACCCACTTTCAAAATTTTAACCGACTGTAACTCAATCAAGTTAGCCTTGAACAAAAAAGAAATTAATCGTCGTATAAATAGGTGGGCATTAATTCTCCAAAATTATAATTATGTATTAGAACACCGCGAAGGAAATCGTATGAAGCATGTTGACGCTCTAAGCAGAGCAAATAGTATATTAATTTTGGAAGAGAATACTTTCGAACAGAATCTCTCTATTGCACAAAATTTAGATACAAATATTAAAGCTATTAAAGACAAACTTTTGGACTCAGAAGACAACAATTTTGAATTAAGGAACGGTCTCGTTTATAAAAAACTTAAAAATAAATCCAAAACTCTTTTCTATGTTCCTAGTTCTATGGAGGATAAAGTTATTTTTCAGTGTCATGATTTATTAGGCCATGTAGGTGTAGATAAAACCTCAGAATATATTCTAAGAGTCTATTGGTTCCCTAATTTAAATGTTAAAGTCAAAAACTACATTCAAAATTGTATTAAATGCATTTCATATTCTTCTAAAAGATTTGAAGGAGTTTTATACAATATCCCAAAAGGTGACAAACCTTTTGTTACACTTCATATCGACCATTATGGTCCTTTAGAAAAATCCCCAACCAATAAAAAATATGTTTTCGAAGTCATAGATGGATTTACCAAATTTGTAAAATTTTATGACGTCAAGTCAACAAAGAGTATAGAAGTTATTCATAAGTTGGAGGAGTATTTTCAAAATTATAGCCGTCCTGTAAGAATTGTTTCTGATAGAGGTTCATCATTTACGTCTGCCGAATTTGAGTCATTTTTAAGTAAAAATAATATTCTTCATGTTTTAATTGCAACTGGTAGTCCGAAATCAAATGGGCAAATAGAACGCGTTAATAGAGATTTGACCCCCATGTTATCTAAGTTAACCGAAGTTAAGAATAAATGGCCAAAGTTTTTACCCGAAGTGGAATTTGCTGTTAATAATTCATATTGTCGTTCTATTGGCACCACCCCCTCCATGTTATTATTTGGCGTATGTCAAAGAGATCATGATGAACTGAGGAATTTTTTAGAGCATGATTATGACAGGGATTTAGAGAAAATAAGAACCGATGCTCAAGAACAAAATCGTAAAGTTCAAGACTATAATAAACAATACTTTGATAATAAAACCAAACCTCCTTATAAGTATGAAACTGGTGACTATATTATGTTGAAAATTTTGATGTAACTCTTGGAGTTAATAAAAAACTTATTCCCAAGTACCGTGGACCTTATGAAGTCAAACGAGTCCTAGATAATGATAGATATTTGATTACTGATGTAGATAATTTCCAACTAACTCAGAGACCATTCGAGGGTGTCTTCGGTCCTGATAGTATGAAGTTATGGCTACATTAATATATTTTTTAAAAAAAAACACCCTAATATGTAACTTACCTTATTTGTGTCTTCTTACCTGATTGTGTTTTTTTTACCTTATTTATGTCCATTTACCTTATTTGTGTCATCTTACCTGATTGTGTCTCTATTCAAGTATGACTTCTGACCTTGCTTCTCACTTATTATGATTATGATCAAATATTATGAAAATTTCATTTATGATTGATTATGTTATGTAATGTCAACCTTATGATTATGTTATTATGTACCATTGATTATGATTATTATGTATCATCAATTATGATTATTATGTGTCATCGATTATGGTTATTATGTATCATTGATTATGATTATATTATGCACCATTATGCCATTATGTGATATTATGTCTATGAATTTTGTATCAGATTATGAGTTTTGATTTTTGATCCATTATGTTTAAGATTTAGGATAATAATTTTGTATTCATTATGTGTACTATTATGATTCCCTCTATTATTGTATTCATTATTGCTTTATATAGATCGAGACGATCTATCCTTGCGTTCGGTATTTTGCTCAAAGAGCAGAGCGTGCTGAGCGGAGCCGTAATCACGTGATCAGTGAGCGAACAGAGCAGTTGAACGCTGAATAAAAGTGCCAGAAATTTCAATAAACGAACGCGAATGAGGCTGCACCGAGTACACTTTTTAAATAAACGAACGGTATGTCAGGTTGTCCGAATCTATAGTAATTAATTTCAAATTACGTCACCAAATTACAGTTTCCTGTAATTTAGAGCCATATTAGTGTTCTGTTTTACCGGCATAGGTTAGGCATTTTTTGTTATGTCAGAATAGTTGAGTCCTTAGTTACGGCAATTTAGGTTATGTTTTTTATGTAGTAAAGTCCCGAGATATTCTTTAGTAGAAATTTATAATTAAAAGGAAATTAAATAACGACTCCGAGTTGAAATCATCATTATAGTGTTTTATTGTGATTATCCATCCTATACCCTACAGTACTTTGATTTTTTCAGTATTAAAACTTAGAAAATTTGAATCACACCATGCATTTCTTTGATGAAGGTCATTAGAGACCATTTCTTTTAAGATCTATGGGTCTTTATGGTGCCAAAGAGGTGTAATATCATCTGCAAAACCAGTAAACATACATTTAAGTGGCAATTTAAAAGGGTCAATAACATATATCAAGAATAAAGATAGGTCCTAGAACAGAACCTTGTGGAATCCCTGTGTCAATTGTTAGGGATGATGATATGGAATTATTATTTTTAACCATTTGGGTTCTTTTAGACATATAGGAATTAAAGAAATTCAATGACGTGTCTCGAATTCCATACATGTACATTTTTCTCAAGAGTATGTCACATCTAATGCAATCGAATGCTTTAGAGAGGTCGCAAAAAACTGCAGATGCAACCTCTCTATCGTTCAGTTTCAAATATAGTAACTCTAGAAAGCAAAAGACAACATCACTAGTACTTTTGGAAGACTGAAATCCTTTTCCACTATTTCTGACAGGGTATTTAAGAGTGCATCAGGTCTGAAGTTGCGCCCTTTTTTCTGTATACAATAATTCAATATTTAAATATTTACGAGGTTTCTAACTTGTATGACAATTCTAATTATGCGGATATGCACTCTAATTTATCAAAAATCAAACTCAAAATCAGACTAATAAGTTAACAGTGAAATTTGTTTGACGTATCCACTGAGAGATGTCTTTTACTCTGTGATACGGCTCTTTTCGGAAGACATGCGGTAGGCAGTTATAAGTTTTAGGACCTACACAATAGATATTTTGCTGGCACACTCTGTGTTTGGGGTTTTGTTGAATGACATTTTTGTCTACAGCATTTCGGGTGTATACACCATGTTGAATACTTTCTTTATAGTAAGGAAACTTTAGCATACATCTTATTACTGACTTTATGGACTAGGTCAGTGGGGTATCTTTTTTCTTTATTCAGCATTGTTTTCATGATCAATTTTTGAGCAACTTGAATTTTCGATACAATTGACGTATACCTGCACCACCCCATACCACTATGCCGTAACTCAGAACTGCCTCCACTAGCGCAAAGTAAATTATTTTTAATGTTTTCAGATGAATGTTTCTTAATTCATAGAACTTAAATGCTAGTTTTCTTATTTTTCTTGCGGCATAGTCAGCACGTACTCCCCATGTGACGTTTTGATTAATGAAGATTCCTAGATATCTTTATAGATAACGTCCTTAGTGTTTGAGATAGTAGAGATAATGGGTTGACTTTGGAAATAAAATTCCCTTTTTTCAAAAAATTATGCCAACGTTTCGACCATATATTTGGTCTTTTTCACAGGCTATTTTTTACCAACAAGGGCGTTTGACGTCAAATACCACTGTAGTCGCGGCTGTGTTTGCCAACTTACTGCTACCTACGTGTTTATCTATATACAAAGGAATAATTAAAAACGAATTTAGACTGATGTGTGTCCCTTTGTGTTTTGGAATGTTTCCTACAGTAGTATTTGACGTCAAACGCCCTTGCTGGTAAAAAATAGCCTGTGAAGAAGACCAGATATATGGTCGAAACGTCGGCATAATTTTTTAAAAAAAGGGAGTTTTATTTCCAAAACCCATTATCTCTACTCTATTCCTAGATATTTTAAGGAAGATTTTCTCTGTATAGTTTTATCACAGTTACAATATATATCTAAAACACATCTAGAATAATACACTCTTAAACAATGATAATCCGGCAAGGATTTCGATGATAGGGAGAAAGCAACAAATTTGGTCTTATCGACATTTAAAGAAAGTAGACTGCAATTCAGCCTTTTTTTATGCATGGCTATTTCGGCGTTTTCTTTGCACTTTCCCAGTCTTCACCCTGTATCACAATGCCTGTCATCAGCAAAGCAAAATATATTTCCCCATCATCAAGAACAGATAGGGTGTCATTCATATAAACATTAAATAATAGTGGAGAAAGCACCGTACCTTGCGGCACACCACCTCCTGCTTTTCACTCAGGTCATCCGATATTCTCACACATTGTCTTCTTCTATTTAGATAGGATTTAACAAATTGTTTTGGAGTACCTCTTATTCCCATGTTGGCCAAGCGCTTAAGTAGAATGTGATGTGCCACAGTGTCAAATGCCTTTCTCAAATCCAGAAAGATCCCAATTACCTTTCTAACCTGATCAAGATTACGTACAATTTTCTCGGTAAATCTAAAAACTGCCATTTCTGTACTTGAGTTCTCTCGAAAAGAGATTATTTTTTTCCAGGTATGCTAACATTTTGTGTTTAAAGCATTTTTCCACCAATTTACCAATTGTGCTGGGTTAGTGTAATTAGCCTATAATTATTTGTTGATTTTATGTCTCTCTGCTTATAAATTGGAATAACTATTAATGTTTTTAGGCTTTCCGGAAAAATACAGGTGTCAAAAATTACATTTACTATATGTTTGAGAGGCTTGATAATGGCACTTGAGTAGTTTTTTATTATGAGGGAGCTGATACAATCATCCCCCCTTTTATCCCATTTTTTAAGCTTCGTTAATGTTTAGCAATTTCGAAATCTGTAACATTTCCCAGAAAAAAATGAGTTACCTA